>CM065641.1:51113697-52313697 GCA_033220585.1 Dipteronia sinensis
CTGTATATCTGGTCGCACAAATTGCATACTATCATAAATGGCTATTCCAGATATTACCCATCCGCTAGGAGAGTTTATAAGCAAATACAGATCCTTGGTATCACTCTCCGAACTGAGATATACAAAAAGACCAATAAGTTGATTCGAAACATTGCTATCAATTTCTTGGCCTAAAAGAATTAATCTTTCTCGATAAAGTCGGTTGATTCGGATTAAATTGTATCCCTTAAGAGCCGTATGGGCACCTTTTGATGCATACGGTTCAACAAAACTAAAACTTGCGAAAAAAAAATCAATGTGTAGCTTCCGGCCCTCTTTCTTTTTTATAGCGGACTCCTTCTAACGAAGAAAGGGGCTTCTCTTTCATTTTTGAAGAGCGATGCGTTTGGCCGGTTTTCCTATAATATTAGAATATAAAAATCAGTTTTATCGCACTAACTTTTCATTGATGTATTTTTTCATCGAGATCCAATCCAAAAATCACAATGCCATTTTCTTGTTCCTGAACGGGCTTCTTCCATTTTTTTAGGTTTATGCTCTACTCTGAGTAAGGATCCGGTTGATTTTGATTTGCACATATAGGACAAATGACCCCAATACCACGTCTTTGTTTTTTTTTTCTTTCATTTTTTCTCAATTTTGTAATTCATTTCTTTTATGTCTTCTGCCAAATATTCGACATATCCATTATATTTCTTATTCGATTGATTAACTGTTTAGGATCAGTGCTATTTAAGAATTTCTTTCTAAATAGAATTGTTTATGATATCTATAAGTCCTAATAATAGATATATTACCAATTGGGTTTTCTAAACGGAGCCTGGATACTTAATTTTATTTGTCCAGCCAAGTTGACCATAAATTATTTGAATTGCTAATATTAATCTGGATACCTCTTCACAAAACGGATCTAATTGCATTTCATTGCACTTCACGTTATAAATTTTTGATGATTCAATCGCTTTTTTTGGGGGCGAAAGAGAGGATATCTCGATCAGGGGAGAGAATGGGAAAATCCTATATGACCCAATATATCTGATAGGGCGCATTATATGTCAATCCAAGTTGCATTTGGCTCACCGGGAGTTCGAAAGGAACTTTTGGAACACCAATAGGCATAAACTGAAAGAAAAAAGAATTAAGTACTATATTTCGCTTTGATGTGGAAATGTAATAATGGTTTTATTATTTTAATAATATTAGTTTTATCGTCATATTTTCTACATAGATAGAATAAGTTCATAAAATAAAGGAAAACAAAGAAATTTTTTTACGAATAGGTACTTTGAATGATGACTAAATATGGATGCATGCGCTCTTCGAAAAGGGAATAAACCCCCATTGCATATTGGTACTTATCGAGTATAGAATAGATCTCCTATGAACCAAATTTTTCCATTTTTACTAAAAGAATAGAATAAATAGTAACCCTTTTTCCGAGATAATCCACAGAAAAAAAAGAGGGTCCATAACATAGTTTTTTCAATGCAATAAAGTTAGATAGTGTCTATTTTTTGTTGATAAAGGGGTATTACCATGGGTTTGCCTTGGTATCGTGTTCATACTGTCGTATTGAATGATCCCGGTCGTTTGCCTTCTATTCATATAATGCATACAACTCTGGTTGCTGGTTGGGCCGGTTCAATGGCTCTATATGAATTAGCAGTTTTTGATCCCTCCGGCCATGTTCATGATCCAATGTGGAGACAAGGTATGTTCGTTATACCCTTCATGACTCGTTTAGGAATAACCAATTCATGGGGTGGTTGGAGTATTACAGGAGGGACGATAACGAATCCGGGGGTTTGGAGTTACGAAGGTGTAGCCGGGGCACATATTGTGTTCTCTGGCTTAATTGAATAATGAGATTATTTAATTAATATATAAACCATTAAATTAATTAAATAATTAGATTATTTAATTAATGAATTAATAATTATGAATTATGAATTAATTATTAGTTGCAGGTTGCAGGTTCAAATCATAACCGAGACATAAAATAATTAAATTATTTTATTCTTAGTTAGGTATAGTATTTAAGTTTAAGTCAACTAGGGTTATGTGGGAGTTAGAATCCTACTCTACCTAGGATACTTAAATACTAATTATCTTTTGAATATATGGAGATATATTTGGAAAGAAATAATAGTCTAGTTTGAAAAATATATAGAGATATATTTAATATAACTAGATGAAAAATAAAAATAGAAAAATTAATAAAGCATTAGTTCTCTATTTGTGAGAACCTGATTCACACAAAAAACAAAAATAAAAATAAAAGAAGAGACACAAGGAGTGTGCGGCAATAAAGAAAAAAAAAAACAAAAACAAAGAGAGAAAAAAAGACAAAAAATTGTTTTGCTCTGTGAGTTAAATTGCATAAGATGCAATTGGCATGTGGGTGATATAAATACATTGATCAACGCTGACATATATATGTTGTTCTCTGCATACATACATATATATATATATATATATATATATATATTGAAAAACCGCAAATTAAAATAGTGAAAGTATGTGTGGTGCAAGTGTTGCACAATGAACAAAAAGTAATTGTTTCTTCTTCTTCATTCTCTCTGAATCCTCCATTCAAGTTTCTGAGAACGTGACACATCCACACGCAGTTATCAGTTCCGGGATATAACGAGGAAGATCGGTGGTACAGACAAGGAGTATATCGTAAAGTGAAGGAGCCTCTAAATGTTGGTAAGGTTCTAAATTATTTTATATATATATTGATTAAAATTTTTATGTGTTTACATATTGTATGTATTAGTTCCGGAAAATTAATTACGATCTCAAGTTCACTGGTTCCAGATTAATTATGATATGTATAAAAATTTTTAAAACCTATTTCCGTTGTGTTACCAGTGAACGAGGTTCCAACACTCTTTTATATCCATTTTGTATTTCTTTTTTTGTATCTTTGTCTCTTCTTCGATGTGTACTTTCATTCATTAGGGAGTTGATCTAAACCTAGCATTGTTGCCTCTTTTGTTGCATATGCTTGTTAATGGTTGAGTGGCCCTTCGAAGTGCTTAAAAAGCTTTTCAGTGGTTAGAGACCACTTGAATGAACTTAGGTTGTTGTGTGAAGGACCTAGAGGTGAAGCACTCAACATGCACTAGTAGGTTGGCCACTACATGTAGAGCCTGCACGCGGTTTTGCATGTATTGTCGCTATGTGTATCTCATAGTTCTTAATGAACTCGAGTGTTGTTTGGGCAACCATGTAACAATAGGTTGCTGGTGCATATCGGTATAGTCGATTGTTGCTAGAGTGAGAACAATCGGCGAGGATTAAGTGAGCACGGCATTCAACATTGACTATGCATGTTTGTATGAAATTGTGTGATTGCTATGGCGGAGTCAATTACTTAGTGTAACCATTTACATTCCATATCACTCCATTCCATCCTATCATTGTACATATTGTTTATTTATGTAGTTTGTTAGGTTAGTTTAGCATTTACTTTTCCACATTCTTTTGCATACGCAACACACGAGTCTGCTCGGCGTGTTGAAATAATAGCTAGAACTAGAGACGGTCGGTGAATCCCACCTCTTTGCAGAATGATCCATGCTTACCGCTGTGCTAGTCTATGTGACTCGCACGCTTGCGAGACCAAACTTAAATGTTCAATCTTTTGATGGGACTTCAACAACGTGCCCGTTATTTAACATGAGTAATATCTTTATAAAGAAGATAGTTGATGATTTATCTTATAGATACAATATTGTCGTGAGAAATGATCATGATGATATTTGTGCTAGTGCACCCAAGACTAAATGGGTCAAGGGTGAGTGCTCTTACCATTAGTGTAAGGTGCACATTGTGAGTTATCTTTATGATTAGTGTCAAGTTTGAGTAACTTAGCTTGTTAGCTTTGTTTCTCTATAAGTTAGACATGAATTTAGCTATCTCACATATAGTCACTATGATGGTCAAAATTTGTTGGTTGACTTTAGATAAGTCCATTTTGGAATCTATATGGTGTTGATTGCTTGTTAAGACTTTCATAGAAAGTCATTTTTTTGTTTTTTTGTTTGAGTTGAGATGTTTGATCTTTATTCTCTTGGGATGACACACCAACAACTTGTTGTCATTAGGACAAACAAGTCAAGAAAGCTCATAAAAAGAACGAAGATCTCACATTGATGAAAAAGTTTGCAAAGGTTTTTCTTTACTCTTAAAGCTTGCTTTCTATTTCATCTTATCAACTCTTTGTGTGCATGACATCATGTGGCATATTATGTTAGAGAGCTTTGTTTATAATATATATGGTTCTTCTTAATAATTGCTATCTAGATTTCATTTAGTGAAATTGTTCACAAAGATCTTTTACATGATGCATGTATTGTTTCTTATACTTGTTTGATTGATGAGTGACATATTTTTGAAAAATATGAGCTTCATATATTGTAAAAGCTACTGTCTTAAGAAGTAATGATCTTAAGTAAATCTCTTTGCATTGCTTTTAGATCTTGACCTTTTAAGCCTTATAACTTTATTTTTAAAAGTGCACATATTGTTCTCTCATATGTTTAGTTTGAGTAAGTTGAATTTGAAAATATGTAAGTTATGAATGCACCTAGTAGTCTTTTAACTAGTACATGAAAGATGACCACTGGTTAGTATTTATTTTGCTTCGACAACTACATAGAACTCAATGAGCACCTTCATGAAAAATGCTACACATGTTGGTTGTGCAGCCGCCCAATGTAGGAAAGGGCTACATCAATATAATGAGTGAAAGTCATCATGCAGTGTATATGAAAAAAATCAAAGAAGTGTTTTAAAAGAATCAATAAAAAAATCTTTGATTTAAAAGCTTCAAAAGCTTAAAGAAGTATAGTTGAAAATTGGATTGCTCGGGTTGAAAAACAGAATTTGGTTGACGAGCCATATGTACACACATGCTCATATGTTAAGATCTATTCTCTTACAGAAAAATATTCCGGATGATAATCCGTTTGACCTTGAATGGTAAAGCTTAAGATGAATAGATGTTGATATAGTTTGCATGTTGATGATCCAATTACTCCTTTATATATGCTTGAAGCAATCACACACACACACACACACACTTGTTTTGCTTTTAAGTGTATTGATTTGCTAGCAATTTTAAGATGAATTATGAGACTGATTGAAAATCTTGGTGTATCTTTTATAGTTTGTAGAGCTTATTTTGTTTGATTTCATTAAAATTGCTTGAGTGTTTGATTGTGTGGATATCGTTGTGAACAGTATCCTATCTTGATCTTAGAAAGAACACTTATTAAGGGAAAGCATTGTATACTAAACTTTGTTCTCCTTTATGATATGTTCACATGTTCATTTAAAAAAAAATTGTTTCTTTGTTTCTTGAATCTTGGGATTGCATGAAACTTATTTTGTAATAAGTGTATGAGTGTCTTTGCAATCAATTCCTCCTTGTTTGGAGTTGATATAATCGAGATAGCAATCAATTCCTTCATATTTGAGGTTGATATGATTGTAATTGCAATCAATTCCTCCTTGCTTGGGGTTGATATGATCGTGATTGCAATCAATTCCTTCATATTTGGGGTTGATATAATTGTGATTGAAATCAACTCCTCCACATTTGGGGTTGATATGATTATTACTGCAATTGTTGAACTTGGTGGAATCCACCTATAAGAGTAAAATTATATGCATTTGTGATTCATTAGTTTATTGTGTTGTAAAGAGTAGAGTAACCTTTTTCTAGGTTAACATGGAGAACAAACAAGAATCAAGGAAGAAGATTGAAGAGCTAAATGCAAAAGTGGTTCAACAAGATGCAAAATTCAAGAACCTAGAAGAAAGCATCTCTTCAAGCAGTGTATCCACCTCCAAGCATTATGTGAGATCATCAAATCGTGCAAAATTCTTTGATTGCACTAGTGGATAACAAAGAACCATATGATCCTGAGGTATCAATTCTTTTCCTTTTGGCTTCATTTTATGTCAAAAAAGGGGAGAAATATATGATACTAAAACATATTAGCTTACTTTAATCGTAGTATTTTTATTTGTATCTTAATTGGTATCAAGTTTGAACTTCTTTTCGCATGTAATATTTGGATGATATTTTTTTTTTGTGTGATGGAGTATGAATGTATTAAGTAGAAGTATACATGTATTCATTCGAACTTTATTGCTTTATCTTATCAAGTATGTATATTGCCATATATTTTCTCTTGTATATGCATTGTGCCTCAAGTGAATTTTAGGTGATATCAAGAGATGATCAAATGAAAAAGTTCAAGACTTGTTGAAGATTAGTCTAGGTTTTACAAACTCAATGTAATGTGAGGGTGTGTTTGTGACCAATCTTCACTTTGTATGTTTAAGTATTTGTATAGGTGTTTTGACACGGAATTTTCCAGGGAGGGGGGGGGGGGGGGGGGGGGGGGGGATAGTATAGTTTGGTTTTTGAGTCAGGTTGGCATAATTCCATATCAAAACAATATTTCCTTTGTATTGATTATTTGTCTAGGCTCATTATGATTCAAGCTTCAAGGAAGATTTGGCAACCTATCAAGCAAAGAGAAGTCTTCAAGAGGAGCAAGTTTTATTGCACATCAAAGGTATATTAAGACCTCATTCCTGGTACAAGGCGTTCATGCACTCACACATTACATTCATATGTGTCCCTGCATCGTTGTGCTCAATTGGTATTACACATACACACATATATTATTGTATGCACATGCATTAGATTTAATTTGATAAAGTTTGTAAAAATGCATGTTCTAGGACTATATCTAGGAAATGACATACTTGTGTGTTCATATGTTTATTTTTTGTGGTTTTGTGATATCGGACTTAAATATGTTCCCATATTATTCGTTATTGGGTTCCGGTTATTTCGGTTACTCATTCATTAATTTTCGAGTTTCGAGTTGGAAGTTACGAAACTTTCTGTATGTTTAATGTACATGGTTTTTATCCTTGTATATCGAATCGATTTCCATATTTTTTGTGAAATTTTTGTACACATCCATGTTGGTGAGAGAGTTAAGGTTCGTAATGCAAAATCAGATTCAAAATCGGAGTTCGGAGGCCATAGAACGGTCGAAGAACGGGAGATGTACGCGAGGGAAGAAGAAATGGCAAAGTGCCATTTGCCCCTCTTCCCCATGGAGGTGCGTGGGCCTCACGGGAAGGGATGCCTTTTATCCCCGCGGAGGCTACGTGCTTGATGGGCACATCGTTGAAGTTGCATCAAAAGATTGAACATTTAAGTTCGGCCTCGTAAGCTTGCGAGTCCTAGGGACTAGCACAGCGGCAAGCAAGGATCATTCTGCAAGGAGGTGGGATTCACCGACCGTCTCTAGTTCTAGTAATTATTACAACACGCCGAGCGGATTTATGTGTTGCGCATGCAACATAATGTGGAAAAGTAAATGCTAAACTAACCTAACAAACTACATAAATACACAATATGTACAATGATAGGATGAAATGGAGTGATATGGAATGTAAATGGTTTCACTAAGTAAATGACTCCACCATAGCAATCACACAATTTCATACAAACATGCATAGTCAATGTTGAATGCTGAATGCCATACTCACTTAATCCTCGCCGATTTTCCTCACTCCAGCAACAATCGACTATACCGATATGCACCAATAACCTATCGTTACATGGTTGCCCGAACTGCACTCGAGTTTATTAAGAACTATGAGACACTCATAGCGACAATACATGCAAAACCTCGCACAGGCTCTACATGTAGTGGACAACCTACTAGTTCACGTTGAGTGCTTCACCTCTCGGTCCTTCACACAACAACCTAAGTGCATTCAAGTAGTGGCTAACCACTTAAAAGCTTTAAGCATATCGAAGGGCCACTCAACCATTAACAAACATATGCATCAAAAGAGGCAACAATGCTAGGATTAGATCAATTCCCTAATGAATGAAAGTACACATCGAAGAAGAGACAAAAATACAAATAAAGAAATACAAAATGGATAGAAAGGAGACCCATCATCCGTAACCTGGAATCGAACACCAGGTCTTCTCGGGTGTCAATCTGAGATGTCCTGACCATTGGACGATTACGGCATACTCCAATCTCATGAATGCACAACCCTCTCAATAAAAGAGAAAACTCTCTCCTTATCTCTCTAAACTCCCTAAGATGGATGGATACAAATGGAAAACAAGTTCACCTAACACTAATATGCATCAATGCAACTGTTAAACATGAAGAACATTCAAATGAATTAAGAGCTCATTCTCTTGATATGGGAATTTTCCCTAAATCAATTCATCACCCATTCCAGCCATGAATGGGCAATTGTGTCTTAAAAAGACCCATTAAACACTAGGATATGAACCAATGCCAATTCAGCAACTAAATGCTTGAACTAGCCTTTTCTACTCTTTGGGGCTAAAATCCCTAATCACTCAAATAAATCAATACATGGTATTTCAAGTCATCCATCAATCAATACACAATCATGGGCAACTAAATTCCTATTCTAAATTACATATACTCCTAAACCCATTCATGGACACATGTTGATTTCTAACCATTCACACACATACATTTCTTAACAAGAGCTTAAAACACATAAATTAAAGATCAAAGAGCAAACCAAAACCCAAACGAATTCATGAACAAAAATACATATATAGCACATGTGAAAGGTTTACAATATTCCCAAATTCGGGTTACACATCAAAGAAAACAAGAAATACAAGAAATGAGTAAAAATGAGACAACCTTTTAAGACAAACCCTCTAAAGAAGCTCCTAGCTTTCCTAGCTCGGATTTGGTCCTGGAACCACTCATATTTCCTTGTAATCTATTCTAAGATGGATGGAGAAGGTGTATAATGGTGGTGTGGAGGTGTATGGTGAGCTCCCATTGCGGAAAAACCTCCATGGAGCTTGAATCACTCCTTCTTTAATGGAGAAGGTGAAAGAGATGAGAAAATGGAAGAAAGGGGTAGAGAAGGGTTTGTGAGAGGGGAAGAGTTGTCTCAAGAATGAGGAGAAAAAGGGGTATTTATAGTGTTGGGAGGTTAAGGCAAGAATTGGGCGTGAAATGACAAGATTGCCCCTCAGAAACGGGCTAGAAAATGAGTTTGACAGTGCTAAAGGCGACTTGGGAGGCGACTTGGTGGAAGTCGCCTAACCCTCTAGTGAAGAATTTCCAGCAACGCACACTATTACGAATATGGCCATAACTTCCTCTAGAAAACCCAGAATTGTGATCTGTAAAAACCGTTGGAAAGTAGACATCCGAGGTTTCAAAAAATAAGTAAAGGGAAATGTAGTTTGATTGGAGGAGGGAGATATGGCCCCCAAAATTTAGGTATACTGCACGGCATCCAAATCAGCTCAAATAACTCCAAAACTCTTCAATTTAGCTCAAATACCTTCCGTAGGGAACATATACCTACAAAACGCTCACAAACAAATTATATACCAAAATATGCTCGAAAACTAGAACAAATTATAGGAAATTGGGACCTCAAATTGGTACATAAATTGGTACAATCAACGTCTCAATGGGATGGTAAGGTGGCGTGACCACACTTGCCACCCGAGCTCCCCTCCTTCCTTTAGATTCTCTTTTCCCTGTCATTTTCATTTCAAGAAGACAAGTGCAGAAATTTCCAGATTTGTTCTCTCAACTTCCAAACACCATATCTCACTCATTTCTTATCGGAATTGAGTGACTCAAGTTGGAGAATTTTTATATTGAAGTTCTCTATCATCTACAAGAAACCTTGAAGTCTTTTGTTCAAGTTTTGTTGTGGTTTCACACAGATTTCGTGACTGCACTCAACATATCAAGGTATTTCTTCATCTTTCATGTTTTGCTCTTTAAAATCCTCAAATTCCTTGGGTTTTTTTTTTTCTCTTTTATGTGTATGTGACTTGCAAAAATACTATTAAGAGATAGAGTTTTAATTATAAGCTAGATATGCTTAATTATACACTTGTGTGTGAGTTAGGTTTTCTTAAAATCTATGTTTTCACATGCTTGTGAGTTGTATTATGACTAGCTTATTATCTAGGGCTATTTGTGCTTTGATTCAATGAATTTTGATGATTGATAGCTTTTTACATGTGCTAGAACTCTTTAGTTGAACATATTTAGGATTAGCACATTTAATTGTTTATTTATAGCCTATTAGGATTTAATTGATTATTTTGTTAATATAAGCTCTACATGATTGCTAGTGAATATCAATGATCATATTATTCGATACTAGTATTTTTGGTTTTAAGTTCTAAAGTCTTGAATATCTGCTTCATGAATATGATATGTTTTCAAGCTTTATTTAAATGATTAAAATCTAGGTTTTGGTGTGCGTTAGGTATTTCACATGCTCTAGGTTTTTGTTCATGTTTCAAGAGCTAGGCAATCTTGATTTGTGTACTTTGATGACTATGTCTTGTTCTTCATGAAGTGTAACTAATCTATACATTTAATATATACATGCATCGTTTGTATGATGACATTGTTATTTGGATTTTAAACTAGAAAAACATATATTGTGTACTCATTGATCATTTCTAGTTTCCATAGGATATTTTGATCACATATTCTATGTTGCATGTTTTCGCATCATTTGCATTACACTTAGATTATTTGCCTTGCAAAAGGTGGAAGTCTCTTATTGGAGTGTTAAGCTTCAATTTGAGTAAGGAGTCTTGGCTAGGATCAGGGTGATCTGGAAAGCTAACCAAGGAGTCGTGGCTAGGATCCGGGTGATCCGGATAGCTAAGCAAGGGAGTCTTGACTAGGATCAGGGTGATCCAGATAGGTTAGCAAGTAGGAAAGTCTTTCATTAGTAAAAGGCCTGTGGGTAGGATAGAATGGATATGCAATAGGAAGTGTATCATGTGGATTGGTCAATTTTGAGGATGTACTTTTACCCAACTAGTGAAAGGTGGTGTGCCGATGGTTGTGGTATCAACCCGTGGATGTTTCCTCTTCGTAGGTTTTACTGTATAAAAAAATAACATGTCAAATGTCTCTAACTCAAACTCTTTTATATTTGTATATGTGATTGATTGTATCTTGTTGTATCTATATTGAATATCTTTGTAACCAAGATTCATGACTAGTTTGAGTTGAAAACACTTTGTTAAATCAATATTTGTCTCTTGTATCATTTTAGTGTTTGAACATTGTATCTTATGAAATTCTATATCAACTTGTAAAGTTTTATTTAGTGAATTTACACTGTAATATTCAAAGTACAACTTGTGGAATTTTCTTTGCATTGAATATACTTGTATATAAGATATATTGTCTCTTGTTTTGTGTATGTGTTAAGTGTATCACATTCTCTCACATTTGTGAATATATGTTTGTAGACTAAGTGTGGTGAATTGAGCTTACATGTGATAGTTATTATCCAATAATAATAATATTAAGGGATACTTTGTTTGCTCACCAAGTGTTTTACGAAAGTCTCGAAAGAGTTTTTAAAAATGGAGTGTCAACCTATTCACCCCCCTTTAGGTTGCTTAGTTCATAATGTTGTAGGTATTTCAATATCAAGTCAAGATGGAGCGATAATATTCCTCTTGAAGCCACCACATTGCTTGAATGTTGTCCAATCTTTCTTGAAGCTTCATTATCATAAATCCTATAAAACTAACTAAAAAATACAAACAGGGTTAATTTGCCTTAAGCTAACCTAGAAGGGAGAAGGGGGGGGGGGGGGGGGGGGGGGGGGGGGGGGGGGTGAATATGTTAGTACACCTTTTTGACTTCCTTGAAACAAACAAAAGTTTGTCCCTCTAAGTTGTTTGTATCACACTTCAAAACAATCACAAGCAATATCAATTCAAATTAAAGATATGCTTATTCAAACAAGATCAATGTAAACATTAACTTGTATGTGATACAAACACAAATATCACTTGGCTTTAATTCATAAAGCTCGAACACAAACAAAGTTGATATGATATGATTATCACTTACAAAGATATCAACTAAGATATATATATATATATATATATCAATACATATACAAATATAATGAGATAAGGATAGAGAAAATCAACACATGTGGATATACATATATATATATATATACATAAATTGTGGATATGGAGAAAACACCATTACAGACGGCTGGAGATGAGGCAGCGACCACTGGAGACGAGGTCGTCGGCGCGGCTGAAGAGCGGCGGTAGTGAGAGAACAAAGAGAGAGACCGAAGAAAGAAGAGATTGAAGAGAGAAGGTGGGTTTCGTGGTGGCCGATGTTTTTGGCGGCTGGGTTTCGCGGGAGATGGATTGAAAGTGGTGTCGGCGGCATGGAGGGAGGCGGCGGCGGTGATGGGTGTGGTGGGTTTTTTTGTTGGTTTTGCTGGGATTGAAGAGAGATACGAGAGAGAACATATTGAAGAGAGATAAAGAGGAAGAGAGAGAAGAAAAAATGTTTCTATTGGGATAATGAGGGGTATTTCAGTCTTCACAACCATTTATTAGGTAGAAACAATAAATTTACTAATCTTGGGTAAAAACAATAAACATCCTAAATTTTTGACTAAAAAGACCTATTTTCTCTATATATATATATATATCAATACACATACAAATATAATGAGATACGGATAGAGAAAATCAACACATGATTTTTATGCTGTAAAACCTCCTAAGAGGAAACATCCACCGGTTGATTCCACAACCACCGGCAAACAAATCCACTAGTAAGATAAAAAGATACAATCTCTCAAGTGACCACTTCACCAAGAAACATACCCTTTGACCTTACACAATGAATATGATGCCACCTTGCACAAATTGAAGATTCACTCTTCAAATGTGACTTCTAGTGAACAATCCAAAGAATCACTCTAAGGAATATGACTTCCAATGCAGAACATAAAGATTCACTCTCCAAGTGTGACTTCTAATGCACAAATCAAATATTCACTCTGAGAAATGTGACTTCCAATGCATAACATGAAGATTCAATCTCCGAGTGTAACTTCAAATGATCAAGTCAAAGATTCACTCTAAGACATGAGACTTCCAATGCACAATTTGAAGATTCACTCTCCAAATGTAACTTCCATGCACAAATCAAAGATTCACTCTATGAAATGTGACTTCCAACCTTTTCACAAGGCATGAGATCTAAGTGAATGCAAATGATGCAAGCACAAACAACATAGTATATATGATCGATATATCCTATGGAAACTAGAAATGAACAATTACGCACATTCATATGTGTTTCTAGTTTACAATCCTAAAAACAATGCAATCACACTCAATGATGCATGTACATATGAAATGTGTGGATTAGATACAAAACATGAAGAACTAGATATTTTTCATCAAAAATCAATTGTATCTAGATTCTTGTAACATGAACTAATAACCTAGAGTATGTGAAACACCTAACACATACAAAAATCTAGATTATGTTCAATTCACATAATAATGCTAAAATCAAATTGATTAGATCAAAATTGAAACTCTAGCAAAATAATAGAACATAGATTCTCAGGATAACCAATTAAATCTAATCAAGTTCTAAATCATTAATCAAATATACTATTTTAATAAATCTTCAATTAAAATGATCTAGCATATGAAAAGACTATCAATCAAAAAAATCAAGTCAATAAACACACAAGATAGTCTTACATTTGATGCTAGCACAATACAACATCTCAAAAATATGAAAACATAGATTTAGAAAAACATAACTCAACATGTTAATCAATTAAGGATCAAACTAGCTCTATTAGAGATCATTTCTCTAATCAATGATAACATATCAAACATACATATATGTATGAGAAGAAAACCCAAGGCAATTGAAGACTTGAAGATCAAGAACAAAATAGAAATCAATGCGTTGCAAGAAAAACGTGCAGCTTTGTTTTTGTGATTAGTTCTATCAGAAAACTAAACCTATTGACTCCAAACTCTTGTGAAAATGAAATAGAACTGGTAGACAAAGATTTTCAAATTCAAATAACTCAAAACGGACTACAAATGAGAAAGTTATGGTGTTTGGAAGAAGAGAAAATTTGGAGAGAAAATTCTGCACTTGTGTTTTTCAAATTTTATTCTTGAAATGAATGAGAGGGAAGTGAATATTTAAAGAGGGAAATAAAGGAAGGAAAGAACCAACCAGTGGGGGGCTGCCATGCTGGATCCTCATGGAGACGCATGGGCCCCACGGGACTAGCAACTCTCCATTCCCGTGGAGGCCACGCGCCTCCACGGGAAGGAGGTGTTTGGCACCTCTCATTCCTCACGCGTACTCTTTTTCTTTCAGCCATATCATTGGCCTCCAAACTGTGATTTTGAATCTGTTTTCGGATTACGAACTGGGACTTCCTCATGTACAAAAGTTGTCAAGAAATGTTTTCCAAAAAATATAAAATTCATCATGAAAAACAAGGATGAAAACCATGTACGATAAAATCATGGAAAGTTTCTTAACTACCTAAGTTGAACTTGAAACTTAATAAATGAGTAACCAATTTAATTGGAACTCAATGAGGAATTATATAAGCTCAAAATCAAGTTCAATAACATATAAACACAAACCAATAAACACAAGAACACACAAGTATGCTATTTCTTAGAACTAATCCCAGAACATGCAATTTATAAAAATTGACAATTTTTAAGTCTAATGCATGTGCATACATATATAAGTGTGTGTATTGTGTTAAACCAAATTATGCACAATTATGTAGGGACACATATGAATGCAATGTATGTGTGTGCCTAGGGCTTGCAAGAGGAAGGATATCTTGATATACCTTTTGCTAAGCAATTTAGCTTTGTCCCTCTTGAAGCCATCACTTTGCTTGAAAGTTGTCCAATCTTCTTGAAGCTTGATTATCCGAAATTCTAAACAACTAATCGATACAAAGCAAATATAGTTTTGATATAGAATAATGCCAACACAAGACTCAAGAACCTAACAATCTCCCCATTTGGCAAATTCTATGTCAAAACACCTATATAAATACTAAAACATACTTAAAGAAGATTGGTCACTTAATCACACCCTCACATTACAATGAGTTAGTTCCCTTAAACTAATCTTCATCAAGTCTTGAATTCTTCAATGTAGTCTTCTCTTGTCACCACCTAAAATTATCTTGAAACACAAGGCATATACAAGAGAAACATACATATATATATGGCAAGATAATATTTAGATACATATCACTTGAAGTTCAAATGGATACACATGTCTCCCCCTAAATACATGCATACTATCCATCACAAAATATTATCAATATCCAAATATTACAAACCAAGAATTCAAGATACCAAATGAAACCAAAACAAAAATATACCAAAAACTACCTAAACAAAAACAATTCCTAAGATTAAGAGCATAGCATAGAGGTTTTAGTATCATTGTCTTTCTCCCCCTTTTTGACATAATATGAAGCCAAAAGGTTAAGAAAACACAATACCTCAAGATCAAGCATCATCAAAGAAAGTTATTCTAGTTGATGATCTCACATAGTGCTTTGTAGTAAATGAATTGCTAGAGGCAAGCTTGTCTTCCAAATACTTAATCTTCTCATCTTGTTGAATCACATTTGCTCATAGCTCTACCACTTTAGCATCAAGATCTCAAATCTTATTCATAAGCCCCTCTTGAAATTGCATGGCCCATTCCGGTAGAGAATTTGTGCTTGTCACAACACATAGCTTATGGTGCTTACCAAAAAGCCTAAAAGTATCATTTACCTTTCCCTTATCTTTGTATGACATTGACACTAAGCGCTTGTCACAAAATTTCTCCAAGGAAGGTAGAAGCACATCATCTTCAAGTGTAAAAACTCCTTACTTCATGCAAAAACAAGTAAGAAACCCTGGAAATGCTAACTTCTTATCCAATCTTGGTGAAGAAGCCGCACTCTCTATATGCTCAATCAAGAGATCACCAAGGTTCAAATGCTTGTTTGTCACCAAGGCATATAAAATCTTGATCTTTTCTTTGTTCAACTCGGATGCATTAGTAGAATCCACAAGATTGGTACAAACAAATAAATGCCAAAAGGAACTAACCTTGGTCAACTCACCTTGACTAATATAAGCTCTCTTCCCCCACTCAAATCCATCATCTTCACATAAAGTTCTCCTCATAAGATTTAGATCATCAATATTATCTATATCAAGAAATTTCGAAATAATCTTATTTGACAATCCAAGGAACTTATTGATACTATCCGAGGAGACTCTAAAAGTTTTTCCTCTCACACTCACCAAGGCATTTTCAAAGGTTGAGCTCTCTTTATACTCAAAGTATAACTCTCTAATAAAACTCTCATTAATAACCCCAATGGAATTAATCCATGAATCCCAATGCATATCAAATATAGAATGATGAATGTAAGAACCCTCAACCAAGTCTACACCTCTATCTTGAATAAACTTTTTGGTTCTCATAACACCTAAAGCTTTCAACTTGTTAGGTTTTGGGTTTCCTAGAGGTTGATGGAGTAGATTTGGGTTTAGTAATGGGTTTAGATGGATGGATAGAGTTAGAAACCTTATTTCTTCCCAGGGCTTTGTTGTCAACACTACAAAACAAGAACACATGAGTGGAAAAGAGACACAAGTGAGTGTTAGATAACAAAAACAAATATATAACAAAGACATATGATGAAATAAGGAATCATAAATGCATAAATGTTCATTTTCAAGCTCATTGGTACATTTTACCAAAATAAACAAATGCATTTAACAATAAAAATTCATCCACACATAGAGGAATTTGTGTCAATCACAATTACTATCAACCTCAAATCATGAAGGAATTGGTCATAATAACAACTACTATCAACCCCAAGCAAGAAGGACTAAATTAACCTCAAGCTATGAGGAATTGGTTGTAACTACAACTACTATCTACCTCAAGAATGAAGGAAATCATTGCAATATCAACTACTATCAACTCTAAATAGGAAGAATTAATTGTCAACACATTCATACAATTATTTCACAAAAGATATCATGCATTTTCATCATTCAATTATTCTAATCTATCAATATGTCAACATATAAGAAAACAAATCATGTGAACATATTAAAAAAAGAAAACAAAGTCTAGCATACTATGCTCCCCCTTGATAAGTGCTCTATCTAAGATCAAGATAGAATATAGTTCACAATGATATCCACTCAATCACACACTCAAGCAATTTCAAAATAAATTCAACAATAATAAGCTTCACAAACTATGAGAGATACACTAAGATTTTCAATCTCTCTCATAATTTTTCTCAAATTGCTAGAAAATCAAAATACTTATAAACAAAAGTGTGTGTGTGTGAGATTTGCTCCAAGTATATGTAGAGGAGTAATTTGATAATCAACATGCAAACCATATCCACATCTATTCATCTTAAGCTTTTCCATAAAAGGTCAAACCGATTATCATCCGGAATTTTTGCTTTAAAGAGAATAGATTTCAACATATGAGTGTGTGTGTGTGTGCATGAGGCTTGTCATCCCATTTCTATTTGAAAACCCGAGCATTTATGATTTTCAACTATACTCCGTTAAGCCGTTTTTTTATTATTATTTAAGGCTTTGAATCAAAGAACTTTTTTTATTGATTCTTTTCAACACATCGTTGATTTTTCTAATATAAACATATACTCTTCATGACAGCTTTCACTCATCACAATGGTGTAGCCTTTTCCTACATTGGGCGGCTTCACAACCAAGGTGTGTAGCCCTTCTCATGAAGGTGCTCGTTGAGTTCTATGTTGTTGCCGACGCAAAATTGATACTAACCATATGTCATCTGAAATGTACTAGTCATAAGATTTCAAGGTGTATCCATAACTTACATATTTTCAAACTCAACTTACTACAACAAAACATACAAAAGAAGCAAAGTGCACTTTATGAAAACCAAGTTTTATGGCTTACAAGCACATGATCTAAAAGTAATAAAAGAGATTTGCTTAAGACTATTACTTTTCAAGAGATTAGGTTTCAAAGAATATGAAGCTTATATTTTTCAAAACTTACCACTCATCATTCAAACAAATATTTCACACATCATTTATAAGACCTTTGTGAATGACATCACTATAAGATCTTTCGAGAGCAAATGTCAATGAGAACCATATGTATACTATACTAAGTTCTCTAGAATGACATGCTACATGATGTAGTGTAAACAATGAGTTGAGAGATGAAAATTCAAAGTATGCAAGCATTAGGATATAGAAATACCTTAGCAAGCATTTTTCATCAAATGCTAAGTCTCACCCTTTTTAAGAGCTCTCTTGGCTTGTTTGTCCTCATGACAACAAGTTATTGGTGTGTCATCCAAAGAGAATAAAACTAAGCATTTTCAACTCACACAAACATACAAAAATGACTTTCTCTAAAAGTCTTAACAACAATTAACACCATATTGATTTCAAAAATGAACTTCTCTTAAAGTTAACTAATAGATTTCGACTATCATAACAAATATGTGAGATAGCTAGGTTCATGTCAAGTTATAAAGAAACAAAGCTAGCTAGCTCAATTTCTTAACAACTTGACAATAACCTTAAAGCTAACTCACATGTGCACCTTACACTAATGGTAAGAGCACTCACCCTTGGCCCATTTGGTCTTGGGTGAATTTACACAAAAATCATCATGATCATTTGTCATGGAAATATTATAACTAGAAGATAAATCATCAACAATCTTCTCTATAAAGATATTACTCGTGTTAAACACATCATTATTGCCATCAACAAAGATATTATCAAGACTATGCATATGATCATGTGAAACACTCTTTTTCACCCAAATCTTCTTGGCGTTCTTCTTCATATGACTATCACTATCATATACATCACTCAAACTGTTATCATCAGTAACATGTTCACAAGAATGACTAGGAACCTTTTTCACATCATACATTTTAATCCAAGATTTCCTAGTATGTTTCTTTACATGATAATTGACAATATGCACATTATAAAAAGCATCAAAGCAATTAACATGTTTAGAAACATTCAAAGAAGATTTTATCATCTCACTAGCATGCATCTCATTCCCTAGTTTGCATTGTCTAATATACTCATGGCATCTAGTATTAATATGCCCTACAACATTGCAAAAATGGAAAACCGAGATAAGTTTGGAGATGTTATTTAGATTAGAGTGTACCAATGTTGAAGGCTCATTTCCCTTCTTGATTTTACTCTTGACCTTGGAAGGATTTGCTTTTGAAATCTTCTTGTTTCTTAGTGACTTACTTTTAGTTGTAGGAGACTCCACTTGCTGATCTACAAAGCCTAAGTCACTTGAATCTTCATGAAGTATACCAAGCTCTTTAGCCTTCATGATTTCCAATTCCTCTTTCTTGCCTTTGATTGTTTCCTTCAAGAAAAACAAATAATTAGCAAAATCATTTATTAAATTTTCTAACACATAAGCATCTTCAACCATCTTCTTTTCTTGACATTTGATCAGTTCACTCTTCACTTCAACTTTCTTCAAAGCGGCATCTCTTCTCATCTCAAGAGTTTGAACTCTTGCCATCAAGTTGAAGTTGTTGGTCTTTGATTTGCAATGCTCATCATTGAGTTTCAAAGACAAGTGATCATGTCTAGCTTGATTGTCCTTTGGGAAATCCTCATCTTCTTCTTTAATTTCTTCTTGATGTGAAATCGTGTAACATAGGTAGTTACCTATATAAACATTATCTTCCAAGGAATCTACTTCCTCCTCATCTTTGCTTTTGTCACTAATATTCTCTTTAAGCTTATCAACAAAATTGTTAGTAGACAAATACCAAGAAGAAATTAAATAGCCATATTCATGGTTAGCTTGAAGAATATCCCATGTCTTTTTTGTTTTATCAACAAGAGGTGGAGAATCAACATAAACAGTATAAGACTCAAGGTTGCTATCAATAGCAAGTAAATTACCGTGAGTGTATCCCGGGATCTCACTAAGTACAATCTAGTGACCAGCTCTGATACCAAATGACAAATACAAACACGGTTAATTTGCCTTAAGCTAACCTATACGGGGGTTGGTGAATAGGTTAGTACACCTTTTTTGCTTCCTTGAAACAAACAAAAGTTTGTCCCTCTAAGTTGCTTGTATCACACTTCGATCCAATCACAAGTTGTATCAATTCAAATTAAAGATATGCTTATTCAAACAAGATCAATGTAAACATTAACTTGTATGTGATACAAACACAAATATCACTTGGCTTTAATTCATAAAGCTCCAACACAAACAAATTTGATATGATATTATTATCACTTACAAAGATATCAACTAAGATATATATATATATATATATGGGTAAACTTTATAAGTAACCAAAAAATTTAAAGGTTAATTGTTTTTACCCAAGATTAGTCATTTTATTGTTTCTACCAAAAAATCCACTTTTTGGACAAAATTGCCCTTCTTTTTATTTTTTCCATGGTGTGTTTAATTGAGTTGTCATGATGTTTAATTGGTCTGCATTGGTATTTTAATTGGTTGCCTGATGTGTTTAATTGGTCTTCCTTGATGTGTTTAATTGGTGGCCTGGTGTGTTTAATTGGGTCTTCCCTAATGTGTTTAATTGGATTGCCGTGGTGTGTTTAATTGGTCTGCCCTTGTGTGTTTAATTGGTGTCCCGGTGTGTTTAATTGATTTACACCTTGTGTGTTTAATTTGTCAGCCCTGATGTGTTTAATTGGATTGCCCTGGTGTGTTTAATTGGTGGCCTGATGTGTTTAAAGAAATCTGGAAAAATTTCCAGATTTGAATAGATTTGGAAATTTTCCAGATTTTCTCATGCCAAAAAAAATTAAAATAATCTTTGAAGAGATCTGTATGGATTTTCAGATCTTTTCAAATAAAAAAGTAAAAAAAAAAACTAAAAACTAAAAACCTTTGAACAAAATAAAACCATTAACCAAAATAAATTTTAATTCAAACCAAAATCCACCAACATCATTAACTGAACCACATCAGTACATCACCACCACAAACCCCATCATCATCAAACCCAGAACCAACACCACCACAAAACCCAAAATCAATTCAACCAAATTCAAGATCTAGATCTCTTTATATATATATATATAAATTGTGGATATGGAGAAAACACCATTACAGACGGCTGGAGATGAGGCAGCGACCACTGGAGACGAGGTCGTCGGCGCGGCTGAAGATTGGCGGTAGTGAGAGAACAAAGAGAGAGACCGAAGAAAGAAGAGATTGAAGAGAGAAGGTGGGTTTCGTGGTGGCCGGTGTTTTCAGCGGCTGGGTTTCGCGAGAGATGGATTGAAAGTGGTGTCGGCGGCATGGAGGGAGGCAGCGGCGGTGATAGGTGTGGTGGGTTTTTTTGTTGGTTTTGCTGGGATTGAAGAGAGATACGAGAGAGAACAGATTGAAGAGAGATAAAGAGGAAGAGAGTGAAGAAAAAATGTTTCTATTGGGATAATGAGGGGTATTTCAGTATTCACAGCCATTTATTGGGTAGAAACAATAAATTTACTAATCTTGGGTAAAACAATAAACATCCTAAATTTTTGACTAAAAAGACCTATTTTCTCTATATATATCAACACATATACAAATATAATGAGATACGGATAGAGAAAATCAACACATGA
This sequence comes from Dipteronia sinensis, assembly GCA_033220585.1. Taxonomy (NCBI): domain Eukaryota; kingdom Viridiplantae; phylum Streptophyta; class Magnoliopsida; order Sapindales; family Sapindaceae; genus Dipteronia; species Dipteronia sinensis. The sequence goes on from CM065641.1 coordinate 51,135,328, forward strand.
TTTTTACGCTGTAAAACCTCCTAAGAGGAAACATCCACCGGTTGATTCCACAACCACCGGCAAACAAATCCACTAGTAAGATAAAAAGATACAATCTCTCAAGTGACCACTTCACCAAGAAACATACCTTTTGACCTTACACAATGAATATGATGCCACCTTGCACAAATTGAAGATTCACTCTTCAAATGTGACTTCCAATGCACAATCCAAAGAATCACTCTAAGAAATATGACTTCCAATGCAGAATATAAAGATTCACTCTCCAAGTGTGACTTCTAATGCACAAATCAAATATTCACTCTGAGAAATGTGACTTCCAATGCATAACATGAAGATTCAATCTCCGAGTGTAACTTCAAATGATCAAGTCAAAGATTCACTCTAAGACATGAGACTTCCAATGCACAATTTGAAGATTCACTCTCCAAATGTAACTTCCATGCACAAATCAAAGATTCACTCTATGAAATGTGACTTCCAACCTTTTCACAAGGCATGAGATCTAAGTGAATGCAAATGATGCAAGCACAAACAACATAGTATATATGATCGATATATCCTATGGAAACTAGAAATGATCAATTAAGCACATGTCATATGTTTTTCTAGTTTACAATCCTAAAAACAATGCAATCACACTCAATGATGCATGTCTATATGAAATGTGTGGATTAGATACAAAACAAGAAGAACTAGATATTTGTCATCAAAAATACAAATCAATTGTATCTAGATTCTTGTAACATAAACTAATAACCTAGAGTATGTGAAACACCTAACACATACAAAAATCTAGATTATGTTCAATTCACATAATAATGCTAAAATCAAATTGATAAGATCAAAATTGAAACTCTAGCAAAATAATAGAACTTAGATTCTCAGGATAACCAATTAAATCCAATCAAGTTCTAAATCGTTAATCAAATATACTATTTCAATAAATCTTCAATTAAAATGATCTAGCATATGAAAAGACTATCAATCAAAAAAATCAAGTCAATAAACACACAAGATAGTCCTACATTTGATGCTAGCACAATACAACATCTCAAAAATATGAAAACATAGATTTAGAAAAACATAACTCAACATGTTGATCAATTGAGGATCAAACTAGCTCTATTAGAGATCATTTCTCTAATCAATGATAACATATCAAACATACATATATGTATGAGAAGAAAACCCAAGGCAATTGAAGACTTAAAGATCAAGAATAAAATAGAAATCAATACCTTGCAAGAAAAACGTGCAGCTTTGTTTTTGTGATTAGTTCTACCGGAAAACTCAATCGGTTGACTCCAAACTCTTATGGAAATGATAGAGGAATGGTAGACAAAGATTTTCAAATTCAAATAACTCAAAACGGACTCCAAATGAGAACGTTATGGGGTTTGGAAGTTGAGAAAATTTGGAAAGAAAATTCTGCACTTGTATTTTTCCAATTTTCATCTTGAAATGAAATAAGAGAGAAATGAATATTTAAAAAGGGAAATAAAGGAAGGAAAGAACCAACCAATGAGGGGCTGCCATACTGGATCACCATGGAGACACATGGGCCCCATGGGACCAGCAGCCCTCCATTCCCGTGGAGGCTATGCACCTCCACGGGAAGGAGGTGCTTGGGACCCCTCATCCCTCACGCGTACTCTTTTTTTTCAGCCATATCTTTGGCCTCCAAACTCTTATTTTGAATCCGTTTTTTGATTACAAACCGGGACTCCCTCATGTACTAAAGTTATCAAGAAATGTTTTCCAGAAAATATAGAATTCATCGTGAAAAACAAGGATGAAAACCATATACGATAAAATCAGGGAAAGTTTCTTAACTACCTAATTTGAACTTGAAACTTAATGAATGAGTAACCAATTTAATTGGAACTCAATGAGGAATTATCTAAGCTCAAAATCAAGTTCAATAACATATAAACACAAACCAATAAATGCAAGAACACACAAGTATGTTATTTCTTAGAACTAATCCTAGAACATGCAATCTATAAAAATTGTCAATGTTTAAGTCTAATGCATGTGCATATATATATATATATATATATATATATATATAAGTGTGTGTACTGTGTTAAAACAAATTATGCACAACTATGCAAGGACACATATGAATGCAATGTATGTGTGTGCCTAGGGCTTGCAAGAGGAAGGATATCTTGATATACCTTTTGCTAAGCAATTTAGCTTTGTCCCTCTTGAAGCAATCACTTTGCTTGAAAGTTGTCCAATCTTCCTGAAGCTTGATTATCCACAAATTCTAAACTACTAATCAATACAAAGAAAATGTTGTTTTGATATAGAATAATGCCAACACAAGACTCAAGAACCTAACACTAATCAAGACAAAGCAAATGTCGTTTTGATATAGAATTTTGCCAACATAAGACTCAAGAACTGAACATTCTTCTTCTTCTCCAAAGAGTTCCATATTCGTAGCAAGGGGATTGATCTTGATGGTAATGTGAAATTGAGAAGGAGATATGTGTGTAGGAATGGATTTGGTGAGGTAAGGGTTGGAGAGGTTTTGAATGTGTAGTGAGAATATTCCTAGATCTAGGTGTCGTGGATGATGATGTAAGGTCTATAAGAAAATCATAACAAAATATATTTATATGGTTTCCAAAAATGGGTTTGAAATTTTGATGTCAGCTGAGTTGGGAAGAATTGAGGCCAGATATCCGCAGTTTAGGAACTGTAAATCTTGGTGCATGAGATCTACTGGAACCAAAATCGTAGTTGCTGAGCAGTGGCATCTTGATCTTGTGATCTCCTCGGCTGATTTTCACAGTTGGGGTCACTGTTCAAGACCGGCGAAGTACGGGTCTTGAGATCCTCTGGAACGAATTCCACGGTTAATGAACAACGAATCTTGAGCCTTGAGATCCTCTGGATTTAATTCCGCGGTTGATGAACAAAGAAGCTTGAGCCTTGAGATCCTGTGGAATGAATTTCGCGGTCTAGGCTTAAGGGAAGGTTCGCGGTTTGAGACAAGCGAACATGAACCGCGACCTCTGAGCTTCTTCTCTTAAATTCTTCAACTCTTCTCGGTTTTTCTCCAACTTTTTCTTGGTTCACGGAAACCTGCTTAAATGCCTGCAAGGATAACTTTAAGACACATTAAATACTTGATTTCACTTGAGATCGAGCCAAATGAGAAGAAAATGAGGGCCACATTATGATACTAAAATGGCTCAATCCGCTCCCATATAAATACTAGTGTTTCCCGTTGTGATGGGGTGTGTATAAAATAGCAAGAGAGGCAGCTAGATTATAATCAACTCTGATAATGGATTGAGTGCAGGTGCCCTCTATAGATGTAGGTAAATTGCTAAACCACGTAAAAATCTTTCGTGTCATCTCCTTCTTTCTTTTATTGCTTTTATTATTTGCTTGTATGATTGTGATCTGCGTAACCTATGATTGCGGATTTTCTACAACACCTTACCGAGCCAAAGCTCACAAACTAGCTTACATCCTAGTTCTCAGCTCATAACGCTCACCAGGTCCTCCCCGATGGTACCCTTGAATATCCCCTATGTCCCAAATTTGTTATTGCTTATATATATAATTACAAAATATAATTTGTAATTCACATCAATAATTTCCCTTTTGGAAAAGACTATATTTCTTTTATTCCTTTAAACATTAAATTTTATGCTTCCTAAAATATCATAATTCAATGTTACAGTAGTTAACTTTATCAATGCTGTAAGAAGTTTCCTAATATAAAAAAAAACCGGTAACTATAATCTAATTTAACGTTATTGTTTCGTAATAATATAATTCTAATATAAATTAGCTATTACATATGTTGTTGATTGTTCACTCTATTCAAATTTTCTTATATAAACAAAAAAGAAGGAATAATTTTATTTGAAGACAACAAATACATAAAATATTGTAGTCTATAGATTCCAAGTACTGTAAATCTTCCATTTTTACTTAAGTTTTGTCTTTTTCCGTTTCGTAGATATATATTGTTCTTGTTTTTTTTTTTTTTTTTTTTAAGTATTTTCATCCGTAAGAGAAAAGCTAAAATATATATAAACATTAGTATAATCAACAAAAAGGAACTCTATGATAAATTTGTGACAAGTTCAGAAAAAAAAATTAACTAACTGAATTAGCTTAATTATAATGAAATAATGAAATTAAGAAAAAGATAAATATATATATATATATATATATATATTGGTTTAAAAAATATATTTGAAAATCTAAAAGAGAACATTTGTGTAAACAGCACTCTTTATTCTCCTAGTTTTTCAAACTAGCACCAACTTAGTAACTTAGGTTTAAATAGAACCAAAGTATGGTTTGAGACAAAAATGTTCTCATTTCGTTCTTTCCTTTCTAATTTTCTTTTTCCAAATTAGAGACTTATTAGGGACAATTCAAGATTTATTGGGCAAATTCTGAACTTATTTTCGAGACTTATAGGATCAACTTTGAGACTTATTGGGGCAGGGCAAATTCGAAACTTATGAGGTATTTTTACAAATTTGAGACTTTTTGGGGGTAAAATAAGAATTTTTTTGGCCTCTTCTTCCTCGTGATGGAGGTCTTCTACGACTTCCATAAATGGTGAAACTGACGAGCCATCTACAGCTCCAGTTGACTCCGGCTATAGTCGGATCTGGAAGATTGGACGACGCTAAGTTCGTTGGTGTGATCGGTTTTGTCGTATTTGTGACGGATCGTCTCGGCCACGGTTCGGGTTTGGTTTCGTACAACTTGAATATGAAAACGGACACTTTGGTTACACTGGTTGGCACCCAGTGAATGTTTTTTCGATGGTTTTGTTTGTTAACACATCGGTGATGACTTTGGCGGTGGCAACTCGATCCGAGCTCCATTAATTGATGTTTTTGAAAAGAACAAAGGAAAGGAAAAAAAAAAAGGACTGGTAAGAGAAAATGATAGAAGAGTGGGGGTATTTTGTCCCAATCCCAACTTTGATGTTATTTAAACTAGAGTTATTAAGCTAATTCCAAAAGTCACTCCCCAAAAAAGGCTATATAATTTTTCAGCTAAATCTAGAATACAAAAGCTTAGTTAATAGTTTTGCATCCATAATAAATCGTAAGTAAATTAAGTACTTTTATAATTAAAATTAACATCTTTTTTACTTTAACTATAAAAATTTCGATTTTAAACTTTAGCCTAAGGCCCCAATATACTCGAACCGGCCATGCCCTTACCTCATTCATCTTTAGTTTTTGTGTATCGGAAGTCTTGGATCTCAGGTATGGCATATTCTCATTACTTGTGATCAAGACTGTACATGTAAAAATCTACATATTTTAAAAAAAAGATATAAAGGGGAAAGAAAAAAAAAACCTTGTTTCTGATTAAATATTACATTTCTTTTCTTTTCTTTTGTGATCTATATGCTATTATTTCTGTCATCTTTATTTGTTGTTGAAATAATTCTGATGCTATCTTGAGAATAGGTTTAAGAATATTATATTCTTTTCTTCAAAAGCGCTCCATGCATATTCAGGGATTAAAGAAGACTTGTTGGTGTTTAAATGAATAAGTTCAATTAAGAATTGTAAAGTTTATAATATTCTATTATGTTGTTCTGAATAAATTTTCATTGAAGAGTTCTTCCACCTTTAAATAATTTGTTTTCTATGAAGAGTTCTTCCACCTTTAAATAATTTGTTTTCTATATTAAAAAAAAGGAAAAAGAAAAAACAAATAAAAGCCTATCAAATTTCAATTATATATATATATATATATATATATATGTATGTATATAATGTACGATATATATCTTTTTGGTAAAGAATAAACGAAAGCGGCAAAATCAACATGCTTTAATTAATAATGTGACTTACGATGATGTGTGTATATATATACGGTGTTCATATAAGTACGCACTTATGTAAATACATGATTACATTGGATGTGAGTCGTTGATTTCGTTGGATTCAACTAATTTGACTTATATATATATTTGTCAAAACATCTTTTAAATCTAATGACCCATATGTAAGGAACGGATATATCTTATATCAGTTAGAACTGACAATAGAAAAATTGTATATATATATATATATATATATATATATATATTTAAAGTGTTACACTATTACATAAATTTGATGTTTTGAGGAGGCGGAAGACTCGAACCCGTAACCTCGTGGTGTAGGTGTGAGGGGTATTTACCATCGGATCAACCTCATCTTGTCGATAATATTTAAGAATATTGTTGTAACTTTTCTCGTATTTTTACAATAATCTAGAATTTTAACCATAAGCCACATTTTATTAACTGGCACCTAATCACCTATCAAAGTATTAGGTAAAGTATCAAACCCAATTAGGAACAGCATATAAATTAAGTGAAATATAAAGAAATCCACCTAAAGTGGAATTAATAATGATTCCTTGCTGCAACATTATGTTACTGTTCGATCATGTGGAAGGAAGGAATGTTGGATGATTTTCAGATATTTATAATCCAGTTAAAGCTCTCTAGCTCGCACCATCAATTAACAGTCTTGCAAATGAAAAGGGAGCCTGTCCTTGTCTATGTCCAAGGAAGAAATCCATTGCAGAAGCACAAATTCTGTGACTGGTTTCTTCATCTTCACAAATATTGTAAGTATGCAAATATGCGCTTAATTAACCATCCATTTCATTGAAACATTTGTAACTATCTTTGTACTCTTAATTTGCAACATTTGTTTCGATGAATTCATTGCTTTTTTTGTCATGTAGTGAATTTGTATTAGTACATGTCTTTGTAACTGATTTTATAATTTCAGAAGAAAAATAAAAGGATAATTTCCACTAGACAATTTTATAAGTACAATTGTGATATAATAAGACAAAAGATTATGAGTTATTTAATTATGTTATTTCTTTTAGATTTATTTTCCTTTTGTTTTACAATTTATTTTCTTTATATGATTCCTTGAGTGAGATTTATCTTTTTAGAAAAAACGAAATTTAGTAGGACTCGAAACAAATTTATTAGTTAAAAAAAGTGAGAAACTAATTTATCATAAATAGGAAGTTTTTGAAATTTCTTACTAATAATTTTTGTCAGTTTTCAAGGTCCTTTAAATAATTTTCAAGGGAAAATATGACCAATTTAGTTTTTAGGTGGAGGGATGCTAAAAACCAGTGTTCTAGTAAATGCTAGGCGCTAGTCGGGTGGCAGACCAGCGCCTAGCGCCTAGACGGTCTAGGAGGCGCCTAGGCGGATTTCTAGACGGCCGATTTTTTTTAATATTTTTTTTGTTTTTCTACCTATAAAATTAATAATAAAATTAATATTAGTAGTAATAACTAATAATCATAATAATAATAATAATAATAATAATAATAATAAAAATAAATAAACTCAATATATGAAATAAATGATTTAACAGTAATGGTTAAATGATTTTTTTTTAAATAAAACATTGAATATGTGGTGTACACAAAGCCATCAAGGTGAGTGATTTCAAACCACATCTACATTTTGGGTCTTTGACTCTTTTCAAAGACTATTTGTCTTTTAATCTTTTTTAGACTTCATCTCTCACGTTTCACTGTCTCCTTCACTTCTCCTTCCTGTTTCTACTCACCAGAAATCTAGCATCACGACTCCATTTCCACTGCCATCACAAGCAAATTTTGTCTTGTAAAAGGCCACAAAGCCATTGCGATTTGTCAATCCCATCGACGGTGGATGCGGCGACGATGGTCTCTACTGGGACCTCTCGTCTTGCCGTTAATGGTGTCGGATCTGGATATCGGGCACCTTGGTTTTGTTCTCCAGCGCCTCCTGAAGCTTCTGGTCGGGGTGGTGACTACCCACTCACCGGCGGCGACACCTTTCGAAGACAGTTTGACTGGTCAAACGACTTCCGTCGACGACGAGTTCTGGAACGACTCGGTCGAGTCAACGTCTTTGACTCCGAATAGCCCGATTTTTTGACCTAATCGGCCGATTTTTCCGGTCAAAGTCAGTCAAATTTCTTCCGGTCGCCTAATATGGCCGATTTGGCCGAAACGAAACGGTCGGCGTCCGCCTAGCGTATAGGCGGCGCCTAGGCGGCCGACTTTTTCGATTTTTCGAACACTGCTAAAAACCAGAGGGGATCTCCCCTCTACAGACCTATTTTTGTCCCATTTTTTAAAATTTTGATTTAATTATATAAAATTAAATAGTTTTATAATTTTTTTTATTTTGAAAAATACTCTTTTACTTATTTTTTAAACTTAATACACCTCATCACTGTTTCTAAAAAAAATAAAAATAAAAATATACCACATCTCCAATCTCTCTGTACAAATCTCACCTTCATCGCAAGACCTTTTTTTTTCTTCATATTTCATGGTGAAACCATTCTTTTGGGTGTAATTTTTTTTTGTTTCTGTAGCTAATTGGATTATTGGTGGAAGATTGAGAGTGTGGTATTGATCATCTTTGATGGTTTTTTTTAGTGATTAAGTTATGGTTTTGGTGTGATTTCGTTTCGTTAGAGATTAGGTTTTCTTGGTTGTTATTCTTGGTGCGATCTCATTGTTTTGGTTGTTGTTGGTGTGTGTGGCGCTGTTTTCGTCTGGTTGTGAAGGTCAATTTTAGTTTTTTTTTTTAGGGTTTTTGTGTGATTTGAAGGGGATTCTCAGACAATTCTTCCATATGCTTTATATCATTCGCAGACAAATTTTTCCAAATGTTAGATATCATTATTAGACTCTTCCATAATATTTTTTATATGCGTAAAAATCAAATTTTATGGTTTAAAGGATAAGAAAACAAATCAAGAAAACAAATTACTAGTGAACAATGAATGTGGGGTTGTTTTTTATTTATTATTATTTTTTCTGAACAGAAAAGAGGTTTTGTTAGATTTACTTTGTTGAAGAGTTTTTAAAAATAAATTATATGTCTTTGTAAGTAATTTTGATAAAGGACAAAAAAAATATAAATAATTTGAAAAGTAATGCATAAATAGGTCAATAAAAGAGTGTTAATAGCACCACTCTTTTAGGTATATATAAAGATATAATAGTCTTTCTCAATATAAATTAATGGAACAGTCTAGAGCGACTACTAGAGTAGTAATACGATAAAAGTTGAAACAATAGGATTGTTTTAGTAGTAATTGAAACAATGAGATTACTTGGATAGTAATTGAAACTATAAGGATTAAATTGTATAATTCTCTAAAACTCTTAGACAAAATTGATATTTGTTTCAAGAATAGGAATGATTTTGATATTTGCAAGAATAATAACCATTAGAATTTCAATAATACCGAAACTTGTCCCCATATAGAATATTGGTTTACAGAGAACTTAAGGGTTGACACAACATTGATATATTTCTTATAGTTTGTGTTGTTTTCAATTTTCATTGACTTGATTACGATTTAATTGCAACAGCGAGTTAGAAATGGAGGCCATTGATATCGATGAAGAGCACAGAGGCAATATTAATGCCATGATAGACATCGAAAAGCTCATCCAAAAGCAATCAACAGCTTTGAATGAGGAGCTGGAAAGCCTGATTCCTTTATCGGATATGTACAATTCTATTTACAGAGTTCCTAAGCGACTGCGCGAATTGAACGAAAAGGCTTACACTCCACAGGTAGTCTCCATCGGTCCCCTCCACTATGGTACGGACAAATTAATGCCAATGGAAGAGCACAAAAGAAGATACCTCCAAGAGTTTCTTCGAAGAAGCGAGGCAAACAACATGAGTGATTATATAACAATTATAAAAGCAAATGAAGAGAAATTGCGCAATTCTTACGCGGAAGAAATTAGGCTTAGAAGCGATGAATTTGTCAAGATGATTTTAGTCGATGCAGCCTTCATCATTGAGATCCTGTTGAAGAGCAAGTTTAGAAATTTGCAACGAAATGATCGTATATTCACCAAACCCTGGATGATAGCTGATATAATGTTTGATATGTGCTTGCTTGAGAATCAGCTTCCATTCTTTATTCTTGAAGAATTGTTCGAGGGGGCGTACGTTTCCATTGGTACCAGAGATGATAACAAGTCCCCCATGATAAAGCTGATTCACGACTTCACAAAAGATTCGTGGGACTTTTCGAAAATTGAAGACAACTTGGAGAACAAAAGTTTCGACAGAGTAGAGCATTTGGTTGATTTCTTGAGCATTTGTCTTGTTCCTTCAGAAACGGATAGGCCCAGGAAAATGAGACTTGGAACTCTGACCACACCAACTGTCACGGAGCTTCACCAGGCAGGAGTCAAGTTCCAGCAGGTATACAACAAGAGCTTGTTCGAAATTAAATTCAACGGCGTAAGTGGGGTTCTGGAGATTCCACATTTGAAGGTTGTGAAAGAAACAGAACTTCTGTTCAGGAATCTCTTGGCATTTGAACAATGTCATGGCACTACAAATTGCATAAATGACTTCGTTGTCCTCATCAACCACCTTGTTAACACCCCCAAGGATGTTGATTTGCTCATCCAGTTTGGAATCATCGAAAATTGGCTGCCGGACAGTGTTGGGGTGTCAACTCTATTTCACAACCTGGTCAAGGAGACTAGTATCATTCCTGGTAATTTCTATTTTTCTCTTCTTGTTGAAGATATGAACACATATTGTAGGACTCCTTGGCACAGGTGGAAGGCAACCTTGAAACAAGACTATTTCCGGAACCCATGGACCGGAATCTCTGTTTTGGCAGCCATTGTTTTACTGGGACTTACTTTCATTCAAACAGTTTACTCTGTTCTTAAAAAATAGGCTGACCCATTTGTGACTGCCAATATTCGTTTTGTTGTGGCATTTCATTTGTATTCAACTTTATGCTTTGTCAAGAATGACTGTTTTGCTTTGTTATAAATTGGAGCCATTACAGTTGGTCTCTATCGCTATTTTATTTTAGTTGACATATGCATATTAACTTCTTTGATCTCAACTTTTCAAAAATGTATCAAAATGGTTTTCTTACGAAAAAGTTGACTGTCAAACTTAATAAATCAGTTAAAATGACAATATTCTCTGGAATTCTCATAAAACACACCAATCTATCCTCCCTAAACAAGTGAGCAATTGGGATCCTATAAATCAAGGAAGAATCAATATAGTAGCAATATATTCCAACCAGAGCCGGGTTGATCAAGCAAAGCCGAAACTACAGTAGATAAATCAGTAGGAACCGTAGAAATCAGCTTAAAACCTGTAGGCCTTGTTATTCAAGATCAAATATAATAAGCCACTTAAAACTAAATGAAAAAACTTTAATTATGTTTTAATTAAAATTTTATAATTTGATAATTCATAGTCTTCATATAGATCATTCGATATCGTACCAAAACAAAACAAAGAACGTTAATAAATTTAGTTCGACAAGATGAGGTTGGTCTATTGGTAAGCCATTCATAACTACAAAATCATTGAAAGACATCGGTTATTTTATATGCTTAACATCGGGATTTTTCAATTTTGTAACTGTTGTCTATTCTTTTTTTTTTTTTGGTACAAAGGAGGGCGACAACCCGAGCAAGAAGGAAACTAAGCGGGGGAAGAAGAGGAACACAACCTAGAGATAGCAAACCCACTTTGATCAGCCTGGAACACCTCATATATCTCAGGCAAGAGGGTATCAAAGAACTGACAGCCAAAATCCAGCTCTTGCCCCAGATGAGCCAACGCATCAGCAAGTATATTCCATTCCCTGTAAATATGCTTCAGAACACAACTTCAGTTCACAGCCATCAGCGCAGAGCAGTCTGCAGCAATGCTGAGCAGAGGATGATTGACAGGTAAGTCTTTAGAGAGAAGATGAACAGCAGAAAGAGAGCCAGTCTCCACAATAATTCTCCTAAACCCAGCGTTCCAAGCCATGGTAAGCCCTTCAAAAAGACCCCAAAGTTCAGCCTCCAAGGCACTACCAACACCTCTATTAAGTGCAAAACCTTTCAACCAATTCTTCGAATGATCTCTCAGCACCCCACCTGAGGAAATGGTACCATAATTTGTCTTACAGCCACCATCCATATTAAGTTTAACCCATCCAACAGAATGAGGACTCCAAGCAATAGACACAAGAAAGGAATCAGTGACAGTAGTAGCAGAGTTAGCAGTAATCCAATCACAGCAAAACCTACGAATATACTGAAAGGGATCCTGAGGAACAGCAAAGTCAGGCTCAAAAATAGTCTTACACCTCCGTTTCCAAATTAACCACACCACAGCAGCTAAGAGGAGACAAAAAGGAACCTTATCTGAAAGTAAATTCGATATAAACAAAACGAACTCAGTTCATTACTGTTCACCATACGGGATCCGAACTCTAGCGGAAGCGAATCGAACACCTGAGATTGAATCACTGGTAGAAGGACGATCACGTGACTGGAAAGTCCTCTCTTGCCACAATGCATGTACCCACACTTTGATTATGGATGGGAGAAAATTCTACAGATTTTCTCCACATCTCTCTCTGTGATTATCTCTGTATTTTTTGTTCTTCTCTAAACACTGGAACACAAGTGCATGCAACACAAGCACATATGCATGCACACACTCTCTGTGTTTGTTGTATTGCACAGATACATCTCTCTAATTCACGTTCCATACAACACCTCTATATTGCCTCTTGCATATTGTACACTACACAATATCAGACAACTTCATGCCACACCAAATATACACGTTGTATATATATATATATATATATATATATATATTCTGGATGCCTTGTATATATCAGTTTCTTCAACTGATATTTGCCTCTCATAAAACTGCTCATGCAGTTATTGGTGCATGGGCTCATGTGTTGGGCCTTGCATGGGATTTGCATGGGCTTGGATTTGGCCATACTTGGGTGTCCAACCTTTACCAAAATATACCAACATCTCTCACTCGTACAAGTGGGACCAACACAATCTAGTTACCATAAACCCATCATGGGTGCAATATTATTAATCAACATCTGCCACTCCCCGAAATGACATAAGATGTGATATATATAGAGGTGTCTTTAAACACAAATACTATCATCATTATCAAAAGTGTTCATACGGATAAATGCACCGTGTGTGACCTATGAACAATTAATATAATATATATATATATATATATATATAAGGGAGCTAACAATCTCAATTGTAAATTCTCTATTTACAAGAGATAACATTGTTCATTATTGTATCATAGATTTAATTTATAATTTTTATCGGTCTAAAGCATACTTAATCCCTCAAAAAGCTATGCTTGACTTTATCACATTTCATGTATTCACAATTGTATCACATACAATTGGTCGACCGGTGAATACATAAGTCAGATAAAAATTCATTAAATCTTTCCATTTCATCTCTATCTCTATCTCTCCATCTCCAGAACAACTGCTACCATAGACGTGCCACATAGGCTGAATTATCATAGCCATAGAAATAACACGCTAAAGGTGCTAACATTATCCTGTCACTTCAAGTTAGAGCAAATGGTTATAAGGACACCGTTTGAAGTTAATGTAAAACTTCAATGGAACTTACACAATGAGGAAGCAGGAATTCATTCTCTCATTTTCCATATCGGTCACTTATAGCACACGTGGTATGAAACACGTGTTACAGTGAATTTCATTCTAAATAAGAATGCATATGTCTTTGTATTATTCACTGTACAGATCTTAGTCTAGTCACAACTCTCGTGACTAACCTGAGTTCTTAAAGGCTCGCCCCTCTCCGGCACTATATTAAGATCTCACATCTGGCTTGATCAGGTATCAATGATAGTGGGGTCTATCATGATCGGTTCTAAAATATATTGGTATATTTATTGTGAACCTCATCTTGACATAGTCAAAGTGACATATTCATATATACTAGCTCCGTGAGAATATATCCTACATATTCTCTAATATATATATATATATATATATATATATATATGTCTCATCTCAGCTTGCTATATTAACAACTGAGGCGACCGTACGTGTAAGAATGTTGGTCTCAACCTGACGACATATTTCTATTACATTATGTGTGTAATTATGCTAGCATAAATAGTAATTTTCTTACTATTAAAGTTACGACACAATCTTCTCAATTTAGGATTATATTGGTATACATTCACCAATCTTGTGGCATAATTTCTATTAGGCCTTGTACATATCCTAATGTACAGTAAGTAGATAGCCGTACTTTCAAGGTATGTCATAATCCACTTGACAACATCTAAATGCTATAATCTAGGATTATATTGATGTCCACTCACCGATCTTACGGCGTAACTAATGATAGACTTTGTACATATAACAATTTACAGAAGACTCTATATGGTACTAACATGAGGAACTTATCATCAATTTCTTGATCTCATGAAGATTCAAGTTATTTATTGAGGCTAAGAGTTTGTGATTTCACAATAGGAGTATCTATGAGCTTATAATTGCTCATTCCGAATCTCACTCCTTAAATATAAGCCACTTTGCTCATATAAAATCTCAACAAAATTTGAGAATTACCATTTCATTATGGTTTTACAAACTCTTTATTATTTCTAGCCAAAACATATAGTCCACATATATAGATAATATAAGAATTATCCTTAACCTGTTTAGTGTACTTACCATGGATATCTTTAGTCATCATTAATCTGTAATACATTACAACTTGATGAAATCAAAAATACCACTTTCTAGAGAATCGTTTCAGACCATAAATTAATTAAGCAAGCAAACTTATGAGCTCTTGGTCTTTTGAACAAAAATTTACTGGCTATTACACGTAAATCTTTTCCTCTAGTTCTCTATCGATAAGTATAATCATTACATCCATCTGATGTAATTCAAGGTTCAAATATATGACTAGAGCTAGAATAAGGCGTACAGAAGAAAACTTTACTTCCAGAGAATAAGTTTCTTCATTTGCGATTAATTGCGCCTTATACCCTTCAATAGTACTTTTCGCCTTACATATGATATGTGAAACCCATATGTTCACAATGGTCTAATGACTAGGCGTTAAATGAATTAAGTCTCGGACATGATCACTATTCTAGACTCCATCTCCCATTTACATTGCTTTCATTCATATATTCACTTAGTAGATAGAAGTGATAGTTCAATTAAAAAATCCTTAGCTCATCACTATCAAGTAAAATAATCATTAAATCTTCCCTTTCAATCTCTGAAAGATGACATAGGATAAATTTATGATTATTTCAACCAGTTGGTAAATTATCACGGTAGATGATGCAATAGCTGTTTCACTCCCACTAGGGATGAAAGATCCATGTGGTTTCTACTCCCACTAAGGTGTAGATTCCCACTCCCACTTGGGATGGAAGATCCATATAGAATTCCACTCTCACAAGGGATGGAGGATCAAGTTAGATTTTAATTTACCGTCACTCGCGTATTGACATAGATCATCCAATTCTTAAAATCAGATATCTATATCAAACTCGCTTCTACTTAGAAATTCATTCTCTAATAATGACATCTTGTGATTTTAATTTAGCACACTTCTATTTAATTTTACACCTTCGTTTATTTATCCTTTGAAATGCACAAAGTATCAAACAGAGATACAATTTCTCTTCTTACATCCAATTTCTCATTTCTATTAGATGGATTATAAACATAATTTGCATACCCTCAGGGTTGTAGAATAGTCAGACCAGGCTACCTACTTGTCCAGAATTCATAAGGTGTATAAGTGTCTGATTTAGTGGAACATGCTTAAGTAAGTAGGCAACAATCAATTAATATCTTCTAGTAAGATACAAATAAATTTAATTGTGCCATCACAGACTTAACCACTTTCCGCTACACTATTTTGCCACAAAGTCTTAGGAATAAATTAATATCTTTGTATATCTTTCTGTATCTTTTTTGCTAAACATTTCCTTAAACCGTTCAGAAAGATATTTACGTACTCGGTTTAAACTCAAAAGTTTATCATCTAATTTGATCATCAACCAAACAATCTAATGCAATCTAATGCCTTTGATTTATGGAAGATCAACTAGACATGACCGAGACGTCTAAAGATATTAATGAACGTAACTAAATATGAAATTTCATGTCTGGCATTTACACTCATTCAATCACAAATGTTATAATGAATTAATTGCAATGAAATTTCTGATCTAGTTCCTTACATGTTTTTCTTGCTAGATAATTTGCATGACCTTTTAGATAAATAAGTCCAATTAGTCCTCTCTGACTGATATACTCATTCTATCTAGTCCAACATGACTTAATCTAGCATGCCGAAATATCAGCATCATCACCATTGTAATGATTGAAAAACAAACCAAATTATATCCGTCCCTACTGATGTATAATACTATAAACCATTAAGCAATTATCAAGTACCATATGAATATAATTTTCTAAAATAATATTCATACAACCATCATGATCATTAACGATAACCCGAATCAATGACGACAACTGCGGACACTAAAACATAGTTAGATCTCAAATGTATATTAGAACATCATGGAGAAAAATTTAGGCTACTATGCAAACCCAGTTTGTAGGTACTTAACTCTAAAATTGTTCTAACACTTATACACCTTGTCTCTTATAATCTAACTTTACTCAACATATGCTTTACAATTTCTTATTGGATGGTATATCTTCACTTATCTACAGTCCACAAAGGACAAGATTCAAAAGAAAATACCTAGCCGGAAACTTATGCATAACTTAACCAATTCTTGAGTTTGGGTTTTACTCTTTTCGACTCAATGCATTTATGATTGAAAATTACCCAACTTGTCACAAATGCAACAAGTTATCTTAGTTTTGTCCTTCCTCAATTCGTTATCCACCAACTTCATTGATGACACGTCGTTGGTGTGTTGCCAAATGATTGAACAATTAAGTCCGGCCTCGCAAGTGCGCGAGTCACGAAGGCTAGCTGGCAAGCAAGGGATCGTTTCACAGGGAGGTGGAATTCATCGACCGTCTCTAGTTCTAGCTATTATTACAACAAGCCGAGCGAACTTGTGTGTTGCGCATGCAAAAGAATGTGGAAAAGTAAATGCTAAACTACCCTAATAAATTACATAAACAAATATGTACAAGGATAGGATGGAATGGAGCGATATGGAATGTATATGGTTACACTAGTAAATGACTCCATCATAGCAATCACACAATTTCATACAAATATGCATAGTCAATGTTGAAAGTCGTGCTCACTTAATCCTCGCCAATATTCTCTTTCAAGTAATAAGGGCTATACCGACGTGCACCAGCAACCTATTTCTACATGGTTACCTGAACTGCACTCGAGTTCATTAAGAACTATGAGACACACATAGCGACTATACATGCAAAGGCCTCGCGTATTTCTACCTTACCCTGCATGTAGCGGCCAAACTACTTATGCACGTTGCATGCTTTACCTTTCGGTCCTTCACACAACAACCAAAGTTCATTCAAGCGGTGGCTAACCACTCAAAAGCATTAAGCACTTCAAATGACCACTCAACCATCAACAAACACATTCAATAAAAAGGCAACAATGCTAGGTTTACATCAACTCCCTAATTAATGAAAGTACGCATCAAAGAAGAGACAAAAAATACAATGAGAGAAATACAAAATAGATAGAGAGGAGAAGTTATTCGAACCGGGAATCGAACACCAGGTTCTCACGGTTGTCAATCGCGATAATCCTAACCATTGGACGAAAACGGTGGTCTCCAATCTCATGAATGTACAACTCTCTCATTAAAAGAGAAAGCTCTCTCCTCATATCTCTAATCTCCCTAAGATGGATGAATACGAATGGAAAACAAGCTCACCTAACACTAATATGCATCAATGCAATTGTTTAACATTAAGAACATTCAAATGAATTAAGGGCTCATCCTCTTGATTTGGGAATTTTCCCTAAATCAATTCATCACCCATTCCGGCCAAGGATGGGCAATTATGTCTTAAAAAGACCCATTAAACACAAGGATATGAACAAATACCAATTTAGCAACTAAATGCCTGAACTATCCTTTTTTACTCTTTGGGGCTAAAATCCCTAATCACTCATTTCAATCAATACATGGTATTTCAAGTCATCCACCAATCAATCAACAATCATGGGCAACTAAATTCCTATTCTAAATTACCTCTACTCCTAAACTCATTCATGGACACATATTGATATCTAACCATCCACACACATACATATCATAACAAGAGATTAAAACACATAAATCAAAGAGCAAAAACAAAACCCAAACGAATTTATGAACAAAAATACATATATAGCTCATGTGAAAGGTTTACAATATTCCCAAATTTGGGTTACACATCAAAGAAAACAAGAAATATAAGAAATGAGTAAAAAAGAGACAACATTTGAAGACAAACCCTCTAAAGAAGCTCCTAGCTTTCCTAGCTTGGAATTGGTCCAAGAACCAATCCTATTTCCTTGTAATCTACTCTAAGATGGATGGAGAAGGTGTAAAATGGTGTGGTGGAGGTGTATGGTGAGCTCCCATGAAGGAAAATCTTTCATGGGAGCTAGAATCACTTCTTTGGTGAAGAAGATGAAAGAAAGGGGTAGAGAAGGGTTTGAGAGAGGGGAAGAGATATCTGAAAAATGAGAGAAAAGGGGATATTTATAGAGTTGGGAGGTTAGGGCAAGAATTGGGTGTGAAAAGACAAGATTGCCCCTCAAAAACGGGCTGCAAATGGCTGATATGGGCAAAAGGCGACATCAGAGGCAACTTGGGGAAGTAGCCTTACATGTCACCTTTGATTCTGGAGCTGAAAATCACGTTTTTACAGTGCTAAAGGTGACATGTGACGCAACATGTGGGAAGTCGCCTCACAAGTCGCCTAACCCTCCGGTGAAGAATTTTCAGCAGCACGCACCGTTACGAAAATGGCCATAACCTCCTCTTGAAAACCTGTAATTGCTATCTGTAAAAAGCATTGGAAAAAAGACATCCGGGGCTTTCCGAAAATAGGTAGTAGCTCACATAGTTCATTCTGAGAAGGGAGATATGATCCCCGAAAGTTGAGTGTTCTGCACGGCACTTTCCAAATCAGCCCAAACAACCTCCAAACTCTTCAATTAAGCTCAAATACCTTCCGTAGGGAACATGTACCTACAAATCGCTCACAAATACATTATATATCAAAATATACTCGAAAAAGAGAACACAAGCTAGGAAATGGGGACCTCAAATAGGTATATAAATCGGTACGATCAACACATATTCCAATCTAAGATTAAGTGGCTATGACTAGATTCTCTTCTCCTCTTTTTTTTTAAACATTCAAAACTAAATGTTTTGTATAAGTTGGAATCTTTCATATAAATTGGTTAGAAGCATAAGCCGCCTCTGTGAGCGCTCATCTTCTACAACCAAAATGAAGCGATCAATATGCATCAGATTAATTTTATATAGGGTAAATTACACTGAACCCCTTAAGGTTTGGGCAAGTTACACTTAGATGGAAAAGTTTCTTTATTATACACTAACACCCCCAAAACTTAAAATTTGACTTTTAAAATGCCTAAAATGCCCTTAGTTATATTATTTTTTTTTTTACCTTTTAACCAAAAACTTTATAAAATTTAATAAAAATAAACAACTAAATAAAAATATGATTCATTAAATAAATAAATAGTTTTAAAAAATTAAATAAATAAATAGTTTTAAAAAATTAAATAAGTAAATAGTTTAAAAAAAATAAATAAATGGTTTAAAACATTAAATAATAAAAAGTTTTAAAAACAATTAAGTAAATAAATAATGAAAAAATAAATAAAAAAGTATTAAAAAAATCAAAGAAATAAATAGTTTTAAATAAATAAATAAATAGTTTAAAAAATAAATGAAAAAATTAAAAACATTAATTTTTAAGAATATTCATTAATATGGACAAGATAAGCTCTAAATTTCCAAGTAGTATTAGGAACCTTGAAGCTTCTCTCACCATCATCTTTACCATAAAAGTTTGGATATTTAGAGTTTTTCTTGTCCCTATTAATGGACATCCTTAAAAAATTTAATGTTTTTTGAATTGTTTTAAATTATTTATTTATATTTTAAAACTATTTATTTATTTGTTTAAAACTATTTATTTATTTTATTTTTAAAAACTATTTATTTATTTTATCTTTAAAAACTATATATATTTGTTTAAACTATTTATTTATTTTATTTATTTAAACTATTTATTTTTTTAATATTTTAAAACTAGTTATTTATTTAATTTTTCAAACTATTTATTTATTTAATGAATCATATTTTTATTTAGTTTTTTATTTTTATTAAAGTTTATAAAGTTTTTGGTTAAAAGGTAAAAAAAATAAAGTATAAAATAATATAACTAGGGGTATTTTAGGCATATTAAAAGTTAAATTTAAGTTTTGGGGGTGTTAGTGTATAATAAAGAAACTTGTCCATTTAAGTGTAACTTGTCTAAACCTCAAGGGGTTCAGTGTAATTTACCCTTTTATATATTCCAACTATCAAAAGAGATCAGATTGTTTAGTCGGTGTATCATGTTTTATATCCATATTGAAGGCTGCCACTAATTTTGGCGCTTCTTATAAGTACTCAAAACATGATACCGTACCTACTAACATTATAGTACTCAAAATAATACTAAAATTGCCCTTCAAGTCAAACACTGAAAGGTAAACCACTTTACTTAAATCATATTGTACTTATCGAACCACACATGTGAGGCTACTACTTAAGTTACTCCGCAATATAATGCGACTAATTTAACTTCTAAATTTATAAGCCTTCACATCTTGTATGTCGAACTAATAAGTACTATGCCGAGGTTCAATCATGATTCATGTTATAGTCTCAAGAGCTTCTTACTCTTAAAAATACACTAAACCTTATTGTATCTATTCCCTATACTACACGATTTAGTTTGTCGCTATAAAATTGGCCGCAATATTATAGATAATATATATCTTATGTTAATCTAGGTAGAGACATACAATCTACTATGCAAGCATATTAACTTTCAAAAATACACACATTTAATTTTGCTGCAAACATAAACCGAAAAAATGATGAAACAATTTAAGGTACAGAATCGAAAAAGTCGTCAAGCGCCTAATTACCATCCGTTCCAGAAATTTAATCATCATAAATTTAGTACTTTGCGTAAAATTCTAATTCCAATATTGTACTCAAGAATTTAGAATTCCCAAAATAGGTGATCATAATAGAAGAATAAAATGCACAAGTCCCTTGAAACATTTTATAGGTCAAACCGATTCTTACTACAAAGTAAATAAACCAAAATTATTTACTAGAGAACGGTTTATAAAATATTAATGCTTTCTAAAATACGAGACTTTGCATGCTATTCATTCTTACGTCTCAGATTCATAACGATCAGGACTGAGAAAGACTCTATAAGTCTTCATAACTCATTTAACTGTCATTTTCTCGAATATTGGTCATCTATTGCGTGTGCAATAACTCATGTGCCCCGCACTATGAATATTCATTACGGTTGTAGTAGATTGCCTCACATTCCCAAGAATGTGGCGCTCCTCTACGATTTCTAGTTCACACGCTATCTGACCAAAATACATCGTGGTACCTTACTCTAACTTTTCCAACCTTATAGATCTATTAACTCTATGGAAAATTTCATTAAAAGATCATCCACTGCATCTCTCCACATAAAAGCACGACTCATTGACTGTGGCTATATGGCATTAATAAGATTCATGAAATCTTCTCCATTAAGACTCATGAATTCTTCTCCATTAAGACATATGAGATAATACAGATTTATTCTAAAATATTTCTAAGTCACTTAGAAAAATTTATCTTTTCATGACCTTGTACATTTCCATTGTACATTCTAATAAAATTTCTTATTCTCGATTGCATACTTAATTAGACGAAGAATTCCAAACGAAGGCTTTTCATTATACATAGCTCCCACTAAAGCTAAATTTCGATGGCAAAATTTTCACAGGAAATTTCCATGACCGTAGGAAAAACAATACCAAAATTCCTACAAAAAATTCCACGGTGGCCAAAAATGCCATCGAAAACCATCATTGGAATCCGTATCGGAAACCGTCACCAAAAAAACATATTGAAAACTGTCATTGGAATCTACGCTGGAAACCGACATCAGAAATCACTTCTAAATCCAGTCTCTAAAAATTAGTGCCGGCAATTTTACTAGAATCCGTGATCGGAAATCACGACAAAAACCCTCATCGGAAACCGCATCTAAATTTGTCTCCAAAAAAATCCGCATCCAGGATTTGTAGGGCATTAATTCAACTCCCACTTGAGCGAAACATATCATTGGAATAAAAAAATTAATAATAATCATACAAAATTAAAAGTTTAAAAGAAAAATTCATCGGAAAACCGCCAACACGCCGGAAAACCACTTAAGGTGCCGGGAAACCACCTTTGGCTCACTGGAAAACTGCCTAATGATCGCCGGCAAATTTCACCTGCAATTTTACCGCCGGCCGGGAACGGCTCTGGCAAACAGTCCGGTCGGTAATGATGTGGCACCGGCCACCGACCGGGTGACCGACACTCGTCGAAAACGGCACCGATAACCGAAAACCGTTGATAGTTTTCTTGATAAACCGTCTATCCCACATGTCACCTTAGGGTTGGGCCACGTGTCATAATTGACACAACAACGCCATGTGTCACCTTCTGGTATGTACACATGTCAAAAACAGAACCACTCAAGCCTGCTGTGCACTTCGCCCACTTGCACCGGAGGCATGTGACGTTCACGCGCCGTGTTCCTAGACTGTCCCGATTACGGGACCACCGCCATCCGACTCCAGATATAAGTTTAATTCCATATATGCCCTTATTTTTGACGTTTGGGTCAAGGGTGAAACACACACTCTCTGATCTTAGGTGTGTGGAACATGTTCTTCATGTTCTTCACCTAAATTCAAACTCAAACAAGTTTCCAGAACTTAATCTTCGACAGACAAATTCGAATTTGTTTTTCTCCCTCGTTCCTAATCCAAATTATGCAAATGACCTATCGTTGGAAAGCTATCAGAAGGCTCTATCTAATGGTACCATGATCGCAGAGAAATTAAAAAAATGACAACGCGTTATGACCCGATTACAGTCACAGGTTTCATATTTTAATTCTTCAAAATTCTCAAAATTTTGAAGTCAATATATGACATGCATTTCCAGAACATTATATAACATATATATGTATACATACATGCCAAAAAATGAAATATATAACAAGTGTGTGGTGTTATGCCATAATTAAATTTATGAAGCTTTCATACATTCATAAAAAAAATTCCAAAAAATGGCACAATAAAACCGGAATTCAATCCTAACAAAGCTCTGATACCAATGATAATAAAATTCGATATAAACACAATGAACTTGGATCATTACCGTTTACCATACGGAATCCGAACTTCAGCGGAAGCGGATCGAACACATGAGATTGAATCACCGTTGGAGGACGATCACGTGACTGGAAAGTCCTCTCTTGCCACAATGCATGTACCCACACTTTGGTTATGGATGGAAGAAAATTCTACAGATTTTCTCCACATCTCTCATTGTGTTTATCTTTATATTTTGTGTTCTTCTCTAAACACTGGAACACAAGCACATATGCATGCACACACTCTCTGTGTTTGTTGTATTGCACAGATACATCTCTCTAATTCACGTTCCATACAACACCCTCTATATTACCTCTTGCATATTGCATATTGCACACAACACAATATCAAACAACTTCATGCCACACCAAATATACACGTTGTGTATATATATATATATATATATATATATATTGTGCATGCCTTTTATATATCAATTTCTTCAATTGATATTTGCCTCTCATAAAACTGCTCATGCAGTTATTGGTGCATGGGCTCATGTGTTGGGCCTTGCATGGGATTTGCATGGGCTTGGACTTGGCCCTACTTGGGTGTCCAACCTATACCAAAATATATCAACATTATCAAAAGCCATAGACTCATTCTTCAGATTCTTCATAAGCCAATTCTCAGGATCACTATCCACTGCACCAAACAACGGCACACCTCTGAAGACACTATCCCAAATTTCCATAGAGATCTCACAGTCCGGCAGCAAATGAGCAGTATCCTCAACAACACTCTCACACCTGGGGCACATAGAGTTAGAGTCCAACCCACGAACCACTCTCTGAAGATTAGTCAGAGTTTTACCAGAGAGGAGGACCCAATGGAAATGCTGTATTCTCGGAGGGATTTTAAGCTTCCAAATAAACTTCCAATTCCACATAGGATTGTCTTCTAACTCAAACAGCCCATTATACGCAGATCTAACAGAAAAATCACCATTAATGGACAACCCCTAAATAACTCTATCATCACCACTATGGTTCCTACTCACATGAATACTTGAAATTCTATGAATAATACTCCAAGGAAGGAATAAGGCAAGTTTCCGGATATCTTACTCACCATCCACCAGGAAACAGTTAACAGTATGACACATCATCTCTTTCGAAAGCACAACACTCGCATGTTTAAGAAGAACCCCCACATTAGGAACCCAATTATCAGTTCAAAAGCTAATGTGAGCACCATTCCCTTCTCTCCAAACCAAACCTTTGTTGATTAAATTAGCACCAAAAGCAATAGCTCTCCAAGTACTAGAACAAACCACCCCCTTATTAAGCTCAGTATCAAAGAAACTTCTAATATTAAGGTATTTATGCTTGATAACCTTACACCAAAGACCACAATCATTTTAAATCAAATGCCAGCCAGTCTTAGCAAGGAGAGCCTGATTCAAAGCCTTAGCCTTCTTCAAGCCCAAACCGCCATACTTCTTAGGCAAACAGACAACATCCCACTTGATAAGATTCACAACCTTCTTATCAATAGTGTGACCCTATAGGAAATTTCTACTAATCCTATCAAGTGTCTTACAAACCTCCTTGGAAAGCTTGATCGACTGCATGGTGTACACAGGGAGAGCAAACAAAACAGCTCTAATAAGTGTAGCTCTCACTGCCAAAGAAAGAAAATTACTTTTCCAGGCTGTCAGACGTTGTTGCACTTTCTCAATCACCTCAACATAAGTTTGAGAACTAGTTCGACTATGAATAAGGGGGACACACAAATACTTACCAAGGTTGTTAGTGAGAGGAGAACCACAGATATTGACAGTACTCTTGGCATCTCTCTCATTAATATTGTTAGAGCAAAAGACTCTAGATTTATTGAAGCTAACTTGCTGCCCAGATAACTTACAGAAAACATCCAGACATTCCTTCAAAATACCAGCTTGGTGGAGGGACGCATGGCCGAACAAGAAAAGATTGTCCGCAAAAAATAAATGAGAAATCTCAGGCCCCCCTAGAAACTTTAACACTTTTCCACCGAAGTAAATCCAACTGATGGTTAACTAAGTGGGTGAGCTTTTCCATACACAGAACAAAAAGATAAGGAGAAATGGGGTCACCTTGCCTAATAGCACACATATGGGTAAAAGGTTCCGTTAACTCACCATTCTGAACTACCCTATACTGCACAGAAGTAACACTCTACCATCGGATTCCCCAAACCAGCTTTAGTGATGACATTGCGAATAAACTGCCATTGCAATTTATCATAAGCTTTTGCGAGATCAATTTTCCACACAATAAAACCCTTCTTACCTTTCATAATTCTAAATTTATGAAGAACCTCCTGAGCCACTATAATATTGTCTTGGATATGTCTACCAAGAACAAACGCCACTTGGTTAGGACTCACAAGCCTAGGCAAGAGATTCCTAAGTCTTTGAACAATGATTTTACTGATCACTTTATAAATAGTGTTACAAAGACTAATATGCCTAAGTTGTGTCATATCAAGTGGACTAGGAACTTTAGGAACTAGAGAAATGAGAGTCTGGTTAAGCACCACATGGAAGGACCCAAAATTAAAGCTATCAATTGAAAGAATATAGCAGGAAAGCCATTAGGCCTTGGAGCCTTAAGCCCACCAATCCTAAACACACTAGCTTTAACTTCTTCCTCACTAACCGCTCGACACAATTCAGCACTCTCACTTTCCACTAGACAGGGGAACGATTGAGGACAAGTATCATAATTAAGAATAAAGGGCTGCTCTGAGAAGGGACTTTTAAAATATGAAGTAGCGATAGACATCATGCTGTCTTTTTAAATAGATTAGTCTTTTTGTTTTTTTTAAACAAAATATAGTTAGCATTTTTAATAAATTATTTATTAATAATATCAATAATTAATGAATTTGACATTAACTATTTGATATGAAATGTTTTAATTGTGGTATACCAAAGGTTAACAGTGTTGCATAGGATAGGGGTTTTGAATATTTTTTCTAATAAATTGAATATGTAAAAAGTTATTAATTATCAATTGAAAACAGACTTGATAGATTCAGCAATATTTTTTATAATATAATTAGTATTTTTAATTAATTATTGTACACCAAGGGTTAATTTTATGTTGGAGATGTCAAAAAAATAAATCTACGAAAATGTCCTATGATTGTTTTTCATCTTCAATGCATCCAATATCTTAGATCAATAGATTAAATCATGACTATTTAAATTATTGTTGCTTTACATTTTATAATTCTTACACATCGTGTGGGATGCAATCTAGTCTAATTTATAATTTTAGAGTTTTGAAGTTTATTTCAAAGTCAATAAGAAATCCAAAATAGCTAACAAGAATACATAATAATTGTTATTTTTAAATACAAGACATTAACGGAAGATTTAAAGAATAAAAAATAAACAAAAATAAATTTACATGACAAGTTGAATAAATTTCATTTCCGAGATAGTTGCTTAGTGAGAATTAGAACATAGTTGGCTATTAGCTAGCAGCAAATATTACAAGTACTCCATTGCTCAAACAACATTTTATAGGCAAACTTTTTGTTTCTCCCACCACCTGTACATAAAAAAGACACTAGATTTTGCTTCAAAAAAATAAAAATAAATAAAAGACAGTAGATTAGAAGATATGGGTTGGAGTAGATTTCACAAATTTAAATTCGAGAAACATAAATCTACCATGGAATAAAATATCAAAGGAAATATAAAGTTATATTTTCAAAATACCAATGAAACATTTCAACAAACAATTAGGTGGACATATTCACAATATCAAAAAATACACAAATATAAGTACCAAATTCAGAAAACAAGAAACATAACCATGAAATTAAGAAAAAATATTATGTCTTTTCACAAATTTATATACACAATGTAAAGGGTTCATGTTACATGTTTCCTTATATATCAATTTTAGTTTGATATTTGATCAATGGAGCTATTACGTATACAGAAACTACAAAATAAAATAGCTTACCGACAATGAACATGAGACACTGAACTGTAGGAAGATGGTGGTCAGAGAAAAAAAAAATCATGATCAGACAACCGTTGTTTGGCTGCAATGAACTTGAAGATGAGAAGCAAGGGGCTGTCTCTAGACATTTTGGGGCTCGAGCCATTTAATGATATTAACAAAAATTGTAACCTCATATAAAAATTAGAACAATGCCTAGGTACTGATCAGATAGTCCCAAAATATTGACTCTACCAATGAGAGTGTAACACGTGGTCTTTTTTCTTTTACTTTTTACATTTATCTCACAAATTAGACCATGTGCTACACTCTTATTGATAGGATCAGTATTTTGGGTACTGACTGGTCAGTACCCGAGTATTGTTCTAAAAATTATTATCATTAAAGAAATGTTATCAAATAAAGGTTAGCAATTCAATTGGACCAGGTTAGCAAACAAAGTGGACTCCAACGGAGTGACAGAGAGGGTGAGTGACGATTTTGACTAGGTTAGCAAAGAAATGTTAGCAATTCAATTGGACTATCTTTAAAAAAAAATTCAATTAGACTCTCAAATTATGTTAAACTAAATCTGATATGTTAAAATCAATTGGGTTTTGATGTTTATTTCTATTTAAATTGAAATATATATGGATAATTCAGCTTTATCAAAAAACAATAAAAGAAAGATTGAAATTGGACCTGCGACTCTAAAAGAAGAAGAAGCAAATTGGATCATTTGGAGGCCCAGCTAAATATTGGGTTTGCTACCCTATGGGCCGGCCCGATGAAAAGAGAATGACGATAGTGAAACTATAAAATAAATTAGCTTTCCGATGAAGAAGAGGCCGGGAGACACCAAACCGTATTAAGTTGCCAAATGAACTTGAAAAGATGAGAAGGGAAGCATAGTGTCGGCGGCATGACTTTGTTTTAGAAATGAACAGGTAAGAACATGTTAAATGTGTTATGAATAATGTGGATTTAATCCACTTGCACTGCCTATGCAGCACCGCCTCAACATCCCTTCACCTCTTGATCATCCACCCCACTTGGCTGACTTCATCATCACCCCTTGCAACTTGATAGCTCTGCTTGATAACAACCGCCTATCCACCTATCCATTTGCACAAAGCGATATATATATATATATATATATATATATATATATATATATATATATATATATATATACAATTTTTCTACTGTCAGTTCTACTATCAGTTACTTGCATATGAACCATTGGATTTAAATGCTTTGACTTTGCTGTATGAACTTGTCAAAGCATCTTTTAAATTCAATGGTCCACATACAAAGAACTGATATATCATATATCAGTTCGAACTGATAATAGAAAAACCATAAATTTTCAAGTCAGTACGCACTAATATAACTTCGTCAGTGCGTTTGATGTGGACTATTAGATTTACATATTTTGACTCAAAGTGTATGCACTTGCCAAAACTTCTTCATAATCAGTGATCCACGTGCAACGCACTGATATAAGTTATATCAGTACGCACAGAGGAGAAAAGGACTAATAGAAAAACTATATATATATATATATATATATATATATATATATATATCTCCAAATTCCAAACTGATGAGCTAAAGCTCTCTTATAATCATACAAAGCATATCTCTCTCTTTTCTCATCTCAGTTTCATCTTATTTCTTTGTTATTTATTATTTATTCATTTACAACACGTTATTAGTATGATCGTATGTAAGTAAAAAGTATCTCCAGGTGAGTGATTTATTTACGGCTCGATATTCTTGTATATAAGTAAAAGAGATCTACAAGAGAGTGATTTGCTTATATTTCAATATTCATATTATATATTTATAAACAATAAATAAGACTGGTTTAAGCTGTGTCACAAAAACCTATAGTTCTAAATTTATTTATTATAATTTTTAAATATTCGCATCTATTTATATGCAATATATAAGACCGGCTACGGCTGTGTCAACAGAGACTGACTACAGCTGTGTCGACAGAACCTATTGTAGTTCTAGATTTAATTATTATGCTCTTTAAATATTCGTATTTATTTATTATACGCAATATATAAGACTGACTGTGGCTATGTCGATAGAGACTGGCTACAGCTGTGTCGACAGAATCTATTATAGTTCAGGATTTAATTATTATGCTCTTTAAATATTCGTAATTATTTATTATACGCAATGTATAAGACTGGCAGCGGCTTTGTCGACCGAGACTGGATATGACTATGTCGATAGAACCTATTATAGTTCTTGATTTAATTATTATGCTCTTTAAATATTCATATTTATTTATTATACACAATATATAAGACTGGCTACGGCTGTGTCGACAGAACCTATTATAGTTCTAGATTTAATAATTATGCTCTTTAAATATTCGTATTATTTAATTATACGCAATATATGAAATCGGCTATACCGACTCAAAAAAAACTTAAAGTTTCTGAATTTATGATATTTAAGTTGGCACTGTTCTAAAACATGGAGTTCTGGATCCAACGTTATGTACATGAATGTCATACTTTATTATTTGGAACTTGGGGTTTCAAATCCATTCAAAATCTAAAGTTTTCTGAATTTCGTAAATGAACTTGTAGTTCATAGTCCAACCAGAAGTTCGAAAAATCGATATAATCAACGATTTTGTTTTATCACACACACACATATATATATATATATATATATATATATATATATATATATATATGAAGAGATATGTTTACATATCATGCATTTGAGAAAAAAGATCTACATATCCATCATGATGTTGTGAGTATCATAAAAGAGATTTAAGATCCCAACGTATTATTCATTTGAGAAAAAAGATCTACCCATCCAGTAGGATGTTGTGAGTATCATAAAAAGGATTTAAAATCCTAGCATATCATTCATTTGAGAAAAAAAGGATCTACACTTATAGTAGGATATTGTGAGTATCATAAAAAAGATTTAAGATCCTAATATATAATGAAATTGGAAATAATATTTTATCAGTTTTATACATGATGCTTCTAAAGAAGCAATATCAAGAATCGATGAAAAGAGTATGGTCGCCTGATCGCTTGGGTAGAATATGATAAGAGGGAGGATGAATTAATTAAATAAATAGTAGCCCATGTATGATTGCTACATGAGTAATGATTGTTAGGCTAAATATAATAATTAAAACAAAAGTTAGTATGATAATATGGCTTATTGGCTTTCCACAATTCCACCGCCTCTCTCCACTCACACCTCACTTGGTAAATTTGCTTTCATCATTACGTACAGTTGATCACTAAGTGGTGCTTGGTGTTTTGATGGCTATATTTAATGTTCTCTCTCCTTATACTTTGATGGATTATTTTATTATTTATTATTCATAAATATATATTAACAATATATATTATATAGTGGGATCCATGATAGCGATGCTTACAAAAAAGGGAGATTATTATCATTTCAGATGAAATATAAAATGACATTACATATAATGTCCATAAAATTTCCAAAAGGGATGTAAGTTCCTCTTATTTTGATTGGCTTGTTTCGTTGACAACCCACATTGGGGATTTACTTGTAAGGGTAGATTAGGCCTATTTGTTGTGATCAAGCGTCAATGAATTTCTCAAGACGTCAAGCTCAAGAGCATTTCAAATGTATAACACTTGTACTTAACTCTTTGAAGAGACTTAGTTGCACACACACATCTCGTGCATGGTCATATCTCATATATTTGTTTTGTGTTCCATGATTTTGCACTTTCATGTTATATCTCCATTCATGCATGCTCATACCTATTGCATCTTAATTGAATTTTTATAGGATAGAAGTCCTCGCATTTTTTTTGCATGCTCACCGTTGTGGCAACTGCTATAAATTTTCATAGTGGTAGACACATTGGTCATACATCCAATAGAAACTATTGTCACTGCACTATTATTACGTTGTGAATTATCACAGCGGTGTGCATTCTAGTAGGTTACCACTATCAGACCACTGTGAGAGACACAGTGGTACATACAGCGGTTTAGGTTGTTTCTATTTTGTGATCCACTGTATCGCTGTGTGACTGTTGTGTCTCCCACATCGGTACTCACAACAGTTTGCCATGTTTCGCCCAAAATGTTGCCGTTTCATTTTGACCTCATATATATGTCATGTTCTCTCTATTTAGTCTTAGGGAGTCCATAATCTATATCGAGTGAGAGAAAGTGATTTCTTAGTGAAAGAGACTCTCAAGAACCAATTTGTACTTAACCAACCTCATACACATGTGCATCTAGCTTCATTCTTGCATCTTTTCTTCATGGGTTTTCATGTTCTTCTTGACTAGGTAATTTCACATGACTTAGAACTTCTTGTTTTATCTTTATGTCTTTGTTTTGCATAGGGTTAGCAATTATTTGTTAATTAATTGCATGTTTCTTTGGTTAAATATGTTTTTGAATATGTTTGAATTGTTGTTTGTTGGTTGAGAATACATGTTCAATGATAGCTAGTCTTTAGGCCCATTTTGCCCTTTAGCTAAATCTTGCATTGCATTTAAATATTGATATCTAGGATTTGTGTTCACTGTCATCTTTATATCCCTTAATAAGCATTTAGTGTAGCCTATCATTAATTGTGTGTTAGAATATTTCTACATATTCACATAGGTTATTTAGTCTATTCATTAAGTGTTATGCCTGGTGACTAAGTGGTTTAGTGCTTAAGCAATTGGTCTAAGATCATTATTAAAAGCCTGTTGGGTAGAGTAAAGGGGTTAGAGTCCGAAAATGGTGTGATTAAGGTCAACATAGGTTGTAAACTTTCATTCAAATTGTCGATTTGAGGACCGTATGTGGCTAGATGGATAGTCCGTGAGTTTTGCCCAGTTGGAGAGTTTTTCACGTAAAACAAATTGATGTGTTTTTATTGTTTTCCATATTGCTTTTATTATTTGATTGTTTATCATCATGGGGTAAAGTCGGTAAAATTGATTAAGTTGAAAAAGTTGGTAATTAATCTTTTTAAGCCCATTCACCCCCCCCCCCCCCCCCCCCCCCTTTTAGGTTAGATTAGACACAC
Source organism: Dipteronia sinensis (assembly GCA_033220585.1). NCBI lineage: Eukaryota > Viridiplantae > Streptophyta > Magnoliopsida > Sapindales > Sapindaceae > Dipteronia > Dipteronia sinensis. Next base: position 51,167,706 of record CM065641.1, read on the forward strand.
ACTTGAGTTATTTTCAATTGGTATCAGAACGGGTTCCTAGACATACTTAGGTGATCCTTGCTCTTGTTGTGTGTGTCTTGCATTTTTGCATTTTGATTTTTGCATACCAGCATTCATCTCATTCGTACCCAAACACTATGAGTGAGAATGGAGGTGGACATGAGGGAGCTTCAAGTATAAGACCCCATTTGCTCACATGGGTGAACTATGCCTCATGGAAAGGCAAGATGAAGTCTTACATTTGCCAAATAGATGATCGAGCATGGATGGCAATAGAATATGGCTACACTCATCCGAAAAAGACTCTTGAAGATGAAAGTGTAGTTCCCAAGCCAAAGTTGGAATAGACAACTCAAGAGTTCGAAGCATCCAAGTGGAACAACAAGGCAGTGTATGCCATTCTCTGTGCAATGGACGACAACCAATACAAGTTGATCCAAACAACTAGGATTACAAAAGAGGCATGAGAGATTCTAGAGATGGCTCATGAAGGAACCGAGGTGGTTAAGGATTCCAAGCTTCAAGTCCTTCAAACTCAATTTGAGCAAATAAGGATAGAGGATCATGAGTGCTTCAACGACTTTCAAGTGAAGTTGATGGACATTGTCAATCAAAGCCATCAACTAGGTGACCCGTACTCGAATAGGTGGATTAAGCAAAAGATCATGAGGTCTCTCCCCGAAGGGTTCGAATCCAAAGTGACGACACTTGAAGAGATTTGCAATTTCAAGACAATGAAGTCGAGTGAAGTTATTGGAAGGCTTCTAGCCTATGAGTCAAGAAAAGGGTCCTACACCCTCACCACCCAAGAAGCAAAAGAGCATAGCCTTAAAAACCTCCAAAGTAGAGAAGGATGATGATCACTGGGATGAGGATATAGCTCTCTTGGTGAAAAGATTCAAGAAGTTCATCAAGTTTGAAAAGAAGGGTTTTAGATCCAAAGGAAAAAAGATGAAGAATAAGACTCCTTTCAAGAAAATTGAGCCAAGTTAGAAGAAGACCACAAGAAAAGGGATTCAATGTTTTAAATGTGAAGGATTTGGACACATCTCCATGGATTGTGGCAACTTAAAGAACAAAAAGAAAGGAAAGGCAATAGTGCCATTTACAGCGATAGTGATAACTTGGAAGAGGAATGAGAATCCTCAAATGATGAAGACCATGTGGCAAACTTTATTGCCTTTGCATCCTCTCTTAAGATCAAGGAAGCAATAGATGATGAAGAGGAAGAGAATCAAAGTGAAGATGACTCAAGTGATGGTGACTTATCATCTCATTCCATATATAGAGAAGTGGAATGCATGGACCTTGAAGGGTTCATATAGCACTTTTAAAGCTCAAGGTTGAAAATGAAGAAGGAGATTCGAATACTAAAAGAAGAGAATCTCAAGCTATCAACTGAGGTGACTCACTTGAATGGAGAAGTGAAGATAGCTAAAAAAATGAGGACATGATGGAAAAAGAAGCTTGAAGAAGCTAGAGAAGTAATAGCTAATACGACTTCAAGCACGAATAAACTTGACCACATGTTAGGTGTTGGCAAGAGGTCAAGTGATAAGAGAGGTCTTGGATTTGAAGATGATAAGGAGACCTCATCCTCAAGAAAGACTGTGTTTATCAAGAGCATTGACATCAAAGAGCCTCCACCCTCACAACATCCTAGGAAGAAGATTGAACTATGAGAGTGCTCTAAAAATGCCCAAGTTAAGATGGCACCAAGGAATCAAGCTCAAACTTAACCAATAAGAGCTCATCAAGCAAGCTTCCCTCAACCAAATACTAGAAGCAATCCATGCAAGCTCAACCAAGGGAAGCAATCTACTCCAATTCAACAACAAAGAAGGAAAGAACCAATCCAACGCCAAAGACAAGCTCAAAGACAAGTGAAAGCCCTTTTGTACTCACAAAGGAATGGTATGGCTTCTTACTATACTCCCACTTATCATTTTTGTGGTGTTGATGATCACATTAGACCAAATTGCTTAAAGTATATAAAAATGTGTAGAAATAAAAGCATGATTGAAAGAAATAGGGCTAGAGCTAATATGCATGTTCCTAAGAAATCTAGAGCCAATATGTATGCTCCTAGGAAAATTAGAGCCAATGAACCTAAGACCACTAGGAAAGAAAATATTTCACCTAGATGGATTAGAATAGATGAATACTTTTGCTATGTCGCCCAAATTGCCTTGAAGGCAAATGCTTCTAACGCTTGGTACTTGGATAGTGGGTGCTCTAGGCACATGACGGGGAACAAGAGTTTCTTTGAATCTCTTATCATGGAGGATGGTGGATTTGTCATCTTTGGTCATGAGTCTAGAAAGAGAGTCATAAGGAAAGGAACCATTTCCATTCTCGATTTGCCTTTATTGTCCAATGCTTTACTTGTTGATAAGCATATCTCATCTTAATGATGATGGACTCTCCATTTTTTTAACAAGAGTGATTACTCTAATTTGAAGCCATATGGACAAAACCTTGTTAAAAGGAAAGAGATCTAGTGATAATTGGTATTGTCTTGAGGCTAGTGTCATCTCTTGCAATGTGTTCAAGTGTGAGCAAGTTGAGTTGTGGAATCAAAGGCTTGGCCACGTGAACTATCGAGATTTGAGGATCTTAGATAAGTTCAAGGTTATGCGTGGGCTTCCCGAATTCAGAGAGAACGTTGATAGTGTTTGTGGACCTTGTCAACAAGGGAAACAAACCAAAAGCATGCATAAGAAAGGAAAGTATCTCACTACCAAGTATCCATTAGAGCTTCTCCATATGGACTTCATAGGTCCTATGCAAACCGAAAGTCTCGGTGGCAAGAGATACATTTTTGTTTGTGTCGATGATTTCTCTAGATTCACATGGACATATTTTCCTAGAGAAAAATCTGAAACTTTTGAAAAATTTAAAATGATATGCACTAATTCATAATGAAATGAACTCATACATTAAAAGCATTAAAAGAATTAGAAGTAACCATGGGAGAGAATTTGAAAATGTATTTTTTGAAAGCTATTTCAATAGCTTAGGCATTTCCCATGAGTTTTCGGTCCATAGAACACCTCAACAAAATAGGGTTGTTGAGAGGAAGAATAAGGTCCTCAAAGAGAAGACCCGTATGATGTTGCTTAGTAACAATGTCCCTAGGAACCTTTGGGCCGAAGCCGTCAATACGACTTGCTACATAGGAAATAGAGTCTTTCTAAGGCCCAGTACTAGGCAAACCTGCTATGAGTTGGGGAAGGGTAGGAAGCTAAATGTTAGCTACTTCCACTTATTTAGTAGCAAATGCTATATTATCAATGATCGAGATCAACTAGGCAAGTTTGATGCTAAGAGTGATGATAGAATTTTCATTGGCTATGCCCTCAATAGTAAGGCATATAGAGTGTTCAATTTGAAAACTCGTAATATTAATTAATCATCTAATGTTGTCATAGATAATTGTAGGCCTAAGACTAGTGACCATGAGGCGGAGGTTGATGTTGTTCATGATTCTCCTTTGTAGAAGATTGGTGAGACTTCAAGTGATGTGAAGTCAAGTCAAGTCTTGGTGAAAAGGTCACTCAACTGATCGGAACGATTTATACACCTATTTGATGTCGCTTTTATACTCATTGTGAGCATATTTTTATATATAACGGTTGTGAGCCTTGTGTAGGTTTTATACCTTAAAATAAGGGGTTGAGCTAAATTGAAGATTTTTGAAGGTTAAAGAATTGAAATTGGAATTGTTCAAGCAGAATACTAAACTTTTGGGGGGCTATATCTCCCTCCTCAAATTGAACTATGTTTCTTATTACTTATTTTTGGAGAAACCCGGATGTTTAGTTTCCAGTGCTTTTTACATATCACAATTTCAGGTTTTCTAGAGGGAGTTATGCTCATTTTCATAACGGTGCGTGAAGTAGAAACTCTTCACTAGAGGAAATAGCGACCTGGATGCGACCTGAGCACCAAGTCACTTCCAGGTCGCCTTTTTTGCCCAGTTTTGCCATATTCAACCCGAATTTGAGAGGAAATTTCATCATTTCACACCTAATTCCCCTAACCTCCCAACTTTATAAATACCCCCATTTTCTCTCATCTCAGAGGACTTTTTTCACCTCCCACACCCCAAAAACCGATCCTACATAAACCTTTCTCCATCTTTTTCATCTTCCATCTTCTTCACTAAATAAGTGAGAGAATCAAGCTCCCAAGGAGGTTTTTCCTCCCTAGGAGCTCACCATACATCTCCACCACAATTTTTACACTTCATCCACCCATTTTAGAGTAGATTACAAGAAGAAATGATTGGTCTTTGGACCAAATTCGAGCAAGGAAAGCATGGAGCATCTTTGGAGGAGTTGTCTTTAAGGGTTATCTCTTATTTACTCTTTTCTTTTTATATCTTGTTTTATTTGATTTATATCATCAATTTAGGAATATTGTAAACATACACTTGTGCTATATATGTATGTTTGTTCTTAAATTCTTTAGGTTTTGCTATATCCGTGATGTAATCTCTTATTGTGGTATTCATGTGTGTGGAGGGTCTAAATTGATATGTTTCCATGAATGGGAGTAGGAGTAAAGTAATTTATAGTAGAAGTAGTGTAATTTAGCCTCCCATGATTGTTGATCGGTTGATGGATGATCCAAAATACCATGTTTAGAATGATTTGAGTGTTTGAGTATTAGCTCCAAATAGTAGGAGAAGCTTGGTTGATGCATTTACATGCTAAATTAGGATTTGGTTCCATATTCTTGTGTTTAATGGGTCTTTGTTTTAAGACACAATTGCTCATCTTGTGGCTTGGGTTGGGTGATGAATTGATTTTGGTGAATTCCTTAATCAAGAGAATGAACCCTTAACTTAAATTAAATGTTCTTAATGATAAACAATCAACTTGATGCATATAGTTGTTTGGTGAACTTGTTTCCCTTTTTAGCCATACATCTTAGGAAGATTAGAGACATAAGGAGAGGAGAGAGCTTTCTCTTCTATGAAAGAGTTGAGCATTCAAGAAGATCGAAGAATCACCGTGATCGTCTAGTGAGAAAGACATCTCGATTGACAACCGAGAAAACCCGGCGTTCGATTCCCGGAAGCGGATGAGTTCTCCTTTCTATCCATTTTGTAGTTTTTTTTCTCTCATCCTTGATATGTACTTTCATTCATTTGGGATTTGACGTAAACCTAGCGTTGTTGCCTCTTTTATTGAATATGTTTGTTGATGACTGAGTGGTCATTGAAGTGCTTAATATGTTTGAGTGGTTGACCACCATTTGAATGAACTTTGGTTGTGTATGATGAACCGAGGGGCCAAGCATGCAACTAGCATGAGTAGATGTCCAGTGCATGTAGAGTAAGGTAGAGATATGCGAGGCTTTTCTTGTAAAGTCGCTAAATGTGTCTAATAGTTCTTAATAAACTCTTGTGTAATTTTGGGTATCCATCGAGAGATAGGTCTACTGGTGCACATGGGTATATCCTTTGTTGCTCGAGAGGGAATATTGACGAGGATTAAGTGAGCACGACTTTAACATTTATAGGTATGTTTGTATGAAATTGTGTGATTGTTTTGGTGGAGTTATTTTCTTCGTGTAACCATACATCTCATGCATCTCTCCATTCCATTCTATCCATGTAAACAATATTGTACATAATTTATCTTTTTCTAGCAATATTTACATTTAATGCACAATAACACAAGCACATATTCGTGTCTACGGATTCCATCTCCCTGTGGAACGACACCATTGCTTGTACTTATACTAGTCTCTTGACTTGTGCCATTGCAAGTGGGTTGGACATCTTCATAACAAAAATGATATTATTGGGGATGCTGATGTAGGTGCTTGGACTAGGCGTCAAAGCTAATCAAATTAACTATACTTGTTACACCTCCCAAATTGAGCCTAAAAAGGTTGATAAAACCTTGAATGGTGAGTTTTTGGTTCTTGTCATGCAAGAAGAGCTAAACCAATTTGAAAGAAATGAGGTTTGGACGATAGTTCTTAGGCCTAAGAACACTAATTTCATAAGTACCAAATGGATGTTTAAGAACAAGTCAGATGAAGATAGCAACATTGTGCGAAACAAGGCTAAACTTGTGGCACAATGATACTCTGAAATTGAGGGTATGGACATTAATGAGGCCTTTGCTTCTATTGCCCATCTTGAGTCCATAAGACTTCTCTTGTCCATATCTTGTGTGCATAAGTTCAAATTGCACCAAATGGACATTAAGAGTGCCTTTCTCAATGGCTTCTTGCAAGAGGAAGTATTTTTTCGAGCAACCCAAGGGGTTTGTGGATTTATACCACCTCAATCATGTCTATCACCTCAAGAAGGTTCTATATGGGTTGAAACAAGCACCGAGAGCTTGGTATGAGCACCTCGCTCAATGTTTTATTGATAATGACTACTCTAGGGGTAGTGTTGACAAGACTCTATTCATCTAGAGAGATGAAAATGAGCTATTTATAGCTCAAATCTATATTGATGATATTGTACTTGGCTCCACCAACAATTCCAAGGTCCAACAATTTGTTGATGCTATGTCTCATGAATTTGAGATGAGTTTGGTTGGTGATCTAAATTACTTCATATGTTTGCAAATCAAGCAATTGCATGATGGGATTTTCATATCCCAAGCTAAGTATGCAAAGAACCTAGTAAAAAAGTTTGGCCTTGAGAACGCCAAGCTAAGGTGACATACCTATGACTATCACCTTGAAGCTAAGCATAGATGCTAGTGGCAAAAGTGTGGACCAAAGCTTTTATAGTGGCAAAATTGGTAACTTGCTTTACTTGATCGCAAGTAGGCCCGATAAAATTTTAGTGTGGGAGTGTGTGCTAGGTACTAAGAAGATCCCAATGAGTCTCATCTATCTGTTGTGAAGAGAATTATTCGTTATGTGAATAGGATATCCGACTATGGGATATGATACTCTTTTGACACTAATGCTAGTTTTGTTGGCTTTAGTTATGCAGACTGGGTAGGGAATTGTGATGATAGGAAGAGTACATCAGGTGGTTGCTTCTTCCTAGAAAATAACTTGGTGTCACGGTTTTGCCAGAAGCAAAACTCCATTTCCTTGCCCACAGTCGATGCCGAATACATAGCCACCGGGAGTGCTTGCACACAACTCCTTTGGATGAAGCAAATGCTTATGGATTATGGCTTTGATCAAGGTACTCTAACCCTTTATTGTGATAATATGAGTGCTATTAACATTTCTAAGAATCTGGTTTAGCACTCTAGGACTAAGCACATAGACATTAGACATCAGATTATTATGGAGTTAGTTGAGAACAAATGCATTGCACTTGATCATGTTGGAACTAATGATCAACTAGCGAACTTATTCACAAAGTCCTCAGACTCAACTAGGTTCAAGGCACTTAGTAGGTATATTAGGATTTGCCACATGCCTTGATGTGGTTTTGTAATTGACCCCATGTGGGGAGCTCAAGCAAAGAGAGCGACTTTGCATTCTTGTCATGCAAAAATTTGATCAACGTTATGCTTTTTCATTAATTGCTTGAGAATCTTGGTTGCACATATATGCTTATATGGTTTTTTTTATTCAATAAATGTGCACCATTGCTTTGTTTGCAATCCATGTCACCTTAATGTTCAATCATGCATTTTTAGACTAGGAGAATTGATTGGGAAGTACACTTAAATGACCTATAATTTATCTCCATGATATGTGAACTTGATTTTTAATGACATGCTTAATATGTATGCATGAAATGATCTTAAATGCAAATGTGTGAAAGCAAATGAGAAGACTAAACTCAATAAGGATCTTGTATCCATTAAATCAATAAGGATGTTTCATCCAAGTTGGTCTTTTTTTTAATAATTTAAACAAGAAAACAACTAATAAGGATTTCATATCCATTCAATCGATAAGGATTATATATCCATGTCTTGTTTGGTTGTTAAGAATTGATAAAGTTGCTTGTATTACAAATGCTTTTTGAAAATCTATATCTTGTTTGCTTATGACAAAAGGGTATGAGTTGGTTTGAATTATTTTGGAAACTCTTTTGATGTTTGCTTTGCCAAATACAATTGCTTGAACTTTGACGTTATATGTCTTGTATCATGTAAGGACCTCTATTTATGATAGGCTTATTTCATGACAAACAACATTGAGATTATTTATAATGGGTAGCTTAGGTCTCAATTTGCGATTCTTCATCAACAAGTTTCCAAGATCCCAAAGAGCTTCAAGAAGATAGTTCACTTGTTCTTAACTTCTTAAAGAGAATTAATTGCACACACACATACACTACTTCATGCATGCTTTGATCATCTTGCATTTGTGTGTCTTTTCTTATATGTGTGCTTTCTTTACACTATTCACACTTACACTATGTTGATTAGATCTAAGTGTGGTTGTTGAGTATTTTGTTTCCCTATTGTTGTTCGGAAACATCCGCACTTGCACGATGGTGTGCCTGAGTTTCTAACACAAAGTTTGACCACTCTGGAAGTTGTTCCTTCTAGGTGTGTTTCTGCGGTCATGATCGGCGGCCAAGGATGTCGAATGGGACAGCCGTTTTGAAACCCAAATGTCTGGTTGATTTCGGCAGTGGTGATCAGCGGTTTGGGGGTCCACCGAATTGGGCGCCATTTAAATCTAGTGGGATTCAGAGGTTTGATCTGCAGCCATGTGACCGCTGAAGTGGACTGCCGAATTGCGTTTAGAATGTCTTATGCAAAACAGTGGTTGGATCAGCAGTCACCATAACCGTCGAATTGCACCTGACATGACAATTTCATCTTTTCATTTCAACTCATTTTTGGTCACTACAAAAGACCATCTTTCTCATCTTCTTTATTTAGCTCTCCCATTTTATAGAAACCCTAGTGAGAGAAAGAAAGATTCTAGAGAGAGAAAGATTCATTTAAGCTTGCTTAACTCTCCAAACTCAAAACTCATCATTCATTCATGAATCAAACATCATTTAGCTTCATCTAGGATGCGTTCTTGCATAGGTCTTCGTCAACACACATGACTTGGTAAGTAGAGCACCATCTTCATTCATTCTAGTGTTCTTGCTTAACAAAAAATCTCATTTATGACTTGTTTGCATCAAGATTAGTTTTTTTTATTTGCAAGTTGAGATTTTTATATTGATTGTTGGGTTTGTTTTGTGATAGCTTACATCTAAGGCTTTATTGCCCTCTAACTAAGTCTCTATGCCTTACATTTAGACATTATTTATTAGTGCTCATTGATTGCATTTCTTGATTGCATTTATTGTCCTTGCCATAATTTGTAACAACTTGTGTTGATTGGGCTTTGTTTGCTCACTAGGTTCTAGACTTGCATATCTTCATCTAGTTAGGTATTTATAAACATTCATATAGACATTGTGATATCTAGAATTATTTGATTGCTATCATTGTATCCCTAGATAAGCATTTAGTGTTGCCTAACATTAATTGCATCTAGAATATCTTCATATATTCACATAGGTTGTTCATCTGTTCACTGAATGTTAAGTCTTATTTTATGCAATGGATGAGAGTCAATACAAACTCATCCAAATCACCAAAAATGCACATGAAGCTTGGAAGATCCTAGAGTAGGCGCATGAGGGAACCGAAGTGGTTAAGGACTTCAAGCTCCAAGTTCTCCAAGCACAATTTGAGTCAATTAGGATGGAGGAGCATGAGTGCTTCAATGACTTCCAAGTGAAGTTGATGGAAATCGTGATTCAAAGCCATCAACTAAGTGACCCATACTCGAATAGGAGGATCAAGTAAAAGATATTGAGGTCACTTCCCACTGGATTCGAATCCAAGGTGACGACTATTCAAGTAAATAGTGGTTATAAGAACATGAAGCCAAGTGAAGTGATTGGAAGGCTCCTAGCATATGAATCTTGATGGACTCCTATGACTACATCACTCAAGTAGCAAAAGAGTATAGCCTTGAAGACCTCCAAGATTGAGAAGAAGGATAATGACTCGGATGAAGACATGACTCTAATTGTGAAGAGATTCTAAAAGTTCATGAAGCTACAAAAGAATAGCTTTAGCTTTAGGGGAATGACTTTAAGAAGAAGACCCACTTTAAGAATATTGAGCCAAGTCAAGAGAAGCCTTTTAGAAAGAGCATTCAATGCTTTGAATGTAGAGGATTCGGGCATATCTCCACGGATTGTGGCAACTTGAAAAACAAGAGAAAAGGAAAGGCAATGGCCGCTTCATGTAGTAATAATAAGAGTGAAGAAGACTCTTCGAGTGATGAAGAACTTGCAATTAACTACATGGCATTTGGAGCCTCCCATGTGGAAGATGAAGAAAAAGGAACAAGGGACTAAGTTGTGACTCTAAAGGAGAGGTTAAAGATAGTATAGCTAGAAATGATTTTTATGAAGCTACTAAGAGGGGAAGTGATAAGAGCATCTCATCTTCAAGTGATGAAGAGAGTGAGGACCAAATAGAATATAACTCAAGTAATGAGAGCTCTTCATCACATTCCAACAAAGAGATTGGTGAAGGTATGGACCTTGAGAACTTCATCAAGTACTTTAAAGACTCTAGGTTGAAGAAGAATAGAGAGATTCAAAAGTTGAAGGACAAGAATCTCAAGCTTTTAACCAAGGTGATTCACTTGAACGAAGAAGTAAGAAGAGTCAAGGAAAGTGAAAACTTATTGAAGAAGGAAAACTTTTAACTAGAGGCTAAGTTAGATGACTCCTTGAAGACGAACATGGTTAATGTGTTAAAATATAAGAAGGAGATTAAAGATTGCCACCAAAGGATGAAGACAATGAAAAATGAACTTGCCAACAACGACAATTCCTTGAAGATTGTCAAGGATAAAGAGATGAGTTACCTTGAAGATTTGAAGAAGGCTAAGATCACGCAACCTCAAGCTCAAGGCAAAAGTAAAGCTTCACCTCCACAAAATCCTATGAGGAATATTAATCTTGGTGATTCATCCAAGAGTAGCCAAATGAATATGCCAATAAAGAGTGAAGCTCAACCTTAACCTCAACATCCAAAAGCTCTACACCCAAGCTGTCCTCATCCAAGGTTTAACCAACCAAAAAGGCAAGCCAACAATGTTCAACCAAGGAAGCAACCTAACCCGGTTTAACAAAAAAGAAGGAGTGAACCAGCTCAACACCAAATGCGACATCAAATGCACGACAAGTCTCCAATGACCTCACAAGGATATGGAATGACTCCTCATTTTATAACTACTTGTCATTATTGTTGTGTTGATGGGCATATTATGCCAAATTACCACATATACATTAATGTAATTGAGACCGTGAAAGAAAAGAGATTGAATCCTATGGCTAATTTATATGATCCTAGGAATTGTAAAGACTTGAAGATTTTGACCACTAGAAATGATAAAGTAGAACCTAGGTGGGTTAGAAAGAGTGAACCCGATTGCCCTTATGCTCATGTGACACCCATAGACTTAACTAGGTCTAATGGACTTGGTAGGTCGATTGGAGCTCATGCCTCTCACTGAGTTGGTTGGATTTGACCCCATTTGGGGAGCTCAAGTAAAGAGAACAAACTTGCATGATTTGGAATGTGCAAAAATTGGATCTATTTTATGCTTCTATTTTAATTGCTTGAGATACTATGTTGCACATATATACTTGAAGAAATTTGAAAGAGTGAATAATTTTTCTCACATTGAAATTATGAACAAATGACTAACATATTAAAACCTATATTGGCACTAAATCTGCCAAGAATCAAGAACCTATAATTGTCTACAATCAATTCCATAAAACTAGGAAACATAAAGTCTACAATCAATCCCATAAAATTAGGAAACATAAAGAGAGAGATCTGGTACAGTTGACCATATCTCTTTATTAGGAAAACAAATCTCTAAAACTTAGGACAAATAATTGCTAGGATCTCCTCCATTATTCCCTGAAATCTGACACCCCCCATCAAGCTAGGTTGTAGATATTGTACATACCCAGCTTGGAACATATGTCTTCAAAGCTGGTTCTAGGCAATGGTTTAGTGAGGATGTCAGCAGTCTGTAAAGTTGTAGAAATATATACCAATTCGACAACTTCTTCATCCACCTTTTCTTTTATGAAATGCCTATCTATTTCCACATGTTTTGTCCTGTCATGATGGATAAGATTTTTTGCAATGCTAATGACGGCCTAGTTATCACAATATAGCTTCATAGGTTTCTTCATCAGAATGCTTAATTCAGACAGTACTCTCTTCAACCAGATTGCTTCGCATACCCCATGTGCTATAGCTCTGAACTCAGCTTCAGCACTAATCCTAGAAACTACTGACTGTTTCTTACTCCTCCATGTGACCATATTCCCCTATACATAAGTACAATACCCTGAAGTTGACCTTCTATCAGTAACAAAACCTGCCAAATCTACATCTGAATACACTTCAACTTCTCTATTTTTTTAAAGAACAAACCTTTACCAAAAGTCTATTTTAGGTAGTGCAGAATTCTGAAAACAGCCTCCATATGTTCCTCTGTAAGGTTGTTCATAAATTGGCTCACTAAGCTCATAGGGAACCCTATGTCCGGCCGAATATGGGAGAGATAGATTAACTTACCAACCAGACTTTGATATTTGACCTTGTCAGCCGAAACACTACCTTCAAGAAAACCCAACTTAGTGGTATGGTCCATAGGGGTTTCGGCCAGCTTACACTCCAACATACCAGTCTCTCTTAGCAAGTCTAGAATATACTTGCATTGAGAGACCATGATTCCCTTCTTAGACCGGGCAACCTCCATTCCCAGGAATTATCTTAAGTGCCCTAAGTCTTTTACTTCGAATTCCTTGGAAAGAAACCTTTTAATTTCTCCATCTCTTCCACATGATTACCGGTTAGTATAATGTCACCAACATATACTATTAAGATTGAAATTTTACCTTTAGGGGACTGTTTTACAAACAGTGTATGATCGGGCTGACCTTGGGAGAATCCGAAAGCTTTCACAGCCTTAGAGAACCTCTCGAACCAGGCCCTTGGGGATTGTCTCAGTTCATAAAGGGACTTTTTAAGCCTGTATACTTTGCTAGATGATGAGATATTACCTAAACCCGGTGGAATTTCTATGTATACCTCTTCCTTGAGATCTCCGTTGAGAAAGGCGTTCTTGATGTCTAATTGGTGGAAAGGCCAATCTAGATTTGCTGCCAATGAGAGAAGAACTCGAATGGTATTCAATTTAGCTACCAGAGCAAATGTCTCCTCGTAGTCTATACCATATGACCGAATGTAGCCTTTGGCTACAAGTCTAGCCTTGTACCTTTCCACCGTCTCGTCAGTCTTGTATTTCACTGTGAATATTCACTTGTAGCCCACTAAACTTTTCCCTTCTGGTAACATGGACAAAACCCAGGTTCCATTTTTCTCTAGAGTATCAACCTCTTCTTGAATGGCTTTTTTCCACACATGTTCTTTAAGTGCTTCTTCAATAGTAGTAGGTACCGGATTTCGGATATGTTTGCTATGAATGTCTTGAAACTTTGGGAGAGATTTTCATAGGAAACATATCTGCTTATGGGATACAATGGGTTGTTCATGCATCGTCTATAACCTTTCCTTACTGCAATAGGTTTATAGAATTCAGATGATTCAAAAGTGGGATCTGGATTACCTGACGAAGTTAGAAGAATTGGTTCTAGATTTTGTTCAGCTTCTCATTCAGTTTCTTGGATATTTGAATTCGGTTTAAGCTTATGACTTTGCTATGTTTGCGTTAGAAAATCCACATTTTTCTGGCCTTTCGGTTTTCTGGAGTAAACAATGAACTCCTTACCACCTACCGATTGTATAGATGTGGGTTCATGTGACTTTGGTGGTTGACTGGGCAAATTTGATTGACCTGAAGGAATTGGCTTACTAGGATTAGGAAGTTGTGTTTGTTCTGGAAGAGTTGGCTAACTAGGATTCATAAGCTTAACTTGATCAGACTCATGACTTGGAAAAGCCTTTTTAGAAATGGGAGATGCATGACTTGGAAGCAGACTTTCACTGGGACTAGGTGACATAGAAGAATCGGCTAATGTTTCCCAACCTTGAATAACCGGACTAAGACCGATGTTTAGATGAGTTTGTGATTCCTGATAAACAAATTCTATCTCATTCCTCCTTTGAATGCTAGTTTTAGGTAGTAAGGATTTGTTTCCATAAGTGTAGAGTCCTTAGACACATTAAATTTCTTTGTGATATGAGAGTAGCATTTATCGATCTAGGATCAAGTTTACCTCGTGTTTGATGATTATTGTGTACATATACACTGTAGCCAAAAATCCTAATGTGTAAATCTAGTGGTAAACGTGTGCTAGGGTAGGATTTTTAGTAAGACATTACAGGGAGTTTGAAATTTAAGGACTCTTGAGGGTAATCTGATTACCAAATAGGTTGCTATCAGAACTGCTTCCCCCCAATATTTTTTAGGAACGTTAGTTGAAAATAACAGGGATCTAGCTACTTTAAGTAAGTGCTTATTTTTCCTTTCTGAGACCCCATTTTGTTCGGGAGTCTCCACACAAAAACTTTGGTGTATTATCCCCTCACTAGATAAGAAGTTTTCTAAAACAGTATTATAGTAATCTCTCCCATTGTCAGTTCTTAGGATTTGGATTTTGGTTTTAAACTGATTGTTGACCATCTTATAAAAATTTTGGAAGATTTGACTAACTTCTGACTTTTCTTTCATTAAAAATAGTCATGTTAATCTGGTATGGTCATCAATGAATGACACGAACCATCTAGCTCAAGTGATGTTAGGAATCCTAGATGGTCCCCACATATCACTGTGAATCATTAAGAATGGGCTAGATATTTTATAGGAGGTGCTAGGATAAATTTGACGAGTATTCTTAGAGAATTGACAAACTTCACATCTAAAAAATTGAGACTTTTTGTTGGTAAATAAGGCTGGAAATAGTTTTTCTAGGCACACAAAATTTGGGTGTCCTAGTCGATAGTGCCACATCATGACCTCACTATCGTTATTATTCCTAAGAGTTGAACTAACAGAAGACCTAGACTCTTTATTGGATAGTACATGATCGGTAATGAGAGGTTGCTTGCTAGAAAACCTTCCAGCCTTGAGCAGGTAGAGTCCCATTTGCATTTCAGCACTGCCAATAGTCCTCCCCGAATCCAAGTCATGAAAGATACAATAAGTAGGTGAAAACTTAGCCGTGCAGTTTAGGTTTTCTTTGCATTTCAGCTGTTCTTTGCTGAAAACACTATTGTCACTATGAGCGTAGGTGTCCTTCGCAACTCTGGTGAGGAAATCATCTTTTCCTTTGCCGCATACAAACATCATGCTTGACCAGGACCATTGTAAGTAGTTATGTCCAGTCTGTTTGTGGTTGGTGATAGGGATATGAGGGTGAGGGAGATTGTTATCTAAACCTCCCCCATTGTTATAGTTTGAGGAGGAGGCAGTATGGCCTAAGGCAGGAAAACCCTATTCATATTTTGTCATTTGAGAAGGAATTAGGTTTCAGAGAGAGCTCTGATACCATGAAGAAATTTGAAAGAGAGAATAAGTTTTCTCACATTGGTTTATAAACAAATGACTAACATATATACAACCTATATTGGCACTAAATCTGTCAAGAATCAAGGACATATAATTGTCTACAATCAATCCCATAAAACTAGGAAACATAAAGAGAGAGATCTGGTACAGTTGACCAGATCTCTTTATTAGGAAAACAAATCTCTGAAACTTAGGACAAATAATTGCTAGGATCTCTTCCATTATTCCATGAAATCCGATAATACTTATATGGTATTTTATTCAATAAGTGTGTAACTTTGCTTTATTTGTAATCCATGTAATTTTTATGTTCAAACATGCATTTTTGGACTAGGAGAATTGATTGGGAAGTACATTTGAATGATCTATAATTTATCTCCATGACACGTGAACTTGATTATGACATGCTTAAAATGATATGCATGAAATGTTTTTGATTGCTTTAATGCAAATGTGTGTGAATGCAAATGAGATGACTAATCAATAAGGATTTAGTATCCATACAATCAATAAGGATTTTACATCCAAATTAGTCTTCGCGCTCTCTCTTAATGGTTTGATCAACAAGACAACAACCAATAAGGATTACATATCCATTCAATCAATAAGGATTCTATATCTATGTCTTGTTTGGCCTTTAAGGATTGATATAGTTGTTTGTGTGTTGAAAATTTTTCGAACAACTATTTTCTGTTTTGCTTATGACAAAAGGGTACAAATTGGTTTGAATTCTTTTGGAAACTGTTGGTTGCAAAATAGGCAAACAAAAATAATAAAAACCTTGCAAGTGCACAAATCGTAAACGATAACACAATGGGCAAGCAAGTATCGTTCCCATGAAGAATTAATTACCTACTAAAATAATGAATTTATATTTACGACACTCTAGGACTCTAATCTAACTAAAAATATAAAAACAAAGACATTTAACGCACATACACGAATGGGGGTTTTGAATTGATTATTAAAACTAAAGAAAATTAAATAAACAACTATCTAAAACATAGCAGAAAATTAATTAGAAAAAATATATGGAAAAACACTAGTTAGGAACTTTTATCCACCACTAAACAATCATCCAATCCATAAACAATAATGTTGTTAACAGATAATCAAATATGATGAAGATGTTCACGACAAGGTGTTGGCATCCCACTTGAGTCGTATAGATTCTCTCTTAGATAGTATGTAAGTTGCATGGCATCTACATAAATACATGTATTCCAAATTATGACCTAGCATGGGCATCTACAAGATTTAATAACAGCAATCCATTAAGAACAAAGAGAATAGGAATATCACATGAACCCTAAAACATGGTATCTATCATAGGTAATTCATGAATCAATTTCCCTTAATTGGGTCTTATTCCAATTAATTGTTGCAACCGATGATAGATTCGTATGGTGTCCGACTTGTATCCTTGCAACATAGATTCTATAATAAAATAATTATGCTCTAAGGTGATCAATCAAAGAAACATAGTAATAGAATAACAATTGTTATGGAGAAATTAAAATCATCATGTTGAGAAAATAATACTTCATTAAAACACACTTGTCTATGGAATTAGAATCATGTATAGGGCTTCAAGTTAGCCCTAACTAACAAAGAAATTAGCAAAACATAAAAACTAGAAAAATAAATAAAAACATCTAATCTAAAGAAAGGTAGAAGAAAAGAATGTTGATTTAGTCTTCAATCTTCAATCTTCAACTCTCCACCAATCCATCAATCTCTTGTAGAAAACTCTTGGTATTTATATGTGACTTCTCCTTGTAGATTCCTAATTTGCTTTGTTGTAGGAAACACACCAAGTAGGAAAGAAGATTTAAACAAGGAATAAAAATCCTTTCCTAACTTGGAGTTCTTCTTTGATGATTAATTCCTAATTTGAGTTTAGAAAAATTTCCAAACATGTCTTGATTTTCTAGAGTCTTTTAGGATTTGATTTGGGAAGTTCTGGGATAATTTTAGACTAATTCGGAGTGGAAATCCGCCAAAAATAAGCAACGACCGCTGTGATACCGTTGTGGGGGTCACAGCGCTATTGACAGCGTAAAAGCACTGGAAAAACATCGCTGTGAAAAAATGCAGCGGTTTGATAGTGTAGACACAGCGGTACACATTTTGATATTGGAGTGATGTGTGATCGCTGCCAAAATGCACAACACAATTGACAGCGGTCCACACAAATTTTGGACGATGTGGAGGTGCCATGAAAGGCGTTGTGAAAGTGCACAGCATTGCCAACTTTTGTTGTATTCAATTGTTGCAAATTGAGTTTTGTTGCTTTTTGACTTGGTCAATTACACTTTAACGTTCTTATGATAATTACATTTTAATCCCTTCAATCTCTTTAAATCATCTTTTTGTCTTCGAATTTACTCCAAGAGCTATCTTCTACACAATCTCAACAAACACATTAAAATATCCAATTTGACCCAAGAACATAACATAAAACATAGGAATTAGGGGCCTCAAATATCAACATTTATCTACCTAACAGAAACCCTTTTGATGTTTGCTTTGCAAAATACCATTGCTTGAACTTTAATGTTATTTGTCTTGCATGCAAAACAACAATTTTCACACATTTTCTTTAAAATAAAACTCCTTGAATCTCTCTCAATTATTTAAGTTGCATAAAGTTTATGTATATGACTATGCAATCATCTTTTGTATGAATATCTCTCTTTTCTAAAGCAACCAGGTAAGGGGAGCTCCTTTGCCTATCTCATGACAAAAAAGGGGAGAAGTCTTTAGAAATTTAGGGGGAGCATTATGTTTTGGGGAAGAAGTCTTGAGAGAGAGTAACCTTTTATGAAGAGCATTGCTCATGCATTTATTCATATTGCTTTATTAAGTGCAAATACCTTTTATGTTTGATCACCTCACATGCACTTGTTCTTGGAAAGTGCTTTGTTACTATTGTGTGTAGGTATGATGATATACGAAGAGATTGAAGACCTTGAAGACTTAGTATCTTAAGTTTCTCTTTGTGTAATGTAGAATATACATTTGTTGACCAATAGCTTATTTTTGTGTTGTGAGTGGTTGTTTTATCATGAAATAGCCAAAGGGGGAGACTGTAAGGACCTCTATTTGTGATTGGCTTATTTCATGACAAACCACATTTGAATTATTTCTAACGGGTAGCTTAGGTCTCCAATTGCGATTCTTCATCAACAAGCTTTCAAGATCCCAAAGAGCTTCAAGAGAGGTAGTTCACTTGTTGAAGAGAATTAGTTGCACACACACACACACACGCACACACATACACACTACTTCATGCATGCTTTGACCATATTGCATGTGTGAGTCTTTTCTTATATGTGTGATTTCTTTACACTGCTCACACTTGCACTTTGTTGATTAGATATAAGTGTGGTTATTGAGTACGTTTTTCACGATTATTGTTCGGAAACGTCCATGCGTGCACGATGGTGTGCCTGAGTTTCTAGCGCGAAGTTTGACCACTATGGAAGTCGTTCCTTCTAGGTGTGTTTCTATGGTCAAGATCGGTGGTCGGAGTCACCGAATGGGATGGCCGTTTTGAAACTAGAAGGTCTGGTTGATTTTGGCAATGGTGATCAATGGTTTAAGGGACTGCCGAATTGGGTGCAGTTTGAATCCAGTGGGATTCGGCATTTTGATTGGCGACCATGTGACTGCCAAAGTGGATCGCTGAATTGCGTCCAGAATGTCAGGTGCAAAACGACAATCGGATCGGCGGTCACCATAACCGCCGAATTGTACCTGACAGGACAATTTCATCTTTTCACCTCAACTTATTTTCGGTCACTATCAAAACCCATATTTCTCATCTTCTTCATTTAACTCTCTCATTTCCAAAAAACCCTAGAGAGAGAAAGAGAGACTCTAGAGAGAGAAAGCTTCATTTAAGCTTGCTTAACTCTCCAAACCCAAAACACATCATTCATTCATGAATCAAACATCATCTAGCTTCATATAGGATGTGTTCTTGCATGAGTCTTCATCAACACACATGAATTGATAAGTAGGGCACCATCTTCATTCATTATAGTGTTCTTGCTTAACAAGAAATCTCATTTATGACTTGTTTGCATCAAGATTAGTTTTTTTATTTGCAAGTTGAGATTTTTGTGTTGATTGTTGGGTTTGTTTTGTGATAGCTTACATCTAGAACTTTATTACACTCTAGCTAAGTCTCTATACCTTGCATTTAGACATTATTGATTAGGACTCATTGATTGCATTTATTGTCCTTGCCTTAATTTGTGACAACTTGTGTTGATTGGGCTTTGTTTGTTGACTGGGTTCTAGACTTATATATCGTCATCTAGTTAGGTCTTTATGAATATTCATATAGACATTATGATATCTAGGATTATTTGATTGCTATCATTGTATCCTTAGATAAGCATTTAGTGTTGCCAAACATTAATTGCATCTAGTATATCTTCATATATTCACATAGGTTGTTTATCTGTTCATTGAGTAATAAGTCTTGTGACTATAGTGGTGTAGTGCACAAGCATTGGTCTAGAATCACTATAAAAAGCCTGCAGGGTAGTATTGGTGGCTTATTGACCGAGAATAGTGGGACTAGAGTTCAACCTAGGTTGTAAACATCATTACATATAGTGGATTTGAGAACCGTGTGTGGTTAGATGGATAGCCCGTGAGTTTTTCCCAGTTGGAGGGTTTCTCACATATATCAATCATCATGTCATTTATTGTTTTCCATACTTTAATTTTGTTGATTGGTTGATTGTTGTTGTGGGGTAATTTTTAATATTGACTAATCTAGAAAAGTTGGTAATTAACTTGATTAAAACATATTCACCCCCCTCCTTCTATGTTGTATTAGACACACCTTTGTGTAGTTTCACATCCAAAGCAACAATCTCAAACATTTCTCTTAAAATAAATCTCCTTGATTCTCTCTTAATTAATTAAGTTGCATAAAGTTGTTGTATATGGTTATGCACTTATCGTCTATGCTAATAGCTCTCTTTACTAAAGTGACCCGGTTGGAGATACTCATTTGCCCATCTCATGACAAAAAGGGGGAGTAGTAAGTTAAAGGAAGTTGCATATTATGGGAGTTACATATTAGGGGAGATTTACTTATTGAAGAGGAGTAACCCATTTAGGGGGAGCATTGCATTGCACTTCTTTGCATGTTACTTGTTTTCATCTATGCATTTGTTTTTATCTTATTTGTCTCTTAATCACCTCACATGCACTTGTCTTGGAAAGTGTTGTTACCTTATTTTGTAGAGATGTTTACTCTACAAGAGATCAGAGACTTGAAGATTTAGATTTTAAGTATCTCTTTGTAATGCAGAATATTTTTTGTTAATCTCTAGTCTTTTTTGTTTTGTGAGGATGAATTGTGAGTGGTGGTTTGGCCACGAAATAGTCAAAGGGGGAGATTGTATGTTCCTCTTATTTTGATTGGCTTGTTTCGTTGACAAACCACATTGGAGATTTGCTTGTAAGGGTAGATTAGGCATTTTTGTTGTGATCTAGTGTCAATGACTTTCTCAAGACCTCAAGCTCAAGAGCACTTCAAAGGTATAATACTTGTGCTTAACTCTTTGAAGAGACTTGGTTGCACAGACACACACACACACACATACACACACATCTTATGCATTGTCAGATCTCATATATTTGTTGTGTGTTTCATTATTTTGCACTTTCATATTATATCTCCTTTCATGCATGATCATACCTTTTGCATCTTGATTGAATTTTTATAGGATAGAAGTCCTCTTATTTTTTTGCATGTTCACCGATGTGGCAGCTGCTGTCAATTTTCACAGCGGTAGACACAGCGGTCATACATCTAGTAGAAACCGATGTCACTGCGATTTTGTTACGTTGTGCATTATCACAACGGTGTGCATTCTAGTAAGTTACTGTCGTCAGACTGCTGTGAGAGCCACATCGGTACATACAATAGTTTTGGCTGTTTTTGCTTTGTGATCCAGCTTACCGCTATGTTCCTGATGTGTCTCCCACAGCGGTACTCATAACGGTTTGCCCTGTTTTTCCTAAAATGTTGCCTTTTCATTTTGACCTCATATATCTATATATGTCATATTCTCTCCATTTCGTCTTAAGGAGTCCAGAATCTATATCTAGTGAGAGAAAGTGATTTCTTAGTGAGACGGACTCCCAAGAACCAATTTTTACTCAACCAAACTCATACCCATATGCATCTAGCTTCATTCTTGCATCTTTTCTTCATGGGTCTTCATGTTCTTCTTGACTAGGTAATTTCACATGACTTAGAACTTCTTATTTCGTCTTTATGTTCTTGTTTTGCCTAGGGTTAGCAATCATTTGTTGATTAATTGCATGTTTCTTTAGTTAAGTATGTTTTTGAATATGTTTGAATTGTTGTGTGCTGGTTGAGAATACATTTTCATTGATAGCTAGTCTTTAAGACCATTTTTCCCTCTAGCTAAATCTTCTTGCTTTGCATTTAGATATTGATATCTATGATCTGTGTTTATTTCCATCTTTATATCCCTAGATAAGTATTTAGTGTAGCTCAGCATTAATTGCATGTTAGAATATTTCTACATATTCACATTGTTTAATCTCTTCATTAAGTGTTAAACCTTGTGACTAAGTGGTTTATGCTTAAGCAATTGGTCTAGGATCATTATTAAATGCCTGTTGGGTAGAGTAAAGGGGTTAGAGTCCGAGAATGGTGTGATTAAGGTCAACCTAGGTTATAAACTTTCATTCAAATAATCGATTTGAGGACCGTATGTGGCTATATGGATAGTCCGTGAGTTTTGCCCAGTTGGAGAGTTTTTCACGTAAAACAAATTGACGTGTTTTTATTGTTTTCCATGTTACTTTTATTGTTTGATTGTTTATCATCATGGGGTAAAGTCAGTACAATTGATTAAGTTGAAAAAGTTGGTAATTAATCTTTTAAAACCTATTCAACCCCCTAGGTTAGATTAGACACACTTTTGAGTTATTTGCAAGGGAAATATATATGTCTTGCTGAGGGTGCAACAACTCATACAGTTATGCTGAGTCAGATATATTTTATGAATTTGACTTTGCTCAGAGAAAATGTCAATAATGTATCAGGTCCAACGAATCTGATAGAAAGCTTTAGAAGAGTCACGATATTGTTATCAAACAATACTAAATTATGTATCAGGTCCAAACGGATCTGGCAGAAAGCTCTGGAAGAGCCACGATATTGTTATCAAACGATATTAATTTTTGTATCAACGATGCATTATATTCAAGCAGATCTAGAAGAAATCTGCTTAGCTTCAAAAATATACGGAGGAATGTATATCATGTTGAAACTTTAAAATTCTCATTATTCATGCCAAAAACTTATTATAGAAAAGCTGTGTGTTTTATCATCTGAATTGTATTACTAATCAGAAAAGGGATATATATGGATATATTCATCCATCAACTAAATCATTTCATTCTAATGTGTTGGTTTTGAATCCCCATCATCCAATGGGGTATATGTGGATATATTCATCCAACAAATAAACCATCTCATTCTAAAAGTTGGTTTTGAATCCCCACCATTCAAAGGGTATATGTGGATATATTCATCCACCAAATGAACCCTTTCATTATTTTATGGTTCTAATTGATGTATCTACGAGATGATCACATATTTGTGTATTGTCAAACATCTCCATATTACTAGCTATTTGATGAATATTGCAAAGCAGTTGGGAATGACGTTCAACATCTAGTTTTTACATGTACTTATAATCAAAATGGATCAGCAAAATCACTCATCAAACATCTCCAGGTAATTACGAGAACTTTATTATTTCAAAAAGGTTACCAATTTTTATATAGGGACATTCTATATTAGATATTGCTGCATTCATCTCTGACCTACTACTTATCATCATTTACCATTACAACTTGTAATTGGTCATTGATTTGCTTACTTTTTAAGAAATTTGATTGTGTAGTATATCTCCTTATTGTATCTGTGGCACGATCTAAGATATAAGATTTCTATAGCATTATGAGATTAATGTTGATATTGATTAATCTTCAGTTAAATCATTTAAACTTCTAACAGTTTATATTATTACATACAATCTGCATATTATTATATTGATTAATTACCAAATGAAAAGTTTCTCTAGAAGAGAAAAGTAAATGAAAAGTTACTCTTATACAAAATAGAGATATCAATTCAGTACTCTATATATGTAATAAATGTGTCTCATCTCTTTCTTAGTATCACTTAAATAAGAAAGATAATGCATCATCAGATGATTATTAATCAGTTACCTGATATATTAAAGGTAACAAAATTTTATAAGTTGTCATCTCATAAACCCTGACTGGGTAATTGTTCTTGTCGAACAATCAGAGAAAAATGCAACAAATAAATCATCTGATGCATATCATAAGCTTCTGAACCTTCAAAAGTTATTGTTATTAGAATCCTAATGTAAACAAAACTCGAGTTATGAATAAATCCACTTTCTCTAAATCAACTCTATAAGAGTGTAATATATCTTAACAGAGATACAAGTATATAGAAATCGAGAAAATTTATATACAAGTATATGAAATGACTAAATTCATTGAAATGGAAAGAAATCCATTGATATGGGAAGAAATCTCAACATAGTTACAAGTATATTGAAATTGAGAAAATTTCTATACAAATCTATGAAATGACTAAATCCATTGAAATGGAAGAAATCTCAACAGAGATACAAGAATATAGAAATTGAGGGAAATTCTATAAGTTATACAAGTCTATGAAATGAATAAATCCATTGAAATGGAAGTAATCTCAACAGAGATATAAGAGTGTATAAATTGAGAAAATTTCTATAAATCATATAAGAGAAATGTGGAATCGTAAGGAAACAATCATTGATGATGTATTTTTATATACAGTAGCGCTACTGAAATTATAAATGATAATTATGATATTTATAATATCAATGATTGTAGACAAAAGGCACTATTGGCCAACATGAAAAGAAGCAATTCAAGAATAATTGCTTCATAAGCCAAATATAAAGTGTTTAGACCAATAGTACTCCAGACACCTGAAGATGTCAAACTAGTTAGATACTAATGGGTCTTTATACGGAAATGTATTGAGAAAAAAGAGATCATGAGATATGAGGCACGACTCATAGTACAAGGTTTCTTACAGATGAATACATATGAATACGATTTATGGTATTCACTACTGATGAATACGATTACGTTCACTACTGATGAGGCACGACTCATGGTATTCACTACTGATAAATACGATTACGTTCCGAATTTTTGATAAATTTACTGTCTTTGAAAGGCTTGAAATGTATCTTCTAGACATAGTAATAATTTATCTATATTATTCACACAATGCAGATATTTATAATCCCTGAAGGATTTAAATACTAGAAGCATGTAAATCGAGATCTTGTAATCTGTATTTGATGAACATAAAAATCCTTATATATATATATATATATGGATTAAAAAGAATATGAACGGACATGGTATAACCTTCTCAGTCAATATCCAATTAAGATAAGGATATAATAATCATATTATATACTCGTGTGTCTTCATAAAGAAATGAAAATATTGTCTTGACCAAAAGATCGAGCATAGATCAAATGGAATGCTTATCCATCAATCAGAATATGTTGAAAAGATTCTGAAAAGATTCCATATAGATATTACTCAGTAAAGCAAGTCTTTGCTTATACTCCCTCCAATAATTTATGACATTTCATTTCAGGAAATAAACATTTGTATGCGTCAGTTTTAGTAATTCAGAAGATTGCTTCAAAAGAACTTTTTTTAGGGGGAGCGTCCCATCAGATGGAGCATATCAAATGAAGTATATTAGTTATTTTTTAGGCATATGTGTATCATACTCTTTTTCCTTTCGATCAGGTTTTGTCCCATTGGATTTTCCTGACAAGGTTTTAATGAGGAAATTCTCTAACCACACCCAAAAATCATTTGATCCATAAAGATCATAATAAATATTACATTGATCTAGTAAGATCAAAGTAATATTTACAATGATCTTCTTGATCGTGACAACATATAAATATTACTAATCATTGTATATATGTTACCTTAATCCAGAAGATCATCATATAAATTACTTTGATCCGACAGATCAATGAATATCTTCGCTTATGTTTTTATCCTATTGGGTTTTTCCCTAACAAAGTATAAATGTGATAAATGTTTTGAAGAGAACATTAATCCTGGACATATTTGCACTATACTCTTTTTCCCTTCGATCAGATTTTATCTCACTGGGTTTTCCTGACAAGGTTTTTAATGAAATAGTTTTGAGAACGTCCAACACCACAAGTTTCGGAAGATCATTATATATTTTTTTTTCCGAGGTTTTTGTCCCACTGGTCTTTACCTAGCAAATTGAAATACAAGTGGTGGAAATCAAAAGGAGAGTGTTAAGAATAATGTGGATTTATTCCACTTGCACTGCCTAGACATGACGCCGGTTCGGTTCGAACCGGGGAACCGAACTGGAACCGGAGTCCAAAAATCGGAGCCGGAACCGAAAAAACCGGTAAAGACTGGACCAGTTCTAGAACCGGACCGGGAACCGGTCCGGTCGGTTCCAGTTCCGGTTCCCTTTAGAGCAGAACCGGCCGGTTAGAACTGGACCAGTATTGGCCGGTTCTTCCTTTTTAATTATTATTATTATTTTTTTGGTTTTGTTTTATTATTATTTTTTTAATTTGTCATTTATTTATTTAATTTTATTTTGCGGGTGATACAATAAAATACATTTACCAATTACATTTTTATATGATTAATTTTTTAATAAAATATGATAAATAAATAAATAAATAAAAAAGGGGCCGATTCCGGTTCGGAACCGGTGGAACCGGAGGAACTGGAACCGGCGTCATGTCTAGCACTGCCTATGCAACACCCTCTTAACATCCCTTCACCTCTTGATCATCCACCCCAGTTGGCTGACTTTATCATCATCCCTTGCAACTTGATAGATCTACTTGATGACAACCGCATATCCACTTGCACAAAACTCTATATATATGTTGCTCTCTTCAAATTGTAAACTGATGAGCCGAAGCTCGATCATAATCATGCAAAGCATATCTCTCTCTTCTCTCATCTCAGTTTCACTTTATTTATTTCTTATTTCTTATTTATTCATTTACAACAAAATGAGAATTAAGGCTTCTTGTTACTATTTATTAATATTTAAGATAGGGTGTGAACAAAAGTATGGTATTATTCTATAGTGGAAATGGTGAGAAATGTCACATTTTTGTCTCCTTGTTGCACCAACGTCACCGGTTTAATAAGTTATGTTTAAAATGCACCTATTATGGTGAACTACCAAAATTGCCCTTAAATAATCAATTTTTGATTGTCTCTATACTTCCATCTCTACACTTGGAACACTGAACGCAGTAACTCCTCTCTTTCTCTCTGTACAATAAATTTCAAAACTACTCGACGTTCTTCAGCACAACAAGGTAATATATATCTGAAGTACTTTTTTTTATCCTTCATTTCTAAAAAACGTTCCTTTTGTAAACATGAAGCTGGTTTTGTGAATTTTGAATCTGTGGAATTTGAATCTCCGATGCTATTAATAAAAAGCTCGAAGCCATTGGTAAATAGATCGGAGCCCTTATTAAATAACTCGGACCCTTTACTAATATGCTCGGAGCCTTTGGAAAAAAGCTCGGAGCCTTTAGAAAAAGCTCGAGCCTTTGGAAAAAAGGCTCGAGCCTTTGGAAAAAAAGCTCGGAGCCTTGGAAAAAGCTCGAGTCTTTGGAAAAAAACTCGAGCTTTTGGTAAAAAGCTCGGAGCCTTTGGAAACAAGCTCGAGCCTTTGGAAACAAGCTCGAGCCTTTGGAAAAAAGCTCGGAGCCTTTGGAAAAAAGCTCGGAGCCTTTACTAAAAGCTCGGAGATCATAGTAAAAACCTCGGAAACTATTTTAAAAGGCTCTGAGCTTTTTTCATAGCTTTTATGTTTGTCATAATGGTTTGTGGTGATGAATGTTACAGGAGAATGAATCGGGTGAGAATAGTAATATCTTACAACGGTCGACAGAAGCAGTTACCCGACGGAAGTACGAGGTTTGTTGGATCCGACAACCAATGAATGTATGTGTCAAAGAATATGAGTTACAAAGAATTGGTGTCGATCGTGCATACCGTTGTGAAGTATGATGTAAACAAATACAATGTTGATCTACAGTCAATATCAATCGTTCCTGGCGCTACATGTCGCACATTTGTAAGAAATGACGATGATGTTCAGTTTATGCTAGGGGAAGATCGGGTGATCCCTCAAGTATGTGTTAGTTTAATTGAGAGGGCAACTGGAGATGTGATACGGAATGATATTCATGCTTATGAAAATACCCAACAATTTGGATCCGCTAGCGGTAGCAACCAAGTGTTCACACAAAGGAGTGCCACTGAAGGTGGGGAAAACATATGTGTTGTCCAATCGGTAGTGGTCAACCATGCAATTGTTGGTGAACCTCAATTCGACGATGTGTTTGGTTGTCGATTTGAGATGAATGATGGGAGGTACAATGAGCAATACAATGAGATGTACAATGAGCAGAACACTGAATCGAACCTTGGGCCGAAACCAGGAGGTGGATAATGAGGCAAATATTGATCTGGTAGATCATGTAGAGAACACTGATGAAGATCATGTCCAAATTCAAAGATGTGGAAGACGTGTAGAAAGAGTTAGTTGCACTAGAGCAGATATGCCTGGTACTTCCGAGGTCCGGCATAATGTATCTGCATATGATTCTGATAATACCATAACGTGGGTTATTCCCGGAGCAGATTCATACTCGTTTGGGATTGGTAGAAGCACAACCTTGGCAGCAGAAGAACTTACAAGCATGATTTATAAAGTTCAGTTATTTCCGACTAAAAAGGATTTGAAGAGACTAGTTGGCTTTTTTGCAATGCGGCGAAACTTCGAATGGAAGGTGAAAATGTCCAATAAGACAACGTTACATCTTGTTTGTTTGATTGACAACTGTACATGGAAATTAAGAGCGGTGAGAAGAGATGAAGGGACGTACTTCCAAGTAAGAAATTTTGTCAATGAACACAGTTGTCCATTGGAGGAGATTCACCATCGGAAAATGTTTTAAAAAGCTCGGGAACCCAGATCTTCAACAGATTTACAAACCCTAACCTAACCCACAACCATTCTCAGATCAACAAACAAACCTAATCTACAAGTTTAATCAACACTCAACATCAAACACGAACTTATCAAAAACAAAATCCACAACATAATCTGACTCAACTTATCACAGTCGATTGAAGATGCTCTCGTCTGAACACTTGAAAAACACTGTTGTCCTACCGCCGGTTACTTCGAAGTCTTTTTTAGCCGGAAAACCACTGATCTTCCAACATCGGTTCTTTTTTAAGCCGATGTTTTCTCTCTCTCATTTTTCTCACTAAGTTTGAAAACGACAAAAACTCACTTGGAAGGGGTATTTTTGTTTGGACACCTATATTGGTGTCTTTTAAACATGAATTAATAATGTGGTGATATTTGCACAACACCCACCCAAAATAGTGCTATTTATTTTTTGACCCCTGTTTGTGTATCTAGTTATGTTTGAAAGACAAGTGTCTTACAAACAAATCTCTAAACTTGTATTGACTCTTAATCAATTAGATTCCTTTTTTTGTTCTTAAACATAAAAAAGAATAATTAAAAAAATATTAAAAACAGTTAAATTTTAAAATAAATAAAATAATATTTTCTAATTATTAATTGATAAATTTTAAAATAAATAAAACAAGATTTTCTAATTATTAATTGATTTTAAAATAGATACATTTTTAAATTTTAAATTTAAATTTTTTTAAAACTATTTAAAAATTTTGTGATAAAGTCATCATTATTTTTCATAAGATGTGCTAAAAACGTTTTTGACAAAAATCGAGATATATGTTAAGTAATAGACATTTGCGTCTATTTTTTTTTTATAAAATGATGTGTTTATAATAACGTAAATTATTAACATTGATTATTAAACAACCGATATCTGTAGCTTATTTTTAAAAATGGTTTTGAATAACCGATATCTTGTTAGTGACGTCTCTGAACATATTTGTAGTAGTATATAACTACATCCAAGAGGTTAGGTTACGGGTTCTTGTCATGATATGCCCCTTTCTCAAATCTTAATTATTGTAATAGTTAAAAAATAATTTGTTCAATAATATCTAGAATAGTACAACAATTCAATATAAAACATGTAGGAACGGACCCAAATGATACAATTTATTTATGTTGAATTTTAAGAATAGCACAAACTTATTAAGTTGAGTTTATATCGCACCAAAATGACTTCCAAAAGTACCCATTCTTTAGTTGCTTGTTTTGTTTTTTGTCTATTACTTTTCTCTTTCTTCAACCTCTAAAAAAATCTTCTCACTTTTTTGGTTTTCTCTCTCACTTCACAAATTCTCTCTCTCAAAATTAAAATCAATTTCACTATTTTGGACTTAAACATGTAAAACAAAACAGAGAAAACAGAAATTTATAAAAGAAATGAAAAAAAAAGATCTGGAAAATATCTAGAAACAAGTCTTTTTCCAAGATTTATTTTGGTATTTTCAATACTTATTTTTGGTTTTTTTCGTTATTTATTTTGATATTTTCTATGCTTATTGGGTATTTTTGTAAAATCTATACTTTTGTACATTTTTATAAATTCAAAACTTATTGGGAGCAGAATAAAAAATTTTAAAAAAAAATTATTCATCATAAACAGCTAAGGAGGTCGAACAAACCTCCTTTCCATTTTGCAGCTTGAACCTGCTGTCAAAGCTGTCCTAAGCATATATCTTCTTCTCAACTCTACTGGATGAACTTTGTGTTTTACCACCTGATTGTGAGCCTGCAACTCCATTGAGAGCTCCGTGGACCGGCCTCCTCCTCTTTCTCTTCTTTGGTTTCAATTACAGGACTCCATAGAGACGTGTCGTCAGTAGCGGGGGACACGCCTTCGAGACCTTGTTGAATAACTATGGAGATAAATCGTGATGAAGTAGTGCTAGTGTGTATAGTTAAATTGAGAGGGAAAATCGATCAATTAGGGATTGAAATCCATTGAAAAATGTGTTCTGGAATTTGAGAGAAGGAGGATCGAGTGAGAGAGCATCCATTGGAGGTCTTTTCGACCTCTATTGGAGGTCTATTCGTCCTCCATTGATGGCTTCCATCAATGGTTCGAGTTTTTTTATAAAAAAAAAAATTTGAAAGAAAAAAATATGAAAAATACAATAAAGTTAAAAAAATGGCGGTATAATTTTTTTGTTCACTCGCTATACTTTGCTGTCATTTAAATGTGAATCACTTTATAGAATGCTAGAAAATTTTTGGCCCCTATAAAACAATACATGTATCATTACATATTTGAATATTCTAATTTTTAATTAATTGGAGTGTGGAAGTTAAGATATGGTTTATCAATTGTTGGTATATATTTGGGTTGGAGATCTATCATACACTTAAGTAGAGCCAAGAGCCTAAACACATACATGAATGTTCTACACCCATACATTTATTTGAATAACTGCATGAGCAGATGTCCGGAAAAAAAAACTGCTTAAGCAGTTACTAAATAGTAAACTTGTTTTCATTTTTTCTTCTTCTAAAGAATCCGAAAACAATAGAGTAAAGGGTGTTGTCCGCCAAAAGTGTATGCAAGTGATGTGTATGTAAAGACAGAAAACACAGAGTTTATATAGAACATAGAGTATTAGAATATTGATTCTTATACTTTGAATTGAGGGAACTTTTCGGATTCCAGAATTCGTGATTGTTCTCCGACCAGTGATACAATCCGTAGACAATTTCACTTCCGCCATGCAATTCGGATTTACAACGGTGAATGGTATAATCCGAATACTTTTATTAATTATTTATTTATTATTAATCGCGATAATCTGCATCAATAATATCAATTTAATAGCAACTGAAGTTCCCAACACCGTCAATGTTGCTTAATCCTCCAACGTCAATGTGGCACCTTAATGGTAAAAGCGCTCATCTAGCTTTGTAAAGTCTTTCTAATTCCTGTTACCGCAGCACATGTGTCAAATAAAAAAAAAAGATATTAAAGTACCCTACGTCATTTTATAAATGTTTATAAGAGTTTTTTTTCCCATAAGACCAAGTCCATGTTTTCTCAAAATAGTAATAAATAAATAAAAAACCATGTCCATGTAATATATAATGATGGCATAGAATAAAGTCTTTACTCTTCAAATTGTCATAGAGTTTGGCCGCGCAGAGTGTTTTTAACACTTGAAAGATCAAAACAAAATTTCGACATAGATCGTTCATCATTGTGACCAGGTAGCGTTAGGGATGGCAATTGATCGGATTGGGTATGGATACCTCAATATCCATATGGGCTCAAAAAATAAATAGCACTATTTGGGGTGGGTGTTGTGCAAATATCACCACATTACTAATTCATGTTTAAAAGGCACCAATATAGGTGTCCAGACAAAAATTACCCCTTCCAAGTGAGTTTTTGTCGTTTTCAAACCTAGTGAGAAAAACCAGAGAGAGAAAACATCTCTTGGAAAAAGAACCGGCGTTGGAAGATCAGTGGTTTTCCGTCTGAAAAAGACGTCGAAGTAACCGGCGGTAGGACAACAGTGTTTATCGGGTGTTCAGACGAGAGCATCTTCAATCGACGGTAAGTTGAGTCAGATTATGTTGTTGATTTTGTTTTTAATAAGTTCATGTTTGATGTTGGTTGTTGATTAAACTTGTAGATTATGTTTGTTTGTTGATCTGAGAATGGTTGTGGGTTAGGTTAGGGTTTGTAAATCCGTTGAAGATCTGGGTTCCCGAGGTTTTTCAAGGTGATTCCAAGCTTTTTTCAAGGTTTTTTCGAGCTTTTGAAGAGGTTTTTCCGAGCTTTTTAAAACATTTTCCGAGCTTTTTCTGGGTTTTCGAGCTTTTTCAAACTGGTTCCGAGCTATTTGAAAATGCCCGAGCTTTTTGAAACTGTTCTCGAGCTATTTTAAAATGTGGCCGAGCTTTTTAAAACAATTTCCGAGCTTTTTGAAACAGTGCCGGAGATTTTTTAAACAGCCCGAGCTTTTTGAAACAGTTTTCGAGCTTTTTGAAACAGTTTCCGAGCTTTTTGAAACAGTTTCCGAGCTTTTTGAAACTGAGTCCGAGCTTTTTCAAACAGTTGCCGAGCTTTTTTAGACAGTCCGAGCTTGTTAAAACTGAGTCCGAGCTTTTTAAACAGTCCGAGCATTTTCAACACGTGTCCGAGCTTTTTGAAACAGTTTCCGAGCTTTTTGAAACATTTTCCGAGCTTTTTTAAACTGAGTCCGAGCTTTTTGAACAGTCCGAGCATTTTCAACACGTGTCCGAGCTTTTTGAAACATTTTTCGAGCTTTTTTAAACTGAGTCCGAGCTTGTTTAAACCGAGTCCGAGCTTTTTTAAACTGAGTCCGAGCTTGTTAAAACCGAGTCTGAGCTTTTTAAACAGTCCGAGCATTTTCAACACGTGTCCGAGCTTTTTGAAACAGTTTCCGAGCTTTTTGAAACATTTTCCGAGCTTTTTCAACAGTCCGAGCTTTTTCAAACTGGTCCTGAGCTTTTTCAAACTGTGCCCGAGCTTTTTCAAACTGTGCCCGAGCTTTTTTTATATGAGTCCGAGCATTTTCCAACTGTGTCCGAGCTTTTTTCACACTGTCCGAGCGTTTTCAATATGAGTCCGAGCTTTTTGAAACTGCTTCTCTGCTATTTTATATTATTATGTCCTAGCCTTTTACAGTTTACTGATGCATTCTTTCTATGAAAATGCAGATGAGTAGTGAACTAAAGGATTTGCTTAAAACTCCAGAGGATGAATGGTACGAAGGAAAAATCACTCGGCATGACCATTTCAGCGACCTTAAAGATATCGACGTCGCACTAGACAATGTACCAGAACAATTCAAGGTCGAAGACCGACGTCGGTATACAGAGTCTTGTTTTGGTCATTTCCTTAGGATGGATCGGGGGATGAAGTTTTCGGGTAGCGTAGTCCATCGACTGCTATTGCGCGAGCTACATCACGATGGGCCGCAGGATGAGATGAGATTTATGTTAGGTACTCGTTCGGTCCGGTTCTCCCAGGTTGAATTCTGTCTGATCACCGGATTGAAGTTTGGAGTGATTCCCGACACGACGAGGTATGAGATGGTTCAGAACGGGATACAACAACGGTATTTCAATGGTGCAGCTGATGTGGATTATGAACAGCTGAAAGCTGTTCTACGGATCGGTGTATTTGAGGAGCAGTACGATGCTGTGAAGCTGTGCCTCCTTTATATGCTAAACTGGATATTGATGGGGTTGGACGAGAGACAGAAAGTTCCATTATGGCAGATCCGGCTAGTCGAGGACTTGGACGCTTGTGATGCATTCCCGTGGGGTGCCCACGTGTATAGGCAGTCCATTATTGGATTCAAGAATGCCTTAAACGGTCGACGTGTGCGGTATGAGAGACGACAGCAGGAAAAGGGCGTTGACGTTCACACGGTGGAGACGTGCAACATTTACGGTCTAGCTCACGCACTGTTGGTGAGAATTTAGAATTTGTATCGTTTGAAAACCTGAAAATTTTTTTCCATGCGTTACGGAATAAATGATTGGATTCTGAATAACTTGTTCTTTTACATAGGTATTTGCGTATGAGGTTATCCCCGAGCTTAGGACCCGATTTGGGACTCGTAGGGAGATTGAGTTGTCCCCCCGTATTCTGAAATGGCAGTTGCAAACTCAACCAAGGTCGGACAAGCTGGACAAAAAAATTTTCTTAGCCAAGGTAAGGATCTATTGTGTTAAAGTGTTTACATATTACGAGCTTTCAAATAGAATGGTCTAACTACGATTTCAGATGTTTGCGAGGACTGCACTGGTGCTGACAGCAGCTGAGAGGGTTGCACGGTACTACGAGGGCATAAATGAGGGAGGCAGTCTATATATGGCTGCCGATGGACACGACGGCTCGGTACCGGATCCCTTACATCATACGACTGCCGGACCCAGTCATACGGAGGGTTCCGACCATGAGTTTGGCGGTGGGAGTCCCCTCAGGCACAGGCCGGATACGGAGGGTTCGGACCCGGAGTTTGTCGCTGGGAGTCCTCTTAGGCGCAGACAGGTTCGCTTTGCGATGCCCAGTGGAGTACATTCACGAGAAGACGTTGGAGGGCATCGCCAGGTATGTAAAAAATGGTGTAATGCATTATTTATGTTGAAACAAGTGTTGGGTTTTAGTACTGACAATAATGATTTTGTTTCAGGATCGTTTGGAACAAAAAATCCAAGATGTGATGGATGCAGTTGCTGCGTTACGGGAGGATATCCGGAAGAGTGATCGGGAACGGGATAGGCAGCATAGGGAGGTGATGGACTTTCTCCGGGGGCGGTGGGGTTCGACATCACAGTCTGGCAGGGATGGTCCACCCTCCCATGATCAAGACTCTCCCCGTACAGACAGAGACGGAGGGACAGACCCAGCCACCGGACCTACGACGGAGGCTGATGGACCTCAGACACAGGGTCCAACAGCTGGAGATACAGTACGAGACCAGCAGATGCAAGTCCCTGGTGGCACGGATACAGGAGTATTTGGGGAGACAGTTACCCAGGCGATATTAGAGTATCCGCTGCTTATGGAGGTAAAGGATGTGGATCCTCCTGTTTATATCCAGGACCACACAGCGGACCCGTTCAGTCCACTGGGTCAGAGTCCCTCCTCCCGTACAGTCCACACTCCTGACCTGACCAGGCGATCCATAGGGAGCACCCCTGCGGTCCATCCGACACAGCTCTCCTCTACTCGATCCCGTCACACCTCACCCCCTAGTGACACTGCCGGTCCATCCCGACACAACCCATCCCACCGGAGCCCTCGACGTGATCCACGGGGACAGAGTTCCTCCTCCCAACACCCCCCAGTCCACAGTCAGCATAGGCAGCAGCGGATGCGCAAACGAGGCTGGCAGTTGATGAGCCCATACACTGACCCCTGTCGACCGAAGAGGCCAAGGACACTGCCCATGTCATCAGCACATACATTCAGGCCCTCTGAATTGGTAGACGCTGACCAGCTTGCGGCTTACAAAGCCTACAAGAGGAACGTGACGGAGGAATTGTAAGTATTAAAATATTGTGAATTTATTTTGAAACACCTAAGTTAAATTAGTTGTTTTCCTAAATAATTGAAAATTACACAGACGTGATGTGGATCTGATGAACCCCGTGCCTGTGACTTGGTTCCACCGGTTGCAAACCAACTTTATGGAGTTGGAGGACACGGTACTTTCCTTACTTTGATTGTCTTTTAAGTTTGTTTAACTTATGGAAGAATACTAACAATGTATAATGTTTATATTGTCAGCATATTGACGCGCACCTGCATATTTTACGGAAGCGTCAACGAGCATTCCCCACTGTCTACATTCAGAGGATGAACCTACTAGATTCTCAGTTCTATGTAAGTGTTTCAAATGTACTGTTTTCACACGTCTGTTTGTTGTGTTTCATCCTGTTTCTAACGTTTCAGTTCGTTGTCTATTTTCAGTCAATGCTGGAGTTTCAGTGGCGGAGAATCATGCCTCGCGATGCTGTGGGCAAAGCCCCAAAAAAGTGGTCTGTGTTGAAGTACAGGTGGTCCCTGAAGATCTGATGACGGTACGTGGATTGCTCCCGGTAGGAAACCGACCATGGCACGAGGTTGACGCGGTGAGCAAAATACAGTTATGGTTTCAATGTGTTTAATTAAAAATTCTTATTTTGACCATAACAATATCTTGAACACTTGGTACAGGTCCTTATTCCGTGCAACATTAGTGGCCAGCATTGGCTCATGGCCAGCGTTGAC
The DNA here is from genome assembly GCA_033220585.1 of Dipteronia sinensis. Taxonomy (NCBI): domain Eukaryota; kingdom Viridiplantae; phylum Streptophyta; class Magnoliopsida; order Sapindales; family Sapindaceae; genus Dipteronia; species Dipteronia sinensis. The sequence continues at coordinate 51,204,194 of CM065641.1, forward strand.
CTTACTGTCGGGAAGATCCACCTGCTAGACCCGTTCAGACAGGAAGTCCCCCTACAGATCAGGAAAGAGCAGGTCGCTCCATTGCGGTGGTTTCTACCCTCGATGTTGCATCAGGTGGGGTTTCACGATGCCAGACCAACGGGCGAGGCGAAGTATGAGAAGCGGAATAGGCCCTTTGGGGTAAGCATGGTGTCTACAACACATGTGCCCCAACAGACTAGAGGGTATGACTGTACGAACATCATTTAAACTTTAAGTTTGTTTTATTCAACTTCTATTGTAACGGTTGTTCATGTGCTGAGTCGCAGGGGTAACTGTGGTGCTCATACCTTGAGATTGATGGAGTACGTACTGGCGAACAGGATGACGTTCGACTGGTCAGAAGAAGATATGTGCACCATACGGGAGAAGATGGCTGTGGAGATTTTTTGTAACTCCAAGCCACATTAGATGTTGTAGTTGTCGATGTACAAAGCATTATAGTAATGAACTTTCAAATTATAAATTTTTTGTTTAAAATTTAAAGTGTTTTCATTTACAAGTACAACACACGCATTTCATATCATACAATAACACAAGTAATAATTAACACCCCAACTTAATTAAACAATAAGTATGAACGGCTCGGTTCACTCCTCGGCAGATTCCTTGTGTGGGCACGTCTGTTTGTTATGTCCAACTTGATGACATACGCTACACTTACGACGGTATTCCTCGGGAACAATTCTACTCGGACCTTCATTAATCAAGGGCGGATTAGAACACCTCCTGCTATTATGACCTGATTGTCCACATCTTCTACACGATTGGGTGGTTGTCCTCTCGGAAGACGATGCATGTCGACCCTCCATCGGGCGACCTGATTGTCTCTTGGTCTTTGGATTTAAAACCACCCGCTCAGCGATGTCGGACGGCACTACCCATGAAGAAGGATGGCCAACAGGCATAATAGGAACTGAGTATGCATCAATAAGTGTCTGTCTCTTGTAGTAGTCCGAACACAGCGATGTGAAATCCAAGTTCCGCTCCCTGCAAAACCAATGAAAAAAGTGACAATCACGCTTGCTTAATATAGGGTATAATTGTATACTGTTAATGTACCTTGCCGCTGCGAGTGCGTGAGAACACGGAAAATGATCCATTTGGAATTTGTTGCATGTGCATGTCTTCCGGGCTAAGTCAACAGTCCACTGTTTTCCGGACCGTTTGACAGAGAAAATGTTCCAGTCTATTGGATTGACGGTCATATAACCACACTTCTCGACCCGTTGTAGCATCACAAGATGTGATGCGTCGATCAACTGATGACGCATGGACTGTGCAGCTCGATGTCGATCGTGAAACCAACGCTGTAACATATTCCTAATGAACTCTGCCAATGTCAACATAGGGAGTTGTCGTGCGAATTTAAGGCATGAGTTTATGCACTCTGCAACATTTGTTGTCATCACCCTGAACCTTCGTTGGGGACAGTGTACACGAGACCATTTGTGTGGACCGGCAGATTCAACATAATCGAAAGCATTCTTGTGCAGGTTACGTAACTCACCCATGTACCGGTTATATTTGAATTCAGTGTACGCTCTAGCGGCTTTGCCCATTAAGCTGGCAACATCTTTTCTGTGAAATCGCTTCTTCACATTTTCAGCAAAGTGCCAACAACATATGGTATGGGTTGCATAAGGGAACACTTTAGAAATCCCTGCTTCAATGCTTGCATGTCGATCGGAAATAAAAACCAGATCATCTATATGACCAAGGGCACCCTTCAAGCAATCCAAAAACCATTCCCATGAAAGGTTGTTTTCGGAGTCGCCGTACCCAAAAGCAATTGGATACACCTGTTCGTTTCCATCTTGGGCAGTTGCAACAAACATTGTACCCCCGAATCTTCCCTTCAAATGGGTACCATCAACTGCAATAACCGGACGCATGCACCTCTGAAAACCTCTAACTGAGGCCCCTAATGACATGAAAAAGTAAAGGAATTTACCGTCGTCAGCGCACTGTAAGTCAGTGATTGTGCCGGGATTTTGTTGTTCCAGCACGTAACCAAAAGACGGCAGTAGTTGAAAGGTTTCTTCATGTGTCCCATAGGTCAGTGACAATACATAATGCAAGGCTTGATATGCCTTACTGTACATGATTTGGATGCCATACATTGTTTTCATATCGGCGATTATATCCTTGGGATGCATGAGACGACCATCTTGTTGTTGAAGTCTAGGTGCAACCACTTCTCCAATTATAACTGCACTAGCTTGTCGGTGGCGACAATGAATCTCCTCCAATGGACAACTGTGTTCATTGACAAAACTTCTTACTTGGAAGTACGTCCCTTCATCTCTTCTCACCGCTCTTAATTTCCATGTACAGTTGTCAATCAAACAAACAAGATGTAACGTTGTCTTATTGGACCTTTTCACCTTCCATTCGAAGTTTCGCCGCATTGCAAAAAGGCCAACTAGTCTCTTCAGATCCTTTTTTGTCGGAAAGAACTGACCTTTATAAATCATGCATGTAGGTTCTTCTGCTACCAAGGTTGTGCTTCTACCAATCCCAAACGAGTACGAATCTGCTCCGGGAATAACCCACGTTGTGGTATTATCAGAATCATCTGTAGATACATTATGCCCGACCTCGGAAGTACCAGACATATGTGCTCCAGTGCAACTAACTCCTTCTACACGTCTTCCACGTCTTTGAATTTGGACATGATCTTCATCAGTGTTCTCTATATGATCTACCAAATCAATATTTGCCTCATTATCCACCTCCTGGTTAGGCCCAAGGTTCGGTTCAGTGTTCTCCTCATTGTACATCTCATTGTATTGCTCATTGTACCGCTCATCATTCATCTCAAATCGACAACCAAACACATCGTCGAATTGAGGTTCACAAACATCTGCATGGTCGACCACTACCGGTTGGACAGCACATATGTTTTCCCCACCTTCAGTGGCACTCCTTTGTGTGAACACTTGGTTGCTACCGCTAGCGGATCCAAATGGTTGGGTATTTTCAGGAGCAGGAATATCATTCCGTATCACATCTCCAGTTGCCCTCTCAATTAGACTAACACATACTTGAGGGATCACCCGATCTTCCCCTAGCATAAACTGAACATCATCGTCATTTCTTACAAATGTGCGACATGTAGTGCCAGGAACGATTGATATTGACTGTAGATCAACATTGTATTTGTTTACATCATACTTCACAACGGTATGCACGATCGACACCAATTCTTCGTAACTCATATTCTTTGACACATACATTCCTTGGTTGTCGGATCCAACAAACCTCTGACTTCCGTCGGGTAACTGCTCCCATCGACCGTTGTAAGATATTACTATTCTCACCCGATTCATTCTCCTGTAACATTCATCACCACAAACCATTATGACAAACATAAAAGCTATGGAAAAGGCTCAGAGCCTTTTAAAATAGTTTCCGAGGTTTTTACTATGATCTCCGAGCTTTTAATAAAGGTTCCAACCTTTTTTCCAAAGATCCCAAAAGAGCCGAGCTTTTTTACAAAGTACAGAGCTTTTTTACAAAGTCTGAGCTTTTTTACAAATTCCCGAGCTTTTTTACAAATTCCCGAGCTTTTTTACAAATTCCGAGCTTTTTTACAAATTCCAGAGCTTTTTTACAAAATTCCCGAGCTTTTTCACAGAAGTCCCGAGCTTTTTTACAGAAGTCCCGAGCTTTTTTACAAAAGTCCCGAGCTTTTTTACAAAAGTCCCGAGTTTTTTCACAAAGTCCCGAGCTTTTTTACAAAAGTCCCGAGCTCTTTCACAAAGTCCCGAGCTTTTTTACAAAAGTCCCGAGCTTTTTCACAAAGCCCCGAGCTTTTTTACAAAAGTCCCGAGCTTTTTCACAAAAGTCCCGAACGTTTTTACAAAGTCCCGAGCTTGTTTTCTAAAAGCTCGAGCTGTTTTACAAAGTCTCGAGCTTTTTTCAAGTCTCCGAGCTTGTTTTCTAAAGGCTCGAGCCTTTTGTCCAAAGGCTCGAGCTTTTTCAAACAGGCTCCGAGTTTTTTCAAACAGTGTCCGAGCTTTTTAAAACAGTCTCCGAGCATTTTCAAACAGGCTCCGAGCTTTTTATTAACAGGTTCGGAGATTCAAATTTCACAGATTCAATATTCACAAAACCAGTTTCATGTTTACAAAAGGAACGTTTTTAAAAAATGAAGGATCAAAAACAGTATTTCAGACAAACATATTACCTTGTTGTGCTTACTGAAGAACGTTGAGTAGAGTAGTTTTGAAATTTATTGTAGAGAGAGAAAGAGAGGAGTTCCTGCCTTCAGCGTTTCAAGTGTGGAGATGGAAGTACAGAGACAATTAAAAATTGATTATTTAAGGGCAATTTTGGTAGTTCACCAAAATAGGTGCCTTTTAAACATAAGTTATTAAACCGGTGACGTTGGTGCAATAGCGAGACAAAAAGGTGACACTTCTCACCATTTCCACATATCCATATCCCCCTATCTGTTTGAGATATATATTTTCATCTCTGCATCCATCCTCATTTCTAAGTGAGTGAGACGGATTCGGATAATCCACTAACGAATATAGAGATATTCATCTTTGCTCCATTTATATCCATATTCGATAAAAAAAAACTAAAAAGAAAAATATAACTAACATATGTAACGGTACATTTTATCTTATTTAAAGAGAAGCAAATATATCATATAAAGTTCAAATATAAAAATTAATAATAGCTTATATAATTAGAATTAATAATTACATAATATATTTTTATATTTTTAAAATATTAAAATCTATAATGGATCTGGATGAGAATGGATATCCATAGACGATATCCATCCTCATCCCCGAAAATAAAATGGATATTAGGATGACATCCATCATCATTCCGTCTTCGAAATAATAGTACATATCCCCATTTTAAATGACCCGGATTCTTATGGATATCCATATCTGTGGATAATTTTGTCATCCGTAGCGTATGTAATCAATTTTTGAAATTGCTAACAATTTTTTTTTTAGCTAAACATCTTATTGAACATAAGGCAATTCTTGGGTGGCTCTTCCAATAAATTAAGCTCATTGTAGCTTAATTTTTTATTTTATTTTTTTTATATATGTTCTTTGATTTCTCCATCTCAAAAGTCAACAATCTTGAAAATAAATTAATGATATATACTATGTGCCATAATGGATCAATTATTTGATCTCTATCATTTAGGCAGTTAACGATAAAAAATTATATGATCATCAGCATATATATACCCTAATAATGGCCAAGTTTTCATCAAGTGAGAAATGGACAGAAACAGTATATATTGAAAACGTAGCAACTTCTTTGAGAATGGGAGTTGGAAAATTTGCATCCTTCATCTGATGAGTACTACTGTTGCATCTATAGAGTTCCACAGAGATTAAGCCTGCTGGACAGTAGGGCATACACGCCACGAATGGTCTCTATCGGCCCTCTTCATCACGGCAGAGAAGAACTAAAACCAATGGAAGACTACAAAAGACGATACTTGAAAGAATTTCTTCAACGAACTGAGGTAAGCTTGGAAGATTTTATCAAGTTTATAAATGACAAGGAAGTGAAAATACGCAATTGTTATGCAGAAACCATTAGACATAGTAGTGATGATTTTGTAAAAGTGATTTTGGTGGATGCTGCCTTCACTATTGAGCTCATATTGAGATATAGTTTCACTCGCCATAGAATTTATTGTAAAGATGGTATTTATGAAGAACCATGGGCAATAATCGACTTACACATGACATTTGGTTACTTGAGAGAACCAACTTCCTTCCTTCGTGATAGAGGATTTGTTAAAGTTAGGCAACATACCCGTATCATTTGATCTCAAAGACGGTAGACTTTCCATGTGAAACTTACACGTGAGTTCTCCAAATATTTCTGGGGTTCATTGGGGATACGTGAAGATGATTTGAATGAAATCTATTATTCTAAGGTTAGATATCATCTTCATTTTCTAAGAATTAGTATCCTACCATCGGATGCTTGGGCGACAAGGAAACGAAAAATGCCAATGACTCCCACTGTAACCGCGCCACATCAGGCTGGAGTGAAGTTTAAGCAACAACTTATTCCTAATCAAATTCGATAATGGGGTATTGGAAATTCCAAAAATTGAAGTACACAGCACCCTAGAATCGTTACGTAGAAATCTGTTGGCAGTTCGAGCAATGTCACCGTGTTGGTAATTTCATCAATGATTATGTGGTATTCATGAACTATCTTGTCAACATTCCAAAGGATGTCGAATTTCTTGCACAAAATGGGATCATAGAAAATCGGCCAAGGGACAGTGAAGGAGTGTCAACACTATTTCACAACCTTGTGGATGGGAGTGTTTTGTATGGAGATTGTTTCTACAATGCTGAGCTTGTTGAGGATCTGAATAGGTTTTGTAAAACAGCTTGGAACAAGTGGAAGGCAACCCTGAAACAAGACTTTTTCAACACTCCATGGGCTACTGTATCTGTTGTTGGTGCTGTTTTCTCCTCTTACTCACTTGCATACAAGCCATGTGTTCTGTTCTAACACTTAATTGATTAGGTTCTATCATTTCCAATATTTTGTGCCTGTATTTGGCTTTATTTGCTTCTTTCCAGCTATATATCTTTGTTGAAAAAACAGAGAACAGTGGTGTGTGCATTATTGCCTTTTTTTTATTCTCTATAGACAATGGCATTAATTTCGTTTTTTTCGTTGAAAAAAGATTTGTGTAATCTGTGGATTTCCTAATGAGTTCATTCGTTGAGTATTACCCTCTCCCCACATGATCACAAGTTAACTATCGTTAATAAAGTAACAATCATATGTTATTTTACTAATTTTACCTTTACTTCAGTAAAAAAATATATCAAAAGCTAAAACAATAAAAAATAAAATATTTCCGGCACAAACACCCATGTCCACCGTCTACCCAACCAAAAAAATCAAAAGAACAAAAAAACAAAAAAACACACAAAAAAAAAAACCAAAAACCAAAAACCCAACATAAACACCAATTTTCACCAGAAAACCCAACCAAACAAATCAAAACAAACAGGAAAAAAGTCAAAACATATGAACACAACCCAGAAAATCATCAGCACAATCCATATCAAAACATCATCACCACCACTCAAACCATAACCCTAACCCACCTCCACCCTGATGGCCGCTGCGAAACAACCAGCGGCCACCATTTTGTAAATTTTTTTTTTTTTGTAAACATCTAACAGAAATCAAGCTTCAATCCAAGACAAACCCACTCCCAAACATCACCCCGTGGAGGAGATTGGCCACCCAAACCCCACCATGGACGGACTGTTTTTCGACTTGGAGTTTGCTGTGCCGGATGAAACCGAAGAAGAAGAAGATGGTAGAAGATCGCCGGAGAAAGAAGATAATATGAGAAGAGAGATATCTGATTTTTGTTTTTGTTTTCGCTTTTTAATTTTTTAATATTTGTTAAAAAAAATTAATTTAAGTTTTTTTCCGAATTTACCTATTTATCTTTATTTATTTAGGGAATTTCTAACTGTTCATGTACTTGTTAACCCTCAGTTAACTTTGGGACACATGTTATCATGTAGGATGGAGAACGGTAAGTAAAAATGAACTCTTTTCTAATAACTCATTTAGGGATGGCAATGGGGGGTTTGGAGCGGGGTGGCCTTCCCCGCACCCCACCCCATTTATTTATTGAAAACTCACCCCCTTATAAAACCCCGCTATAGATGGAGCGGGTTGGGTTGGGTTGGGTTGGGTTGGGTTGGGGCGGGGCGGGGCGAGGCGGGGCGGGGCGGGGTATAACGGGGACTGCTTTTCCCATTTCCACCCATTAACCCTATTTATAATTTTTTATTTATTAAAATAATAAATATATAACCATTGAATATGATATAAAATATAAAGTAATAAATCATTCCAATAAACTATTAAAAAACATGTCATAAAATTCAATCATTTTCAAACATAAACATTAGAGACTTAGAGTTACGGTTAGCGGTTAGGGTTTTTTTTAATAATATTTTGTTTTGTCACTTTATGTTAAGTAACGATGAAGAGATGTAAAGTTAGAGTTAAAGTATTTATATATTTCTTTTTTTAGATATATTTATTTTCTTTGAAATTACGTAGTTTAACTAAGTATTATTTAAAGCGAGGCGAAGCGGGGTGATGAGTATAAAACTCATCCCTCCCCATACCCATTGAGGGTTAGACTATATATATTCATCCCCGTCTCATCCCCACCAAATTGAAACCCATGCTCACTGTAAAAGTGCGGGTTCCTACGGGGCCCTGTTCCGGCGGGTAATTTTGTCATCCCTTAAACTCATTATCAATTTTTTTGTCCAATAAGTTTTTGTTTGACCCGAATTAAAAAACAAATAAAAACGATTACAATTTGAGTGATAGGGGGAGATACATGTATGTATGATTAAACACTAGGGTGAACTTAAATAAATTTTCCTGTGTGAACTTTGACGATTCGAGAAAAACTTATTGATTAAAAATCAAAGATAATCCAACTAAGGAGATAGAGTGAGTACCATGTAAAATGCATATTCCGAAGAAATACACTGTTTTTTCTAACAAAGCTTTTAAAAAAATGGAATGCAAATAACATCAAATACTAATTAAGTTGTATCCTTATAAAATAAATCGAATGCAAATACCATTAAACACTATTTGTATCCTACTATTTTTCAGAAGATCACATTTATCAATTATAACATTTGACTAAATCTTTTTTTTTTTTGATAGAAAGAACAACACTTACAAAGAAGAACAACTAGCGAAAGAGCAGTAATCCTGCCAAAGTCGCTCCCAAGCAGAGGAGAAGGCTAACAACGCAAGTTGAAGAGCCAATGAATTTCTAGATTTGGAACTCGCTAGACTCTTACAAATGCCTACAGCTAGGAACATAGACTTAATATCTTGAACAATAAATTTAGACTCCCCTACTAGAGGGGCAAGAACGTTAAGGAAGGATACCACGGTAGGAGAGACGAATTTTGAAAAATCGACATGAAGGTTATAGAAAAGACCAAGCAGAAAACCCTCCCGAAGAGCAATAAGCTCACCAACATCAACATTGAACAAACCTGGCAATTGATTAGAATGAGCTGCTATAACCAGACCTTTATCATCTCGAATTGCTGCACTCACACCAATGGACTAGACATTCTTACGAAGTGCAATAGCAGTATTTAGTTTAAGACGGCCAGAAGGGAGATATCCAATTACGACAAGACCTGGATGAACCAGGGGAGTTCCTAGTGGAGAGAACAAGTTTGGAGTCCTGAAATTCGGACAAGAGAGACACTGTACCAGAAACCATCAGCTCCGGCCTTTTACCTTTACCACTGTTGTAGATAGAGTTCCTGTTTTCCCCAATGGCCCAGGTTATCATACAGAGATGACCAAGTTCATCCCTACCAAGAACGGAGGAGGCAAAAGAAACCACTTCTAAAACAGGAAGAAGATGCACTCCTGCGAGAAGACTAGGAAAACCTGCATTGATCCAGATATTTTGTACCTCCTTGCACCAGAAGATAGCTTGGGTTGAGGATTCAACAGGGGCAGCACATCTATCACACCGAGGAGAGTCAATGTCTTTTCTTTTCCAGAGATTCTCTAAACAAGGAATAACATTCCAACAAGCACGCCAGACAAAAAATTTCACTTTAGGGGGCAAATTGAGTCTCCACAAAGTTTCCCTCCAATTATGAGACACTGAGGAATTAGAAACAATTGCACTAATCTTCTGAGAGAGGGCCAAGCGGTAGCCACTTTGAACCGTATGGACACCCCGTTTGTCAAAGTGCCAAGCTAGAGAATCATGGCCTCCGCTCCAACTGACCGGGATAGAGAGAACAATTTCCTTGTCACCAGGCAGTAAAGTCCTACTTAATTTGCCTACACCTCACCCTCGACGGTTTCTATTAAGAAGATCAACCACACAAAGATTAGACCCAGGGTCAGGCGTGATAGTCTTAAAAGTATTAGGCCTAGGAATCCAGCGGTCTTTGAAAACTCTAATGTTGCTGCCGTCCCCTACCACCCATCGCAGACCATTAGAGAGTAAAGATATTCCCCACAAAATACCCCTCTAGACATGAGAGCTGCCAGTCTTAACAGAAACAGTTAAAAAATCCCCATTCTTGAAGTATTTGGCCTTCAAAATCTGAGCAACTAGGTAAGTAGGACGAGATAAGATTCTCCATGCTTGCTTGATGAGAAGAGATTGATTGAAAGATAAAATATCTTTAAATCCCAGCCCACATTGGTTCTTAGGTTGACAGAGAGTAACCCATTTAACCCAGGTAATCTTCTTATTGCCCTCTCTGGAACCCCACAAGAATTTAGAAAACATAGCACTGAGCTCCTCACAGAAACCAATAGGAAGGTGCAAAATGCTCATTGCATAGGACGGTATGGCATGATCCACTGCCTTAATCAAAACCTCATTGCCGGCAAACGAGAAAAAACTGTCTTTCCAACCTCTGAGCTTCTTCCGAACTCTCTCCTTAATACCATTAAACAACAACCTTTTGTTCCTACCCACCATAGTGTAGGGATAAAACACGTGGCGGAAGCGAAAAATTGGGTTTGTATATTTTAAAATTTTTCCTTTTTGACATATAATTTGAAAATACAACTCTTAGCGTGTGTCTAACAACCTATAGGGGGGCGTGAATAGGTTGTTAATCAATTATTACCAAATTTTTTGATTAGTCAAAATTAATCACAATTAACCCAAACAATCAAACAATAAAAATCAAGTAAAGTGTGGAAATATAAAGAACACTTGATTTTTACGTGGAAACCCTCCAAACGGGAAAAACCACTGGACTAGCCATGCTAGCCACTTGAGCCACAGAAATCCACTATATGAAAAGAAAGTTACACCCTCAAGTGATACTCGGACTCTCACTCTCGATAACCTCAGGCTATGGACATTACCACTCGCCACTCTTGGTTCAATCCCTAGTGATATCCCCCGATTCACTACTCTTGGCGTGAACACCTCCTAATCTACCCCACGGGCCTTTTACAGTGGCTCTTGGCAACCAATGCTTGCCAACCAACCTTTGGTTGCAAGACTTCAATGCTTGTGCAAATTCACCTCGAAGCCACAAGACTTTGAATCAATGAAGAGTATGAAATGTCTATGTGACCATGTGAAATGATGCTCAATGCAATTTATGCTAGACTGCACAAATTGCTCAACTAGGAGTTTGTAGAAACAAATCCAAGTTGTTAAATGTCTAAATGCAATGCATAAAGACTTAGCTAGATGTTATCAATAACAACCATCCTAGCTATCACTAACAATCACAATGAATCAACAAATATGCTCACAATGTATTCAACATAAACTTAGCATATATTCATGTGATTGAGACAAGACATTTAATCATTCACTAAATGCAAGTCTTAGACAAAAGTCTATCAACAAACAAACTCAATTAGATTTGTAGAGAATTTCCAACAAACTAATTGTTACACAAAATATACATAAACATTCAATAAGTTTAACTAGTTGATTAAGAATCAATATTTCAACCTAGTTATCAATGAATCACAAATGAATGTTTATGACCTAGCTTTTAGGTAAAAATAACCTAATCAATTTAGATATCACAAAACAAACACACATAAATGTTCAAGAACTTGACTAGATGCACAAAGTCAACCTAATCATTAATTAAGAATACATGAACATTTATGAATTAGCTATTTATGCATAAATGACCTAATAATGCAAGCTATCACAAACAAACCCAATCATGCAATTTAGACTCATAAATATATGCAATAAAGTTAGTCAAGGTATTTAATTAAGTAATAAATACCTAATCTAGAGTAAGAAGAACAATAAATGATATTCAAAGAAGTTCTTGCTTACCTAGTCATGAAACAATGAAGATCCATGCTCAAATGATGTGGAATGATGCAAGAATGAGATGGGTTTTGGGTTTAGAGAGTCAAGGAACAAAGCTTGAAGCTTTCTCTCTCTAGGGGAGCTTTTTCTCTCACTAGGAATGTAAATTTCAGAGCTCTAGGTCTGATTGGGGAAGAAGATGATGTATTTATATGATTCCAAGTGAAGCCACATCATTTTGGATAAGGAAAAACTGATTTCTGGCGTCAAAAGGCGACTTGTCAGGCGACATGCACAAGTGGCCTTGCATGTCGCCTAACACACTGGACAAGCACAATAGCTCTGGTTTCGAGCGACCCAAACAAAAATAAACGATATCGAAACCATTCAAATAATATACCATTGGAAAGGTATGGAAGTCTACTTTCTACCCCTATTTATAGAATGAGGTTTTGATATTTGTATAAAGAGTTATCATCAAAAGAGTGACCAAAGGTCAGATTCAGACAAAAACAGAGTTGCCCTGTTTTAGTGGTCACTTTGGAGATTTCAAAAACAATCCAAACGGTCATGAAATATTATGAATAATATACCGTTGGAATGGTATGGGTGTCTAGTTTATCCAGAAATTTTCAAAACTCATTTTGGATCCTTGTATAAAATGTTATGGTCACAAAATCATACAAAGGTCAGTTTTGAAAAACATTTAAAACATTGAAAACCACTCTTTTGAAACTAGACACTTTACTCCAAACAACTAAACTAAAACTAACACTTAACCAAGAGAAGAATGAGACCTTCTCAAATGGTCAACCATCGCACTAAGACATGCACACCATCATGCAAGCACAGATGTTTCTGATCACACAAACGGAAACGAATTACACCACACAAAACCACACTTAGATCTAACAATGAGGTGCAAGTGTGAAATGTGTAATGGATGCACACATATAAACAATTAGAACACAAATGCAAGATGAACAAGGCATGCATGAAGTGTGTGTGTGTGTGTGCACCTAAACTCTTCAAGAGACAAAGACAAGTGAGTATACCTTTTGCTCTTGAAGTCATGGAGATGCTTGGAAGTTTATCGACACAGACCTAAGCTACCCATTACACAATCATCCTCAATGTGGTGTGGTTTGTCATGAAATAAGCCAATCATAAAATCAAGTTCCTTACATAATTAAAATTATCGTACCTTTTTCTCGTGACGATTGAACTAGCGTCGAATTGAATCCGCAAGATCTTCCAATTCAATCACGAACGTGAATCACCTAGGAGTGTGGACTTCCTTTCTAAAATTGTATACCTGAGGATGAAACAAACAAAATCTTCTTCTTTGTTAGTCACAATAATCCTCCAAGAGAAAACCCAAGAACGTCCGGTCACTTTTGAATTATCTGTCTATTTGATTGAAACTCGCGTGAACCCGATTTGATTTTGTACACAATCCTTTTTGATGTAAAGGATACTAGTGTACTATCGAAAACAAAAACGTTCCCCTTTTCTCTTCTCTTTGGCCGAATTCAATACACCCATTTCTTGAGTTGGAAGTTTTTTTTATTTAAAAGCAAGAGAATAAAAAAATTTTCTCTAAAAAAAAACTTTTTTTAACTACTATTCAAAAATAAATTTAATAATATATATAGGTGAAGGTCTAATCCTCACTCAAGTAGGATTTCTACCTTGTAATCAAATCCTCACACAAGTACGATTACTTCTTCTCCAAGTCTCCTATCAACTTTGATTTTTAACCTTATTCCAACTCAGGGGTGTATTATCCAATAATAAATTATTGAATATAAAAATTGAGACTATATCAAAAACTTCCTAATTTAACTAGATAAATAAAATACTTTTATTTATCTACTTATCAAATATAGTCTTTGATACTTATCATACTACCAACAATAGTATGACACTAGGAATTATTCTCCTAGTTAGAAAAAGATTTTTAACTTTTAATTAATTAATTAATTAATTTCCATTTAATTAAATAGTAAAATAAAAACAATATATAAGACTAGTAAATAGTCCCTTGCTGCCCAAGCCAACATATAAGGGTCAATATTGTTTTTTCTATTCTATTAAATCCATTAGACCTTAATAAAATGTCCACATGTGAACTAGACTCATTCTTACTAAAACAAACATGTCCACATGCCTTAATACAATTCTGGATGGACCCATAAATTGGTCCGGTAGAATAAATCAAGTGATCCATGCAAGTTCGTGTGAATTGTGGATCTTGGCTGGCTATCTAAATTTAAGCTTCAATAGACATAACCTAATCACAATCAACAAATGGTTCACTTAGGTTCGATCTATTAATTTTAGTTCATTCCACTAAAGAACTAAAATTTAACTCTTAAATAAAGGTAGAATAAGTTAATATTGCTCATTCTTACCCGAAACAATCTTAATGGAGATAGTGTATCCTCGTGAAGAATATCAGTAATTGCCAATAGCTCATAGACCGCCTATAGCTCTCCAAGTTACCATATTTACCCATATGACCACATTTTGAACTTGGATATTTTGACTTGTCCAGAAGCCATATTTCAATAGACACTATTGAAAACTTAACGTTAAGATTTAATATCCAATACCTCAAAACATTCATATGATGATATTCTACTCTCATTTAATAAATGGAGCCACGGTGTCTATAACTATAAATGAAGTCCTCTATCGATTAACAAGTGAATACCACCAAACTATCTAGGATAGACTATGCTATATAATCGTACTCATTGATAGCTTAAATGATAACACTTGCAACCATAAGTTCATCATTTATCTCAGGATTAAGATAGACTCTCCGATTGTCTTCAAGTGAAAACTTTTATCCATTGACAGTTCTAGATAAAGTATTTCACTATGATCCTATTCAATACACCCAGTGCACTAGATTCTTTTGCCCAAAGACACCACACTTTGATGATTTTAGACTCATCATAACACATTTGATCCCACTCAAATGTTAGCAAAAGAATCTACAACTTTAACAAGATAAAGGTGCCCAACCTTTATCTTAAGTTGTGAATATTATTCAAGACTAACTAAAGAATTGTGTCTACCTCATACATATTCAAATGTACGAACAATTCTTCTTTTCTCATAGTCTTTTGACCTTATGATTATTTACTTTTGACAATTATAATAATTACACTATAAATGCTATAAGATTTGTTAAACTAGAAATAACTTTATTAATATGAAAAGAGTGTCAAATACATTATTACACTCTTGCTATTGAGCATAATCCTAACAATCTCCTCCTTGCTCTATAGCAAATGTGTCAAATCTCTCATCCCCATGTTCTCTAAATGCCCATCAAAACTCCTATGTGGAAGAGCCTTTGTGAAGGAATCCGCTAGATTTTCTACTGACACGATCTTGATAATCGTCACGTCACACCTATGCACAATTTCCCTCAGAAGATGATACTTTCTTTCAATGTGTTTATCTCTCTTATGATTTCTTGGTTCTCTCGAATTAGCCACTGCTCCGATATTGTCACAATAGATAGTGATCTGCTTATTCGTATCAGGAACCACTTCCAGGTCAATCAAGATTTGGCGGAGCCAAACAGCCTCTTTAGCAGCTTCAGATGCGGCCACATACTCAGCTTCTATGGTGGAATCAGCAATACAAGATTGCTTGATACTCCTCTATATGACTGCCCCTCCTCCAACTATAAACACAGATTCTGATGTTGATCTTCTAGAGTCAGAATCCGATTGGAAATCAGAATCTGTATACCCAATAGAAATTAAATCCCCTCCAGAGTATACAAGCATATAATCTCTCTTTCTCTTGAGATACTTAAAAATACGCTTGATTGCCGTCCAGTGATCAGGACCAGGTTTCGATTGAAATCTGCTAACTATGCCAACAGTAAAACAAATATCTGGCCTAGTGCAAAGCATTGCATACATGAGACTTCCAATTGCCGAGGCATATGGAACTTGACTCATGAATTGCTCTTCATGCTCATTCTTAGGAACTTGTTCCTTAGAAAGTTTAATTCCATCTCTGAAAGGTAATATACCTTTCTTGGAATCTTGCATGAAAAATCTAGACAAGATTTTATCTATGTATGAAGCTTGGGAAAATGCAATCGTTCTATTTTTTCTATTCCTTATAACTTGGATACCAAGAATATAACTTGTTTCTCCTAAGTCTTTCATATCAAATTGTTTTGTTAACCATTCTTTTATTGATGTCAATACACCTACATCGTTTCCGATGAGTAGTATATCATCAACGTAAACAACTAGGAAAACTAACTTGTCGCCTTTAATCCTTTTGTATACAGATGGTTCGTCAAGGTTTTGAATAAATCCAAAACTTTTTACGGCTTGATCGAACCTTATGTTCTAGGATCTGGGTGCTTGCTTCAATCCATTTATGGATCTTTGCAACTTGTATACCATTTCTTCCTCTTGGCCCTTTTCAATGAATCCTTTTGGTTGCATCATATAGATGCTTTCATCAAGACTTCCATTAAGAAAAGTTGTCTTGATGTCCATTTGCCAAATCTCTAGATCTAGAGATGCCGCAATGGATAAGAGTATCCTAATGGATTTAAGCATGGCTATAGGAGAGAAGGTTTCCTCATAGTCGATACCTTCCTTCTGTATGTAACCTTTAGCTACTAATCTAGCTTTAAAGGTTTCCACATTTCCATCCATTCCTCTCTTCTTCTTGTATAACCACTTGCACCCAATGGGTTTCATCCCTTTAGGCAGGTCCAATAGAGACCAGACTTTATTTTTGAACATAGATTCAATTTCGGATTGCATTGCCTTTTGCCAATGGCGACAATCAACATCTTCCATAGCTTCTTTATACGTGTAAAGATCATCGTCATCCGAGAGATTCTCTACAGATTCTCCTAGATCGATGTATCTCTCAGGTTGTTTATTAACCCTCCCACTACGACGAGGTATGGTAGATTGTTGATCTTGTGTTGTGACGTCTCGGTTTTTATATGTCGTTGAAAACATCGTCAAGTATTTATAAAATTAACCTCACTAATAAGCACGAGTCAAAAGACATATATAGAAATAAAACTAGTATAGCGTGCAAGCAAGGGTATCGTTCCGCAAGGATGTGTTTGTTAACCGTTTCAAGTTTTAGAGTTTAGGGAAATCATGTAAATAGAATGTGGAGAAGTGAGAATGGTGTGTGAAGTGGTGTTGTGTGTGTGTGTGTAGAAAATGTAAAGGAAAATAATGCAAACAAAGAGAATGTGGAAGGGTGAGAATGGTAATTAAGTGAGAAATAATAAAATGGTGGATTGGAGAGATGCATGAAAATGGTCACACAAGGGGCAATAAGTTTACCAAACACAAAGGCATATCTATTAGATGGTTGAACACTTAGGCTATGTTTGGTAAGAGAGAGAGAGTAGGAGGGATGGATGGATTAAGGGGGAGAGAGAGTAGGAAGGATGGAGAGGATAATATAAATCCTTGATGTTGTTTGGTATTGAAAAGACGGTTAAGTGGATGGATTGGTATATAATTTATAAAATTATTATATTGCCCTTTAATAAATTGGAGGTTAATAGAAAATTGGAGGGTATTATTGTAATTTCCCTCCAATTTTTCCTCCCCTCTCTCATCCTCCATAATTGGAGGGATTGGTTTTGGTGGGCCCAAAGGGAGGAGAGCTTCGTCCTCTTCTCCTCTCCCCTCTCTTTTCTCTCCAACCAAACAAGGGATTGGAGCTCTCCTCCCATTCCCTCTCCCTCCTACCCTCTCCCTCCCTCCATCTTTCCCCATTACCAAACAAAGCCTTAAGCACATTCACTCAAGTCAAGGGTTTGTTCAAGCCTAAATCCAACTTAAGGTATCCATTCATTTGACCTAAAGGTTGAAGAGTGTGTCGAGATCCTCTCAAGCACGAAACCGTAACCGACATTTGTGAACTAATTCTACAAACCAAAGCTAGATTGAGCCCCAATACTAACTAGGTAATGTAAAATGGCAACGTTATGTCCAATGACCTAGATAAAATCCCACAAGTGGATATACTAAATTCGTCCCCAACCATAACTCACCTAGAGCCCTTAGCGTGAGACATAGCCAAGGACCCATTTTAGCACAAAACAAATAACCAAAACCTATTCTAGCAAGCCATTCGTAAAACAAGTTATTTCCACTCTTGTGAGCTATTAATCAAGATCATACCCGGAAAGACCCTTCCAAAAGCATAACTCAACTAATTCTCATACACTCAAATTGATCCTAACATAGCATTTCTAATTATCCATCAACATACACACAATCATGGGATGTTTAATTAATCTACTCCTAAATTACACTAATCTACTCCTAATCCCAATCTTGAATACATATTAATTTCAAATCATCCATACACATGTAATTCAAAATAAGAGATTAATTCATAATAATAATAACAAGAATGAAACAAGACCCAAATAAATATAAAACCATCATATATAAATAACCAAAATGTAGAATTACAAATATTCCCAAATGGGGAGTTACACATAAGATAAAACATGAAATACAAGAGAAGAGTAAGTAGATACAGCCCTTGAAGAACCCTCCAAGAGCTCCATCCTTTGCCTAGCACGAAATTGGTCCAAAGACCACTCCTAATCTCTGCAATCAACTCTCAAATGTGTGGATGATGGGTAGAAGGTGAAATGGGGATCATCCATCTAGGAAAAACCTCCATGGATGCTTTTGGAAGCTCCTCTCTCTCTTTTGAAATGAAGAAAATGAAGAAGAAGAAGTTTGGGGAAGAAGAGGTCTGTTGGGAGAGAAGAGAAGAAGGTGTTTAAATAGTGTGTGGAGGTTTGGACTGAAGGCTGGGTGAAAGGACAAGAATGCCCTTTAATATTTGGGCAAAAAACAACCTTCTGGAGGTAATCAGCGGTTTGGTTATGCGGACTGGCCGCTGTTTGGACCTGATAGCAATTCAGCATTTCAGTATCGCGTGCCATTACAGAAATGGGCATAACTTTCTGTAGAAATCTCGAAAGCACAATCCGTAAAATGTTCTGGAAACTAGACTTCCGTAGCTTTCCGAATATATAAAGATATCAACTTGGTTTGATCAGAGGAGGAAGATATGACCCTTGCAAGTTGGCCATTTTGCACGAGCTTTTACAGTTTTTACTCTTTTTGCACCATTTTGCCTCTCAAACTGTTCTTTAATCTCAAAACCAAAATGTAGGGAATATGTACCTACACATGGCTCAACAAACACATTATATATAAAATACGATCGACAAGGAAAACAAACGATAGGAAAATGAGGACCTAAAATAGATATAAAATAGTCCGATCATGTTGGTGCGGAACTTACAATTGGGCTAGGTTGTGAAACCTCTTATGGAATTGTATCTCCTGAAAGCTTATTCAAGACAATTCTACTTTCAGACACAAAATTATTCATATAGTCCTCATCCAGAAATTTAGCATTTGTTGAAACAAATACTTTAAGATCTGAAGGGCTATAGAAATAATATCCTTTGGTTCCATTTGGATACCCTACAAATATGCATGTTTCTGAACGGGACTCCTATCATTTCTGTCTTTCCTTTTAACACGTGCGCAGGACATCCAAATATTCTTAAGTGTTGTGAACTAGGCTTTCTCCCAGTCCACAACTCATGTGGTGTTTTAGGAACTGACTTAGATGGTACATCGTTTAGAATGTACCTAGCGGTTTGTAAAGCATATCCCCAAAAAGAATTAGGGAGCATTGAATAACTCAACATAGACCTAACCATGTCCAAAAAAGTTCTATTTCTCATTTCTGCCACCCCATTTTGTTGAGGCGTACCTGGCGCAGAAAACTGAGAAATTATCCCATTATCAATAAGATATTGCTAAAACTCACCAGATAAATATTCTCCACCACGATCAGACCTCAAGATATTTACGTGTTTCTCAAGATGATTTTCTACTTCAGCTGTTGTTGACGGTGATTTTTGGATCGTTGAAAAGTCAACCGCCAAACATTAACACGTACGATTTGTTCGTATTTATGATTGATAATGTATAAAAGTAGGAAATAAAAGATGAATAAAGCACAACACATATTTTACGTGGTAAAACCCCATGGCGAGGAAATATCCACGGTTGCTAGTGACAGCGAGAAGAAATCCACTATGAATAGAATGATTACACTAAATTTCTCCTTCTCTCTCTGTTTTTCTATGTATGTCTGTGTATATCTCTATCTATATTTTACAATAAGATTATGGGTCTATTTATATATGCATAGAACCCTAATCTTTGTTGTACAAGTAAGGAAATGTGGTGGTGTTTAATTAGGACTGATTACTTGTTGAAGTCGTCTTTATCTTCTTTCATGTTTCGTGTCTCCCACAAATTGAATGAATTAAACTTGTTGCCTGTTTTGGACTCTGATATCTATAAGGAAGTTTATTTCCTTATCAGAGTGTACTGCAATGTGCCTTGTTTAAGTGTGAGTCTTTCTCTGCGTATTTGAGTCATGGTTACCTTTAATGAGTCTCATGCGTCATCTAACTAATCAGCAGCCTAACCCGACCAGATCTCTTTCAGTCCGACCGGATTATATTTACCCGACCAATTTGTCTCTACCCGATTGGTTAGTTTTCCAGACCAGGTTATTTGTACCCGATCGGTTAATATCCCCAACCATCTTGGGTAAACTTGATCAAGCCTTGAGATCATCTATTGGATGTCTTGGGTTGATCTTTTCGGGCTGACTTTAGTGCCGTAGCATATCTAATCACCGTACTTTTAGGTGATCATGCTGACTTGTCATGCTATCAAAAAATCCCTACAACAGTACCCCCTCAAATCTGCGAGATGAACTCATGACTGCTCATCAAAGTGGATTTGAATAATTTTTTCTCTTGATTTTTTGACGCTTCTGATCTTATCGCTTTATCCCTATCAAGTATCTTATTAAACTGATCGTTTTTGTTGCTGAACCGATCAAGTATCTTATTAAACTAATCATTTTTGTTGCTGAACCGATCAAGTATCTTATTAAACTGATCATTTTTGTCCGGTCAATGTCCCGGCTCTTTACCTAGGATAATTCCCTACCTTGTAGCTGGACCGATCGGTGTCCCGGCTCTTTACCTAGGATAATATCTGACCATCTTGAGTCTTCAGCCAAGAGGTGTTTTGGGAACCTTGCCCCATTTTCCCTGTTTTTCCCATGTAAACAAGTCACCAAGGACGTCTCTTGTTTTTTTTTTTGTTTACAAGGGTTTGGTCGAATCGTTAGTGCAATACTAACACAACCGAAAGCATCTCACCAGGTTTTCTCCGATGGCATACCTGAGTGTTTTTTCCCGGTAGAACCGGCACTTCGAGGTGGTCGATTGCTGACAGTGCTTTATATGCACCCAGTCAGTTCGGCAGGCGCGTCGGATCTCTAACAACCGACTTCTCAGCCTCTCGGGCACCTTCACCCACCATGATAGGTGTCAGCGCTGCGAGTTTATCTTTGATAACAAAGATGATTATAAAAAATTGAACACCATTCTTGACTTCTTCATTAATTGATCTGAAAATCAACAATATCAAAACACCAAAAATAATGAGAAAAACTAAAAATAAAAAACAAACTAAACATATTTTAAACTGAAGGCAACTAAACTATCTCTCTCAAGAGTATTTTTTTTTTTGGTCTTCAGAAATAGTGTTGACTGTCCATTAGCCGCTGCTTCGGCCCGGGCTTCGTTTCTTTTCTTGGTTTCCCCTTGGTTGGTCGTCCCAGTGGGGATCCTTCTACTGATCATCAGACTTTTTAAGAATTAAATCTTTGAGATGACCCTCCATGATGAGTTTCTCGATGTGGTCTTTTAGTTGGTAACACTTTGATGTGTCATGACCACTTTCCTTGTGGAACCTGCAATATTTTGTCGTATCACTTCGAGCATGGATCGATTGTCTAGGAGGATATTTGACTAGCTTCTGGTCTTCTACAATCACCAAGATTTCCTTTTGCCTTTTGGTGAGAGGAGTGTAGTTGGTATACTGACCCTGTATACTGACCCTGGAACTTTTTATCACTCAGACTATTTCTACGATTCTCGTCTAACTCCTGGTGATCGCCCTTTTGGTTCTTCGCATAGCCTTCACTTGTTTTGGCGTTCTCCCAGGGGCGACCCCCGTGCATATAACTACCCCATTGAGCCAACTCTTTTTCTTCAGCCATTGCGTAACTACCTGCTACATCCATCAGGTCAGCGTGTGTACTCGGGTTTTCCCTCCTCAAATCGAAGGACATCCTACCCTTCTGTAGGTTGTTGGTGAAAGTGGCCATCACAGCCTCATCATTGGGATTATGGTTCCCTGACACTTCCTGAGAAAACCTTTTCAGGTAATCTTTTAATGATTCGTTCTTTCCCTGTTAGAGGGTGGAAATATGAGCTATTGATTTCCTCCTTTGTATATTTCCCGAAAATTGTCACGAAAAAGCCTGGGCCAGTTCTCAGAAATTCTTAATTGTTTCCTTAGGGAGCCTTCCAAATCACCTGGACCCTAAGTCTCCGAGCGTTTGAGGGAACATCAAGCATAATAGTGGGTCGTTGTAAGCGTACTGTGCCATCGCACTTCGGAAACGTCTCACGTGTTCCTTTGGATCCGTATCTGCTTTAAATTGCTTAACCTGAGGCATTCTGAATCTTTCAGGGAACTGGGTTTGGAGAATGTTGTTCACGAATGGGGCTTTAAGAATCATCGTCCAGTAAATCTTTAGGCCCTTGGAGACGTTCTAATGCTTCTACCTTCTAAGTTAGTTTCCGTATCAAGATATCTCGCTCTTCTTCTGGCTCATTATCTATTCCCGATCGCTGGCAGTCGGTGAGTCCTTGCGGGATCCTATAAGCGCCCACTTTAGTTCGGGTTCTTGAGGAATCGAATCTTAGCGAGGACTTGCTCCTTCGGCGTGTTCTGCGGGGTGGTTGATCACTGTCATCTGACGAACTAGATCGGTCCCGCCTACGAACATCTCTATAGGTTTCCTCCGGCTCAGAAGCTGCTTGATATCGATCTTGCCTTTCTCGCCTGCTAACTCTTTCACCTCCCATTTGGGAATGTTTCCCCCTTCCAAGGTGATCCGACCTTTCTCTACCAGTTTTTATGGGGCGTGCCTAGAGTCACGCCTATTATCTCAGAATGCACATTGGGGTCTTGGGCAACCATAAGAGTAGATAATTGGTACGGTGAGGTCAGATCAACAGTTGCGGTTATATTGATTCCCTGTCTAGCGGCGTATTCAATGACTCTCTGCAGGGATTCTTGGACTTGCTGAAATGCATCTGAGGAAATTCTTGAAGGATCATCTGTGAAAGTTATCGTGGCTTGATCAGTTAAGGTTGGAGTTACGGAGGGCAAACTTCCTCCAACAATGCTGGCGTTCATTGGACAAGAGTTGTTGACACCACGAGGAGTGATAGTGTCATGTGGAGACTGACTTCCATCCTTATTGTCTGCCATGTTACTGCTTCACAAGTTTTTCGAGGTTAACTTAGTAAAAGTTAATTCACAGCCCCCCTCCTTCTAACGCCAATTGTTGACGGATGATTTTTGAATCGTTGAAAAGTCAACTGCCAAACATTAACACGTAGGCAGATCGAAGCTTTAACCAATCTAGGGTTGAATAATCAAAGCCTCTTTCTCCACGTGGATGCGATACGATTTGTTCGTACTTGTGATTGATAATGTATAAAAGTTGGAAATAATGGTAAAACCCCAAGGTGGGGAAACATCCACTATTGCCGGTGACGGCGAGAAGAAATCCACTATGAATAGAATGATTACACTCAATTTCTCTTTCTCTCTCTATTTTTCTATGTATGTCTGTGTATATCTCTGTCTATATTTTACAATGAGATTATGGGTCTATTTATATATGCATAGAACCCTAATCTTTGCTGTACAAGTAAGGAAATGTGGTGGTGTTTAATTAGGACTGATTACTTGTTAAAGTCGTCTATATCTTCTTTCATGTTTCGTGTCTCTCACGAATTGAATGAATTAAACTTGTTGCCTGTTTTGGACTCTGATATCTATAAGGAAGTTTATTTCCTTATCAGAGTGTAGTGCAAGGTGCCTTCTTTAAGTATGACACTTTTTCTCTGTGTATTTGAGTTGTGATTACCTTAAATGAGTCCCATGCGTCATCTAACTGATCAGCTACCTAACCCGACCGATCTCTTCCACCCCGACCGGATTGTATTTACCCGACCAAGTTGTCTCTACCCGATTGGTTAGTTTTCCCCACCTAGGTTATTTGTACCCGATCGGTTAATATCCCCGGCCATCTTGGGTAAACTTGATCAAGCCTCGAGATCATCTATTGGTTGTCTTGGGTTGATCTTTTTGGGCTGACTTTAGTGACGTGGCACATCTAATCACCGTACTTTTAGGTGATCATGCTTACTTGTCATGCTATCAAAAAATCCATACAACAGGTGTAAATGCTTTAAATATGTCAAAAGCATCCGACTTATGTCTCATGACATACACATAGCCAAATCTTGAGTAATCATCTGTGAAAGTGATGAAGTACTTATATCCACCTCTAGCTTGAATGCTCAAAGGTCCACGCACATCAGTGTGTATCAATCCTAAACATTCAGTGCCTCTTGTGCCTTTGGTCGTGAACGACCTTTTGGTCATCTTACCTTCCATACAAGATTCACAAGTTGGTAGATCATCAACCTTTAAGTATCACTAACCAATCTTTTGATCCTATCAAGGTTAATATGACCTAGGCGCAAATGCCATAGGTAGGTTTTATCTTTTGATAATTTTACTCTTTTATGATTAGGTTGTGTTGATTCCGTGTCTAACAAGTAAGAGATATTGCTATGCAAATAGAATAAACCGTTTTCCAATGTACCTTTGCAAACAAATTTGTTATTACTACTAATAATAAAAGCTTTATTAAAAGTAACCGAATATCCAAATTTATTTAAACAAGAAACTGAAATTAAATTCCTCTTGAATTGAGGTACATAATAAACGTCTATTAAATCTAAATGCCTATAAGAATCTAAACTAACTATAATATCTCCCACTGCACTAGCAGACACCAACGCTCCACTGCCTAAACGCAAGTTGAATTCGTTCTCATTAAGCCTTCTCCTTTCCTTGAACCCCTGTAAAGAAAAACAAACATGATTAGTGGATCCGGAGTCTATGATCCAAGAATCCATAGAATCCGCCAAAAAACATGTTTCAAGATAATTAATATTACCTTGTTCCTTCTTGTCCTTAGACTTTGGGCAATTTCTTTTCCAATGTCCATTTTCACCACAAAGGAAACACTTCTCTTTGATCACAGTTACTTTCTTTGTCTCCTTTTTAGTAGGTCTTAGTTGTTTTTTCTTCTGTTGTTTCTTGACCTTCTTACGGGTCTTAACAGTAGCAACTTTACCTACATTATGAATCTCTTGACCCTTGCTTTTCACAAGGATCTTTTCAGCACTTTGAACATCTTGCATCAGGCTTTGCATGGTGTATTCCTTATTGTTCAAAGTGTAGTCCAACTTGAACTGATCAAAGGAATCTAACAGTGAGTTGACATCATGTCAATTTTCGTCTCGCCGTCTATCTCAGCATCATTGAGTTCAGCAATGTTGAGATGTGCTATGGCCTTCATCATGTGATCTTTCACAGCCTGTCCTGGTTTCATCCTAAGATTCATGAAAGCAGTCACTGCCTCTCTCTTAGTCATCCTGGACCTCATAGCAAACATTTTCTCTAGAGACATCATTATATCGGCAGCAGAACTCATTCCTTCATATTGCTGTTGCAACACGTCGGAGATGGTGGACATAATGTAACATTTGGCCATCTTATCTGAGGTCTCCCACTGCTTATACTCGTCTCTTTGCTATTCAGTAGATTCATTAGTAGGAGCATGTGGTTTAGGAGTTGTCAAAACAAACTTATGCTTTTCAGATTGCAATAATGGCCCAATTTTCCTTTTCCATGTGACATAATTATCACCAGTTAATGTATTATCTTTCAAGATGTTGATTAGGGATGGGGTCATGACTTCTGAACAAAAATTATATAAGTAAACAATCATGATAAAGCACTTTCGAATAATTATCTTGAATTAAATTAAGTAATTTAATCATAAAATTCAACGGTGATCCAACATCCGTAAATGTCACACCTCCTTTAGGAGTTCGCACCATTTACTAGTAAGACTAGGTCCCACCTAATTGTTAACATAACAACTAGCGTTTTCAATTTTAGCCTTGCAATTTTATTAACAAGAACTCTTAGGAGGATATTAATAAAATCACATTGAATGTGTTACCAAGATTTCGAACTTCAATATATTCCCTCACGAATATCCCTCCTTTGAGAGTAGATATCGTTTGGGTTAATTGTCTAGTCTATTCTTGTAAGGAAGTATCTAGCTAAATTCCATTCATGAATACCCCTCGGGGGGTTATTACACGAAAC
Organism: Dipteronia sinensis; assembly: GCA_033220585.1. Lineage (NCBI taxonomy): Eukaryota > Viridiplantae > Streptophyta > Magnoliopsida > Sapindales > Sapindaceae > Dipteronia > Dipteronia sinensis. The sequence goes on from CM065641.1 coordinate 51,230,576, forward strand.
ATAAAGCTCAACTAAACTTGGAGGCCGTAGGTGTTCCATAACACCTTCTCCCACTCAATTATTTAAGGCATGTGATCGAATTCCATAGAATGATTTACCAAGTTATCTAGATGCCAATTAGATACCTAAACTATTCAATGCATGTTCATTCCAAAAGAGATATATGAGTGGCACTCCTATCCTATATGACATGTTATCAAACAATGACAAACATTGCAATATTTACGAAAATATAAATAGCTACAATTTTGGTCCATCCTAGAAAAACAAGTAAATTACAACATTTGGAATACAAAAAAAAAAAAAACTTCTTTCTTGGTGAACAAGTCTTAATGCGTCCATCGTTTATGCACCCTTTGGCTGCCTCCCATGGGCGTGAGCACCCCACAACCCTATAAAGGGCTGCCATGCGCAGCCCATGGCTTCCATAGGGCTACCGTGCGCAGCCCATGCCACAACAATTGTGGCCACGTGCTCATTCACATGCACGTTTGTTGCTATGGCTCGCACAAGTCCTAAACTTGTTCCGGTTGTTTCCAATTCTTCAAACTTTCGAATCTTCGATACTTGAATGTATTACAAAATAATTTTAAATAATAAAATACTGCAGTTTTTTTTAATACAATATTTTTCTGCAGTATTTTCATTACAATAGCAAAACAAATAAAAAACTTAGCAACTACCAAGAAGAAAATTATGGCGATGATAGGCCACCCTTCTTGTTACCATCCCAAAACAAAAAATAAATTGAAATTCTATGACCAAAATTGAGTAATAACAATCCACATATAAAACATATATATATATATATAAATATATTTATCCATACATTCCAATGTAAATATATATGCGAATATCTAGAGTGCTATCTCTTTCTAAAACATGCATATATATAATAAAAAGAAAAAGATTCACGTATATAGATATATCAATTAATCAAGGGTTCAACCAAGCTCTGTATCAATTGTAGGGAAAAAACACGCGGTGGAAGCGAAAAATTAGGTTTGTATATTTTAAAAATTTTCCTTTTAAGAGAAAGAACCTTAACCCTATATTAATTGACATATAATTAAAATCATCGTACCTTTTTCTCGTGACGATTAAACTAGCTTCGAATTGAATCCGCAAGATCTTCCAATCCAATCACGAACGTGAATCACCTAGGAGTATGGGCTCCCTTTCTTTAATTGTATACCTGGGGATGAAACAAACAAAATCTTTTTCTTTGTTAATAACAATAATCCTCAAAGAGAAAACCTAAGAACATCCGGTCACCTGTGAATTATCAATCTATTTGATTGAAATTGGCGTGAACCCGATTCAATTTTGTACACAACATCCTTTTTGATGTAAAGGATACTAGTGTACTATCGAAAACAAAAACGTTCCCCTTTTCTCTTCTCTTTGGTCGAATTCAATATACCCATTTCTTGAGTTGGAAGTTTTTTTTTTATTCAAAAGCAAAAGAATAAAAAATTCTTTCTCTAAAAAAACATTTTTTTAACTACTATTCAGAAACGAATTTATTAATATTTATATATATATATAGGTGAAGGCCCAATCCTCACTCAAGTAGGATTTCTACCTTGTCGTCAGATCCTCACACAAGTAGGATTTTTACCTTGTAGTCAAATCCTCACACAAGTAGGATTACTTCTTCTCCAAGTCTCCTATCACTTTTGAGTTTTAACCTTATTCCAACTTATGAGTGTATTATCCAATAATAAATTATTGAATAAAAAAATTGTAACTATATCAAAAACTTCTTAATTTTACTAGATAAATAAAATACTTTTATTTATCTACTTATCAAATATAGTCTTTGATATTTATCATATTACCAACAATAGTATGACACTAGGAATCCTTCTCCTAGTTAGAAAAATATTTTGACTTTTAATTAAATAATTAAATAATTAATTCATTTCCATTTAATTAAATAATAAATTAAAAACAATATATAAGACTAATAAATAGTCCTTTGCCGCCCAAACCAATATATAAGGGCCAATATTGTTTTTTCTATTTTATTAAATCCATTAGAACTTAATAAAAAGTCCACATGTGAACTTGATGTAGCGGAAAATTCAACGCAGACAAGAGTCGATAAAAGGCAGGATAAATGAATCGGATCCGTTGATTAGCAAACGAATACCGGAAACGAAACCTACTATTATGCTATTGATCCGCGCACGGATACCAGAATAATAGGCTTCAAATACGTTGATCTTCACAAGATGCCGTAAATGGAAGATAAAGAGAACAAATTATCTATTTGTTTTTATTCATTCAACAACTTTTGCTTTTTTCAAACCTAATACAAGCTATTAAATAAGAAAAAACAACCTACAACTATTAGGATTCAATATCCCGTAAAATCCTAAACAAAATAAAACAACTGAATCACTAGGATTCAATATCTTGTAAAACTCCTAAATAAGAGGTCTAAAACAACTAAACTAAATCGGAAAAGAATTCCAAAATAAAGAAACAAAAACGAATTGTAAAAAAAATAGGAAACAGCCGGCTTGTTGCGCACGAAACTAAATTGCTAAATTTGGGCTTACTGTAGCCCGTTACAGAAGACGAAGTCTTCATAATAAATGTAGGGCTTGTCTTAAGCTTTCCAAAAAATATATTATATTATTCGTTTGGAGCTCTTATGTGAAAGTTATGCCCCTGCGAAGTTAGGCCCGTTTTGGGTGCTTAAAGCGACCCAAAAACGAAAGTGAAACCTGTGCTGCATCATCATCTCCAGGTTGGACAAAATTCGGCCTCGAATTTAGCACCTCATCGTCCTCCAAAGCTGGATCGCCGTTGTAAGGGATGAGATACTTCACATTGAAAATATCAGCCATACTAATATGGCCGAGTAGCCTAAGACGGTAGGGTTTGGAGTAGCCAATTTTGTTTTGGAGATTCATGGGAATTTTTTTTTTGGAGAAATATGGAAGGTGAATATCTAATGGAGATAGTAGTTTGTTACGGTTTGTGGATCGATGAGCCTAGCACAACGGTAGACTCTATGGCTCCGATACCAACTGATGTAGCGGAAAATTCAACGCAGACAAGATTCGATAAAAGGCAGGATAGATGAATCGGATCCGTTGATTAGCACACGAATACCAGAAACGAAACCTACTATTATGTTGTTGATCCGCACACGGATACCAGGATAACAGGCTTTATATACATTGATCATCACACGATGCCGTAAATGGAAGATAAAGAGAACAAATTCTCTATTTTTTTTATTCATTCAACAACTTCTTCTTTTTTCAAACCTAATACAAGCTATTAAATAAGGAAAAACAACCTATAACTATTAGGATTCAATATCCCGTAAAATCCTAAACAAAATAAAACAATTGAATCACTAGGATTCAATATCTTGTAAAACTCCTAAATAAGAGGTCTAAAACAACTAAACTAAATAGGAAAAGAATCCCAAAATAAAGGAACAAAAACGAATTGTAAATAAAATAGGAAACAGCCGGCTTGTTGCTTAAGAAACTAAATTGCCAAATATGGGCCTACTGCTGCCTGTTACAGAAGACAAAGTCTTCATAATAAATGTAAGGCTTGTCTTGAGCTTTCCGAAAACATATTATAATAGCCGTTTGGAGCTTATATGTGAAAGTTATACCTCTGTGAAGTTAGGCCTGTGTTGGGTGCTCAAAGCGACCCAAAAACGAAAGTGAAACCTGTGCTGCATCTAAACTAGACCCATTCTTACTAAAAGAAATAAGTTCACATGCCTTAATACAATTTTAGATAGGACCCATAAATTGGTCCGGTAGAATATATCAAGTGATCTATGCAAGTTCGTGTGAATTGGGGATCTTGGCGAGCTATCTAAATTTAAGCTTTAATAGACATAACCTAATCAGAATCAACAAATGATTCACTTAGGTTAGATCTATTAATTTTAGTTCATTCCACTAAAGAACTAAAATTGAACTCTTAAATAAAGATAGAATAAGTTAATATTGCTCATTCTTACCCTAGACAATATTAATGGAGATAGTGTATCCTTTTGAAGAATATCAGTAATCGCCAAGAGCTCATAGACCGCCTAAAGCTCTCCAAGTTACCATATTTACCCATATGACCACATTTTGAACTGGGATATTTTGACTTGTCCAGAAGCCATATTTCAATAGACACTATTGAAAACTTAACGTTAAGATTTAATATCCAATACCTCAAAACATCCATATGATGATATTCTACTCTCATTTAATAAATGGAGCCACGGTGTCCATATCTATAAATGAAGTCCTCTATCGATTAACAAGTGAATACCACCAAACTATCAAGGATATACTATGCTATATAATCATACTCATTGATAGCTCAAATGATAACACTTGCAACCATAAGTTCATTATTTATCTCAGGATTAAGATAGACTCTCTGATTGTCTTCAAGTGAAAACTTTTATCCCTTGACGGTTCTAGATAGAGTATTTCACTATGATCCTATTCAATGCACCCAGTGTACTAGATTCTTTTGCCTAAAGATACCACACTTTGATGATTTTAGACTCATCATAACAAATTTGATCCCACTCAAATGCTAGTAAAAGAATCTACAACTTTAACAAGATAAAGGCGCCCAACATTTATCTTAAGTTGTGAATATTATTTAAGACTAACTAAAGAATTGTGTCTACCTCATACATATCCAGATGTACGAACAATTCTTCTTTTCTCATAGTCTTTTAACCTTATGATTATTTACTTTTGACAATTATAATAATTAAACTATAAATGCTATAAGATTTGTTAAACTAGAAATCACTTTATTAATATGAAAAGATTGTCAAATACATTATTACACTCTTGCTATTAAGCATAATCCTAACACATAGTAGGCAGACCAAGGTACTTATCTTGGTTGTTACTGACTGCAATACCTAGCGACTTATGAATATCACTCTTAGTATTGCAAAACACATTTGAGCTGAAAGTAATATTACATTTTTGGAGGTTAATTTGCTGACTTGAACCATGCTCATACACCTGCAGAATCTCTCGGATACGAGTGCTGCAATCACTCGAGGCTCTGCTAAGCAGAATACTATCGTCGCAATAAACATGTGGCAAATAAGAGGACCTCCTCGACATCATCTAACCCCAAGCCCCTACCATTCTTTTCAGAGCTAGTAACCTTGCACACGGGCTGACCATTAAGTAAAAATGAGAAAGTTAGAAAGGAGATGCAATCCATTATCAAGCCAATCCATCTTGGAGGGAAATTCATTTTAAGCATAACAGCTCCAAGAAAGCTCCACTTAACTCTATCGTATGCCTTACTCATATCCAATTTGATAGCCATCAACCTCTTTTTACCGATCTTCTTCTGGGCAATAGAATGGAGAGTCTCAAAAGCTACTAGAACATTATCAAAAATTTGACGGCCGGGGACAAAAGCTGATTGGTTGGTGGAAATAAGATCATGGAGATAGGGTTTTAATCTTGAGGCTAGGACCTTTGCTACTACCTTATGGACCACACTACACAAAGAAATAGGCTGGAATTCCTATGGATATGTGGGGTTTTTAACTTTCGGAATTAAAACAACATTCATACTGTTAAAGTCTTTGATAGACGAATTGCCATTAAGCACCTGTAGACATACTCTAGAAAAATCATCAACCAAAATACTCCAGAAAGTTTGAAAAAATATAGCGTGGAACCTGTCCGGACCGGGAGCTTTGGTAGGACTCATGTCGAAAACGGCTAACCGGATCTCTTCCGCTGTAAAACCAGCGTTCAATCTTACCTCTTAATCATGATGTAGGCTAGTTCTAATCATTTTAGTAGCTCTCCTGGAGTCAAGAGAGGAAGGATTTGAGGACTAAAAAATGGAGGTAAAATAGACCTGAATCACACTAGCCAAGCTACTGTTGTGTCCTAAGGCCGGCCCTCATGATCAATAAGCATATCAATGGCATTTGTTTTCTTTCTAGCCGTAGCTCTATCATGAAAATACTTAGAATTCCGGTCGCCCGCCGCTAAACACTTTGCTCTAGAACGTTGCTTCCAGAAAATCTCTTCACATTCAAGAAGCTTCTCCATTGAGTTTTCCAGAATTTTAATTGAAGTCATCTCGCCATCATTCTCACAAGACTTGTACAGGTGTTCTATCTCTCTGGTTTTCCTACCAATGAGATTCTTGAAGCGAAGCTCACTCCATCCTAATAAACTATATGCACAATGACTGAGCTTACGACTGAAATCCGCAGACGAAAGAGAGAGACCTTTGATCGGACGATATATGTACCTAATTGAGGTTCCCATTTCCTAGCTTTTATTCTCGTTTTCGGGTGTATTTTTATATATAAGTGTTTGTTGAGCCTTGTATAGGTACATATTCCCTACAACAGGTGTTTTGAGCTTAAAAGATTAGTTAGGAAGAAAAATGAGCAAAAAAGAGAATATATTTGAAGTATTTAGAGTTGTCACGGCCTCGCCGTCCACCCAAACCACAACGTGATTCATGGTCAACTGTGGAAAGTTCCGTGGTGAATCCGTCATTAAGCTAGAACGCGACATAGAGACCGCGGCATAGGTAACTCTATTTTCCAAAGGTTAGTGGGCTGAAGTTGGAAAATGCACATACAGAACACCTAATTTCGGGGTCCATAACTCCCTAATCAGATTGAACTGGGTTTCGTACCACCTATTTTTAGAAATTCCCAAAAGTATACTTTCCATCGGTTTTACGGATCACAATTTCCAGGCTTTCTAGAGGGATTTACGATCGTTTCCGTAACTGTGCACGAGGCTGGAAACCAGAACGCGGCAGCGGCTTTGCGTAGAACACCCAATTTTCCTGGGGCATATCTCCTTCCTTCGATCGAACCACGATGAGTTCCATATATATTTAGAAATCCCAAGAAGTCTACTTGCCAGCAATTTTACGGATCACAATTCCGGGCTTTCTAGAGGGAGATATGCGTATTTCCGTAACGGTACGCGAAGCTAATTCCATACCAGTGCGCGAGGCGACCTAGTGAGGTGACCAACCCTACTTGCCTTATCAACTCGCCTCAATCTCTGCCCAAACACACAACAGGCAAGGCAACCTTGCAAGGGGACCATTTCACTTGCTCCGAGAGTTCGCCTCGGAGCCTTGAAGAACCAAAATGGTCCTTTTGCACCCCAAATTGTCCCCAAACCTTCCCTAACTATAAATACATCATTTTCCTCTCTTCTCTTAAAACAACAAAAAACGATCTTCTCTTCCCCATTCTCTCCCCACTTCATCTTCTTCATTTCCTAAGTGAGAGCGAGAGAGAGAGAGAGGCATTCAAACGTCCATGGAGAGCTTCCCATATCCATTTCTACCCATCACCCACCACATTTGAGAGTTGATTGCAGAGATTAGGAGTGGTCTTTGGACCAATTTCGAGCTAGGCAAGGAGAGGAGCTCTTGAAGGTTTTCTTCAAGGGTTTGGTTTCCTTTATCTCATCTTTGTATTTCATGTTTTCCATATGTGTAATCCCCACTTGGGAAATATTGTAAAATTATATTTGTGCTCAATATATGTGTTGTGTTTATATTCATTTTGGTTTTGATTTATTCTTGATATTATTGAGTAATCTTTTGTCTTGAAATACATGTGTGTGGAGATTGAAAATTGATATATGCTTATGAATGAGATTAAGAGTAGATTAATTTAATTATAGGAGTAGTTGTAATTAAATATCCCATTTGTGTGTATATGTCTTTGGAATGTCAAAATGCATTGTACGGTTGGATTTGCTTGTTTGTGGGTTTCGGTTGTACCTTGAAGAATGACCAATCCGTGTATGACCGGAATAACTTAGCTCTGAAGAATAGATGAAACTTGTTTTATGCATGACCGTGCTAGAATAGGTTTTGGCTATATGTTCATATGCATAATGGTAGGGATTAGAGGCACTCTTACTCTAGCCATGACCTTTCGGGAGTGAAAAGTATTTCTGAATCCCTTAGTTGAGACAAAAGGAGCAATTTCTCTAGCCATGACCTTTGAGGAGTGATTTGTGTCTCGAATCTCTTAATAGAGAGAACAAGCCCTTAACATGAATTAGAAGTGCTTAATGCTTAGGTTGGCTCTGTGTTCTGGTGCTTAATGTGTCTTTGATCTTAAGACACCATCGCTCTATCCATGACCTTTGCAGAGCGATGATTTGATTTCGGTATTCCGTAATCAACGAATGATTCGTAATAATAGATGATTTGGTTTCGGAATCCTTTGATCGTGAGAACGATCCCCTAACTAATTAGATGTCATTCATTGCCCAACAACCACTATTGTGCACTTATGTATGGTGAACTTGTTGCCCATTGTATGATCATTATCTTGCATCTCTCCTATCCACCATTTTATTTGTCACTTTAATCACCATTCTCACATCTCCATATTCCCTTTACTTTAGTTACTTTATTTAGATTCCTTTGCACACACACCGCATTATGCAAACACACACACATCATTCTCACCTCATCCGCATTCTATTTACATGCTTTCAACAAACACTAGAACTAGATCCGGTTGACGAATAACACCTCCCTGCGGAACGATACCCTCGCTTACCGCTTTACTAGTCTTTTGCTAGTTTAGAGCACATTGCGTAGGAACTTTTAGTATCGATATCTTTTGATATTCGTAATTTGGAAACGACACAAAAAGTGAACTATCAACCTTCCTCCATCCAGACCTCACTAACTACTCTACTTATGTCAACTTCTTTTAGCCAGAAAGATTCAAAACGAAATCCCCGATGTTTGTCAACGAAAGACCGACTAATCCGATTAAACTTTAGGAGAATCGGGTGATGGTCCGCACAGTTAAAACCTAAATGTTCCACTATTACCTGACCAAACTAGTCCCTCCAGTTACTATCAGCTAAGTACATGTCAAGTCTCTCCAGAATATTACTCTTACCATCTCTTCTGTTGTTCCAGGTGAGCCTAGGGCCTGAATAACCCAAGTCAACAAGATCACAGTCTTGTATAGCTTGTTTGAACCTAAACATGCCTGAAAAGGACTTGTCTGATCCACCCATCTTCTCCTTCAAACAAAGAAGCTCATTAAAATCCCTTTCACAAACCCATGGGGGACCGTAAACCTCCAGTAAATGGTGAAGAAGATCCCAAGAGTCCACTCTCTTGCAGGGGGGAGGATCACCATAGAATCCCAAGAAGGGCCACATGAAACCATCTTCCATGTGAATACGAGCATCAATATGACGAAATCTATTAGTTAGTGTTGTGATACAAAAAAATAATTATTATAAATGGTATTTTAATCAATTTACATGTGCATTTTGGTAAATTTACATTGTATTTTTAAACGGAAATTTTCAAGTGCAGAAAATCTCGTACGGTATTGTCGATTGCTACCGAAATTTTTTTGATTGCTACCTGTAGTAATCCAATGAGTATTGGTAGCTATTGGATTGCTACCGGTAGCTATTATCAATTGCGTAGGGTAAATCTCATATTGGAAAGGAGATATATAAATATATGTATATATATGTATATATATATGTATATATATTGGTAGTGTTAACCTGTGGCCTCAGGGCACAAGTTAACAACCATTTTATTTCTAAAATAATGAAAAAAGTTACAATATTTATTGTAATAAGACAATGATTACATTTATTAATACATGTTTTTATATTACTTTTTATTAATACTGTAGTAAGGGCATAAGTTAATACTAATTATGTATATATATATATATATATATATATATATATATATATATAATGAGCTAGGGTTCGCCCATGCTTGAGCCCACCCTAGCCCCTACCTAGTTACGTCTATTGATATATGATTCGGAACCATAACCATAATCTTCCTGTAAAGAAAATTTGAATTTGGCTTTAAAATTATTATTTTTTTTTTCTATTTCCGCCCATTTTTTATGTGTTTAAAAATGCTCTTGCACTCCTTACTCCCCTACTTTTAGGACTATCACTTACTTCATAACTTAAATTTTAATAACACTAAAAAATGTGTTACGGACAAAAAGACCCTTAAAACACAATCATGAAAATAAGTCTCATGTCTTTTTTTTAAACTTATTTTGTTGTTTGTGAGACTTATATTGGTATTATCAATACTTATTTTGTATTTCAGAGATATATTTGAGTATTTTCAAGACCTATTTTGTATTTTTGAGACGCATTGGACATTTTTTAATTAAGCAAATAAATAAATTTCTAGAAATTTATTTTTCTTTTTCAACCTTGAATGGAGGTCAAACAGATTTCGACCAAAAAAAGTCAAACATAAAACAAAATTTGGGATATTTTTATCCATTTGTACAATTTAAACTCAAATTATTAATTTAGTGCCAATCTCAATTCTCAAATATCAATTTAGTGTCATTTAATTAGGTCTATTTCCATTTTTTTTATACTCCCATACAGGGGCGGACCCACCTTTGGACCAGGTAGAGCCCGTGCCCTACCTCAAATTCTAAAAAAAAAATTGATTTTGTGTTTTTATACAGATATATACATACAAATAACGTTTTATACAACTCAATATCTTCCAGCACAGTTGGTATTACACTTTCATTTCAATCTTATGTTTTGAGTTCAATTCCTAGTACTAGCATTTTTCAAGCAAAACAAATAGTTTTTTTAATATCTTTTATATTTTACACTCTTTTCCAATTTCATCTCAAATTAACTTATTCTTCAATAACAAAACAACTCACATATATTTTTTAATGTCTTATATTTTACACTCTTTTCCAATTCCATCTCAAATTATCTTATTCTTCGACAACAAAACAACTCACTTTCTTTTTCCTATCATTGTCAACTACTTAACTGCCTATTATTTGTGATTACATGATTCAATTTTATTTTATAGCAAATTATCTATTATTTTTATTGAATTTATCTTATTTCTAATAATTTTAGTTTGATATACCTAACACATCCGATCAATAAACACTAAAATCTCAAATTTTATTTTTTGTATAAAAATACTCAATCTATTATTATGATTCATTTTATTTTATCCTAAGTATTTTCTTTATTTTATAATTTTAATTTATTTAGAATCAATAAATCAATAATTAGAAGAATAAAAAGTTCAAAAACATATCTAGTAATATTTATTAATTAATTATTTTTTATATAAATTTAAAGTGAATTCACTATAAATATAAAAAAAAATTATTATTATAAAATTATATTGTAATTTATATTTTTATGGATAAATATTATAATTTTCCATTGTTTATGTTGTTTCTCTTGTTATTATTTATTTTTAATATAATATTTCTTGTTTTTATTTCTTTTGAATGTTAGATTGTTTAGTTCATCTTGAGTAAAAGTATTATATTTGTTTGATTTTATCTAAACTTCACTATACTGTCCATTTTTTTTTATATAAAAAACTCATTTTATTATGATCTTAAATTTTAAGTATTTTTTTATATAATTATTATTTTGTTCAAGTGCTCTATCTCATTAAAATTTCTGGATCCGCCACTGCTCCATATTAAAAAAAAAATCAAGAAAATAGTAGGTCAATACATGGGTTTCCGGCTAAGATAAATAGATAATTGGCCTTGGAAATGGGATTCTTGGCACAAAGTTAAATGAGAATTTAATATATGACTTGACTAAGAAAATTGATGGCGTGTTAGTAGAAGACAGATAGAGGGAGGTGCATGCACTTGTTCCCTTCATGTCAATGCACGAAAATTCTGTGACACTTACCAAGCAGGTTTAGAGCTAATTAATAATCAATTATTAGGCAACTAATTTACTCACTTTCTACACGTGCGAGACTCGGAAGTCTGAACTTGGTCCATGAAGAATTCATGCCTTTGTGGACTTTTTTTTTTTTTTTGCTGGAATTTTCTGTTGTCCGCTTAACTACCTCACATATATATACACTTCTCCTCTACGTAATATATAGAATACAATTCAACTGTCCACCACGAGTTAGGAGCTACTAGGTTAAAGAACCCAACAATTATAGACGCACCTGCTTTTTATTTTTAATTGGCCTGGAAATCGACTGTGATATACTGATATTTCATCTTCAGAAGAGGTTTACGAATATTTCATCTTTTTCTTCTTGTTTAGAATTTGGTATGCTCTTTGTAGAGTTTATGGCCACTTGGCCAGATAACATAATAATAAAGCAACTGGATTTGGAATCGATCATTTGAAACCAGAATTTATTTATTTTTTTTAATATTTATAACAAGTTACTTTATACAATTATTCATTTCTCCTTAGTGCGTATATATAATAATAATTTCAGTTTTTCAATTATTGGAAGTTAGATTCACCTATTTATAAAAGCAAAGAATATGAAAATTAAGTTTAATCGAAAGAAATTCACTAAAAAGAGGGAATATTTATTTATTTTGATTGCCGTAACATTATGTTACGTAGTCATGGAAGAAAGGAAGGCTCTCTGCCAAGGCTCTCTCACCATCAACAAATATTGCAAATGAAGAGGGGGTGATTATTGTCGATGTCCTTGGTGGAATCAATTGAATAAGCACATGCAATTTCTGATTAGGTTGGATCTTCATCGATAGTAATATTGTAAGTATGAAAATTAATAGCCGCATATATTTATTTTATTCTCTCTCTCTCTCGTTCCATCGGTTAGGTTTTGTTTTCTTTACTATGTCTTTTGCTTGGTCCAATTATTAGGACGCATTTCCTTTCCTTTTTCAGTTCGGTATGAACTGAACGGATTTTTTTCTCCTTCGAATGAAAAAATATCTTAGATTTTCCAACTTGTACATGCATTTTGGTTCTCAACTTGTAAGGTTTCATTTTAATTAAAGCGATATATATCTACACATTAATTCCCCACATGTCAGTTGAATTCAAGAAACACTTCACCAAATTGGATTAGTGTCTATCATTAATTTTTATATACATATATATATACACACGCAAACAGGAGGGATCGGGGACACAAGTTTTGATACAATATTTTTTTATTTTGATTTTATTGTCATTAGATCTCTAGGATTTGGAAGGCTAGGATTTTTTTTTTAAATATTTCCTGTCTCTCCTCTATCCATCATTAATTCATTTTATTTCCTCTCTCCTCTTTTGAAGATTTTTTTTCCCTAAATCTAACATATTTACTCTCTTAAGATGAAATCATGAAAATGTCCTTTAAAAAAAAAATGCTGAAATGTGTTTTCCACTGTATAGTTGTCTTGTTTCGTTTTTGCAGCAACACCATTGCATTACTATCACCGTTAATTGATAATGAGATCCAACATCCCTAGAAATAATATAATATCAAACAAACAGATAAGGGATAATGCTAATTTTGTTTATGAATTGTTCAAGTGAATTTTATCAAGTGCATACAGTATATACAAGTCATCTAGGAATGTATATAAAAGCGTCTGGACATCCTAATACTGCATGCAACTAGTAACCTTGAAGAGAGAAGAGAAAATCTTGTATTTAATAAATTTACAATGTTGTTTTTGTTTCTGTCAAAATTTAAAAAAAAAAGGAGAGATAGTCTTAACAAATGAGCTGAAAAAAACGTAAATGTGGGAGAGAATATTAATAAATTAGGAAAACAAATTAAATCTATGACAGAGGAGGGAAGAAATTATTAAATCCTAGCCATCCAAATCTTAGAGAGACACCCAGGCACCCAGCTATGAGAGACATCAAATATATATGTTTGATAAAAAGAGTGAATGGGTTAGACAAAACTTTTCTGAGGATTACCCCACCAGAACATTTTTTTTTTCCATAGAAATTAAGTAATAGTTCATACAATTTGGCAAACAATGTTAATTGATAAGAATAACAAGAATTTAATTACGTAGGATAAATTGTTTCCTCTATAATTTTACTAAATACACTTGAATAATGAAAGATTCTTAATAATGGTTTCCTTTATTATATATTCTTTCACGTTTTTCTGCAAGTTAATATTTCATTTATTATGTTGACACTTGACAGTGAAGCAAGCAAGCAACGAGATGATGGATATACGTGATAGTGTATCCATTGAAATTAAGAAGTTAGAAATTAGTTTGAAAGGGAAATTACAAACCTTGCAACCTCTATCCAAAAATTGTTGCATCTATAGAGTTCCTCCCGGAAAACGAAAATCAGATGAAAGGCTTTACACTCCACAAATAGTCTCAATTGGCCCGATTCATTACGGCAAAGAAGGACTAAAAGCCATGGAAGAACATAAAAGGAGATACCTGCAAGATTTCCTTGGAAGAACCAAGGTAACCATGGTGGATTTACTTATATATATAAAGGCTAGCGAAAGTCAATTGCTTGAATGTTATGCAGAAACCATTGAACTTGGAAGCGATGAGTTTGTAGAAATGATTTTGGTGGATGGTGCCTTCATCACTGAGCTCTTACTTAGACGGAACCTAATGATCAACTCTGAGGATCGTATAATAACAAAACCAAGGTTGATTACAGAAATAATACCTGATATGTTTCTACTCGAAAATCAGCTTCCCATGTTTTTTCTCGGTTACTTGTTTGAGCTTGCCGAAAAGAAAAGCCACCAACTTTACATGCCTAAGTTAATAGCTAAGTTGTGGTCGTGGAAATTTCTTTTGTTAGACGAAAAATCGATAGAAAAGCACTTACCTGAATCAGAACATTTTGTTGATTTGATAAGACGTTGTCTTCAGCCACCACAGCTACAACTCAGAGAATTCAAAACCCTAGCCGCACCAAGTGCGACACAACTTCATCAGACTGGAGTCCAATTTAAGTTGGCACGTTCAAACGAACATTTACTCGACATACGATTCAAGAACGGGATTCTTGAAATTCCAAAATTGACTGTAGTGGACGAAACAGAAGGTATACTCAGGAATCTTCAGATATTTGAGATATTGCACTGCGAAACCTACTATGTGAATGCTTACATCGTAATTATGAATTGCCTCGTAAACACATCAAATGATGTGGACTTGCTCATGCAAAATCGAGTTGTAGAAAATTGGTTATGGAGCAGTGAAGCTGTGTCGAGTATTTTTCAAAACCATGTCAAGGGCGGTCGAGTAGAACCCCTGAAATTCTATTATTCAGGCCTTATTGAAGATCTAAATAACTACTGCAAAGTTCCATGGCACGAGTGGAAGGCAATCTTGAATCAAAATTATTTCAACACTCCATGGAGAACAATCTCTGTCATTGCCGCTACTATTCTTCTCATATTAACTGCCTTACAAACTGGTTATTCTATCAAAATATAGGTTCTATTGTATGTCTTGCATGGATGTCACTTCAATTGCTGTTTAGTGTGCTTGTCAATTAAGAAATTAGAGGGGCTGCTGATTGTTATTTATAATCATTAATAGTTTGATGCCAATATTATTATCCATAAATATAAATATGATTTGTACACCGAAATTTTATTAAAACATTTAATTACAAAAATATCTCACATACTATCAATATATATATATATATTTATATATATATATTTATAGGGTAAACTTTAAAAGTAACCATAAAATTAGTGGGTTTATTGTTTTTAGCCAAGATTAGTATTTTTATTGTTTTTACCAACATTTCCACTATTGGGACAAAATTGCCCTTCAGTCAAAATGAAATACAAAAAAAAAAGACAATGAAAATAAAAAAGCAAAGTAAAAACTAAATGTCATAACCTTCAGTGTTTGAAACAAATAACGAAGAGAGAGCAGATTACGGTTGTCGCCAAGATCCGACGACGAGCAACAAAGGACGACGAAGAAGACGACCAAGACCCAACGACGACAAAGAAGACGACTAAGACCCGATGACGACGACGGTGAAGACGACGAGATGATCAAGACCCAACCCGACCTCGATATAGAGACGACGTCGCGAGCGAGAGACGCCGACGAGCAAGACCCGACCCGACCCCAGCTTTCATTCGAATCACCGGCGTGGAAGAAACGATAAGGTTTGCACTTCCTCTTTACATTTGATTTTAGGGTTTCCTTTTATTTGTATTTTTGGTTGCATTTGTGAATTTGAGATGGAGTTGATTTTGATTTCGAATTCAATTTCGAATTTGATTTTGATTTGGATTTGGATTTTGATTTGAGTTGATTTTGATTACATGCTTCTTCTCATGATCTTGATTTTCGAATTTGATTTTGATTTGTATTTTTGGTTACATGTAATTTGTTTGATCTTTTCGGGCAATCTTTACACTCTTAACATTACATTAGTTCAGTAATTCTTGTGAAAACTTTGGTGATAGAAGTTGTGTTGTATTTTTTCTTTTGTTCTTTTCTGTGTGGTAGCTAATACACTATATCTCTGACTTTAAACCGAATGGAACAAGAAGTTTCATTGGAAGATTGCAATAGTGTTTTTCTTAAATGTCAACCACATACTTTTTAAAGTGCACAACATTTTTTTTAAAGTGCTATTACTATGAGGAAAGTTGATTCCAGAAAAGAGTTAAGTCTGTTGCTTCATTTTTTACAACAGAGTTTTTCCAAAGTTTTGACTGCATATTTTGTAAATGGCACAGCATTTGTTTTTATGTTGGATTATATACTTGTAAACAATTTTGGTGCTTGTCACTCGTTATTTTGTTAAATTCGAAATTTTCATTTATTTTCAGATGTTGAATCTGACTCCTAATTTTTTGTTGCTTTAAATAATGAGCTTTTATTGTTCTTTTAATCTGAAATTTGAGCAGGAAGAGGCAATTAGCTTATTAGCTACTCCACTCTAATGGCAGGGAAAGACAATTTAATATAACATCATATTCATGGTTGTGTCTGGCTGGTGTTGTGTACTTGCCTTTTCCTGTTTGTGTTGTTTGAGTTTTGTGGTGATTGAGTGTTCTTTTTGTCTCTATGGTTTTGCTACGGGGAACAAAAATCTAATGTTTCTCTGTTTCTTGGTGAATATAGTTGCTTTTCAAAAAGCAACTATATGGTGTGTTTAATTGGGCATGATTGGTGTGTTTAATTGATGTAACATTGTGTTGTGTGTGTTTAATTGGGTCTGTCTGGTGTGTTTAATCGAGTCTTCCTGGGGTGTTTAATTCATGACATATGGTGTGTTTAATTGTTGCGAACTGGTGTGTTTAATTGGGCATGATTGGTGTGTTTAATTTGTGTAACATAGTGTTGTGTGTGTTGAATTGGGTCTGTCTGGTGTGTTTAATTCATGAAAAAGTGGTCCATTTAATAAGTTGATGTGAACTGGTGTGTTTAATTGATGAAATATAGTGTTGTGTGTGTTTAATTGGGTCTGCTTGGTGTGTTTAATTAGTTCTGCTTGGTGTGTTTAATTGGGATGGAAATATACGTGTGTTTAATTGGGTCTGCCTGGTGTGTTTAATTGTTGTTAACTGGTGTGTTTAATTCATGAAAAAGTGATCCATTCAATAAGTTGGTGTGAACTGGTGTGTTTAATTGATGAAACATAGTGTTGTGTGTATTTAATTGGGTTCCCCGGTGTGTTTAATTGGGTTGCATTGCTGTGTTTAATTGATTTGTTAAGGTGTGTTTAATTGGATTGCTCTAGTGTGTTTAATTTATTTGCCCTGATGCTTTTAATTGGGTTGCACTGGTATGTTTAATTACAGGAATGCAGAAGGGTCTTTCCGGTATCTATCAGAGGTTTACTAGGAAAAGCAAAGAAAGATGAGAAGATTAACAACACTCGACTTCCAAAGTTGGCTTGACAGTTTGATGGGTTGAATTCTTTTGAGACCTTGGTTTCTTATTGATTTTCTTCTTTTTTTCTATTACATGTAAGAATGAAGAAGCATCGAGCTCTTTTAATGAGGATCAAGTCTGAAGATACACATTTTTTTAGTCTTTAAAAGTTTCTGAAAATTTTCAATAGATTTTAAAAGATATTAGTCTTCATAAGTTTTTGAAAATTTTCAATAGATTTTAAAAGATATTGATAAGTTCTGATACTAGTAAAGTCTGACTCATGAAAAGTCATTATTGTTAGCAATATTTTTGAACTTGGATCCTTGATTTATATATGGACTCTGATCTATCTGGATTACTTTTGTGTTTTGCCATTTTTTATATTGATGAAAAGAATTGAGTTTTTAGAAAAAAAATCTAAAGAATTCATATTCCAAAATATGTAATTCATGATAAGATGTTGATGCTACAGGATGTACGTACATCCCTCCTTGTGATTTTGCCACTGCCACGTCCGTCGAAATTTTATTAGACGATAAGATCATAATAGAAATGCATGGTGTATCTCGTTACTTGCAAGTGTTTAGTTAATCTAGGACAACATAGAATAGGGGAGTAGTACTTCACAGACAGTCAGTTGGCCATTACCTCCTTCTGATTCCGCTGATTAAATAGAAGAGACTGGTTATTACATCACTCTAGTCTCTAGTGCTAGTGTGTTATGGATCGTTCAGCACTGGCGTGTTATAGATCAATTAAGCACTGGAGTGCTGAACAATTAAACAATACAGTTATGAACAATTAAACACATCTATTTTGTATTAAACACACCACGTTAGTTAATGTTTCTTGATTCCAATTATTCCTGTTTACCTTAAAATATCGGTTATAATCGATATTTTCCATCAGCACAATTAAAATAACATAGTCGTTTTCCATCTGCATTATTCAAATAATTTGTCATGAATTAAACACACCAGTTCACATCAATTAAACACACCAGTTCACATCGTTTAAACACACCAGGCATACCCAATTAAACACACACACCACTATGTTTCATCAATTAAACACACAGACATGCCCAATTAAACACACACAACACTATGTTTTATCAACTAAACACATCAGTGCAACCCAATTAAAAGCACCAGGGCAAATCAATTAAACACATCGGGACAGTTCAATTAAACACACCAGAACAAATCAATTAAACACAGCAATGCAACCCAATTAAACACATCGGGGAACCCAATTAAACACACCACGACAAATCAATTAAGCACACTAGTACAACCCAATTAAACACACCAGTACTGGCCAATTAAACAAACACGTATTTCCAACTCAATTAAACACACACCACGACAAATCAATTAAACACACTAGTACAACTCAATTAAACACACCTGCCCAATTAAACACACCAATTTCCAACTCAATTAAACACACACCCTAACAAATCAATTAAACACATCAGTACAATCCAATTAAACACACTAGTACTATCCAATTAAACACACCTATTTCCAACTCAATCAAACACACACCACGACAAATCAATTAAACACACTAGCACAACCCAATTAAACACACGAGTACTGCCCAATTAAACACACATATTTCCAATTCAATCAAACACCCCAGTACTACCCAACCAAACTAAACACTTACTACCCAACTAAACACACTAGCACTATCCAATTAAACACATATTTCAACTCAATTAAACACACATATTTCCTACCCAATTAAACACACACGTACTATCCGATTAAACACACCAGTACTACCCATTTAAACACTCACCTATTTCTAACCCAATTAAACACACCAGTACTGTCTGATTAAACAGACATGCTATTCATACAACACAAAAATGGCTGAAGCAACACAAATGCTATTCATATCAGTGACTTTTAAGCAATAGAACCCATAAAATCCATTTGAGGGCAGATTAAATTCCACTAGTAATATTTTTTTTTTGACAATTCAATTTCATGGAAACAATAAAATGGCTGAATATATTAATATCAGAACACTCAATATATGTACAAAATTAAAACTTGGAACATGGAAGCACCACAAAATCGTAAGCAAATCATCAATGAACCTGAAACTAAAACCTGAATAAACTATCACATTAATCAATATCAAACACCAGAATGCATCAAATGATTTTGGAAAAAAAACACCCAGATCAGATATGTGTGTCACTATTAAAAAATGTCAAAAATGCCATTTTTTAAAATAAACGATGCTGAAAAATGAACAAGAAAACATTGAGAAGAGGCACACAAAATTGACAAACACAAAACATAAAAAAGGAACAGATTTTGATTACACCATTGCAAGGAAGAGAAGATTACCAGATGACCCAGATTTAAAAATTAACAAAAATGTTTGAAACAAAATCTGTAATGTTATTTGTATCTATTCATGGTGCATAAATGGTATCTAAAGCAATATCTATATTTGATGAATCCTAAACCTAACACGCCGCCGCTGCTCCTCACGCTGCCGCCGCTCGCCTCTCCACACGGCGCCGCCGCTTGCCTCTCATCACGTCGCATCCACAGCCGCCGCCGCTCGCCTCTCAGATCAGGGTTGGGATATCGGTCGTAGATCTGAATTATTTCACACAAATTTGTGATATTGTTTCAGCCAAATCCTATCTTGAAGAGAGCTAAGAAGGAAGAGAGAAAGAAAGATATGTTTCTGAGAGAAAAATGAGAAAGAAAGATTTTACCTAGAACGATATAAAGCTCCTGTATTGAAGAGAGAGAGAGAACGAAAATAATGAAGGATATTAAAGAGAGAGAGAAGGATATTGTTTCTGATATTGAAGAGAGAGAGAGAAGGATATTGTTTTTGATATTATGAGAGAGAAGAGATAATTTTAAAAAATAAAACAAAATAAAGAAATATATGAACAATGGATTAATGAGGGGCATTTCGGTCTTTATAGTCAAAATATGGGTAAAAATAATAAAAATATTAATTCTAGATAAAAACAATAAACCATCTAATTTTTTGACTAAAAAGACCTATTTGCTCATATTTATATATAACAATACAAATTTATTGATCACCAATCAAGATAAATTACTTTAATTAAAAATAAATCAAATACTATGTACATCCATTAATTGCATCAATTATACTATGTACACATATCAATTATGCCTGTCATATCTTTATTAAAAAAAACACTTATGATAAACCATAATTAAATCGTAATTCTATTTCAAGTATCAATATTTCCCACCATTGCATGATTATATATCATATAACAAAGTAATGTAAAAAAAGAAAAATCCAGGATCATACAAAGATATATATATATATATATATATATATATATATATATATATTTCCTTACCTTTTTTTATGAACTCTATTGATAAATAAAAAGTTATAAGTAATTTTTTTAAAGAAAAAAAAGGATAGGCATAGATTGATGTATTCTTGAGGTTTTTTTTTTGTTGAGAAAAATCATGTATGTTGTTATTTTTATTGACTACCAATGATGACTTATTAATTCGTACAAAGATTGAACATAATATGTTTTTTTCTTCTTAAAATTTGGTGTATTAAAAATTTAAGAGGGTTTACAAATAAAATGAATTAAAATAAATATATTCATTTCAATAAGAGTACTATTGGTATTAGGATAGATGCTTAAAGTCATGGTTTAAAATTTAAAATTTAGACATGGGTATACTTATAAGATGACTACGGGGTCGTTTGTTTTTTTCACTTAAAACTTAATGGGTCTGAATTGAACTCATTAAGTTGTTTTGTTTGTTTTTTTAAGTGGACTTAAAAATATCAAAAAACAACTTAAAATAAAAAGTAAGAAATCATGACTTTTAACTTAATTTCAAATCACTGGATTACAATTAAAATATTATCTTCCAAATCTATCCTCTAAAAAAAGATATATTTTCAAATTTATCTTAATTTGATATGGTATAAAAAAATTTCTTTTAACATATTTCTTATTTAAACAAGTTTTAGAAAAAGAAAAAAAAACTCTAATTACTTCTGATAATGAAATTTTTCAAAGATTGAACAATTTAATTTCTCTCTTGCCAAATCCCGGTAAGAACTTTTTTTTATCTAACTATTCGTATAGTGCTCAATAAATTTGTCTATCATATTGAGTAGATTTCGTGGCTTCAAGATGTTATAGAATTATTGTATATGAAAAATTCAAGAACTTTTTTTTTATTTGGTTTCCGGTGCATATGATCTAGGAAACCAAAAAAAATAAAAATGGTTTCATGAATTATATTCACCCGAAACGTTGACAACATAAAAATTGAACTTGAACTTGAACTTTTTTTTGACAATAAATTAACAAATAGCACGTCCTTCCACTAAAACGGGCTGGAATGCCTATATGCCCTATATTTTAATTATATACATATAGAAGAGGTTTAACTTAAACTTTGTTTACAGAACATGCAAAATTATATTCTTCGATTAATTTTTTTATTTTGTTAAATTGAACTTTGTTTGCAAAAAAATAAAAAAAACATACAAAATGTTATAAAGAATGGTGCATGTTAAATTACTTCTTTTAATTAGTATAGGTATAAATGTAAAATTACGTATTTTCAGACAATTTTATTTTTAAAAAACAAACATACTGACAGTATATTCAGATGTGAGAAAAAAAAACAAACATGTCATTCAGGTTTAGATTTCAGTCCCTATTCAGTTTTCAGAAAAATTCAAGACTGTTCAGTCTTCAGACAAAAAAACAAATGACCCCTACGTGTAATTGATACATGAGATATTATTGAAGATTTTGGATTTTAAAAATATTCTTGTAATTAATACATTAATACATATTATTATATTTCCATTTATTATTTGTTGAATTAGGTAGTTAGTTATTTTTGTTTGTGATGTTTTAGGATTATAGTTTATTATTTTGCTAATTCTTTAGGTTTCTTTTAGGTTCTTAGTTTTCTTATTTAAAGGTCGTGTACCCTAATAGAGATTTTAGTTTTTGATGATTAATAAAAGTTTCAGAAAGAGTATCTCTTTCTGTCCAAATTTCGGTACCTTTGTGATGGTCAACGAATTTTGATGCCTATAATTCCGATATCTGTGGGCGGATCAATAGAAAAATAGAAGGTTTCGCTACCACTATTCATGTATGAATCAACGGATTCGAATCAGCTACCCGTCTGTTTATCGATTGTTGTCTGGGTGAATTTTTCCACTGTATCATATTTGTATCAGAGTATCTGAGTCTACCTCTGTGCTAGACTCAGCATCCACGGACCATACCCAATCACTTCCTAACCGTTATTTCTTCACATTCCATATTTCCCCATACAAAAAAATAATAATAATAATCCCATGAACCCCCAAACACAATTAGCTTCCTATCATTCAATGTTTTTCGATGATACATGTGTCAAAATCAATTTTCGTCGATTTGGATAAACCACCGTTATTTGATGAAGATGTGTTTGAGAATGAGCAATATGTGAGCAATTCAAATTTTGTGGATTGTTTTTACGAATCACATGTTCCTCACCATAAAAATACCATAATTTATCTTTTGTTGCGAAATTTGATGATTCATGAATTTGTTTCAATCTTGAAAGTTCCTCATATTTTGATTGGCTTATATTAGGTTTTTGAGTCATATTGGCATAATTTCATATCAAAAAAAATATTCCTTTGTATTTGATTAGTTGTCTAGGCTTATGGTATTCAAGCTTCAAGGAAGATTGACAACTTAACAAGCAAAATGAAGTCTTCAAGAGGAGGGAGATTTGTTGCACATTAAAGATATATTTAATCCTCGTTCATCTTGCAAGGCTTAGGCACACACACATACATTTCATTCATATATGTCTCTGCATCATTATGCTCAATTAGTATAACACATGCACACACATTATTATATGCACATGTATTAGATTTTAATTGAATTTTTTTGTAAATTGCATGTTCTAGGACTATATCTAGATAACGACATACTTGTGTGTTCATTTGTTTGTTTATTTGTGTTTTTATGATATAGGACTTGAATATGTTCTCATATTATTCTTAATTGAGTTATGGTTATTTCAGTTACTTATTCATTAGTTTTTGAGTTCCGAGTTGGAAATTATAAAACTTTTCATGTCTTTAATGTACATGGTTTTCGTCCTTGTATATCGAGTCGATTTTCATACTTTTTTGTGAAAGTTTTGTAAATATCCATGTCCGTGAGAGAGTCTTGATTTGTAATCCGAAAACGGATTTGAAATCGGAGTTCAGAGGTTGAAATACGGCCTAAGAACGCGAGAGTAGTGCAAGGGAAGCAAGAAGTGGCAAAGTGCTACTTCACCCCTCCTCCTGTGGAGGCCCGTGAGCGTCACGGGAAGGAGACCTTGCTGCCCCCGTGAGGTTCACGCACCTCCATAGGGTGATGAGGTTGAGAGCCTCTCCTTGGCATCTCTCCACATCATCTCCCTCTCATTCTTTCATTTAAATCTCTTCTCCCTCTCATTTTCATTATAAGACACTACAAGAAAAAAGAGGTTTTATGACACATATTTATGATGTTTTTTTTTAACCGTCAATCCTCTGTGATGGTTTTTAAAAACCATCATAAGAACTTGAAGCTTTTTTAAGTGTATCATATTTTAATGATGCTTTTTAATAATGCCATTTATTCTTGATGGCTTTTAAATATCATCAAGAAGTCTAGATGTTTATTAATCATCAAGAAAGATTGACGATTTTTTCGTATCATAATTTGATGATTGTTTTAAACAATCATTAATGTAAAATTTATTTAATTAAATAATTAGTAAAAATCATTTAAAAAGGACAAAAAGTAATAACTAAATACAAGAAAATATTAATTGGCGGGTGGGGGGGATTTTACTGCCTTCTAATATTTCTTCCCTAATTAATAGAGGTTTCTAATATTTATCTTGCCGCACTAATTACTTGTTGTCCTAGCTTACTTGCGTATACAGTGCTCTGTTCATCAAAACTTTAGGAAACAAAATCCACATTCTGTAGATTCTATCTTTGTTCTTTAAATCATCAAATTCAATATTCTCAACCTTTGTTCTTCAAATCTCGGCACACTTTAACATAAAAAAAAGCCCCAATTCTCCAAATCTCTAGATTCTTCACTGTTCAAATCCAGTTCATTTTCTTCTATTGGATTTTTTTTCCAATAACTTTACGGTATTCTTTATTTTAATATTTTGTAGGGCCTAGAATTTGAGAAACTTTTTGTTATGGTTTTGTAGTTCATAGTTTGTGGTCCTGAAAGTTTATGTTTGTGGGACCTTGAATATTGTTTTGTTGTGTTGTTTATTATTTAACAGATAGTGTGGTTATTGATGTTTATGAGTTTGATTTTATTTTATGTGTTTGATTTCAAATTATAGGTTTTCAAATATTTTATACTTTAGTCTAATTTTTATACTAAATTTGTGTCTGTGAAGTGTTTGTTAAAATGTCCAAGTTAATTTCAATTTACATTGGAATTTTTTTTGACTTCAAAAGATGTTTTTTCTAAATCAATTCTTCTCTCTTATTCTTCATCGAGTCTCAAAATCATGTGTAGATAACAACACCAGAGTAGTTTTAGCATAAATAAATCTAAATTAAAGAGAAAAATACAATATCAAAGGGCTAATTAAGCAAGTTGTTAGCGAGTGACAAAGATAGTTTAGAAATTCATGGTTAGGACTCAGGATAGATGCCAAAATTAGGTAATAAAATCTACAGTTTTTTTCTTAATGATTTCTAGAGTTTCTATTTGTCTAATTATAATTATAATAATACTAGAAAAATAGAGATGCTTCTGTTTTGACCTTTCAAAGACATTTGAGATGTCCTATTCGACTTCTACAGTGTCTAACTGAAATACAGCATCTTGCTACTACTCAAAAGGATCAACGTGTAGGACAAAAATATATGACCTAATCCATAATTAGCTATTGTATTTGTACAGTTAGATCACTGAGATTCCTAGCAATATATTGGTAGGTGAGCTCTCTAAATTAATCTTTAAAAATGTAATCTAACATGGTGTTTCCATGTATTGGTGTGGTGCGTTTTGTTTTCGCCTTTGGTGGGGAGTTGGCGTGTTAAATGGTGTTTGTTTGTTGGCTTTTACTATGAGGCCTGGGGTTTTTGTTTCTTTTGTTTTGCTTTGCCGTGGTCTTTTTGGTTTCTTGTCTCCTTGTGCTCTAGCTGCTGTTTTGTGATTGCCTTTGCTTGGCTTGTTGAATGAAAACTTATCGTTAAAAAAATATGATCTTATGAAGGGAGGATTTCATGGTTGGGTCATTTAATGATGTGTTGTGTTGCATGGCACATTTCTACTAGATCCCTTGAAATCCATAAATTTAGTAACTTTTGTGAGCTTACAAGAGTTGCTGCAGACACTTTGAGTTATAAGCAAAGGTTAGCTGTTTTTATTTCATCTTTATTTGTGCAATGGATATTTGTTCATTTATTTTGGCTTTATGGTTGTTAATTTTTTCTACAAGATGTTAATTATGGAGTTAATATATATATATATATAGGTTTATCTATTTTATTTTTGGCTATATTGTTGATATCATGTGATTATATTATTAAACTTACTCTTAATATTTTGGGATTTTGTTGTTACATGTATGTTGGGATTTTGTATTCTAGCTAGCAAAAATCAGCTTTCAGTACTATTTAGTTTGACATTGCTTTTTGTTTGCTGTTTAAAATAATTTGTAAATTTAAAATCTTCTTTAACAGACATTACTATTTTAAAACACAATATTTTACATGTAGTAAACCTTCTAACTCTAAGCCTTAATTTTCCCCAACTAACTTTACCAAAATTTAGAATATATAAATGGCTTGTAGTGAAGCAGACATTATGTGTTAGCTGTTTGGAATACATAAACTTTACCAAAATTTATATGTCGCTTACTTGTATTGAAGCAGCCATGTGTTAGCTGTTACATTGGAAGGAAAAAAACAAACATTTTCCTCTTAAACAATAATACTTATTTAAACCCTTTTATTATTATTTTTTTTAATATAAAAACAACAAGAATCATGTCAAGAGCTATTGTTTCTAATAATATTTTAAATCGATATTGTTATCACTGTTAGCAGGATTAATTTAATTTATCCATATGATGGATAAATCTTGGATGTCAAAGGATAGATTGTCTCAGGAGTATATTGATGGAGTTGATCAATTTCTTGCATTTGCATATGCTCATACTAGAAATATTGAGCTCATGAGATGTCCATGTCAATCATGTGTAAATTTAAAATTTCAAAGACCTAAAGAGATAAAATATCACATTTGTAGAAAAGGCATAGGTCAAGATACGATAAATGGATTTGGCATGGAGAGGTGTCTTTTACTAGAGGTTATACAAGTGGAAAACCCACATTTTTTGAAACTTATAAGTACGAGGAGGTTGCCAATACGGTAGAGATGGTTCAAGATACATTTGAATTTTGCAAGGAAGATCCGAAGTTATTTCAAAACCTACTTGAAGATGTTGAAAAATCTTTGTATCATGGCTGTATGAAATATACAAAGTTATCAGCACTAATGATTGTATAACATTAAAGGAAAATATGGGTGGTCAGATAGTAGTTTCTCAGATTTGCTAAATTATCTAAAAGATATGTTCCCAACTGGCAATGATATTCCTTCATCTATGTATGAGGCGAAGAAGACAATGAATGCATTGGGTTTGGAATATGAAAAAAAAATACATGCATGTCCGTAAGACTGCATACTTTATCAAAAACAATATAAGGACTTAACTAGCTATCCCAGATGTAAGACTTCAGGTGGAAAGGAGCCAATTAAAAAAAATTAGAAAATGTCAAAAAATTCTAGCCAAGGTGTTATGGTATTTCCCCCCTATACCAAAGTTTAGGAGAATGTTTCAATCCTCTAAAATAGCTAGGGATTTGACTTGGCATGCTAATGGTAGAGAAAAAGATGGAAAACTTCGACATCCAGCTGATTCACCATCATGGAAACTAGTTGATCAGACATGGCCTGATTTTGCAGCAAAAACTAGAAATATTTGATTGGCAATTTCGGCTGATGGTATAAATCCACATAGTTCTCTCACTAGCTCATATAGTTGTTGGCCAGTTGTAATGGTATCATACAATCTTCCACCGTGGTTGTGTATGAGGAGAAAATTTATGATGTTTTCCTTACTAATATCTGGTCCAAAACAACCTGGTAATGACATCGATGTATAACTAGCTTCATTAATTGAAGACTTGAAAATTTTGTTGGAAGTTGGTGTTGAAGCATATGATGCTTACAAGCAAGAGATGTTCAACCTATGGGCTGTGTTGCTTTGGACAATAATGATTTCCCTGCTTATGGAGATTTGGCTAGTTGTCCGGTGAAAGGTTATTTTGTGTATCCCATTTGCGGGGAAACAGGGAAAACACTGATTCTTGTAGACTAAATCATGTTACGAAGAATGTGTATATGGGCCATAGACATTTTCTTCTACAAAATCACCCATATAGAAATTAAAAATAAAAAGCATTCAATGGTCATCAAGAGACTAATGATCCTCTAAATCCATTGAAGGGAAAAGAAATTCTTGAGCAAATTGATAACATTTGCAACTCATAGGGTAAGAAAAAGGTTGGGAAAAACAATGTTGGCAAATGAAAAAAATCTACTATACCTCCTATAAATATTGGAAGAAGAAGTCGATATTTTTTGATCTTCAATATTGGAAAGATTTGCATATCCGTCACATATTGGATGTCATGCATATTGAAAAAAAATGTATGTTAGAGTATTTATGGCACTTTGTTAAATATCCCTGGAAAGACTAAATATGGAATCAACTCTAGGTCGGATCTTGTTCGTTTAGGATTGAGGAAAGAACTAGCACCTGATACAAGCAAACCCCGAATTTATTTACCACCTGCTTGTTATACTTTAAGTAAACCAGAGAAAATAATGTTTTGTGAAACATTGTTAAATCTAAAGGTACCAGATGGATATTGCTCAAACTTTAGAAACCTTGTTAAAATGGATAAATTGAATCGCTAACTTTTGAAAACTCATGATTGTCATGCTCTTATGCAACAATTTTGCCGAAACATATAAGGTATGCAATCACTAGATTTTGCATCTTTTTCAATTCCTTGTGCGGTAAAGTGGTGGATGTTCCAAAACTAAACCAGATTGAAAGTGACCTTGTGGTACCTTTATGTTTGTTGGAAAAATATTTCCCACCTTCATTCTTCGATATAACGGTGCATCTAACCGTGCATCTTGTTAGAGAAGTTAGATTATGTGGACCAATGTATCTGAGGTGGATGTACCCATTTCAAATATTTATGAAAGTTATAAAAGGGTATGTGCGGAATCGTAATCGGTCAGAAGGATGTATTGTTGAATGTTATATTGCAGAAGAAGCAATTGAATTTTACAGAGAATATTACTCTAATATTTCTACAATTGGCAATCCGTGTGAGAAGAATGACCACATTCAAGCTGGCAAGCTGTTATCAGGGGGCCAACATGCTGCAGTTGATCGAAGAGAATTGTTGCAAGCACATCTTTATGTCTTACATAATGGAGATGAAGTTCAACCGTATATTGAGTATGATATACATTTAAATTTCTTTATGTTTTAAGGTTATCTCATTCATATTAAATTTATAATTTTATAAACTCATATATACTTTGTTCTCTATTTAATAGTGAGCATATGACTTGGTTGAAGTTACAATATCCCCGCCAATCAAAACGTGTAATGTGGTTTCAAGATGAACACAATTGTACCTTTAATCATTGGTTGAAAGAGAAGGTATTAATGTACCTTTAAACGTGGTGTGGAGGGGACCACTGGGAGCCAAGGAAGCCACGCCACCTCAGCTTCCCATGGAGGCGCGTGGCCACCACGGGGGCCGAAGGCCACCTTTCCCATGGAGGCCACACACCTCCATGGGAGAGGGGGCTTTGTGGCAATTTGCCACCCCTCTCTTCCCATGCCTCCTATCGCGCACCTCTCGTATTTTTCGACCGTTCTCCGGCCTCCAAACTCCGAATTCGAATCCAATTTCAAATTACGAACCGAGACTCTTTCACAACATGGATGTCAACCAAAAACTTGGAATTCGAATCGATACACAAGGATGAAAACCATGTATGATAGACACACGAAAAGTTTCATAAAATCTAAATCGGAACTCGAAAACATATGTATGAGCAACCGAAACATTCAGGACTCAATAAAGAAAAATATGATAATATATTTAAGTTCAAAATCTAATGAATGAAAACAAACAAACACAAATACACACAAGTATGTCATTTCCTAGAAATAGTCATAGAACATGTAATTTCATGAAAGTTGTCAATATAAATATAATGCATGTGCATACAACAATTTGTGTGTGTATGTATTATACTAATTGAGCACAACGATGCATGGACACATATGAATGCAATGTGTGTGTGTGTGCTTAAACGGCTTGCAAAAGGAATAAGGTCTAGATATACCTTTGATGTGTAACAAAGAATGTTCCTCTTGAAAACTTCACTTTACATGATGTGTTGTCCTTCCTATTTGAAGCTTGAGCCAACTTGAACCTGGACAATTGATCAATACAATAGAAATGTCATTTTGATATGGAAATATGTCACCATGACTCAAAAACCTAATTGTTTTGGGATTCTAGTATTTTTAATTTCCATTTGTGATGTTTTAGGATTCTATTTTATTGCTTTCCTAATTCCTTTAGGTTTCTTTTAGGTTTATAGTTTTCTTATTTAATGGCCTTGTA
Source organism: Dipteronia sinensis (assembly GCA_033220585.1). Classification (NCBI taxonomy): domain Eukaryota; kingdom Viridiplantae; phylum Streptophyta; class Magnoliopsida; order Sapindales; family Sapindaceae; genus Dipteronia; species Dipteronia sinensis. The sequence goes on from CM065641.1 coordinate 51,261,072, forward strand.
CCCTAACAGAGATTTTAGTTTTTGATGATTAATAAAATTGTCAGAGAGAGTATCTCTTTTTATCCAAATATCGGTACCTCTGTGACGGTCAATGAATTTTGACGTTTGATATTCTGGTATCTATGTACAGATCAACAGATTAATATAAGGTTTTGCTTCTAGTATTCGTTCGTGAATCAACAGATTCGAATCAGTTACCCATCTATTTATCGATTGTTGTCTACGCTAATTTATCTGCTATATCAGTAAATCATATTTTTGGGTGGCAATATTAGCACTCTAATAGTTTTCTTTATTTCTTTCATATTTATGTTAGGATTTCGCTTGTATTCCCAAAGTGAACCAAACAAATCCAATTGAATATAGGGGTCTGATTCCTTGTTTAAGAAAGATTTATTAAGGGATTTCAACATTTAGAAAAGACATTTGAAGGGATTTCCAAAGCCTTTTAAGGGTTTGGTTACTTAGAGATCAATGATACTCACCCTTATAAATAGTGAGGCTTATTATTTGGTTGATAACACTTAGAGAAACCATAGAGACACCTAGGAATATCAGATCAATGGAATATCTAGGGTGCACTCAAGTGGGACTTGGAGAGAATTGTAAGTTGGGGGCTAGGATGTAAGTTCGGTTGTGAGATGACGAGGTGCTTTTTTGTCGTTAGAAAATGCCTGTCAAAAGTAATTTATAAAAACCTCAAATGCCTCAAATTGTTACAAAACAAGTGCAATGGCAAATAAGGGCATCGTCCACAGGGATTAGGGGTAGCGATGACTAGATTAGGATTAATAATACTAAGATGCATAAAAGTAAAATTTCATGGTTGGTTTGAAAAAGTTATCAACTAAAATGCAATTAAGTTAAGCTAGAGTAAACGCAATTAGGTTAGAATGATATTAGTGAGAACTAAGGTATTGATGGATCCAACAAGTGAATGATGGGCAATATAAGAACTCACATTAATGAACACTAGTCTAATGTAACCAACCTAGGATGTATAGAATTGGTTTTATACCACTTATGAATGTTCAATCTATCGTGTATAGTATTGGCTACCCATAAATGATTATGCAATGAATGAATATCTATGAAATAGGGGACTAATCTCTTTGTTAAATTCACCAACTTATGATGTATAGTGTTGATGCTTAATCTCCCACAAGCAACCAAACCTAGGATGTATAGTTTTGGCTACCAATTTAAGATTAGATAGAGATTAGATTAATGAGTCCGGATTTTAGTTAAGTCATGGACTCTTATTAAATCCTTCTATTCAAATGAGCTTAGAGATCTAAGCATCATATATACTCAATTCTCTACTCACATAATTTCTACAACAACTTGCAATGAGAGTCATGTACAATCCAAAACAAATCATTCTTGAAAGCAATTAAAAACAGTGAATATGACATATTAGATAGATTGATAGAAAATATGAAGTTCATTACAAAGCTTAACATCCACAAGTATTTCACATCAATCCCTTAGTAGGATATTTAACTACTCATGACGAATACATGAAAATAAATAGGAAAAGAGAGATAGAGAAGACTCATGTAGACATTCTCCTTCCTTCAAGCTTGAATCCTATCTCCAAGTGTCCTTGAGAAGATGATGAGGATGATAGTTAGGTTTGGTGAGGTTAGTGTTCTTGGGAGAGAAACAAATGGTGAATAGGAGAAGGGAAGAAAGTATGGAAGAGAAGAGAAGGGTTTTCAATGAGAACAATGGTGTATTTATATGCTTGGGAGGCTGGGCTTGAAATGACGACTTTACCCTTCTTAAAATGGCTGAAAACGAGACTTTTGCATAGTTGGAACACGTAGTGCGCGTGTAGTGTGCAGGTATGCTACCCGTGTAGTCCTCTTTTCATAATTTTCTTGCTTTCTGGTTTGGGCATGTGCACGAGTAGTGCTCGGGTATGCTACCCGCACACATGCTCTTCAATCAGCTCTTCACCTGTTGCACGGGTTGTGCACGAGTAAAGGGACCCGTGCAACATGCTTCTGGGCACTGTTTCACTGAACTTTGACTTGTTTTTCGCCCGAAAGTTCTGGTTTTTGCTTCCAGCTCCTGAAATCCATTGAATGCCTGTAATCACTAAAAAACGAGTCATTAGACACACGAAAACACCCGAAAATGAGAATAAGGATAAGGAAATGATGGCCAAAATATATGACAATTTTGGCACGATCATGAGCTTGAGCTCAGTTGTATTAGGGTTTAGGGTTAGGGAAATAATATTGGAACGATTTTCTACATAATGAAAATTTTCTCTTGTCGTCTTGACGGTAATGGTTTTTCCCTGTTTTCGATTTTTCACGTAAAATCTTATGTTGTGTGATTGAGTTCTCTTATTTTATTTTTCTACTAGTAAACGTTATTTGCGATGTTGTGAATATTATGCATGTACCTCTTGTCGTCTTGACGGCAATGGTTTTTCCCTGTTTTCGGTTTTTCACGTAAAATCTTATGTTGTGTGATTGAGTTCTATTATCTTATTTTTCTACTAGTAAACGTTATTTGCGATGTTGTGAATATTAGGCATGTACTTCCGCGTCACTTTTCACAACAATATAATTTAGTGAAAATTATAAAATTTAACATGCAGTTTTACCAATCTAAAAAATTTATTGTAAGCAACAAAAAAAATATTAAATAAATGCTCTTCAACCCAAAATATCACCTTCTTCCCAACAACACCTCTCTTAGGATGACAATTCTATCTGCCGATGTTGATATCCACGGGTACCTGCCTACAATAGGTGGATGGGTGATCCCACTTTATTCAATTGATAGTGATGTAATGACCATTCATATCTTGATTAGCAGCCTCTATTAATACTCTCAAACAAATGGTAGAGAATGTGAGTGTCAATTTTCGATAAGATTGTTTCTAAGTGTAAAAGAGTAATCTTCATAGGAGTTTGGTGCAATTGGCTTAAAAAAATGGAGAAACCAAATTATGTTTAGAGTTAAGGTGGTATATTATTAAGAGAATATGTTTTCTGGACTGTTTTTTTTACGGCAAGTAACATGAAGAAACTTTTCTCTATCCTATCAAATGGGAATTTTGCTAAAAATGGAGAATGTATCAGTGATACTAGGGCATTTCTAACCCTGCGCAAAAACACCAAATTAGAGCAAGATTTGCTCTCCAACCTTGCGCCAAACATCTGCGCTATTTTGCCTTCATCAACAGTGTTACGCTAGATCTAGCACAACATTATAGATTTGGCGTAATGCTTCCTTTTTTTTAATTGTTCCATTTTTTATTGGCTGAGTACACTGTTTTTTATTGAGAAATAAAAAAAAGGAATATTCTTTTTAGTATAACATTTGGTGCAATGGGTTGGAGATGGAAAAAATAAAGAGTGTGGAAGTTGCACCATTTTAGTTCAAAAGTTGCACCAAATTGGGTTTTTGGGTTGAAGATGGCCTTAGGGATGACAAAATAACCCGCAAGGACCCACACTTTTGTGGTGGGGATGAGTTTCAATTTGATGAGGATGAGAATAGATATTAAAACCTGCAATGGGTATGGGGCGGGGATGGGTTTTATAATCCCCGCCCCGCCCCACTTAAAATATAATATTTAAAATTTTTAATATTTAGTTCAATGTTTATGTTTTAAAATGATTGAATATATTTATTTAATTTTGAGATTTATATTTATGAGATAACTTTCAATTGTTTTTTAGAATTATTTTATATACTACATCATATTTATTTTGTTGTATATTTATTAATTTAATAAATAATTTTGATAAATGGATTAAACAGGGTGGGGACGGGTGGGGATGGGGAAAGCATACCCTATCTCACGCCGCTCCGAACCCTCCTTTGCCATCCTTATAAGTGATATAATAGCAAAAAAGGATCTCTTAACTAGCTTATGTCCTTGGTGTCACAATTATTCTATATATCATACTTGGTGTGCAATTAGACACTATTACGTTGATTTCAGTTTCTAAAGTTGCGTTTGATTTTTCGTTTCAAAACTGAACAATACTGAATTATACTGAAGACTGAATAGTGACTGAAAACTGAAACTGAAAAACATGTTTGTTTTTTTTTTCACTTAAAACTGAATATAAGTGATAAGTTGTTTGTTTTTTTTAAGTTACAAATATCTTAAAATAAATACTTTTACAACTATACCCTTTCAACTATTATTTGTTATATAGTTATATTTTAATATATTAAAGACAACTAAAAAATTAATTGAATAATATAATAACAAATTTACAAAAAACAAATTACCATATAAAATATAACCCTTAGAGTATAAAAATTGAACAAATTAATTGAACTTTAGTTTAAGAAATAACAGTAGATTAGAGTCGGTCATTAATAATCCGTACAATATTTATACTATATATGTTGAATAATAATATAATAATAAATTTATAATGAAATCTATATCCCTATAAAAAAAAATTGGAGAAAGTGGCTGATAAAGTTTTTTAAATAGTGAGAAAAAAAATATTAATATAGTTAAGGGGTGTAAGAGAAGAGTAAATTGGAAATAAATAAAATTTGTATGGATAAATTTGGAATTAATAAAATGATATTTATTTCAGTTATTTTGCATTAAGTGAAAAGTGAAAAATTTTCACTTTTTATAAAAAGTAGTTTTATGAGCTGATTCAGTGGTTTTATAACTTAAAAAATCAAACGAAACAACTTAATGACACACATTAAGGGGTCGTTTGTTTTTTTGTCTGAATACTGAACAGTCCTGAATTTTCAGTCCTGAATTTTTCAAAAGACTGAATAGGGACTAAAATCTGAACCTGAATGACATGTTTTTTTTTCTCACATCTGAATGTACTGTCAACATGTTTGTTTTTTAAAAATAAAATTATCTGAAAATACTTAATTTTACATTTATACCTATATTAATTAAAAGAAGTAATTTAATATGCATCATTCTTTATAACATTTTGTATTTTTTTTTTGCAAACAAAGTTAAATTTCACAAAATAAAAAATTAATCAAAGATTATAATTTTGCATGTTCTGCAAACAAAGTTTAAGTTAAATTTATTGTAAAAACAAAGTTACAGTTCAAGTTCAATTTTGTATGTTGCCCACGCTTTCGGTGAATATGATTCATGAAACCATTTTTTTTGTTTCCTGGATCAGATGCACCGGAAACCAAATAAAAAAAATCTTGAATTTTTCATATACAATAATTCTATAACATCTTCAAGTCACGAAATCTACTCAATATGATAGACAAATTTATTGAGCACTATACGAATAGTTAGATAAAAAAAAATTCTTACCAGGATTTGTCATGAGAGAAATTCAATTGTTCAATCTCTGGAAAAATTCATTATGAGAAGTAATTACAGTTTTTTTTTCTTTTCTAAAACCTGTGTAAATAAGAAATATGTTAAAAGAAAATTTTTTATACCATATCAAATTAACATAAATTTGAAAATATATCTTTTTTTGGAGGATAGACTTGGAAGAAAATATTTTAATTGCAATCCAGTGATTTTGAATTAAGTTAAAAGTCAGGATTTCTTACTTTTTATTTTAAGTTGTTTTTTGATATTTTTAAGTTGTTTGACCACTTAAAAACACAAACAAAACAACTTAATGAGTTTAATTCAGACTCATTAAATCTTAAGTGAAAAAAACAAACGACCCCTAAGTGTCATTAAATATTCAACGGAAAAATCAAACAGGCCATAAGTCTTGCAAAATTGGGAACAAGCGGAGAAAAGATCAATAAGTTACATGAAAAGTCGAATTTAATTTTTTATTTATCCTTTTTAATATTTTTTTCATTAATCAACACAGTCATCTTGAGTATATCCTTGAGACCTTGACATAAAAACGTTGTATATACGATTTGTCATGTGTGAACAGCAAATATATTTGCACTGTACGTTATGGGAAGAAATTGAAGCCAATTTCACGTGGGCATCACGACATGAACATTTTGGTGATGACTTCTGGTTGTTTTCTTAATTTTTTTAGTGGCTAGCAGAATTAGACGATGACTTGTGCAGTAAAGAATGTAGAAAATTGGAATGTGAATACATTGTAAAATCAAATTCCAAATTGGTTTGGACTCAAGAAAAAGAGTACATTTAGGGCATGTTTGGCACACCGGATTGTACTAGGATTGGACAATTTTAGTCTCAATCCGGTGTTTGGCATCGTTTTGGACAAGGGATTACAAATCCCAGAAAAAATTTAGTCCCATGATCATGGGACTAAATAAACCCAACACCCACCCCACCTCTATTTATCCCAGGACTATTTCTCATTGCTTACTCCCTCCTTTGGCGACCACCACAAGACGTTCACACTCCTCCATCTTCCGCCGGCTGCCGCACCTCTCACTGCCATTGTTCTGACTGTCGTCGCTACCACCACTTTTGACACGTACCGGTGCGATCGTGCGATCTCCTCTCACCATAGCAGCCCACAAGCCTCCATCTTCCGCCGGCCGCCGCACCTCTCACTGCCGCTGCTCCATTTTTGTTATAGAGAAATAGAGAAAGAGATGTGCAGAAAAAGAAGGGGAAGATTCAAATTTTCTCCTGGTAACAAAGAAAAAGATAGAGAAGAGAATAGATAAATATGGAGATGGAGTTGATAGTTGGATTTGTGAATGAAAATTGTTGATCGGAGATTTGGAGTTGTGTGAAAAAAAGAGCGAAAGAAAACAGAGGAGAAGAAGAAAAGAGGGATGTTGACCGTGGATGTGGGTTGGTGGAGTGGGTGTGGGTTGGTGGAAGAGATTGTTTTTTTTTTTTTTAATTTTTTGTAAGATAAAACTTTTATTTTGTCCAATCCCATGCTTTACCCAAACACATGATTAGACTGTTTTAATCAATTCCCATATTTATCCAAACACAGTATATTATTAATTTAGTCCAATCCAATCCCATGAAATAGTCAAATCCAATCTCGTGCACCAAACAGGCCCTTAAGGTGAAATCATATCGGAGTCCTGTGTTCCTATCAATATCAAAACAACACTGAATATAAGCATTGTTCAACTTGATTTTTTATCAAGAGTTAAGATGAATATAAGCAGTCATACTTCAGCTGATGCTGACAATCTCACAAATTGTTTGAGAGACGAATTGGCAGCTTTGCATCCTTGGTCTAAAGAATGTTGTATTTAGAGAGTTCCAAAGCGACTACATGGCTTAAACGGAAAGGCTTACACACCTCGAATAGTTTCCATTGGTCCATTTCACCATGGCAAACAAGAGATCAAATCCATGGAAGAGCACAAAAGAAGATACCTACAAAGTTTTCTTTCACAAACCACCACAAGTCTCGGGGATTTTGTCAAAATTATAAAGGTGAGGGAAGAAAGATTACGCAACTGTTATTCCGAAACCATTGAACTTGACAGCGACCAATTAGTGAAAATGGTTCTAGTGGATAGTGCCTTCATCATTCAGCTGTTAATGAGGTACTCTTTCCATCAATTCAGCGAGAGTTTTAGTTTTATATTCAATCGATGGTTGATCGTTGATATATTGCATGACTTGTGGTTGCTCGAAAATCAGCTTCCATTCTTCATTCTTGATGAATTGTTTGAGCTAGCCTAAATACATGTGAATGGCATAAAAGTTTCCATGATTGACCTTATCTATAATTTCTTTCAAGATAGTTTCATAACAGAAAGTTTGAACAGAATCTTTTCTTATGATGTAAAGCATTTTGTAAATCTCATAAGAATTTGTCTCCAACCGCCGCGATTAGATACAGGACTTAGAAAACAACCCAAAAAATTATATATACCAAATGCACTGAAACTTCAACATATTGGAGTCAAGTTTAAAGTTGGGTCAAGTCAAAAATTGTTTGACATAAGATTCAAGAATGGAGTTCTGGAAATTCCGCGTATGATAATATCCGCATCAACAGAATCGATAGTATCAAACGTAGTGGCGTACGAGCAATGTCATTGTGTTGATATTTACCTGAATGACTATGTGAGCCTCATGGAAAATATTGTATCAACTCCTAAGGATGCGGAACTGATTGTCCAAAAGGGAATTATTGGCAATGATATTGGTAATATTGCATTGCTTTCAACTCTTTTTCACAACATTTCGACAATTGTAGCACATGATTGTTTCTATTTTTCTGTTCTTGTTGAAGATTTGAATGACTACTGCCAAGTGCCTTGGCACAAGTGGAAGGCATGTAAGCATTATGCTAAAATATATATAACTCGTATTAAATATATAAGCATGAAAAACGTACCTGAATTTCCAGAATCCATGATAGAACAAGTGTAATAACCTGAAAATAAAACAAAAGAAAACAATAGGGTGTCTTCTACTCTCTTCTCACCTTTCTCAGAGTGCCTAATTGAGAGACAATTCTGTAATACACACTATGAGTGAGAGTAGGGACCTCCTATAAATAGTATAACTTCCTAGAATCCTAACCCATAAAGGATTCTCAATCCTAATAGGACGGCTAGTCCCAAAAGGAATACTTAGGCCCACACATATACATTAGCCCATACCATATCCTACATATATTTAATGTAGCTAAGGTGCACCAAGCCCAACAAATATTGATCACAATCAAACGGGCTTTATCCGGTCAACTCTCACTTACTTAAATATTCCAATCAATTCGGTTTTCATAAACTAAAAATATAATGTCATATGTTGCTCACAATTTTAGAAAAACTTACATTCTCCCACTTGAGCTACATAGACATTATCATTTTATATTTATAATTTCATTTTAGAAAACGACACTCCGAATTGACAAACAATTATCTGTGGCCACAAAGAATGTTAAAGAGAGCAACACCTTCCTTCCCCTTAGTCCAATAGAACCTTAAGTATCCAACTATATAGATCATTACATCTTTAATCGACATAAGACCATATATAATCAAAAATTCTTAGCTCTACCTACCCGGGTAAAATGGTATGTATGTGTGATATGGAAATTACATGCAAATGTGATCATCATGCCTATTTCCATATAGGTCCAACTTTGCATAATGGAAAGCAGCTTAAGACGAGCAAACACTTAATGTCTTAAGCATCTTACACTCACTGGCCAAACACTTTGACCATGAGTTAAACCTCCCTTAAGACCGGCAAATCCTTCTGTCTTAAGTAATATTCACTCATCGGTGGAAACTTTATACCTTATGAGTAAACTGCCCCCTCAAAGCCAAAAGCTTTGAGATATCATGCCATAATCAAAAACATATATGGGCGCATATTATGGCAAATAACATACATATACAATGTACAAATATATTCTTGAGAACAAATAAACAAAATTTAATTAAACATAAAATTGCAGTTAATTTAAAAACAAAACATAACTCCCACTAACCAAGCATATCATAACTATCTATCCAACCCCATGCGGGTAACATGCCCTTTAAAAACCTTCGGAGATAGTCCCTTGATTAGGGGATCAACTATCATCTCTTCTGTGGCAATATGAATAATAGAAGTTTGCAACTCCTGAACTTTCTCTCTAACCACAAGATACTTGATCTCCATATGTTTAGATCCTGAAGGCCTTTTATTGTTCTTGGAGAAAGAAACTGCTGCAGAATTATCACAATAGATTGTCAATGGCTTAGAAATAGAATCCACAATCTTTAACCCTGAAATGAAATTCCGCAACCAAACAGCTTGGATTGTTGCTTCATAACATGCTACAAACTCAGCTTGCATAGTAGATGAAGTTGTAAGTGTCTGCTTGACACTTTTCCACGATATGGCTCCACCAGCCAACATAAACACAAAACTCGAAATGGATTTTAGATCATCTGTACAACCAGCAAAATCCGCATCTCCATAGCCAACAACTTCCAATAGGCCAGAACGCCTATAAGTGAGCATGAAATCATTAGTTCGCTACAGATAACGCATAACTTTCTTTGTCCAATGATGCATACCGGAATTACTTTGAAATCTGCCAAGTACACTAATTGCAAAAGCAATATCAGAACGTGTACAAACATGCGCATACATCAAACTGCCAACCGCAGATGAATATGGGACATCTTTCATTTGAGAAAGTTCTAGCTCATTTTGTGGACACTGTAGCTTCGTAAATTTATCTCCCTTCACAATAGGTACCTCACATGAGGAACAAGTGCTCATGTTAAACCTCTCTAGTACTCTATTGATGTAAGCCTCTGAGATAATCCAAGCAAACCACGTGACCTATCACGTTGTATCTCAATACCAAGGACAAAATAGGCTTCCCCAAGATCCTTCATTTCAAAGCTACGAGATAGAAAATTGTTGGTATTATACAGCAACCCCAAATTATTGCTGGCGAGCAAAATATCATCAACATAAAGTATAAGAAAAATAAAATTGCTCCCACTGACCTTGAGGTATATGCAATGATCCATTGAATTTTCAACAAAATCATACAATATAACAACGTCATCAAATTTCAAATACCATTGCCTTGAAGCTTGTTTCAGACCATAAATGGATTTCCTGAGCTTGCAAACAATATGTTCCTTACCAACTGCCTGAAAACCTTCAGGTTGCACCATGTATACATCCTCTACGAGATCTCCATTTAGGAAAGCGGTCTTCACATCCATTTGATGCAGCTATAAATCAAAATGAGCTACTAAGGCCATACTAATCTTAAAGGCATCTTTTGAAGCGACAAGCGAAAAGGTCTCTGTATAATCAATACCTTCATTTTGACTGAACCCTTTCGCTACGAGTCTAGCTTTATATCTCTCAACATTGCTTTTCGAGTCTCGTTTAGTCTTAAAAACCCATTTGCAGCCAATTGGCTTGCAACCATGAGGCAGTTCAACCAAATCCCAAACACTATTTGTATCCATGGATCTCAGTTCATCGATCATAGCATCCATCCATTTTGACAATTGAAAGCTCCGAACAGCTTGATTACAAGTTCGAGGATCGTCATCCACTCCTAAGTCAAAATCATGCTCCTGTAAATAAGCAATATAATCATCAGGAATGGTAGATCTACAAACCCTCTGAGATCTCCTTAAAGGAACATCAACAATTGGTTGTGGCTCATCAACAACTGGCTGGGGTTCATCAATAATAGGCTCAGGCTGATAAATAACCGGTTGAGGCTCATCAACAACTGGTTGGGGCACATCATCTTGTTCAGATAGTGACTCATCATGATGCTCAAAGAGATGTGGTATGACAATATCCAATGAAGTAGAAGATGTCGGATTAGCCGTTCTTTCTTCCTCAAACGTAAACTCTTAAGTTTGCATATCTTTTTCAACGTCAGTACCTTCCTCCAAGAATACAGCACGTTTAGATTCAACGATCCTCATAGAGTATGTAGGACAATAAAATCTATATCCTTTTGATTTATCCACATATCCCACAAAAAATGCACTAACAGTCTTAAAATCCAGCTTTTTCAAATTAGGATCATAAGGCATCACTTCCGCAGGACATCCTCATACTCTCATGTGACTCGATTTTGGCTTCGAACCAAACCACATTTCAAATGGATTTTTAGGCACTGATTTACTAGGAACTCTATTAAGAATATAAACTGCTGTCTTTAATGCATCACCCCATAAAAATTTAGGCAAAGAAGTCGTACTGATCATACTTCTTACCATGTCCATTAATGTGCGATTACGCCTCTCAGCAACTCCATTTTGTTCAGGTTCACCCGGCATGGTGTATTGAGCACCAATCCCACATTCTTGCAAAAACTTTGCAAACGGACTAGGATTCTGACCAGCTTCACCATACCTACCATAATATTCACCCCTACGATCAGATCTGACACATTTAATCTTTCTTTCTAATTTTAGTTCAACCTCAGCCTTATATATTTTAAAGATATCTAAGGCTTCAGATTTCTCGTGAATGAGATAGATGTAACCATAACACGAGAAATCATCAATGCAAGAAATGATATATCTATATCCACCAAGTGTGGCGAGTGAAAATGGCCCACATATATCGGTATGAATAATTTCCAACATATTTTGACTTCTGGTAGCCCTTTTCTTTTTAGCTCTTGTCATTTTACCCTTCAAACAATTAACACAAGACTCAAAATCTGAAAAGTCAAGTGAATTAAGAATACCATTTCTGATTAATCTTTCAATCCAATCTTTGGATATATGGCCTAAACGTCTATGCCATAGCATGGACGAACAATTTTCCCTCTGGCGTTTGGATCCAATGGTAGAATTTATCACAACAGCGGAACGAGAACATTCACCATCAAAATCAGAGTGTAAATTTAATTTATACAATCCATCGCATAAACAACCAGAACCAATGAGAAGAGAACCATGATAAAGAACAAATCTTTTATTAATGAATTCAAAACGATAGCTATTAATATCTAACCTAGAAATGGAAATCAAATTACGTCTGAGAGAAGGAACAAAAGCAACATCATCTAAATCAAAAAACTTTCCTAAAGCTAAAGGTAATCTAACAACTCCTATAAACTCAACTAAAGCCTTCTCTCCATTTCCCATAAAAACGATAGCTTCTCTATCCCTTGGTTTCCTTTTGCTTCTGAAGCCATGCAAGGAATTCGAAACGTGAATAGTAGCTCCAGAATCAATCCACCAAGAATTCAAATGGACATCAACCAAATTAGATTCAAAACATACGAGAGCTATAGAGGTACCTTCTAGGTGTTTCTTAAACTTAAAGCATTCCTTCTTTATATGGCCATCCTTTTTACACCAAAAACATTTGTCTTTCAAGTCTTCAGCCTTAGCCTTAAAGAACCCATTAGTCTTGCCAGTTTTCTTTCCATGATTTTTAAACTTCTTACCCCTACTGAACTTCTTGTTACCCTTGTAGTTGTTAGTAACCATATGCGCACTCTGTTTCTTACTCTTGCGAATTTCCTCCTGGACCACAATAGCAGTCATTTGGTCAAAAGTCCATTCAGCCTCTTGAGCATTATAAGAGGTTTTCAGAACATCAAAATCACTTGGAAGAGACTTAAGGACCTGCCATACAAGGTAAGAGTCAGAGATCTCAGTATTCAGATCCCTTATTTTCATGGCCATATTAGTCATCTTCATAATATGCTCACGAACATCACCGGTACCATCATAAACCGAAGTCGCCAGCTGGCTCAGATACTTTCCCCTCTCAGTCTTGCTCTGCTTCTTGAACTTGCCACTCACAGCTTTAAGAAAAGCCTTTGCATCCTTGCATTTTGGAATACTCTTCTTAATAGTTTTGGAAATGAACAAACGCATTATCATCAAACATTTTCGATTAGACTCTTTCTATTTCTTTCGATGAGACCTCTCTTTAGCAGTACTCTCATCAGTGAGTTTAGGAGGTTTCTTCTCATGTAACGAAAGGTCTATTCCCCAAAGAGCTAGAACAGCAGTGAGTGTCTTTTTCCATTCCTCGAAATTGTTCCCATCCAAAGGTTTGATAGCAGACAATTGGGAAGCAAAGTTTTTGACATTGAAAACTGAATTTCAAAACAAAAGATTTAAGGATTTCTTGCTCATAAAACGATAGTCAAAACATTTATAGAAACATAATTCAACATGTGATTGGGCAAATATCACAACATTATATAAATGAATTCCTTAAGACGATGAACTCCTACGGAGAAAAACACCACCTATCGCATGTTTTAATTATCTCTGTAATAACCCTCCTACGGAGATGATTAAAACATGCATACAGTTTCCATTATTGCAGTTTTATAGATGAATACCTCAAGATGATAAACCTACTACGGAGAAGAACACAACCTATCACATATGATAACCCTCTTACGGAGATGATTAACAAATGTATTTCCATCATTGCAGTTCAAATTTAATAATTGATAACCAACGAACATCTCACAATCTTAATGATTAGTAACTACGTGAAACATAATCATCCAATTCACGAGAATATTCTATCAATTATTAAAACTATCAAATTAATAACCGTCAGCCAAATAAATTCTCAAAATCCAAATGATTAGTAACTGCGTGAAACATAATCATCTAATTCACGAAAATATACTAAACAGATTATTAATTTCAATATGAAAACTTAATGACTAGTCTACTACGTAGAAACATAATCATCAAAAATAACAAAGATTATGAACCGCAATTATTCCAAAACATTTTTGGAAAATTATAAATACTGCCCCTGATTTTACAAAATTACAAAAGGCCCCTAGAGTTTCAATAATTACAAATGAGCCCCTATATTTTATCAAAATAACAAACTGACCCAGTACGTTTTTATAATTAAAATTTGGCCCCAAATATTTTAAAAATTACAAAGTGACCCTGTAACCTTTCATTAATTATAAATCGGCCGCAAAACTATCTTAAAATTGCAAACTGGCCCAGTAAGTTTTGGTAATTATAAATTAACCCTAAAAGTTTGTCAAAATCACTTAATGGATCAAAATAATTACAAAATAGTCCTTCAAAATTATCGAATTTTCAAGGAGTGGCCCAAAGCAAAATCAGCCATGGAAACCCTAGACTGCGTTCGCCGCCGCCTCGACAGCCCATCTGTTACCTGAAGGCAACATACGGCGGCGTAACCTCGACCCACAAGTTCAGATCGAAGCGACGAAGACCAACGATCGACGCCCAAACTGATCGAGCGAACCGGCGGTCGATCTGTGCTTGATCTTACCAGATCGTGGTCGAGATCGAGATCAACGACCAGCGATCATCACCTCGCCGCAGAACTCACGCGTTTCACGCAAGAAACCCACCGGAAAAATGGCGTTGACCGAGAAGAGGAAACTGGGTTAGGTTGGCTGGGATCAGTTCTGATATGGAGGCGTTGACCGAGAGTCTACCGCGATGGATCTGGGTTTGAAAACCCATCGACCCAAGAGAAAGAAATCAGATCAGGTGATCTGATGATTTAATCCCAAACCTTCGCCAGATCGAGAAAAAACCCATATCTGAGTGGATCTAAATCTAAATCCTAAATTCTAGTTCATCTACTGGTCGAATCATATCATGCTATCAACAATTTCTATCTAGAAACCAATCATCCAACAAAAGGGTTTTCTCTAACGCATTCAACATAAATCAATATATTCATGTATCAAAACAGTAGACGAATAATAACAAGAATTCAGTATTCAGTTTATGTAAAAATACGGTAGCAATATATATAACTCGTATTAAATACATAAGCATGAAAAATGTACCTGAATTTTCAGAATCTATGATAGCACAAGCGTAATAACTTAAAAATAAAACAATAGGGTGTCTTCTACTCTCTTCTCACCTTTTTCAGAGTGCCTAATGGGAAGACAATTCTGTAATACACATTATGAGTGAGAGTACGGACCACCTATAAATAGTTAACTTCCTAGAATCCTAACCCATAAAGGATTCTCAATCCTAATAGGACGGCTAGTCCCAAAAGGAATACTTAGACCCACACATATACAATAGCCCATACCATATCCTACATATATTTAATGTAGCTAAGGTGCACCAAGTCCAACAAATATTGATCACAATCAAACGGGCTTTATCCGGTCAACTCTCACTTACTTAAACATTCCAATAAATTCGGTTTTCATAAACTAAAAATTTAATGTCATATATTGCTCACAATTTTCGAAAAACTTACAAGGCAACCTTGAGAAGAGACTATTTCAGAACTCCATGGGCTACTGTTTCTTTTATTGCAGCTGTTAATCTTCTCCTACTCACTTTTATACAAAGCTTGTGTTCAATCCTAGCATTGTAATTTCAGGTCATATGGACGAATTTCGATGATATTGTTCCTGGCAATCTTTTTTGTTTTGTTTTGTTTTTTTTCCGCAATAGATGACTAGAAAAGAAAAGCTTATTAACTTATTAATTTTCATATACGTACATTAGAGCAAATGAATTGGATAGAGTTAAGAAAAGCTTTGCAATTAGCCTAGCTATCTTTAGACATCAAAAGATGAACCGCGTTTTAAAAACGCACAGCTGGAAAAACAGCAACCTGGGGATCATGATGAAGATCTCACGATATAACGTTGCGCTTGAATAAATAAATCAGGTCAATAATCGCAACGTGCAGGTTGTGCTATATCATTGCAGTATGGTCCAGCGAGAAAGCCTGGTCAAACGACATTGAAACTTATTGAATAATATAACTTTGGAAATGTATTGATGTCTACTTTCCACCATGTTTTACAAAATATGATGTCAATGTCTGCAGAAAAAAGTTATGATTATCTAAGTGATGAAATGTCGGTTTTGGATCGAAAATAGAATTCCCCTGTTTCAGCAGTCACTTAGGGTACTCCGAAAATAACCCCTGTATAGCAGACAACCATGATCAAGTTGCTGATGAAGACGATCATGATCAGCATGATCAATCTAAATATCAAATCATCATCAATGCAATCAAGTTGCTTATGATTGCATTCTATTAGAGTGGTAATTCTCAGCTGAGTTTGTAACTGATTCTTGCCACCCAAGCTGTCAAGATTCCTCTTGTAACTAACTTCACATGGCAGCTCTAATGTGAGCCAATGAGACTGCCATGTCATAGTTAGTTACCGTGTTTTCAGGAAAGCAATTTTGCTCTTTTTCGCTGTAAGGTTCAGACTTTAAAAGGTGGATCATGAATGTTTTTGTAATTGTTCGGTCAATGAGTTGGGTTCTGGATTCTACTTTTTCTTTCTGAAAATATTCGGTCATTAAAAAAGAGATGTTTGAGATAATTATTTTTTTCTTTTCTTTTTTAAAATAAAATTAAATCATTTTTTTGTATGCTTAATCCCACCTCATTCAATGGCCATTCCTATGGTAATTATCACTCATATCTTTGTTTTACCACGACAGAAAACGTACAAAAATTTCACTAATTAGTACATTAATTTGTAACGTTATACAACTAGTTGATGTCAATTTCAACTGAAACTTCCATAAACAATTAGTTAAATCTTAAATTATGAAAGTAAAGAAACCGGTACTAGACAAGATAAGGTTGGTCAGGTGGTTTGCCCATCACACCTACACCACGAGGTTGTGGATCTCCAAATCCTGAATTATTATAATACTTCAAAATAATAATAATAATAAAAGAAACCAGTACACAAATTAACATTAAAAGTTGCTATTTTTTGATAGAATAAACAGTTTGTATAATGGAACAAACGGTTTGTATGAAAGTGAAAAAGAGAAGAATAGCAGCTGCAATGACAGGGATGGAGGTCCATGGAGAGTTGAAATAATTTTGCTTCGAGTTTTCCTTCCACTCGTTTAAATTTTCAACAAGAGCAGAGTAGTAGTATTTCCAAGGGTACATTCTATTCTCTTTGATAAGGTTGTGAAAAATACTTAACACAGTTTCACTGTTACATAACCAGTTTTCCACAACTCCATTTTTAATGAGAAATTTTGTGTCATTTTGTGTTTGAATTAATGCACTTATTGTGAAGTCTGAGAGTTCGGTTCTCAAGAGTAGTTGGTAGTTGGCATCAGTATTTATTCAATGATGTAGAGTTATTATTTATTTGATATTTCCAAGATAGCAATCTAGAGTCATACGAAATCTCTTTATATTGAGTTGTAACTTAGTTTTACTAATACAGAACATCAAAGCTCTACAATAGCAACTCAAAATATATTTCACCATTATTCTATTTACTCAAATATTTCTCTAATAAAATGGTATCAGAGCAATGTTTACTGATCTGGTTGAGTGTTATTTTCTTTTAGTAGTTTGAAAGATGTCATCTTCTTCGGTCCAAACTTTGCAGGAAAAAATTATGATTTTTGGAAGGTAAAAATGAAGACTCTGCTTTTGTCAGAAGGTCTTTGGAACATTGTCAAATATACAAACACTGTTAAATTGCCCAAAGCTAACCTAGAGGGGGTGAATAGATTTTTATAATTCTTTTCATTCCCTTGAAAACAAACAAAAGTTTGTCCCTCTAATTAGCTTGTATCATAACACAATAACAAATGAAATTACATATAGACTATTGAAAAGCATATTCAATTAAAGTCTACAATTTGCAAGTGAAGAGATTAAACTAAAACACAAATCAACCAACACTTGTATGTGTGTGTGTGTATATATGTATATATATGTGTCCAATACACACAAGTTCAAATGAATGAATGACTATATACAAATAAGTCAATGTACAAAGATAAATGATATATAAAAATTTGATCAAAAGAGTGTTTGCATCTCAACCTTTATAAAGATATGAAGAAATGATGAACTAAACAAGATACAATCAAACACATATACAAATATAAAAGAGATAGGGATAGAGACATTTGACACGTTATTTTTTACGTGATAAAATCTTTAAAGAGGAAACATTCACGGGTTGAATCCACAACCACCGGTAAATCATCTTTCACTAGTTAGATAAAGTACACCATCAAAAGTGAACAATCCACATGATACACTCTCTATTGGAAATCCCTTTTATCCTACATGCGAGCCTACTAATGAAAGACTTGCCTACTTTCTATCCAAGACACATCACATGTCTCTAGAAAGTTTCTTTGCTTGACTATCCAGATCATCCCAATCCTAGCCAAGCTTTCTTTGCTCAACTATCTGGATCATCCCGATTCTAGTCAAGACTTCCTTGCTCAACTATACGGATCATACCAATCCTAATCAAGACTTCA
This sequence comes from Dipteronia sinensis, assembly GCA_033220585.1. Classification (NCBI taxonomy): domain Eukaryota; kingdom Viridiplantae; phylum Streptophyta; class Magnoliopsida; order Sapindales; family Sapindaceae; genus Dipteronia; species Dipteronia sinensis. The sequence goes on from CM065641.1 coordinate 51,279,702, forward strand.
TACATTTTACAAGAACTTTCTAAACGTGATCAAATGTATGCAAATGCAAACATATGCAACACAGAATATGTGATCAAATATATTCTATGGAAACTAGAAATCATCACTGAGAACACAATGTATATTTTTCTTGTTTATAATCCAAACAAATATGACATCACACAAATGACGCATGTAACATATGAAATGTATGGATTAGGTACTGTTATTGGTCAAATATGGAGGGTTGACACGTCAGCATGGTTCCCAAATAATATGGTAGTCAGATGTGCCACATCGTTAGAAGCCAGCTAGAGGAGACCAACCCAAGTTGACCAAAGATGGTCTCAAAACCCAGTCAGGTTCATCCAGGCAGTTGGGTTAAAATAACTCGATCGGGATGGCTAGATTGATCGGGTAAAGATGACTCGATTGGGTTAACACACCCGGTCTGGATTAAGTAACCGATCGGAGTAAACGAGATTCGATCGGGTTGGATAGATGGTCAACTGAGCTACACATACACAATGTTGAATTCAAAACATACACGACTCAAATACGTAGAGAAAGAGTCTTGCACAAACAATGTTTCTTGGATTATATTCTGATAAGGAAACAAGCTTCCTTAAATATAACAGGGTCCAAATCAGACAGGAGATCTAATGCATTTAATACGTAGAAGGCGTAGAATAAGAAAGAAGATAAAGACGACTCCGATAAGTAAGAGTCCTATTAAATCTCATCAACTTCACTTACTTGTACACTAAGAATTAGGGTTCTATACACATATAAAAAGACCTAGATACTCCATTGAAACAGTTAGTGCAATATTACACAGAGAGAAAGAAAAGAGATCGAGTGTGTAACCTTAAGTATTCATAGTGAAGTTTTTCCCTCACCGACTCCGACAACCGTGGTTTTTTCCTCTTTGGGTTTTCCACGTAAAACTTAGTGTCTTGCATGCTTGATTTGTTTTCTCGCTTTATAATTTGATAATTAATTCGTATCAACTTGTTGAACGAGTGGCAAACTTACATAATCCAAAAATCACTTTCAACAATTGGCGCTAGAGGAAGAGGGATACATCAGCCTTGAAATACTTGTGAAACAATAGCATGGCAAACAGTAGAGATGGAAATCAATCTCCATACGATGTTAACACCCCGCATGGTGTCAACAACTCTGGCCCTGTAAACGTCAAGGTCATTAGGGGATATTTAGCCTCCACCACTCTAACCTCAGCCGGCCAAGCCGTGATAACCTCCACAAACACTCCCTCAAGGATTTACCCATATGCATTCCGGCAAGTCCAAGAATCCTTGCAGAGAGTCATTGAAAACGCGGACATGCAGGGAATCAATATAACCGCAACCACCAATCTAACCTCCCCGTACCAGCTATCCACGTCGGTGGTGGCCTAGGACCCCAAGGGGCACTCTGAGATAGTGGGTGTGACTCTAGATTCTCCTCGTAAAACTGGTAAGATAGGGCGGATCACCAAGAAATTAGGGAACATTCACAAAGGAGAGATGATCACCAAGATAACCAGGGCCACAGAGGCCATAGTAGGCGAGATGACCGAGATAAGAGAGGTCGTAAGGAGTCCAGCATTCAAAAAGATACTGGGAAATACGATGGAGGCAAGCTAGAATATACCCAGGAAAATCGGTATGATGGTCACAGGAGAAGATCTCTATCAGCTTCGGCTGATGAAGATGCCCCACCTAGAAAGCGTCGAGAGACGAGCCCTCTTGTTCAGTACAACCAGTACAATGCTCAAATTACAAGGCGCATAACATGGGATTATTCGTTAGAAATTTGATGAACATGGTAAACCGGAGGGTGAGCGAAAAGTCTTGCTACGAAGGATAAAAGCGTTATAGTTGAGGCATGGTCATGGAAATTTATTGATTGGCAATTCTAGTAGCCCATTCTCCGACTCGATCCGACAAGCTCGATTCTTAGAAAATTTCATAATGCCTCATATGAAGCAGTTCAAGGCCAACACCGACCCCATGAGCATGTTAGGAGGTACCATAGTGCAATCACCCAGTACGATTATAATGATGCGTTTATGTGCAAAATGTTCCCGCAAACTCTGGGAGATCGTGGGTCTAGATGGTTTGGTGGCCTCACCAGCGTCTCGATTAGGAATTTTGAAGAAATGATACAGGCCTTCACTTGGCAGTTTATGGGCAACATCCAGAGGAGAAAGTCAATATATGTTCTCTCTACCTTAAAATAAAGGAACGAGGAGAGGTTGAAAGACTACCTGCCCAGATTCTCCCAAGAAGTATCAGAGATACAAGTCTCTAATGACAATGCAGTGGTATCTGCTTTTATTAATAGCCTACAGCATAGCGAGTTGTCCCTCAGTTTGAGACAGATAGCCCATGGTGGAGAGTTCATACATGGCGGCTGATCAGAAGAGAGCCAAAAACATAAGGAAGGTAGCTCTAAGGGCAACCAAAAGTGGGACTAGAAGAATAGCAATTTAGACAAAGGAAAGGAAGGTCGTAAAGATCATGACCAGAAAGGCAATAAGCCCTTCTCGAGGCAATTTACCAAGTACACTCCTTTAGCCAAGTAGCAAGAGGAGATTCTGGCTATAATAGAGGATAATAACTTCACAAGAAGCTCGCAAAATAGTTAACCTTCGCCAAAAAAGATACATCTAGATATTGTCGGTTTCACTACGAAAAATGGTCACGAGACCTCACAACCTAGATTTGAATATTTTAGTAAAATAAGTGGAATTATATATCTTCATTATTTTTATAATTATTCATATGTGTGTACATATATATATATATATATATTACACAGTAATATCAACTAAATGTAATGCTTTCATACAAAAACTCTCACTTTTCTACACTTGGTTCCCTACCAAAAGATCATAACAAAATAATATCAATGAAAAGTATCGATTCCATTCTACCTTTACTCTGAAACTCTTTGAAGGTACAAGTTCTTGAACTTTGTTTCATTTTTAATTTTGATTAAAGCTTTAGTATTTTTTACATACTCTTTTGTTTTCTTTTAATATAAAATATCTCATTAACAAAATTTAGGCCTCTAACAATTGCTCAACTTTAGTTTATGGAGATGTTTTAATATATGGCTTTTGGAGTGAATGCAATAGAATTATACATGAAGCTCTATAATTAATTGCTGGAATTTTTGGAGTTCATTAATAGTTCAAGCTTGAGTGTAGGTTGAAATTGTGATATGTTTTAATACCAGTGAAGCAACTTACTGTGTTGTTTATTTTTGTTATATTTTTTGGTTGCAATTGATGCCGAATTTTGGTATGAGAATAGAAGACATATATATCTACTTGTGTTATAATTTTCGGAATTTTTGGTGGTGTTCCTCATAGGGAGATTTTAATTCTAAATCGATTACATATGCATATTTTCTGAATCATCAAACTGACCTTACTGTATTTGAATAATTTTAAATTACAATTGGGGATGTATTTAAGTTTAATTTTAGGTATTATGGTTGTAGAGGCATAATTTCATTAGAATATAAATTTTCACGAATTTCGGTGTCATAAAAGTATTTTAATTCTTTGAGTATATTTGATATTTAAGCCATGATATTTAGGCTGACAGTCATGAGCTCTTGGTGTTTTAGGAATTTTAATTCTGAAACGGAGGTAGGTAAAATTCTGATTTTCTGTATAAGGATACAGTATTGATATATTAGTCTATAAATAAATATTAAGAATATTTTGTGGTCTGTAGGATTGTTAAACCTTTATATGAAGTCTGATTGGAGGATTGAAATTTATGCTGTCAGGATTGACCCTTGTGTGTTTAGAAAATTATAGAGATTTATAGGTGTTTGATAAAATTATGATATATTGAGGGGAGTTAGTAATCTGATTTTTGGATTTATTGACTAAGTTTTGAATATTTTTGAGCCCCTTAATATTTTCGAATCACTAAAGTTTAAGCACTAAAATTTGTTTTTCTGAAATCTCTTCATGGAAATTAATAAAAAAATGTACTTACGAAGTTGAGTTAGATTTCTTTTATTTGGATGGTTTAATTGAGGGATTATATTCTATATGTTTAGCTTCCTCTCGTGATTTTCCAATATCGTTAGTGAAACCTTACACTTGCTATTATCGGAGGTAAGTAGATTTTCTTTTTTGCATAGTATGTAATTGCACAAATGTTTTCTTAGAAATCAAATTTATTTATCATATTGTTATGTTCTGAAACATTTTATTTTATATGTTTATATATGTTTATAAACTCGTTTTCCTACTTAGTCTTTACTTACATATTTGTTACGTAATTCTTTTTAAATGAGTTTTACCTTTACTGGAACTATTTATTTAAAAGCTTAAATGTTTGGTCCTTTTATGATTTAGTAATGTAAATGTACATATATATATATATATATATATATATGTATTGAAAGTAATTTTTTAGCTCAACGTCAGTAGTAAATGAAATGTGAAATGAAATGTTGATCACCAGTGATAATATAAATGCAACGCGCGCGACAAATGAAATGTTATGATTTTGGTCTTGTACAAATTTTTGAAATGTTATGATTTTGGTCTCATACCAATTTCTGAAATTTAAATGGCCGGGTCACCGGGGGATTGGTGACACTACTTAACTTGAGCTTATTTTTATGAAATGTTATTAATCGTTATCGTACATTGAAAATGTTAGTTTTGCAAGTTTTACTTGTATTTAAAAATGTTACTTTTGCAATTTTAATTGTATATGAATATTTGAAAATTTAAGTACTCTTTAAATGTTATTGAAAATTTCATAAATGTTTTCGATTACGTATTATGCAATACTTATTCAGTTGACAGCTCACCCCTTGTCATTTAACATTTTGCAGACTATGTATCTTAGAAGTTGACCGCTAGGGCGATAGACTTTCAGAAGTTAGAGGTTATTGAGATTTTATGTAATGTTTTTTTTTCTTTGTTCTGTTACCTAGAATTTGAGTTTAGGTACTCGGTATTGTTTCAATTTCCTTTAGAGTGTTTTGAACTTTGTTGACAGTGATTTTTGGATTGCGTAAAGTCAATCACGCCTCACACAAAGTATGTAAAGTTTACAGCTATATAAAGAATCAAAAGAAATAAAAGAAGTTGTGCAAGCAAGTTTTACTTGGTAAAACCCCAAAACGGGGAAACATCCACGGTTGCCGGTGATAGACATGACGCCGGTTCCGGTTGCGGTCTGGTTCTGGTTCGGAACCGGCGGTTCCGGTTCTGGTCCGGTTCCACCGGTTCCGAACCGGAACCGGGCTTTTTTTTTTAATCATAAAAAAAATTAGTCATGTAAAAATGTAATTAGTAAATGTATTTTATTGGGTCACCCGCAAAATAAAGTTAATTAAATAAATGACAAATTAAAAAAAAAACAAAAAAAAACAAAAAAAAAAAAATTGGCCTTGCACTTAATTTTTACCACAATTAAGTTGCCTACGTATCTTCTTAAGGGTTTAGAAGAATCAAAGGCCACGTAGTTCTCTTACCTTTTATTGTAGATTTGGACTTTGGAGTTTGGAGATGGGGATTTGGCGTGAAGTCGTGGACTAATTGTTGCCATGATCATCCGTTCGACTTTCAGCCGGTTGATCATCTTTAAAGAAATCGTATGGTTCCTCTTGATCGATTTCTTGTTGTCTATATTGAGCCTTCGTCCAATCTTCAACACAAGCTTGTATCTGAAGTGATTTCGGACTCATAAGGGAACGTTTTGGGTCTAAAATATTCCCACCGGCACTGAACTGTTGTTCTACCGCCACCGTAGAAACTGGTGTTGAAAGGATTTGTTTGGCTATCATAGCCAAGATTGGAAAGTACCTTTCATGCTCTTTCCACCAGTATAGGATATCAAATTTTTTATCTTCGGTGTCTTCTATGAACCCAAAAGAGGTACTTAGATAAGATTCAAGCTCGGAATATGTGGTGGTTTTTTTTTATAAAAGATTATACCCTAAATTAACAAATGCAGAGGATGATGATGATGAACGAGATACATTTTGAGTTTGTGGAACATCTATGTTCAGTGATGGACCGTAAACTTTAATATATTCATCATATAATTCATACAATAATGTCTTAACCCTAGCACAACACATATCAACATCATAATCTATTTTTAAACATTGTTCATAATAAGCAGAAAGATAATCAGGCAAACTTTCTAATCTACAACGTGGATCAAAACACAAGGCAATCAAATAAATATTTGGAAACTCCTTTTAATATTCTAATCATTTATTCTTCATAGCAGTAACAGACTCATGTAATTCTGAGTCGGATTCACAATGAGCAAATGTACCAGCAATATTAAGACTCTCAATAATAAATAAATTAGTTGTAGGATAATAAACACCAGATAAATTGTTAGTATCAGTATAAAAAACTTTTAACAAACCACAAACATTGCTACAAGCATCCCAATGACTTTGATAAAGATTAATGTGACTAACATGATATTGAATAAAAGTAACTAATAAATCCCTATATTCATAACTTCTAGCAAGCAATTTATAAGTAGAATTCCAACGTGTTGGAACATCACGAGGAAATCTAATGGCATGCTTACCATTTTGTTTACAATATGCTGCCCATAATTTCATTACAGAAGGATGTTTCCACAAAAAATAGAGGGCATCTTTAATAGGTTGAATAAACTGTTCAAGAGTTTTTAATCCTTTTTGAACACATAAATTGAAAACATGGCATGCACATCTTTGATGAAAAAATTTACCACCAAGATAAGGTTTGCATAATTCAATTAAAGCAAGAATAGCAGTGGTATTGTTAGAAGCATTATCAAAACCAATTGCAAAAATTTTATTCTCAATTTTATACTCTGAAAATAATTCTAAGATGTCTAAAAATATTAGCAGCAGTGTGTTTTTCATCAAAAACTCTAAATGCAAGAATTCTTTTTTGGATAGTCCATGCATTATCCATATAATGGCAAGTGACACTTATGTATGAATGCATTTGTCAATGATCACTCCATATGTCGGCACATACGGAAACACGACCATTATATTTTTCTAAAAATTTTTCCAAGATTTTCTTTTCTTTTTCATAAATGTTTTCAAGTGCTTCTGTGAGCGTGGTTCTAGGAACACGACATGCAGCAGGATTTAATGCTCGTTGACAATAATTATTAAAACCAACATTTTCACCAAAACTAAATGGTAAGTGTTCTACTGCAACCATTCTAGCTAATTCTTCTCTATTTTTTGCATCACTATATTTAAATAATTGTTGGTTAGGGGTAGCGTACCTGGGAATTTGAGATTGTGAACTCGATTTGGCCTGTGCATCTGGATGTGAGTTCGTTATATGCTTCCGATATGACCCATATCCTCCAGATTTGTGTCATTTAAATACTTTTTTACAGTAATTGCAAATCACTACTGTGCTTCCATCTTCATGTGTAACTTTCTTCATATGGAGTATGAATAGATCAGATTTGACCTGCTTCGGTAACTTTTCTTCCATCTGTGGATAAAAATCAAAATCTTGATGTGGGTTGGGATCAGGCTCATCACCATCATGGCCAAGATCAGGCATATTTTCTGATTGGCTTGTCAAAATGGGGGTGACATTGAGATCGGGTTCATAAATTCTAAGAGAGGGATGAGAATGAGATTGAGGAAAGTTTAGGCCTAAGTCTTCAGCATAGACTTGTTGTTGTAGATACTCGTGATAGGCACGGTCGTCATGACCCAGATTATCCGTCATACGACCCTTACCTTTCATCAAAATGGAGCGTCTAGGAGCGTCACCACTTCCACTTGCCATTTTAAAAATTGAATTGTAAAATTCCTTGAACAAAAAATGTTAAAAAATTGATTTAAAAAATGATTAAATGGTTGGAAATAAATTTGGAAGAAAATTAGAAACTTAGTAGTTAGTAATTGCAATTTGCATATAAAATATATTGCAAATAAAATAAATTGGATATAAAATAAATTGCAAATAAAATAAATTGGAATATATAGCAAATAAAATAAATGAAATTGGAAACTTAGTAATTGACTAATTGCAAATTAAATAAATTGGAAATAAGAAATATTGCAAATAAAATAAAATTAGAAACTAAGTAATTGTAAATAAAATAAATTGGAAACTTACTAACTTAGTAATTGCAAATAATATAAATTGGAAACTTGGAGACTTGGAGTTTGAGAATTGAGACTTGGAGAATTGAAAGTTTAGAGAGAATTGAGAATTGAGAATTAGAGAGAATTGAGGAAATTGGGGTGAGGAAAAATGAATGGAGGGGTAGGGGTATTTATAGAAAAGAAAATGAAAAGAAAAATTAAAAAAAAGAAAAAAAAAACATCAGCCGACCGTTGGGCCCAATGGCCTGCTGACGTCAGCGGACCGTTGGCCTCCAACAGTTCGTTTTAAAAAAAAAAATTAAAAGAAGAACCGGGCGGTTCGAACCGGAACCGAACTTCCGGTTCGAACCGCCCGGTTCTTCGCTGAAGCGAACCGGAACCGGAACCGTGCCGGACCGGTTCCGGTCCTGTTCTAGAACCGGAACCGGTTTTTCTGGTTCCGGTTTCGGTTTTCTGACGCCGGTTCCGGTTCGGTTCTCCGGTTCGAACCGAACGGCGTCATGTCTAGCCGGTGATGGCGAGGAGAAGAATTCACTATGAATAATATATTTACACACTCAACCTTACTTGCTCCCTTGAATATCTAATGATTCGTGAACCCTTGTTGGGTATTTTTAAGGTCTATTTATACATGTATAGAACCCTAATTCTTTTAGTTCAAGTAAAAGAAAGGTGGCAGTGATTTAATAAAACTCTGACTTGTTGGAGTCGTTTCAAGCGCATCAGGACTTTGCATGTTTTAAGTTCTGATAACTCTTAAGGAAATCTGTTTCCTTATCAGAGTATGCTTCTTGCAACCTTATTTGAGGAGGATTCTTCTTTACGTGTTTGAGTCGTAATAATGTTATCAACATGTTAAGCATCTGAACGTATCTAGACATTGTCCAGGTGTCACTTAGCCGACCATTTTACAAACCCGATCAGATCTTGTTACCCCTGAGTAGGGATCTTCACCTGATCAAGTAATTATACCCGATCATTCAGGTTTCCCCCAATCGTTATTTTGATAACCCGATCAATCTAATTATCTTGGTCGGGTATTCCCAACCCGACCATCTAAGTAACTCTGATCAGTATTGTAGGGTCATTTTCTGATCATTTTAGGTTGGTTCAATTTAGTTGACATTTGTTGACACTTGTTGACACGTCACTGGTTGTCCCCATGTAACACAATGTTTATGCTGACGTTTTATCTCTCCAAATTATACAAATAACAAACTTTATTATTGGATTTATTTGGAGATATGTTTTCATTTTAGAATGGCTTATTTTGGAGATATTCAATGATTGGTAGTTTCTTTTTGGTGAAGTAATTAATGATTTATGACTTAACATTCTGAATCAAAGTGTTTAATTACCCTTTGAGTTTTAGGGTGTTACAATATAGTTCCAACACAAAGGGTTATTAATTATATGATGTTGAAACTGAAAAAACTAATTATGAGAATAGATGTTATTTTTGATGAAAAGACAGTTTGGGATTGGAAAGAAAAAAAAACAGAACTTAAGAAGCCTCTTGCTATTCTTCGATTACAAGATGCATCTATATATCCCGCATCATCATCAAACTTAGCAAGTTTAAGCACAAGTGCAGATTCTTCTTCTCCGGAAACTTCTCAGACAAGAATGTGAATGCCATAAGGTGTTTTTCAGTCACCATCACGTTATGCAAGTTCAAGCTCTAGTAGACCATCGTCTCCTGAAAGTCCTCCAAGAAATACTCGTTTTTTGAGTGACTTGTATCAGTATTGCAATTTTTCTGTAGTTGAACCAAATTTTTTTGAAAATGCTTAAGGAGGAAAGCAATGTATGATGAAATTGCTATGATTGAGAAGAATCAAACCTGGCAGCTTGTTGATCATCCGAGAGATCGAGAAGTCATTAGAGTAAAATGGATATTCAAAACAAAATTTAATCAAGATGGCAACATTCAAAAGCACAAGGCAAGGCTTGTTGCTAGAGGATTTACTCAAAAGCCAGGTACCGATTCCTATTAAACATTTGCACTTGTTGCAAGACTTGAAACTATCAGAACCTATGGGAAACCATTAAATAACAATATATGTTCAAAGAGGAAGGAATTTTGAATAGTTTGAACTTTGAGGAAGCAATATATGTCTAAACCATAATCAGAATTCTAACAGGAATTATAGTCACAATAATGCTTTCCTAGGGTTTCTATGGATCCTTTGAAAGTCTGTCCTTGGGGATTCCTTGCTCCATTTTCTATCTCTCATTCTTCTTCTTTAGCTGCTCCTTCTAAATCCAAGACCTTTTCTTGTTTACTTAAATCATCTAATGTGCAGGTTCAATCCAATCTCCTTCCAGCACCGGTGGTTCGTGGAGATCTTACGTGTATAAGAATCAGGCAAAATATGTCCAGGCCAGATTGGACTATTGTCGGATGAATCTTTTCGGTCAACTCTTATTGCGGAAAGGTTTTAAGCCAATTAAGCTAAAAGATCTGAAAAGTCTTTTGCAGTCGATGTGGCAACTCCTCCACCCTTGGAAGCTCACGTCGTTTCCTAAAGGGTACTTTGATATTCTTTTACCAATGAAGAAGATCTGAAATGTGTATGGAGCAATAGTTCTTGTTCCATCCCAAAAGGTATTTTCTGGCTCTTTAGGTGCTAATAAAATTTTAACCCAAACTCTCAATAGTTAACTCATGAACAAGTATGGGTTTTGTTTTTATTATGTCTGCTCAGAATACTAACATCCAGATACTATAATGGAGATTGCTCGTGGCGATGGAATCCCCTTGCAGTTGGATCAAGCAACACATGATGAGGTATATAGGTTTTATGCTCGTGTCTTTTTGGATATTGATTTATCAGCTAATCTTCTTCCTTCACTGATGGTTGAAAGAAATGATCATTATGGCTTTGTAGTGGATGTAGTTTACAAAAATCTTCTTAGTTGTTGTGCTAGGTGTAACATTTTTGGTCATGATATGGCCAAGTGTCAGAATAATGGCCATAATCATACGATGGAACGTGGTAGGTCTGGCACACAAAACTCAAATCGGACTAACCAGTCTTTACATCATACTAATAGTAAGGTTGGTCCATCTAGGATTGACATTGATAATGCTATCACACAACCTGCAGTTCTCGGGTTGAATGACCATGCTTTAAAGTCTAGTCACATGACGATCGTTGAAAATGGTGATCTTGATCATGGGAAAGATTTTGTTTCACAAGTAAAAGCTTTTGAAACAACTCTTGTGGATCCTATTGAAGCAGCACACAATGAAAAAAAAGGGGGATTTGGCTCACAATCATAGTGATAAAGGTGTTGGGTTCTTTCTGGCGGATCGTGATGTTTTTTCTCCGGTTGTGGACGATGATACCGATTTGGAAGGGAATTCTCGAGATTTAGAGGGAGATTTGGGGGAGCAATTATCTTCTATTCAAAATGGTTCAAATTTCAAATTTCCTTTCCAGGATACAGATTTAATGAATGTCGATTCTCCTAATTTTGCTAGTAAGGGTGTAGGTTTGGCAGAGAATATTTCCTTTCCTGTAATGAATTCATCTTTGAATAATAAAGATTCTCTATGAGATTTGAATACAGTGGACCCTAATGTTTCTAAAGTCTCCATCTAGCAGCTTCTTCCTCTTCTCTTACAGTAACATGCAACTCTACTCAGGAGAATAAAATTCAACATATTTTGGAGGGTGATGATTTTATTCAAGTGGTTTCAAAAGTTGGTAAGAAGACTAAAAAACTTGATGACCATGGTTCTATGCCTATTGTTAAACCTTTGTTAAGCTTCATGCTACTAGAGGTAGACTTTCTAAAAAATCTAACTAAAAGTTCGTTATTGGAATATCAAGGGTATTGGGAACCCTGATTCTCAAATGGAGTTGGCTCATATTTGTCACTCTCAACATCTATATTTTGTCTGTATCTTTGAACAAAAGGTTTTGTTTACCTCTATTAATCCTATGTATTGGCAGTTCATTCATTTAAAATTTATGGCAAAAAATAAGCGGGGTGGTTTGAAACCAAGCATTTGGTTGTTTTGTACCGAAAACATTATTTCTCCTTCAGTTGTCAGTAACTCTAATCAATAAATTTCTATTTACACTACTGTTGCTCCTTGTTGGATGACTTTTGTTTATACTGCTACAACCCTTTATGCCAGGCGTTCTCTTTAGGCAGATTATTTTTTGTTGTCTTCTTCAATTTCAGGTCCTTAGCTTGCATGGGAGATTTCAACGCAATTCTTGGTTCTTATGAAAAACTTGGTGGTGTCACTCCTTCCGCAGTTTCTTACACTGGTTTTCAGAACATGTCTGATAATTGCAATCTTATTCATATGCCAACCTTTAGGTCTTTTGATAAGTGGACCAACTGCAGCTCCTCTAGCTTTCGTATAGAGATGCGCCTTGATAGAAGCCTTTGCAACCTCGGTTGGCTTGATGTTTGGCTGTCTAGTTATTGTTTTACTTTAGCTTGTGCTATTTTCAATCATAATCCCATTATTTTTAATGGTCTTTATCATACTCACTTGGGTCCCAAACCTCTTAAGTTTCATAATATATTGTTGGAACACTCATCTTTTAAGGATGTGGTCTACTCATCTTGGCTTTTGACTCCTAGAGATCTTTACCCCATAAGAAATTTGACTTGCAAGCTCAAGGTTCTTAAAGGTTGTCTTAAGGCTTGGAATCATTAAGTTTTCAGTAACATTCATGCCAGGGTTGCTAATTTTAAAAACAAGCTTCCGGATATTCAAGATCACATTTCTATCATGGAGCCGCTTCGACGCTTCTTGCACAAGAACTTACTCTCAAAGCCAATTATTTGCATACTCTTCGAGATCAAATAATTTTTGAAAAGGTAAAAATAGACTCAAGTGGCTGGTTGATGGGGATAGATGTTGGAAATGTTTTCACACTTTTGTCAAGGTTCGGACCGCTAAATCTATTATATACTCGTTTTCTATTAATGATGAGATGATGGGTGATCAGGCTGTCATTTTGACTTATATTTTTAACTATTTTAAAGATCTTTACTTTGCAAATTCTCCCAACAAAGAGTTTTATCTTACATTCCTGGCTTGGTCTTAACCCAAGATAATCATGGTCTTGTTCAAATTCCTTCTTCTACTGAGATTAAAGAGGCGGTTTTCTCTTTGGATCCCAAGAGTGTTCCAGGTCCTGATGGTTTCCCAGACACCTTTTATCAAAATTTTTGGGATTTAGTGTCTACTAACATGGAGAATTTGGTCCAGGTTTTTTTTTCGAAATTCCTGGCTTTTAGAAAATTTAAATTTGAATTTTGTAGTTTTAATTCCTAAAGTGTCTGGAGCTTGTCACATCTCTTAGTTTAAGCCTATTGCTTTGGCCAACTCTGCTTTAAAATCTTTACAAAAATTCTAGTTGATAGATTGGGCAAAATTGCTTTGCTTATCATATCTGACAACCAAGCTGCTTTTATTCAAGGGAGAAGCATTTTGAATTGTGTTGCTCTTGTCTCTGAGAGGGTTCAAATGCTTGATCATAAGGCGTTTGGAGGTAATGTGGGTCTAAAATTAGACATTAAAAAGGCTTTTGATACTATTAATTGGGTTTTCTTATTAGGAGCTCTCTCTCGTTTTGGTCTCCGTAACTCTTTTATTAATTGGGTGAAGATTGTTCACCATTATGCATGTCTTTATATTTTGGTTAATGGCTCTCCGAAGGGTTATTTTTTGTGTTCTAGTGGTGTTCGTCAAGACGATCCTCTCTCCCCTTTGTTGTTTTGCCTTGCTGAAAATGCTCTCAGTCGAGAAATTACTACCCTTTTTCACAATGGCAAGTTGAAATCTACTTCTGCTCCTAGAGGTTGCACTTCTCCTACCCATTTATTTTATGCATATGGCATTTTTTGTTTTGTATAGGGCGGATTGTACAACCCTTTCTAATTTGAAAAGTTTTATCTCTGCTTATGGTGAGGCCTCCGGTCAAATGGTTAGCAATGACAAGAGTCATTTTTTCATGGGAAAAAATTCCCTCTCACACAAGGTTATTATGGAGAATACTCTTGGGTTTATAGGGGGCATTTTTCCTTTCATTTACATTGGTATTCCAATTTTTCGTGGGAGTCCTAAAGGAGCTTATTTCTGGCCTTTACCAGATCGTGTGAAAGCAAAATTTACTAGTTGGAAAGGTCGCCCTTCGTCCATGGCAAGGCTTGCTTAACTAATTCAGTATGTTATTTAGTCAATGTTTCTGCATTGTGTTCGAGCCTACAAGTTCCCAATCTTAACCTTGCTTCAGATCCGCAAATGGTGTTGTAACTTTCTTTGGATTGGCAATAATGAAGATTGCAAGTTGGTGACCCTTTCTTGGGCAATTGTTTGCCTTTCGAAGGAAGAAAGTGGTTTAGGTCTCTATGACCCTTTCGCTTTTAATAAAGCTACTAATCTCAAGTTTTGTTGGGATTCTTTCTCAGGTAGTTCAACTTAGAGGGAGTACTTTCGTTACAATTTCTTGAAAGGTTCTAGAGTTGGTTCTCCAATGAAATCTTCCATTTTTTCAGCTATTAGGGATTGTTTTCATGCTCTTACTTCTCACTCTCAGTGGTTAGTTGGTGATGGTACTCGAATTAACTTTTGGAAAGATAAGTGGCTTGCTCAACCTCTTTTCTCTTTAGTAAATTGGCAAGGCAACTGTGGTGGTTTTCTTTCTACTGTTTCGTCTATTATTTCCAACAGCAAATGGTGTATCCAAGAGTATCTCGCCTCTTCTTTTCCGCATGTTGCTAATATGATTCAAAGTATTTGTGTTTCTCTTACTCTTGCGGTAGACCAGGTCAGTTGGTAATTATGCAAAACAAGGGCCCTTACGTTTGCTAAATTTTACAACTATGTTCGCATTTCTCGTCATTTGGTTGTTTGGAGTTCGTATATTTGGAAACGCTTCATCCCTCTAAAATATTCTTTTATTCTTTGGCGTCTGCTCCATGGGCGACTGCCAACTGATGATAACCTCCGCAAACGTGGTTTTTATGCTCCCTTCACTTGCTTACTCTGTTTTAGAAGTGAAAGGTCTATTCTGCATCTTTTTAAGGATTGCGTTTTCCCTCGACAAGTGTGGTCTTGACTCGTCTCCTGTATTAATACGTCTCTAAAAATGTCTGGATCTCTTGCTGATTTTTGGCATAGTATCATCTCTAAGCGGTTATATTCTTAAATCTATCATATGTGGCTTTGTTCTTCTTTTCAATTCTTTTATGACATATGGAAGGTCAGGAACAATCAGGTTTTTTGTAACAAGGCTCCATCCTTAGTCGACATCATCTCCTCATCGAAAGCAACAATTCAGCTTAATCGTTTTATTTGCCCCAGGTTTGTTTCCAATACAGGTGGTCATGTTCTTTCTTTGCTTGGAATTAAGCCTCATTTACGAAAGGCTCCTTGTATAACTTCTTGCATTTGGCAGCCTCCTTTCTCTCTCTCTTTCTCTCTGATAAAATGTCAACACAAATGGTTGTAGTAAGGTTAGCCAGGGTGCTGGTGCGGGTTCGGGTGTGTTCCGCGATGATAAGACTAACTTCATAAATGAAAGCTGATATGTTTGCCATTAATATCACCTCAGAGCAGGGTTAGCATTGGCTTTGGTTAGAGACTGATTCCATGGTTGTTTTCTCTTGCTTCTCCAATCCAAGTTTTTTACCTCTGTGGCGTCTTAGAAACTCTTGGCTTCATTGTAAAGATTTGATAAGCAATATGCGTTTTATGATTACTCACACTTATCGGGAGGGTAATTTAGTTGCAGATATTATGGCTAATAAGGATCTTAATAGTTATGGATTTGTTTGGTAGGATTTACCTCCCCCATGTATTCAGAAGCAACTTTTTCTTGATTCTTGGGGAGTTCCTTCTTTTCATTTTCATTAGTTTCTTCTTTGTATCTTTGTATCTATTGTTAATATATTTTCCTTTATTGGTCTAAAGAAAAAACTATCAGAACCTTGATTGCTCTTGCTGCATAAAAGAGATGGAAAATTTATCAGCTCGATGTTAGGTCAGGTTTTTTGAATGGAGTTTTGAAGGAAGAAGTATATATGGAGCTGTCGCAAGGTTTCCTCGCATAAGGGGAAGAAAATAAAGTTTACAGATTGAGGAAGGCCCTTTACAGGTTGAAGTAGGCTCCACGAACTTGATATGCCGAAATTGATAAATATTTTACTATGAGATGTTTTCAGAGAAGTCAAAATGAGCATACACTTTATGTGTTGAAGAGGGGAGCTGTTATTCTCATTGTTTCAGTGTATGTTGATGATCTAATTATCACTAGCAATGATGAAAACATGATTTTATAGTTCAAGAATGATATGATGAACACTTATGAGATGAGTGATTTTGGGCTACTGTATTCTTTTTGGGGAATTGAATTATCTCAAATGAAAAATGAGATTTTATTTTCTCAAAGAAAATACATATAAAATATTCTTAAAAAGTTCAATTTGTTGGGATGTAATTCTTTGGACATTCCATTAATTGTCAATGAGAAACTGAAAAAAAAAAGATGGAGCTAAGTGATGACTCGCTTTTTGTGTCGTTTCCAAATTGCGATTATCAAAAGATATATATACTAAAGTTTGCTACGCAATGTGCTCTAAACTAGCAAAAGAATAGTAAAGCGGTAAGCAAAGGTATCGTTCCACAGGGAGGTATTATCCGTCAAATGATTCTAGTTCTACTGATTATTGAAAACATGTAAATAGAATGCGGATGTTGTGAGAATGGTGTGTGTGAGGTGTGTGCATAATGCGGTGTGTAAGGAAAATGAAAAGAAAGTAAAAAATAAGCAAAAGAATATGAAGGGGTGAGAATGGTGATTAAATTAGAAATAACAAAAATGTGGATATGATAGATGCAAGATAATGGTTACACAAGGGTTTACAAGTTCACCAACATAAGTGCATATAAGTGATTGTTAAGCATTAAGCACATTCAATTCAAGTTGAGGGCTTGTTCTCTCAATTAAGAGATTCGAAACACTAATCACTCCCCAAAAGGGTCATGGAAGAGCAATGCGCCTCTAGTCTCTAGTAAGGGATTTGAAACACTAATCACTCCCCAAAAGGGTTATGGAAGAGCAATGTGCCTCTAATCCCTACCATTAAGCATATGAACATACAGCCAAAACCTATTCTAGCACGATCATGC
The DNA here is from genome assembly GCA_033220585.1 of Dipteronia sinensis. Lineage (NCBI taxonomy): Eukaryota > Viridiplantae > Streptophyta > Magnoliopsida > Sapindales > Sapindaceae > Dipteronia > Dipteronia sinensis. The sequence goes on from CM065641.1 coordinate 51,296,989, forward strand.
ATAAAACAAGTTTCATCTATTCGTAGAAGCTAGGTGATCACGGTCATACCCGGATTGGTCATCCTTCGAGGTACAACCGAAACCCACAAACACTCAAATCGATCCTAACATGGCATTTCGAACTTCCAAAGACATACACACACAAATGGGATATTTTATTATAACTACTCCTACACTTAAGTTAATCTACTCATAATCTCATCCATAAGCACATATCAATTTCCAATCGTCCATACACATGTCATTCACAACAAGAGATTATCAATGAATATCAAGAAAAAATCAAAACCCAAATCGAATTTAAGAACAATAAATTATATATAAGCACAAATATAGGTTTACAAATATTCCCAAATGGGGATTACATATTAAAGAAAACAAGATAAACAAAGAGAGTGAGTAAATGAGATACAACCCTTGAAGAAATCCCTCCAAGAGCTTCATCCTTTGCTTGCTCGAAATTGGTCCAAGACCTCTCCTTTCTCCATGCAATCTACTCTCAAATGTGGTGTAGGATGTGTAGAAATGGTTGGTGGTGAGCTTCCCATGGAGGAGAACCTCCATGGGAGCTTTGGAAGCTTCTCTCTCTCTCTCTTGATTTGTGAAGAAGATGAAGAAAAATGAAGGGCTGCTGCTGTGTTTTTGTGTTAAGAAAAGAGAGGAAAGTGGTGTGTTTATAGTTAGGGAAAGTTTGGGGACAAATTAGGGTGCGAAAGGACCATTTTGGCCCTTCCAGAAGTCGCCTTGTTTGCTGTGAAAATTGGGCGAGTGGTGAAACGAGAGATTTTGGTCGCCTCGCACACTGGTAAGAAATTTCAGCTTCGCGCACTGTTACAGAAACGTGCATATCTCCCTCTAGAATGCCCGGAATTGCGATCCGTAAAAACCGCTGGCAAGTAGACTTCTGGGGATTTCCAAATATATGTGGAAATCATCATGGTTCGATCTGAGGAGGGAGATATGCCCCCCGAATGTTTACTGTTCTGCACAAAGCCACTGCCACGGTCTGGTTTCCAGCCTCGCACACCGTTACGGAAATGATCATAACTCCCTCTAGAAAACCCGGAATTGCGATCCGTAAAAACGGCTAGAAAGTAGACTTCTGGGGCTTTCTAAAAATAGGAGGTAAGAAACCCAATTCATTCTGCGGAGGGAGATATGGACCCCGAAATTTGTATGTTCTGCATGGGCATTTTCCAATTTCAGCCAACTAACCTTTGGAAAACATAGTTTACCTGTGCCGCGGTCTCTATGTCACATCATGGTTTGGCAACGGATCCACCATGGAACTTGCTATGGTTGACCATGAATCACGTCGCGGTTTGGGTCGACAGGGAGGCCATGATAACTCTGAATACTTCCAATATATTCTCTTTTTGGCTCATTTTGCTTCCCAACTAATCTTTTAAGCTCAAAACCTTGAAATAGGGAATATGTGTCGGTGGGATGGTGTGGTTGAGGTCACTTGTGGTGCACCTCTGAGAGAGATTTCGAGCACTCATTAGAAGGAGAAACTTCAAAATCTTTTTATAACTCTCTATATTTTCTTACACCACTCCACACTTTTACTATACAATATTCATTCCTTTATATAGGGAAATGAGATGAGAAAAACACAAACAAAATAAATTCAAACAATGGAACAAAGTCAAAGATAAGCTTCAATTGTTTGTTGGTGGTAGTTGGGGGTTGGCAGGAGGTGGCAGCTGAATGGTGGCAGCTGGAAGTCAGAAATTGTTGGCTTTGTTGGCTTCTAGAATGGAGGTGGTTGTCTGGAAGTCAAGTTTAATTTTCAACATCTCCCCTTAAACTTGACTCTCCATTTTTTGTCATACCAAGCATTGTCTTTAGTCTTGAAAACACATCGTGTTTGAGAGGCTTGGTGAAAATATCAGCAGCTTGATCATATGTCCTGCAAGAGACTAGTTCCACCTCTTTATTCTTCACATGCTCTTTGATGAAATGATACCTCGTATCAATATGTTTGCTTCTCTCATGGAATACTGGATTCTTTGCTAGTGCAATCGCTGACCGATTGTCGATGTAGACCTCTGTGGGATTTACTTGTGGAAATCCCAAGTACTGTAACACATTCCTGATCCAAATACCATGACAAACAGCTGAGCAGGCAGCAATGTACTCAGCTTCACATGATGACAGTGTCACAATGGCTTGCTTTTTGGATGACCATGTGAACGCTGCATCTCCCATAAAAAACGTAAAACCTGTCGTGCTTTTACGTTCATCCAGATCTTTTCCCCAATCACTATCTGAATAGCCAATCAACCTGCAATCTTCACTTTTGGTATACAATATACCATCATCAACAGTACCTTTTATGTACCGGAGTATCCTGTATCCTATTTGCTGCATTTAGGTGAGACTGGTCATGAGTCTCCATGTATAGTGCATGCTCATACGGACATTTCTCAAATCCGCTCTCTTGGAAGTAATCATCAATCCTTGTGTTCCATGCGCGAGGTGCTTGCTTCAAACCATATAGAGCTTTCTACAATCTGCACACTTTATCTTCTCTGCCTTTCTTCACATATCCAGGTGGTTGTTCCACATAGATTTCATCTTCAAGAAAGCCATTCAGGAATGCTGACTTTACGTCAAGTTGGTAAATTTTTCAACTTTTCTGAGCTGCCAATGATATCAGCAATCTGATGGTTTCTAGTTTGGCAACCGGGGTAAAGACTTCTCCTTAATCAACTCCTTCCTTTTGCTTATAGCCTTTTGCTACAAGTCTTGCCTTGTATCTCTGGACTTCTCCTTTTGCATCTATTTTGGTCTTGTAAACCCATTTCACGCCGATAATTTTTCAGCCTTCTGGGAGATTAGTCAACTCCTATGTCTTGTTCTTTTCAATGGATCGAATCTCCTCATCCATTGCACTTCTCCACTTTTCCTTTTGGTTAGCCTCTTCAAAGCTAACTAGATCACTTGTTATCAGCAGACAATACAGAGTAATATCTTCTTCCACCTGTTCTATATTTCCATGTAGATCTTTTAGGCTACGGGTCCCTCTGGGCCTCATATCTGAAAAATCACGATCAATTTGTAATGGAGTATCATACATTTGTGGTGGAGGGGAACCACGTTGAGGAGTCTGCTGATCTCTAGGTATTTGTGGCTCTCTAGCCACTTCTCTTGTCTCTTCTGCAGGTATCAACTCTGCACTTCTGGAAGCTATGGTCTGATCCCAATTCCAGGATTCATTTTCTTCAAAAATAACATCTCTGCTGAAGACCACTTTCTTGGTGACAGGGTTGTATAGCCGGTAACCCATTGTTTTTTCACCGTTTCCAACAAGGATACACTTTTCACATTTATCTTCAAGCTTGGTTCTTCTTGCTTCTGGAACCTTGATGTAAGTGATTGAGCCAAAAACTCTAAGGTGACTCACACTTGGTTTGTGAGTGCTTCATGCTTCTTACGGTGTCTTTGTATCTTGACTCTTTGTAGGACATCTGTTTAGTAGATATACCGCACACAAAACTGCTTCAGCCCAAAAGCTTTTGGGCATGTTTTTATCCTTTAACATGCTTCTGACCATGTTAAGGATTGTTCGATTTTTCCTTTCAGCTACACCATTTAACTGATGAGTATAAGTTGGTGTAAACTGATGTCTGATTCCTTGTTGCTTAAGGAATTCCTGGAAAGCACATGCAGTGTATTCTCCACCTTGATCTGATCTTAGTGTTTTGATGTAAAAGCCACTTTGCTTCTCCACAAGAGTTTTGAACTCTTTGAAGTGATCAAATACTTCAGACTTCTTTCTTAGGAAATAGACCCCAAGTCTTCCTGCTGTAGTCGTCAATGAAGGTAAGAAAGTATTGATTCTGTCCATTTGAAACTGGCGTCAATGGACCACACACATCTGTGTGAACGAGCTCTAGTGGCATGGTTACTTTCCAATTTACCTCCTTTCCGAAGCTATTTCTGTGTTGTTTACTGTGAACACAGCTTTCCCACATCTCATTTGGGTGATGGATATTTGGCAATCCTTTCACCATCTTCTTACTTCCTAATTGCTTTAAACTTTCAAAGTTGAGATGTCCATACCTTAGATACCACAACCAATCTTTGTCATTGATGATGGTTGTCAAACACCTTGGCGTATCATGATGAATTGCGAGAGGAAAGATTTTGTTCTTCGTTATCTGGACTCGAGTAACCAGCTTTCCTCGAGCATCTATAATGGTGAGTTGCATATTTTGAAGGCTAATATGATAACCTTTTTTTAGGAGTTGTCCGAGACTTAGGATGTTTGCCATCATGTCTGGAACATAGTAAACATTGGAGATGAATGCATGATCTCCATTCTTCTGCTTGATCATGACATCTCCTCTTCCTTGGACAGGGATTTTTGAGAGGTCGCCAAATGAGATTTCTCTATGAACTTTCTTATCAAGTTCTGTGAATAAGTCTTTTCTGCCAGTCATATGATTGCTGGCTCCAGAATCAAGAAACCAAACATTTTGGTTTTGATATGTTGAGTTGTCTGCCATCAACATCAACGATTCTCCTTCAACTTGCTCTTTCTCTACAAAGTTAGAATTTTCATTTACCTCATTTGGATTACCTCTGCACTCGTTGCTATAGTGGCCATATTTGTGGCAGTTATAGCATTGAACATTTCTTTTGTCAATGTTTGGACGGTTGTTGTAGCCGCCTCTTCTTCCACGTCCTCTTCTTCGTGGGACATAGTTCTGTTGTCCACCTCCTCTTCTATTTGTGTCTCTTCCTCCTCTGCCTCTACCGTTGGTTTTGGCATTTCCAGAACCTCTTCTACGAGATCCTCTACCTCGTTATCTTCCTTGTTGTGAGGTTCCCCCTTGCTCGTATCTTTTTTCATTGAGGAAGAGCTTTGACTGGAGAGCTTGCTCCAATACTTTGTCGTCACTTCTTCTTGTGACTTTGTGTTCATGGGCTTGCAATGAACCCACTAGTTCTTCAACAGACATCGTCTCCAGATTTTTTGTTTCTTCTAGTGCCGCAACTATAAAATCAAACTTTGGATCCAATGATCTCAAAATTTTCTCTGAGAGTTTCTCCATTTCTTCTTAGCTGATTCGCAACGACCATAACTCGTGTATAGAACTCAGCAATGGATTCATTAGATTTCATCCGTAGAGATTCGAACTCACCTCGTAGAGTTTGAAGACGAATTCTTTTTACTTTGTCAGCACCTTTATAGGTCTTGTGAAGAGTATCCTAGATTTGTTTCGACGACTTCGAGGATGCTATGATCTCGAACGTGGCCTCGTCTATTCCTTGATAGATTACAGACTTTGCTTTACAATCTTTCTTTCGATCAGCTTTGAGAGTTGTTGTTTGAGCATCTGTCAATTCTCCTTCAGCTTCTTTGGAGGCAGGTTCTGTGTATCCATCCTCCATAATGTCCATGACATCTTGAGAACCTAGTAGATCTGTCATTTGTATGCACCAATTGTCATAGTTGTCTTTGGTGAGTTTTGGGATGACAATATGCGCGTTTCCGTTGGCCATTGAGACTTGAAATGCTTAGAACACTATTCTAGAGTCTGAATTTGCAAAAACCGAGTGCACAGTTGCATCCGGAATCGTCCAAAACGTTAGAAACCAGTCTATGTTTGTCGAAAAATGAGTTTGGAAGCGTCCAGAATGGGAGGTCAAAACTTTTGTAAAAAGTCAACCAAAAGATAATGAAATATTCTTTTTCTGGACGGAATATTCGAACCTTGTAACGCTGTTAAAGACGTCAGCACGGGTCAGCGGATCGGTATCTGGGTCGGGTCACGGGTCGGTCAGATCGCGGGTCGGATCAAGCAAACCTGGTCGGATGTCGGGTCGGTTATCGGGTAGGATCGCGGGTCAAATTCTGCAAGTCGGGCGAGGAAGACGATCGGCCTGTGGCGGTGATGCGCCGGAAGTGCGGCTGCGTGTGTACTCACGCTCCAACTTCAGAGAGAGCGTACGGCTTCGTCGGAGCTCCGATTTGGGTGAAATTTTCACCGTTGCACTCCTAGCAATGAGTAGAACACTCTGGTGTGATCCAAAATCAATTTTGAGCACTTTGATTTCTAGGCCATTTCGGTTTTGGCCACTGTTTTCCGAATTTCTGGCTCTTTTGGGCTCTGATACCACTGTCGGTGAGATGATGTGGTTGAGGTCACTTGGGGTGCACCTCTGAGAGAGATTTCGAGCACTCAACAGAAGGAGAAACTTCAAACTCTTTTTATAACTCTCTATATTTTCTTACACCACTCCTCACTTTTACTATACAATCTTCATTCCTTTATATAGGGAAATGAGATGAGAAAAACACAAACAAAATAAATTCAAACAATGAAACAAAGTCAAAGATTTTGGTGGTGGTAGTTGGGGATTGGCAGGAGGTGGCAGCTGGATGGTGGCAGCTGGAAGTCAGAAATTATTGGCTTCTAGAATGGAGGTGGTTGTCTGGAAGTCAAGTTTAATTTTCAACAATATGTACCTACACAAGGCTCAACAAACATTTATATACAAAAACATGCCCGAAAACGAAAACAAAAGCTAGGAAATGGGGACCTCAATTAGGTACATTTATCGTCCGATCACTAAGAAGGTTGATCATACAATATACATAAGCCTTATTGGTAGTATCTTGTATCTCACTACCACCAGACCTGATATAATATTTGTTGCAAGATTGTTCTCTAAATACATGCCGAAACCAAGTTAGATTCACCATGGAGCTGCAAAAAAAAGTCTTGAGGTATTTGCAGGGTACTGTTGAATATGGAATTTTGTACAAAACAACAGAAAATTCAAGATTAATTGGGTATTCTGATAGTGATTGGGCTGGTTGTCTTGACGATATGAGAAGCACTTCAGGTTATGTTTTTTCTTTTGGTTCTGGAATATGTTCATGGGTTTTGAAGAAACAAAAAGCTATTGTTCAATCCACTGCTGAAGTAGAATATGTTGCTAGCAGCCAAAGCAACTTCTCAAGCTATATGGCTGCATAGAATTCTTGAAGATATGGGTGAAAAGCAAGAAGATGGAACCATTTTGTATTGCGATTACTTGTTAGCTGTTGCTATTGGTAAAAATTCAGCAATCATGACCGTACAAAGCATATTGCAATCAATTATCATTTTATTAGAGAATCAATTAATAATGGAGAAATTCAGTTGGAGCATTGCATGACTCAAGAGCAGCTAGCTGATATACTTACCGAGGCACTTCCCAAAGAAAGATTTTGCTTTCTCAGAGAGCTTGGAGTTGTGAAGAAAGTGCATTAAGGAGGAGTGTTGGAATTAATGCACTTATTGTGAAAAGTCTGAGAGTTCAGTTCTCAAGAGTAGTTGGCATCAGTATTATCTCAGGAGTAGTTGGTAGTTGGCATCAGTATTTATTCACTTCTGTAGAGTTATTAAGTATTTGATATTTCCTAGATCTCTTTATAATGAGTTGTAACTCAGTTTTAATAATACAGAACATCAAAGCTCTGCAGTAGCAACTCAAAATATATTTCATAACTATTCTATTTTCTCAAATATTATCTAACAGTTTGGAGTGTTGACTAGGTAATTCATCAACGTAATGTAGTCATTCACATGGTTGGTGTTGTAATGCAACTGCTCGAAGATCAGTCGATTTCTGAGTAAACCTTCCATTTCATCGGCTATTCTCAAATTCGGAAATTCCAAAATCCCATTTTCGAATCTTATGTCAAATAAATTTTTGCTCTACCTTATTTTAAACTTGACCCCAGTCTGACGAAGTTCTGTTATAATTACACAAGGTGTAGATAGAGTTTTGAGTTCTGTAGCATGTAGCTCTGGTGGCTTAAGACAAAGTCTTAGCAAATCAAGAAAATGATCTGCTTCATAAAACTGCTTTTCTACCGATTCTTCCTCTATTGAAAGAAATTTGCATATGTTTGTCCACGACCACAACTCACATATAAGCTTCCCAATGGAAAGTTCATCGAAATGGTAACCATATATTCCTGATTTGGCTAGATATAGAACAAGTCCCTAAGAATAAACAATGGGAGCTGATTTTCTAGCATAAACAAGTCAAGCATTATGTCTGTTATCATCATTGGTTTTTTTAATATACGATCAACGCTGATATTTAATCCCTCAGACAAGATTTGTCTCCGCCTAAGTAATAGCTCAATAATGAATGCAGCATCAACCAAAACCATTCCACAAACTCATCGCTTCCTAGTTTGATGGTTTCTATGAAACAATCACGCAACTGGCTTTCTCGATCTTTTAGAATTACAAGAAAATCTTTCATGCTTACATGGGTCGGTCGAAGAAAGTCTTTTAGGAATCTCCTTTTATGTTCTTCCGTTGCTTGTAGTTCTTCCTAGCCAAAATGAAAATAGAGACTATTTGTGGAGTACGTATAGAGCTTTTCATCTAATTTCCGTGTTCGGGGAAGAACTTTATAGATGCGACACTCTCTGTATAAGGGGTGCATGGTCTGTAATTTTTCTTTTAAAGAAGCTTCTAAGTTCTCAACTTCAATAGATACATGATTGCTTCTGTCCATGTTCTCGCTTCTTACTTTACTAGCAACGCAACGATTGCTTTTAAATTTTACCCTATTTACATCTTTCTATCAAAAGTTTATCAAATTTCCAAATTGACTTACCCAAATTCCAAATTTAATAAAGCTGGAAAAATGGTCGGAGTATAGGAAAATTGAAGAAAAATAATTCAAATTAAAATTCATAAAAATCGATGTGATTTCATCAATGACCTTGTCGAAATTAGAATAAAGGTATTTTAGGAGAATTAAAATTAGGAAGAAATTAACATACTCTCGGATTCTGCTTGCAAGGTTGGTGTTTTTTCTTGTCTTATTTGCATCTGCTTGACCTGCAATCATGATGAATATATATAGACATATAGTCTATCACTTTACCATATTTACATAAACAAATCAATCAATATATATAGTCTTTCTACTGTCAATTCGTCTTGATATAAAATATATCAGAACGAAGAATGTGGACCACAGATTATGGAGAAGTTTTGACAAGTGCATACACTTTGAGTCAAAGTATGTAAATCTAATGGTCAACATTCTTCGTCCTGATATATTTTATATCAGGACGAACTAACAATAGAAAAATTGTATATTAGTCTTTATACTGTCAGTTCGTCCTAATATAAAATATATCAGGACGAAGAATGTGGACCACAGATTATGGAGAAGTTTTGACAAGTGCATACACTGAGTCAAAGTATGTAAATCTAATAGTCCACATTCTTCGTCCTGATATATTTTATATATAATCTATCACTTTATCATATTTACAAATGTACTTACTGCATAAAAGGTTATTACTGGTTGATATTGACACTTGCTTTAGCTTCAGCTCGAACCACCCACCGAAAGCATCCCTTTCATAGTTCGGGATGCAAATCCATGCTCCTACTTAAAGAATCGGGTACTTCGCTTATGGTAGTTTACTCGCTTATATTATAATATAAGGAAAGCGCCATTTCTTTCAATCGTCTTCTTTGGCCCCTTGATCAATAGGTGTTAGCCAGCCCCTTAATATGAACCTTGAGTCATCAAAGCCTTTCTGACTCGGCCTGGCCCGGTCGCCCTACGCGACTGGAGCTTCAAAAGGTTTATTCCATCTCTCGAGCCCCGAAGAAAACCTCCCTCCCCTTCGGGCTCCATATCTCTTTTGACTCTATATATGTGGGCACCTGATATCTATGAGGGTTCACCCTCAGTCTGGGATCCTTTATAAGGATTTATCCTTTCCGGGAAAGCATTCGATCCCGCCGAAGATCGAGTAGGAAGAGAGGCGACCAACGGGAGATCTCAGCGCGATCATTGCAAAAAGTAGCTAAGTCTAAGTAAAGTAGCTCTGAGGGCCCTTCTTACCTTCTTTATATGGGTATGAATGACATAAGCTGGGGGAAAGCTTCCTTTCAGAGTATGGCTTTATGTAGCCTGATATGTAATCCTTTACACTTGACCCCCCCCCCTGAAGGCCTTGAAGTGTTTTTAGGCTAAGGATGCACCTCCCGTGACTCCTTGGTCAATCGCCTCCTATGAGCGTCATCCCGCCTTCTAATTCAACTGATGTAAATGTGCCTCATTTCCTCGAAGGCTTTCCTATTCAGCTTACTGATTAATCTCCTGATGTACCTCTCCCCGAGAGGTCTTTTCTTTAACCCATATCTGAAGTGTCTGGCAACAGCCCTCACCAAGTGTACAACAGTTCACCGCAAGCACATTCGGTCTCTTGACTGACTTGGCTCCCAGTCGTTGAACACCAGCTATCGAGCTGAACAACCCCCTGTTGTAGTGCAAGAAAGTTGGATAGGATGGCCATTACGTAAGGATTATATTGCCCCTAATTTTTATGATAGAGGGGCAAGGAAATGCGGCCCGCTACCAAGCACGGTACATGAGACACCAGGAACCCAAAGCCTGTGAGTGAAATACTAACTCCAAAACGAAAGTCAAAAACAGTAGAAGAGCCCTACCCCGGAAAACCAAAAACACGGAGCAAGCAAAGCTCTTTCCTGTTCAAATAAAGCAAGCAGTTAGAAACAAAAAATAGCCAAGCAAGCAAGTCATGCCCCTATCTATCACGGCGCTCCGCCGCTATTCTCTATAGAAAACAGAATAGATTCTCTCTGTTTATCCTATAACGGAATTTTGGGAGGACCCCACCTGAGGGAGTGACATGAATCCACGTCGACGTTATTGATTTCAGATATGGGGAGCACTATACATAGATAGAAGCAAGCGCTACGAAAGCAACAACAATCCCTACCTCTGAGGAAGAGAATCCAACTTCTTCTCAATCAATCGATTTCATCCACTGCCAAGGCATCTCATTCAAGTGCTTATTCTGCTTTCCATCCCGGCCCCGAGGCAAGCGAATGAGCAACCAAACGAAGGAACTAAGCCCGAACTAGCGATCTCTTGAGTCCAGCGGAGGACTTTATTTACGCTATTTCGTCAAATGAGAAGTTTGCAGGCAAGGACAAAAAGACGTTCTTTCCTACTTACTATAGGTAGCTGCGTCTCCTAGAAGATCTTGGCATCAAAGATCCGCGCTTTCCCGAGTGCACTTTCTTTCTGTTGAGCTAGGACCCTAACTTCAGATAGGACTTCCTCCTCCCAAGCGGCTTACAACTAATCTCCTTCCGGTTGAAAGAAAGGACTAGCACAGCTGGGGCAACCAAGGTTTCTACTGAAAGGCAGCAAATGCTCTTCTACTAGTTCTTTCAATCTTCATGTTCTACGGACATCTCATGTGGAGTGGAGCAAAATCCGAGTGTTAGCCGGGGTCTCTCTTTTAAAAGGGGTTTACCGCACTTATCGTTCGACCTTTAGTTTTCAGTTGAGAATCCTCTCTGAATAGGACCTTGTCCAGGAACCTTCTTCTTTCTATTTTAGTATAATTAGAACGGAGTCTCAGTAAACCATGCTAAAGCCCACCCTCTAGCCCTAAAGGCTTTTCCCAGACTCATCTCGCCGGCGAAATCCTATTCTCTGTCCTACCTCCTATGAGCCCTAAGCAGACCAAGCTTCCTTAGCGTACTGAGCCTACCTATGAAAGAGAACAGAGACTAGCTACAATGGTATTGATTCTCCTTTCGAGGGAGATCAGTCATCCGCCAGCCGAAAGTTTTTTTTTGCACATCCCCGGTCGAAACTAGCAATCTAGGCCCGCTTTGTCTAGTGAATAATGAACGCATCGGCATACCGACCTGCCTCAGCTAAGGAATGGGATTTTTCCACGTAAAGGCAAGCTGACAAATAGATTTATGTACCTCAGATCCAGTGGGATCAGGCGCTTCTGCTTCGGTGAATGGTCTTTATCGAGTGGATATTCCTACGAATGGGATCTATTCCTAAAGGTTGGCGAGATGGGGCCAGAAGAAGCATCGAAATTGCTCGTTCAGACAGAGATGTATGTGTCAAAGTATACCTGCAAGGGTCGGGCACCGTAGTTCCATTACTAGTATGAATAACCGGCTGGATCACTCCTACTGGACATCTGGGAACAAGGTGCTCTTCACTAGCTTTCCTTTTAAACTCGTGAGCATTTAGCCTTTCTAATAGCGTACTGCTCCGCTGCGCGCAAAAGTATAAACTAGATCTCATCTCTCGCGTCGAGAAACAAACTGACAACGGCATTCTGGAAACTGTTGGGCCGGCCACAATTGGTCTAATGTCTGGGTGCGTATGGCGGTACACTGAGAGCACCTTTCAAGTCGGCTGAGAAAGAAATTTTTTAAAGATGTAGCGAGGCGGCGGATGAGGGGGATTGGTTCCCCCTCTTCCCCGAGCCTCATCTCCCCCTTCCTTAGTATGTCGCTTCCCCCCTAAATCCCCCACGGGGGAAAGGCTTTATTCTCTATGCGGCCCCCTTCCCCCCCCCCCCCCTCCCCCCCCCCCCCCCCCTTTTTGTGTGGGGGGAGAGGGGGCTAAGCTTGAAGGGAAAGGAAGAGCTTGAAAGCCAAGCCGGAGATCACATTCCACTAAATAGAAATTGCTCTTGATCAATTTCTACATACCTAGAGGGAGGTGGAAGGAGAGAGAGGCAGCCCTGACTATAAGTCCTTTGTCCTGTCATGTTTTACTTCTAGCCTAATTGGCCAAGAGGCATAGTCTTCTGCCTTTTGACTCTTCCGTCTGTAAACAAGTAGGCGCTCTTCTTCTATGATAACATAGGCTTTCACTTCCTCCTGCTCCTCTTCTCGTTCTCTCTTTTTTTGTTTAATGTTTCTTTTTTTTAATGGTATTCTTGCTACCTCTAGCAGTCCTACTTTTTCTATGTTTAATGCGTCCAATCCTCTCTTATAAAGTAGGTTTCTTTTCGAGGATCGCGTTTCTTTCTCCATCTTCGGGTTTTTTACGTACGGATTAAATTGCTTTACTTGTATAACTTTATTTATTTCTATTTTAGCAAATATTCCCTTCTTTTTCTCGGGCTGCGGAATGAAGACTAGGTTTACATTTCCTTTATTGCCTTTGACTTCTTCTTCCCGCACTTCTACTTCTAGCTCATTATATCGAATCTCAAATTTCTTTTCTCCCATGATTCTAATCATATTTTCCGGTGAGTCAGTAATTCTTTTTTGCTCCTCCGGTGCATACCCCGCTATTTTACACCTATGTTCTACTCTTCGTATAATACATCCATATAGAGTAGCCAAAATTCTTTCTGGCTGTAGATCCTGTATCCGCGTATTGAAGATGATGAAAATGAACCTCTCATTAAGAGGCCCTACTCCCTTTAACTCCGGACCCAACTCATTGGTAACATAGACAACAGGCACATTATTTCGTTTTATAAATACAGATTGATATTTGGCATCAAGCTTACACTCCTGACCATCAAGTATTCTTAATAAGGTGTTAAAGTAAACCTATCATGCCTCGGTAAGGCTCCCCGAAAAAGAATCCTTTGCCAGTTCTTTGAATTCATCAACAACACAAAAGAAGAAGGGTTTTGATGAGGTGACTGGTTCAGAAACGGAGAATTGCTTTTATTGGGGTTGTTTCATATGACTTCATATACTTTAATAATTCGAAGAAATTTCTCTATCCATATGAGAAGAAAAGATTTTCAATTAAAGAGGTTACCTTAGAATATTGCTCTGTTTTGTAAAATCTAGAAGATGATTATGAAAATTCTTGTGCTAAATTCACTCTCTCAACCCACTCTCTCAATCCACTCTCTCTCCTTTTTTTGACAAGTGTCAATATTTTACTTTTTGACTTAAAAGTTCAACCATAATAAATGGTTTATTTGTTTATATTATTTAAAACTCAAACAAAACATTCTTTTCCCAAATTGCCCTTTTACTTTTTACCAACTATAATTTATAATCTCTTTTATCTAATTAAAAAAACATTTAAATTTTTTTTACTCCTAAACATCATTTATATTCCTTAAAAAATATAATTTATACCAAATATAATTTACAATCTATTTCATCTAATTCTCTATGAAATCCTTTTGAGTTTTTTTTAACTTCTAAACATCACTTATTCTCCTTAAAAAAACATAATCACTTAAAAAATAATTTATATTTCCATTTATTTCATTCAACATTTATTTAATATGAAAAATTGATTGCAAAAATCATTATACACAGTTACACACACATATATACATACAAATGTTTTTTTTATTAGATAAAAGAGATTATAAATTATAGTTGGTAAAAAGTAAATGGGTAATTTGAGAAAATAATGTTTTGTTTGAGTTTTAAATAATATGAACAGACAAACCATTTATTATGGTTCAACTTTTAAGTCAAAATGAAAAATATTGACACTTATCAAGAAGAGAGAGTGGATTGGGAGAGTGGGTTAAGAGATTGAATTTAGCACTTCTCAAACTATAAAAGTGGTCAAGTTGTAAATAGTTTTTATTTTGATGAAATTAAAATAATTAAAATATGTTATAAAACTTGTTGCTGGTGCATTTTGGTTTGTTGAAAAGTCAACTATCTAACAGTGCCACATGGGTCTGGACGGCTGTTTGACTGGTCAAGACTGGCCTATTTTCCACGTCGATGAGATTTCGATGGTAAGAACCTACAAATCTGCAATATAGACCTGCAAAACAGAAACTCGTCAAGAGCGCCGGTGTTGGTGACCGGCGTGGGCACTCCGATGCTCAAGTTATTAAGGAAAAAATACTATATTTCACAAGAAAACAAGTTGAATTTCCGTTAAGCAAGAAAAACGATATTACGTACCTTAATTCTTATGTATACCTAGTATTTATAGACTTGGTAGGGAGTCACCCTAATTCTTATTGATTCTGTAATAATCATGACGAAACCGTATTTTCGTGTGATTCTGATATTGCTATGCGTAGTTTTAGGAATCAATTTCCTGTCCTGAATCCGTCTCCTTGATTCTGTGGATTATTCCTGGTAAATGAGCTCTTGGAGTGATTGTGATTTGAGTTCCTTACTAGTGCCGGATTAGGAGGAATGAGCGTTGAATCTCTTTATTCCGACGATCCTTGATTGATGAGTGTATTAATGAAGAGCTCGAAGTCACGAAGTGTGCTTCGAGTGAGTTGAATCCATATGGTACAATAGATATTGTGTTAAAATAATGTATATCAAATCTAATTATTGTTGTCTGCTTTAAGAGAATGTGTTAAATGGCTATTTTATAGGATGACTAAATATTAAAGATAAATATTACAAAAATGTTAAGAAATTTGTTTCGGTTAAATAAATTTGAAAAATAATAATATAATTATGGGTATAAATATTGATATCCATGAAACTTATTAATACACTTATTTTTATAAGTACATCCATATCTAAAATTTAAAAAAGAGCCAAAATCATAATTAACCCTAAAATTAAGGGAGTTTCAAAAATATCATTTCTCAATAACTTTTCTTTTTTTATCCAAGAGAAATTATTTTTGATAAAAATGCCCTTAGTGCAAATATCACATGTAAGAAAAACAACTTTTTTTTAATCATCTTCATCGCCTCCATCAATGGAGATCTGAATTGTTTTTTATTCATCTTCACCGGATCTCCATTGATGGAAGTCTGTTCGATCTCCATCAATGGAGGTTTGAAAAAAAAATTATTTTAGAAAATTGAAAATTGGAAGAGAGATTGAAAAATAGAAAATTGGAAGTTTTCATGAACTTTACATGCTGAAATGTAATTTTTGCGTCTAAAGATATTGATATTTCATCGTGTAAAGATTTTCATCGTGTAATCATGTTAACATTTCAGCGTGTAAAGATTTTCAGTATGTAATCATATTCATATTCCAGAATGTAAAGATTTCAGCGTGAAGACGTTAAACTGAAAACTTTAAAAAGACTTTTGAGGGGGTAAACGATATCCGATTTTTGTCCGTAATATACCATTCAAATTGTTTCGACGAGGAGAACAATATTTTAAAGAGAAAAGAGAGAGAAAAAAGTTTTAGAGAGAGAAACATGACAAGAAGAACTTATGCAATAGAGAGAAAAGTCGTGTCCGAGAATAAAGTGAAAAGGTAGATAAGGGCAATCTTGTCTAAAAACATTTCTCTTGAATAAAAATAAAACTTATTGGGATGTCAGTTTTGTATATTGCATAATTTTCAAGTCAAATTGGGTAATTTTGGCCCCGTCCTGCAGCTGTTTTTTTTTCGTTTTTTTTTCAAAAACGATTTCGAATTCGCGTTCGTTTAACCGTTTTTCATTTTATTTTTGAAAAACAAAAAAAATTTGAAAAACACATTTAGTGTTAAAATTGAAAATTTTGAAAAACGTTTGAAAGTTGTTTTCTGAATTTGAAAAACAAAATAAAAAAAATAAAAAAAAAAGTCTGGTATTTACATATGTTTTCCCGACTCTTCTCAGTTCTCATAGCTCCTCTCAACTCTCAACTTCAGCCTTCAGGTATGTCCGATCTTCTTCTTCTTCTTCTTCGTTGCTGTGCTTCTTCTGCAGATCTTCTTCTTCTTCATCTTCTCTTTCTCCTTCTTTGTCGGATCTTCTTCTTCTTCTTCACCGGAGCTGCTATTCTTCTTCGCCGGAGCTGGTCTTCTTCTTCGTCGCAGCTGTTCTTCTTCTTCTGTTTCTCCTTCTTCGTCGGATCTTCTTTTTCTTCTTCTTCGCCGGAGCTGCTCTTCTTCTTCTTCACCGGAGCTGGTCTTCTTTTTAGTCGCTGCTGTTCTTCTTCTGCATATGTTCTTCTTCTTCTCTTTCTCCTTCGTCAGATCTTCTTCTTCTTCGCAGGAGCTGCTCATCTTCTGCAGATGAGCTTCAAATCTCATTCTTGTTCTTCTTCTTTTTCGTGCTATTCCTCGACCGATCTCCTCCTCCTTCTTCTTCTTTTTCATCTTCTTCCTCTTCTTCAGATCATCATCATGTTCTGTTATCTTTTATTTCTCAATTTTTTAATTTTCATAAACTGAAATTATTGTTGATTTACTTAGATGTATGTAGATCTAAGTAACTTTTCAATTAATTGTCTTTGTTAAACCGAAATTTAATTTTCAGTAATTGTTAAAAAAAAAATTGCAGTAATTGTGAGGAAAATAGCTGTGGAAAACCGGAAGCTTTGAGCAAAAGTCTATGACTCAGTTTCTCAGTCACTCAAGTTAAAATTATTCATTTTTCTTATATCCTGCTACATTGACTGATGCCATATATTGATACATAGCACCAAACCATATGGCTCATAGAAATTTTTGGTCAAAAAGCTTCCCACAAGCCCACAACAAGAATGAGTGTACAATGGCAAATGGTATTATATATATATATATATATATATATATTATCCAGTTTAATAGAATTGGTATACTATTTTATTTGTTTGCTTACTTAATTAATGACTTCAAGTCTTCAACGTAGGTAGAATTTTGTTTTCGGCTTTGGAATTGGAGGGCTGCTCCATATAATTATATTTGATTTTCTTTTCCTTGTTCTGATGTTGCTGTGTTGGTGATTGGAGTCTTTATATGCAGTTGATTAATGAGATATTACGCAACAAACTAAGAAGGTATGCAATGTCTGAGTAGATATATATTCACTGTATGTGGATCTGGACTCTTGTCCAATAAGAATCAATGCCCATGTTAAATAGATTTTGGATAATTAAAAATTTCATCAGAGATATTTCCAATTATTTATTTATGTTTTCGATAATTGTTATCAGTCATATTTTCGAATTTGTAAAATATAAAAATTCAATTACTAAACATGGGAGATGATGCGTTAAAACTATACTTACTGCTTCTAGTAAATTATAATTATAAACCCTTAAATTTATAATTATAAATTTCAAAAATTTTAAAAAAGAGAACCGTGAGCCGGAACCTTGGTTCCGAACCGAAACCGAACTAAACTGGAACAATGGTCACCACTAATTATAATTTATAATACATATTGGTGTATATGGGTGAAATGGTTGTACATTGTACTTGCATGACTTTAGAGTTGTATAAAATTGTCATTGAAGCAGCTGCATGGTCGCGCTTAGTAGGTGCCCAGCATGCACAGTAAGTTAGATTTTGATGCAGGTCTACTTTATTTTTAAATTTTGTTTGGGAAAATGCACTGACTGACATATTGTTGGGATATATGCAAAAAAAATTAGTTTTTTGTTATCTGCTTGCCAATTGTACATTATCATTGTTGAAATTATGTAAACAAGATGACTTTTTGGTGCTCTTTGGGTGAAATCTATTAATGGTAGATTTGTTTAGGTAGAATCTATTAAGTTGTAACCTCCTCCTACTTAATTAACAATTTCCTTTGTTGGTTTGTGGACCACTTAGGATTTGCTTAAATAACAAATTAAAGTAAATTTTGTAATATTAATTCACATTACATGTAGTCCTGAGAAAGTCAGGTATGTATTGATTTTAATTCTATTTGGATGCCAAAATCTTAGAGATTAGACAAAAGTGCTGCAATAATCATAATTAATAGATGGCATAAACTAGACAAACATAGTTTTGCCATTAAAATATAGAGATAATAAGAAAAAGAAACTTTAATTCTATTTCTTAATTATTACTTGGTAGAGTAGGTATGCTCTGCTCATTCCTGCAGAAATTATTTGGATCCACCATAGTCTTCACTTTAACCAACCTATCAAAATTGCCATTAAAATACTTCTCTCCTTAAACTTTACCTTGATTAAAGATATCTTTACCATTCTGATTAACACCGATATCAAGATCCCTATAATTCAAATAAGCACTTCTTGGATTATTTAGTTCCATACTTGTTCTTAAGGAGCAAGCATAGCATGTATAGTTCTCAAGGAGCAAGCATAGCATATATAGTTATTATTATCTTCTCTCTTTTGATAATTCTTTGTTTATGTATGAAGGTATATGGTACATAACTTTAAATTGAAGACCATATAGACATTTAATGTAATGTTATATATTAGTTTTTTTGTTTAAACTTTTCATTGAAGGTCATATTTGAAGACGCTTTCTAAATTAGTTGTTCAATATGCCAGATGTCATATTTGATATTTTTTTCTACATAGTTGAAGTGCAGTGATTCATGCTAATCCAGCTTGGATTTATTTATTTATTTTTGAAAAGTATTTTGTTTGTATTGCTTTGTTTGGGTGTTGTTTTCGATTCTATTGTTCTATGGTTCTGTTTTGAGGGTTTTTTTTATTATTTATTTAAATGTTCTTAAAACAGCAAGTATAATGGAACCCATTGATGTTGATATCGATGTTGACGACAAGGCCGAATGGTCTATAAGGAATGATATCATTTATATTCGCATATTGCATGAACATGTAAAAAAAAGGCGATTTACAGACATCTACATTCAATAAGAGGGTTTCGTCAACCATAGGTGATGATCTTTTTCAACAAACCAAAAAGCGATTCACGGTTTTGCGGTTAAAGTCAAAATTTAATCGTTTGCGCAAAAAACATTGTGACTTTTCTGATTTGATTGCACACACCGGATTTGGTTGGAATCCTATATCAAACACTGTGACAGCACCAGAAGTTGTTTGGGCTGAATACATTAAGATAATGATTTTTGAAATAATATCTATATAATTTTTTATAATATTGATATGTAATTGATTTTTTCTTTTAATGACAGAGAGTACCAGCAGTGAAACCATATCAGAAGAAAGGGTTAGAGCATTATGAAATTCTTGGGGACATCTTTAATACTACTACAGCAACTGGACAATTAAGTTTTTCCTCCAGTCAAGTTCCTTTGCCTTCAGAGGAGGATCGTGAAGTAGAGGATAATTTTATTAACTCGGGAGTTCATGTTAATGTTGATGTTGATGCTGGGGATGATGATGATGATGATGATAGTGATGGGGTTGAACTAACTGAAGATTCTAACAAAAAGAAAGGAAAAAGGGCTCGTCGGTCAATTGGTTCTTCTAGCAATAGTCGTAAGAATAAATGGGAGAGTATGGATACTTATTTTGAGACTGCTAAAGAAGTTATGCAGGCTAGATTGGAGAAAGTTAAGGTCAAAAGTGCCGAGTCCACTGGTAAAAGTGGTGAACAATTTTTTGTCCCTGAATGTATGGAGGCTTTGGAGAGCTTGAGAGATATTGATGGTAATACATTCAATAAGTTTATGGAGAGGATAGTACCATGTGTTGAATGGAGGAAGGCTTTTCTTGCTATGAGTGAAGAAAGGAAACGACAATGGCTAGGTGGTTTGTAGGATATGGCTCATGGGTAGATATGATTTTATTTCGAACTTTATTTTCATTTCAACTTTGTTGTTGTGAACTTTGTTTAAGGATGTTATTAACTTTAATGTTTAAGGATTTTGTTGTGAACTTGATTTAATTTTCATAGTGGTTGTGAACTTGGTTTAATGGAAACCGATGTTGTGAATTTGGTTTAAATTTTAAGTCTCATTTCTTATTTACTGAACTCATATTAAATTTTATTGGTTTGTTGTTTATATTATCTAGTTTTTAATGTTTTTCCAACTTACAACAGTTTTCCTTTTGTGAATAGGTCAACATGAATGATAATAATCAGTGTGATAGTTCAGACAACAAATCGGATTTGGAGGTCGAACAACAAGAATTGGAGGCACTCGAATTGGCCAGTGCATTGAGGTGGGCTGAATATAATCAATATATTGACAAAATGCCATGTTATACAGGTGGATTAACAGGGTATGCATTTGTACAAGAGTTGCTAAATGGTCATCCTGTTAGGATGCATAACACGTTTCGTATGGATGCACCTATTTTTCTTAATTTATGTCAAATACTAGAGCAGTCACAGTTATTGGAAGACGATAGACATGTTACTGTTATTGAGACGGTGGGAATGTATTTATATATTCTGTCTCATGGGGTCGTAATGCTAGTTGTTGCTGAGCGTTTTCAACGGTCGAAAGATACGGTGTATAGACAATTTAAACGTGTATTGAAGGGCCTATGTGGGCTTGCACCAAATATTATACGTGAACAAACTCGAGGACAACAACCGCCACCACCAGAGATTAGAAATAATCCAAAATTTTATCTGTATTTTAAGGTAATTATTCTATTTTTATGCATAATATTTTTTTACACTTCCATTTTTACTTAACTATATTATGTTGATATGTATTGAAGCAAACAACGTTAACATAAATTATTAATTAATTATATTATGTAGAAATGTATTGGTGCTATTGATGGAACACACGTTTCTGCATGAGTACCAGCACATAAACAAAATTCGTATCGAGATATAAAAATCCAAGTTACTCAAAATATTATGTGTGTTTGTTCGTTTGATATGATGTTCACATTTGTTTACACGGGTTGGGAAGGAACCGCTAACGATTCAATGGTGTTTTTGGATGCAATTGGAAGATAAGAAAACGGTTTTCCCCATCCTAATGAAGGTACGTATACCATAAAAGTATTTCACTATTTTGAATATTGTAAATTATAATTATTAATTTTTATTCTTTCAGGATATTATTATGTTGTCGATTCGGGATACATAAACATGCCAGGATTTTTAACACCTTACATAGGTGAACGATATCATTTACGTGATTATGAAGGACAAGAACGTGCACCAAGAGGTCCAAGGAGTTATTTAATTATAGACATTCATCGTTACGAAATGTAATTGAGCGGTGTTTCGGTGTTTTAAAGAAGCGATTCACTATTTTGAAAAATATGCCTAGTTACAAATTACGTAGGCAGCGCCTTGTACCTATAGCATGTTGTGTCCTACATAACTTTATTCGATCACAAAGTCGTGGTGATAGGATGTTTAGGGAATATGAGAATGAAGATATGTTAATTGACGGAGAAGGAGAAGGAGAAGGTAGACTATTTCCTAATATTGACTTATCTCCATCAAATGTAGCAGTAATGACTAATGTTATAGATGAAATTGCAAAAAAAAATGTGGACAGATTGCTCACGCAATAGGATGTGATGTTTTGTAATAGGAAGTGGTGTCTTCTGTAATTTATTCGTGATCTTATATAATTAAATTATGTCAATGTTATGTTATGACAATTTTAATGAAATATAAAAGTAATCTATGATTATGGAAATTGATAGTTATATATTTTTTGTTAATGCTAACAAATCTAATATCTACAATCCTTTTTATAATTCAATTAAAAATGATTGAATGGTCCGTAAAAAATGATTAAATTCAAATTATTATATTATTATAAACAGTTGTACAAATATTTCATATATATATATATTTATATTAGTTTTAAACTATAAATTATAAATTAAAGTGGATGAAAATAAATATTACAACCTATGAGGATATTTTAAAGATATGGGAATGTCAAATTACATATGTAAAAGTTCTTCAGTTTTTGATGTTTTCAGTTATTCTACTAGACATGTTTTTACTGTTTTCATTTTCAGAATTCAGCTTTCTGTGAAGCTACCAGACGCATTTTTGCTGTTTTCAATTTCAGGATACAGTTTCTCGTATATGCTACCAGACGCGTTTTCAGAATTCGAAAAACAAAAAAAAAACACTATTTTCATTTTCATTTTTATTTTCGAAAAACAGTCACTGAAAAACGCTTACAGGACAGACCCTTTGCCTTTAAAAAATCAATATTACTATAAACACACATTCTAATGCCAATAGTACCCTCATTGAAATAAATATATTATTTTTAATACATATTATTCATAAAACACTCTTAAATTAATTATCACACCAAATTTATAAATATATATATATATATAAATATATATATATATATATATTATTTTTGGAATCAAATCCTCTTTTAATGATGGTTCAATTTACTTTTGGAAATATCTCTAATATGGGAGTCTTATAAAAGGGAATATGTGGAACCGTATATGAGGTCAAGAGATTTTCAATCTAGAATTCTCTTATTTATACAACTATCTTAAAAAAAAACTTATTGATATTTACGGCTATCTTAAAAATAAATAAAAACTTGTTGATATCTACATTTATCTTTAAAAATAAATATTTTGTTTATTGATGGAGTTCACAACTATATATAAAATAAAGACAAAAACAATATGATAATCATGTGATGATAAGAAAGTTTGATATTTGAAATAAAATTAGAGTTTAATTAGGGTTTATCATAAAAATTAGGGTTTATCACATATTAAGGTTTATCATAAGTTTTTTTTTAAGATAAGTTTTTAAAAATAAAGAAATATAGTTGGAGATATATGTGTAATTAATGAGTGTATATAGTATTTGATTTATTTTTAATTAAAGTAATTTGTCCTTATTGGTAAATTTTTATTGCGATATTTTTGTAATTAAATTTTTTAATAAAATATGAGTGTACTAATAAGTTTTATGGACGTCAATATCGGCACCCTAAAATTACACAACTCATTAACAAGTTGTATTTTCAAAGGGAGCATTGAAGAGCCGAGTTATTCTTTTATGTCACTTATAAAACAAGTCTTTTGACATTGATGATATGTCAATATTTATTAGAATGCAAGTCATTTTTGCATAGGAAATGCTCTAATAGTATTGGTGGGAAATGGTGAGAAATGCTAACTAAAATTTCTATGAGACTTTCTCAATTGAGAAACCCGCCTTCATAATCGAGAGGTTTTTTTACCTCATTATCTATTCATCCTATATGGCAAGAAATTCTACCCAATTGCGTAATAGTAATGGAGATGCTCTAACTCATTGATTTTTGCACATTGACAAAAGAAAGCAACACTTAATGTTGACTATGGTTCGGTTCGGTTCCGATTCCGAACCGGCGGTTCAAATTCTAGGGGGAACCGAAACTGGAACCGTATAGAGGAAGGTTCCAATTTCGGTTCTGGTTCATCCGTTTCCGGTGGTTCAGTTCTTTTTTTAAAAAAAAATTTGTATTATACACTATGTTACTTCAAAGCAATCACAATCACAGCCTCTTTTTGTTACTTCAAAAACCAACAAGAGAAGGAAAACAAAACCAGGCTTCGAAATTCCATTAACAACACATCAAAAACCTCTTCTTTTGCTGAAATTCTACTATGTAATGCCAAAAAATTAAAACGGTAGCATATTAACATCATAAAAATTACAAATTGACATAAAAAATTAGACCTTTAAGTCAAACAACATTTGGGTTTTTTTCCACATATTACCCAACTTAATTAACACCATAATTCAACAACACATCCAAATTCTAACAGCAACCCACTTATATTCCCACAAAAAAACACCTAGGGTTTTTATTCAAAATTACACAAAACACAAAATCAATTCCAAAGAGAATGGCATGAATTGTAAATATATACAAACCTTGAGGTCGATATTGGAGCATTGTTACGAGAAAGGGGTTTTGGAAAGAGTGGTGTTATTGGCACACCCTCTACTAATCTATTGATGTCCCACTTTTTTAATTATTTAGTATTTTTTTTCCTTTATCAAAATTACGAAAAAAGACATACAATTTAAGAAAAAAAATATTCTAAAAATTAAATCTAATAAAACCCCACATCCCTTTTCCGAAAAAAAACCCCAACATTCTTTTAATTCGTTTCTTGAAAAAAAAAATCTTAACTCTTAAACCCTAAAATTTGCTTCTTACATACGTACAAAATATTATGGAAGAGTCTGAAAACGATATCAAACATATGGAAGAATTGTCTGAGAATGATATCAAACATCTTGAAGAATTGTCTGAGAATGATATGAAGCATATACAAGAATTGTCTGATAATGATAACAAGTATCTGCAAGAATTTCGGAGAATGATATCAAACATCTGAAAGCAATTCCTTCTCTAGATGTAAGTTTGAAGTTTACTTTTTGTATTGTTAAAATTTAATATATATATATATATATATATATGTGTGTGTGTGTGTGTGTGTGTGTGTGTGTGAATTTTTGTTTTCGATTTCATTATTGTTTAATAAAAAAATATGTTTACCTACTGTACACAATTTTTTTGTTATGTTTATTTTTATAGAGAAGAGAAAATTTTCTTCACTTTCCCTTTATGTTGCTCTGATTTTTGTCATCACTGATTTTCTTCACTTACATAAAGTCTTTGCTTCTAAAAAAAAAGTATGTATCATTCATTGACTTATTTTTCATTTGGTGATATCTTAAGGATGAAAGTTTCGTTCATAATAACTTTGAAGAGAATCAACTATTCTTTGTGGACAATACTGATGCATTTACAACTGATATGGTATGCTATTTAAAAGTTTTTACTTGTTAAGTAATGTTTTTAAAGCTCACTTTTTTGAATAGTAGAGCAGAATTAATTGAATGGACACGTGCTACTGGAAAGAAATTTGGATTTGTCATTGTTATGCGAAAATCAAAAGTAAATGTTAGTAGAAGGAAACCAAGAATACGTTTTGCATGTCAAAGGAGTTGTACCTATAAGCATAAAATTAGTGAATGTCAGGGAAAAAAGAGGACAAGAGCAATGGGAACAAAGAAGTGCAACTGTCCTTTTTTTGTTGAAAGGGAAAAAGTTAGCAAGCGATGATAACTGGGCATTAAAAGTGATTAATGGGCTACATAATCATCCAGTTGCACAACATCTTGAAGGCCACTCATTTGCTGGGAGACTCACCAAAGAAGAGGTCAATATGTTGATTGATATGTCAAAGAGTGAGGTGAAACCGAAAAATATTTTGTATACATTGCAGAACAGAGATATTCATAATGTCAGCACAATGAAAACGATATACAATGCATGCTATAAATATAAGGTTGTGGAGAAAGCCGGTAGATCACAATACAACAACTTATGAGTAAATTAAATGAGCATAACTACATTGAGTGGCATCGAAGTCATGAAGATACAGACTGCATTACAGACTTATTTTGGGCACATCGTTCTACTATTGAATTGTTGCGGGCTCTTCCGGGTGTGCTAATTATGGACTGCACTTACAAAACAAACAAGTACCGTTACCCATTATTGGAGATAGTTGGTGTGACATCGACTAATTTGACATTTTATGTTGGTTTTGCATTATTTCAGTTTGAGCGTGAGGATAATTATGTTTGGGCATTGGAGAAATTGAAGACAATTATGGTAGACAAAATGTTACCGAGTGTAATAGTGACAGATTGAGAGTTAGCTTTGATGAATGCCATTAGAAAAATATTCCCAACAGCAATCAATCTTCTTTGCAGATGGCATATCTCGAAGAATATCTTAGCTAATTGTAGGAAGCTATTTAAGACTACAAAAGATTGGGAAGACTTCATTTGTAGTTGGAATGCATTGGTGTCATCTTGCACAAAACAACAGTATATGCAATACTTAAGTGCTCTAGAGAGTGATTTTTCTGGACATCAACGAGCACTTGATTATGTGAAGCATGCATGGCTAGATAAGTGTAAGGAAATTTTTGTTGCAGCTTGAACAAATTTGGTTATGCATTTTGGAAATGTAACATCAAACAGGTATATTTACATTATTATATTTTTTTCATTTTTTTTATTCTTATACTAATTAACAGTATCAAATTTAATTTGTAATAGGACTGAAACTACACATGCAAAATTGAAGAGGCAATTAGGTTCATCACAAGGAACCTTCGTAACATTGTGGAATAAAATTCATGTTTTGCTAGAATTGCAACACACAGAGATTAAGGCTTCATTTGAGAAGAGCAAGACCACCGTTCCAACATAAATTTACTCATTTTCTCTTTAAAGAGTTAAGGGGGTTCATTTCAAGACATGCGTTGGATATAATACTTGAGGAGTCCAACTGAGTTGACAATGTTGGCCTAGATCCCTCTGCTTGTAAATGTATAGTTCGACACACGCACCGGTGCCCATATGCTCATGAAATTGCAGAATATAAGCGTGAAGGTCGGCCAATTCATTTATTCATTTATACAGACTAAAAATCATGAAAGGAATTGTTTTCTCTGTCTCTTCTTTACTTCAGTTCTTGGTAAGTTCGAACTTGATTTGAGTTCGCCGAGAGTGTTTATGCTATGCACGATCACTCTTGAATCGTTGTATCCTGGGAGACAATCGCTATACACATATGGTGTTATACGGCGAAATTGGAAGAAGTTAGATTTAGTGCTTAGCATCGGTGATGGATCAACGAAGTTAAGTTGCACAATTGAGATAAAGATGATTATGAAGCGTTTTGAGCAGATGGATGATTCTGGTAATTAAACTACAATTAAAAAAGAAATTGATAGAGTTAGCAAATCCAGAATCAACACATTTGGTGGAGCCAATAGTTAAGGCAAATCATCGACCCCGAACCTTCGGATTGCATGACTTGTGTGTGGGCGCGTCCCGATTACACGAATGCCGCTCCGGTGGGCTGTCATAGGACAAAGGACCTTTTCCTACTGCTTGGAATTTATTTTTTCTAAGTCAATGTTTATATTAATATGGAAAGAATTAATTCAATTTAATTTTCCCTAAATGATAAGGAAATTCCGTTTTGGATTCTAGATACTTACTTGATCACTAAGTAAATAGAATCGGTGTTTAATTAGAAATAAATCTCTTGGAGATTGATTTTTAATTAATATCCTTTTCATTGAAAACGTAATTGACAAGTATTTCCTAAACAATCCTCTTAATTTCGGTTTTATTAAAACCCTAATCTATTCATCAGAAAATAGATTCTGAATACAGACTAAAAATCACGAAAGGAATTGTTTTCTCTGCATCTTCTTTACTTCAGTTCTTGGTAAGTTCGAACTTGATTTGAGTTCGCCGAGAGTGTTTGTGCTATGCACGATCACTGTTGAATCGTTGTATCCTGGGAGACAATCACTATACATATACGGTGTTATACGGCGAAATTGTCTTAAGGACACCGTGTGAAACACGGGCCTCGATTTCCCAAAATCATTTTCTAACGTGTTGTTTTGTGGTTTTCACTTTCTGTTTTCTTGCAGATTCGGACCAGATTATTTTTGAGTATTATAAACAACAAAATTCACATTGGAAGAAGTTAGATTTAGTGCTTAGCATCGGTGATGGATCAACGAAGTTAAGTTGCACAATTGAGATAAAGATGATTATGAAGCGTTTTGAGCAGATGGATGATTCTGGTAATTAAACTACAATTAAAAAAGAAATTGATGGAGTTAGCAAATCCAGAATCAACACATTTGGTGGAGCCAATAGTTAAGGCTAAAGCGCGAGGTCGACCTTTTCAAAAATTGGATACATCTACTCGTCGGGATCCATCTCAATTTGAGTATGTATTAGCTACACTCGATAATCATTCACAAAGCATTACATCTTCACATCAACCAAATCCACCACGGAAAAGAAAGGTATTTCAAAAACAATTACTTAATTCTACTACTTACATCGACTCATTTCCAATTAAAATGAGACCTTATATATATATATATATATATATATAAAGTTAAGGATGTTGCAAGTGATGGTAATTGTGGTTTCCGAGCCGTGGCCCATCTGATGGATATGGGTGAGGAAAATTGGGTCAACGTAAGAAGGGATTTGGTTATTGAGTTACCGGATTATTCTAATCATTATGCTAAAGTGTTTGGCTATGCTAATAGAGTGCATGAGGTTTTATATTCACTATCTTATTTTGAAAGTAATCCAAGACAAGATCATTGGATGACCATGTCTGAGACTGGTCATATCATTGCCTCGAAATACAATGTTGTGCTAGTACTCCTATCAAAGCAACTGTGTCTTACATCTGCCCTTAAGATCTGTTCCTTTGCCACAATCTTTGCACAAAATTATAACGATTGGATTCGTTAATGGGTGTCATTTCATAGAGTTATATACAAGTATTTCGTAAGTAAATTTAGTATTTTTTTTCTTTTGTACAAGTATTTCATAAGTACATTTAGTTTTTTTTTTTCAAAGTTTAATATTAGTTCATACATTATTTAGGTGTTCATGATACCAGATTCACCAATACCTCCTATAGCAGCTAATTGGTTAGAATATCACCATACATAAGCAAGAGGATGGGAAACTCCATATACAAATAATATAGATGCTTTCAAATATTTGGTGTTTGATGTTATGACCAAGGAAACAATCGAATTGAATGGTTAAGTTGTTCCATGGAACTAATGTTGTAATTTTAACTTTTCGATTCTGACTTCAGTCAAACTAAGTAGCTGTTTTTATGTTGTTTAATTTTCTTTTTCTTTTGATTTTCTTTTAGAAAAAAGACAATTCTTGTTTCAATAAAAAAAAACTATTCTTCATCTATATTCACATGGTAGATATAATTATTGTGCCCCCATAAATCACTGGTATTCTCAATTATAACATGTAAGGCTTACAAGTAAATAAGAATATCAATACAATTTAAGCATAATAAAACATCACTGCCCGTCTGCTCAATTTGTAATATAGATATTTGCTCAGTAATAAACAAAATACAAATAAATAAACCCAAAAACATTGGTACTGTAACATTCAATGTTGGTGTTCTGTGTCTTAAGGCACAAAGAGAGAAAGATAGCAGTAGAGAGATTGATTTTGGATTAAAATGTTTATAAACTCTCACTGTTCTTGGTAGAATTTATATAAGAATGCAAACTAGTTTGGTTCAATTTGGTTCAAAAAAACATTCAAATTTCTTTCCCATCTACGGTATACAAACAAAACTATCAAATTAACAAATTCAAATAAATTATTTTTCAACTCCTGAACAAAAAACATAAATCGGATAACAATATAATGTTCACATGTTGAACAAGCATAACCTTTTATGATGGAAAAAACTACGATCCAAAACTTGGAGGTCTCCACTCATTTTTTTTAAATGTACATATTATAAAAGCCAAGAGGCAAGACAACAAGACACGCAGTAGAGAACAAGGTGGAGAACAATACAAAGACAAAACAGAGCATGACCACAATATGTCTGATCAACCACAACATGTCAAATAAATTCATGATTGTTTACAAATTCAGAGGAGAATTTCATGTCAGCGGAAGAGAAGATGATGCCTGACTGAGCCAACGAAACCCTAGCTGGTGGTTCCATGTCTGCTGCAACAAAACTGTGTGTTGTGCCTTTCTTCGTTGGGTGCTGCTCTATTTTTCCTTCCTAGGCGTTGTCATTTTGGCTTCTATTGGCCTGTTTGTTTTATACAACTGTTATTCACAAATAAATGTTTGCTGCGACGATTTTGTAATATTGAGAGATCGATTTTGTGAGAGAAAGATGAGACCATAGATAAAGAGATCAGAGATAGATAGAGAAATCAGAGATTGGGGTTTATTAAGTTTGAAAAATAAGAAAAAATGGCAGTTTTAGAAATAAATAAAATAAATTAATATAACGATTTAACTTTATTTAATTAAATCAAAATTTAAAAAAATGAGGTATAAATAGATCAGTAGGAGGTGTGCCAATAACATTACTCTCTTCGAAATTCCATGTTTAACATTGTCCCCGTCAATAGAAAAGGCATTAAATTATGTAGTCGCCTTCGAACAATGCCATTGTGATGATATTTTCTTAAATAACTATCTCACCTTTATGAGAAAACTTGTATCTACTCCTCAGGATGCAGAATTACTTGTCCAGAAGGAAATTATCTGCAATTATTTTGGCGATAATGAAGACATTTCTAAATTTTTAACCGTTTTAGTTATGACTGATTTCTACGTTTCGGACCTTGTTGAAGATTGAAGTGACTACTGTCAAGTCCCATGGAACAAATGGAAGGCCACTTTGAAGATAAATTAATTCAACTGTCCCTGGACAGGTATTTCTGTCATGGCAGCTGTCGTTCTCTTGCTACTCACTTTCATTCAAACTTTTGTTTCCGTCTTTCAAGCTTAGGTTTTACCAGTTTTTGAAAGGTTTGTTAGTTTCTTCAATGATGATTGAAGAGAAGAACAGGAGATCAGAAATCTCACAAATGAGATGGAAAAATTATCTTATTCATAATTTTAATCAGCTCTTACTATACATACAAAGACTAACTTGATCAACACTCAACTGTTTGGGCAAATTTCTTTCCTGCTTGGTTCTCCTGACACTGCATCATCGGCTTGTCCAGGCCCCTTATCATTTCTAAATTCTAAGATTCGATTTTGAAATAAACAGCATAAGACTCATCTCTAAAGCTCAGTAATGGTGATAAAACAAAATTCCTGTTCGCTCCTTTTGCCACAAAGCTGATAGGATTATACTTGCTAATTCCTTTTTGCATTACAAAGCTGGCTCTCTGTTTAAATTTAGCATTCGATAACTCTGTGCTGCCGCTGAGCTTCAGGCTTGCACCCGACGTTAAGTTCCCATCACCATACACAAAGCAACCCTTTTGGTTATCTGACTCCAGGGATACTGTTTCATGTCTTCCGTCCAGTCCACTAACCACACGAAAATAAGAAGAGCTCCCATCATTAGGAGAATTTGTGACTACAAGTTTGTCGTTTGTTCCTTGGTGCGCTACAAGCATTCCTGGAAGATCAAATGGTTCTAGCATGACTGATTTGCCAATAACATCTTTGACTGATGAAAATTTAGAGGAGGGTGAATCATTTAAGATGAGTCTGAACGTGGCATGAACTGCATCATCAGTTCCAGATAGAGGGAAAATTTTCCATTGTAATCGACTTGTTTGAGTTCGTTAAGACAAAAGATGACTTTACAGACTCCTGGGAAAAAGTAACCAGATGATTATTGTGCGAGGAAGGGATTGGAGTTATCCAGTCTGAAATAGATCTAGCTGACTCAGTCTTGATGTTCCAGTCCCCATTACTATGACCCGCAAGCAGATATGGACCATAAAGTATAGCCTGAATAGAAGCATACTCAAGCCTGTCGTCTAGGAAAATAAAATTACAAATGAAAAAAATAATTCAATTAAACTCCATCTAAGAAAACTTTTTATGCATAGCATACAAATATATATGTATAAAGAAAAAGTATAAGTTTATATTTGTTCAGGTTAATCATTCTATGAAAATACCTTGAATAGCCTCTGTCCTCAAGGTAATGGGCAGCTGAAGGGTTAATTTGTCACCAGCACTCCATTGTTTAGTGACAGAGAGAAAATAACCTGAATTAGAAATGTAGTTTTATTGGTCACTTTTCAATTTGAAGAACATAAAATAAGATACAAGTGAAGAGGATCACAAATAGTAAAACACAAGAATAATATGCTAAAAAAAAAAGACATGATATTTCAATCTGTATTGTGCTTTGTGCACCTGGAGATGGAAGAGGCAAATTCTGATTGTTTAATGTTGCCTTGGCACCATTTGAATTCGTCCAAAAGGGTATCCTCAAATTCAGGGTAGATGATTGGCCTGGCCCCTGCATAAACCAGATCAATCATGAAGTTTAGTTCATTGCTTAATTGTTTTTGTATGTTATACGGTGAAGAGAAGTGGGAAATATAGAGGGAGATAGTATCATTGATGTCAAAAATATATATATTTAAGATCATTGTTCTTGACCCAAAAAACCTAAGATTATTATTAATTTCTGTACCTCCAAAGAAAACGTGTGTGTCAAGCCAAGGTAAGGATCCCAAGAAACAACCGGATCAACTTTCTGATACAGCGTAATACGTCCAGATTTCCAATTAAGCACGCTTGATATATACTGAATTATGTAGAGACCAGGAACTTTTCCTTCCTCTTCAAAGTATATGGAATCACCTAACTTTGAAAACGATTCAATTCCTAAATAGGCAGTAAAACGAAAATCTATCAGATGGCTGGAGAAATGTAACAGATATAACATCAATGGTTATCTGTAAGCATTCATCAGTGGAATATCAAGTGGCATAACAGGTTAAATAGCACAGTAAAAACCACAAGAAATGAAGAAGCAAATCATAAGATTCAAACTAGGTTAGTTCAATCTATCCTAAAAAGAATCCCAGACCTGTACCATAACAGCACCAAAATGACTCAAACTTTGTTCCCCATCCATGGATGCTCTTGGCCTTGGAATCTCCATGACCTAGTGGAAGCATGTAGATCATTACTCCCGGCTCTGTTCCCCGTTGAATGCTGAGCACACCATTTGTCAAGGCACGCTCATAATAATCTGCATATGCCATTTCTTTTGTCCACTTAAACAGATGACGGGACACCTATAAAATCAAGCAAACATGCTATAAGATTTCAACTATACTTCGACATTATTACGCCGACATAGTATGAAAAATTAAGCAACGGGCATACCTTCAGCATGTTATAAGTTGTGCATGATTCTTCGTTCTCTTTCTCTAGACTGCTTGCCAATCTCTTTGGATCTGACCTACTCAGTGATATAATAGGCAAGGCAAGCAAGAAAATTACAGGATCGAAGGAAACCAATAAAGAAACTTCCAAAAACTAAAACTCAGAAAAGCCAATGGAATTTCAGATAGAGACAGGTGCTTAATTATTGACGGATGAATAGACTTAATAAAAAAGTTTAACGATATAGTAATATTAGTACCAGTGCTCATTGACTGTGGTTCCTCCTGTTGCATAACTATGAGAGGAGTTAACAATCTCCATGAAGAATGTACCAATCGCCTGTCACACCAAAATTAAATATAAAAATTTAAACTATAAAGTCAATGATTGAAGTATCTCAACAGTCAATACACAAGAATATCCTAAAATTAAAAGCAAAGAGCACAGAACAACACTGACTGTAGAAAAGAAGACCATCTATGCAGGAGAGAACTGAGAGTATATAAGCTTTTGCATAGGCAGACCATTAAGCAGTTTACCTTGTAAAGTGGATCACCAGTGATTTCATAACGCCTTTGAGATCCAATCACAATGGGGATATGTGTATTGGCATGGAAACCAGATAAATCATCAGCCTACAAGAAAATATAATGAACTTTTATGTATGTATACAGAGTATAAAGAATAAATTAATTTCATCCTTTTCTTCTACAACTTTCAGATTATGTTTTTCCTCTAACTATTACGCCTACTATCATGAACCAGACACTCAATTTCCCTCTTCCATACAAGAATTATTATTCTTGTACAGACACTGAAGCTCTAAGTGATTTATTACTCTTGAGTTTCTTGCTACCCAGGTAATATCAACTAGAAGACAGATATGTCAGCTATAAACCCTGGTCCAAAGTTTCCTTCTACGTATATTTGTATAACTAATTAACATGAATATTATTTATTAATCGATGAATTATTTAAAATAATCTATTAGTGCAAATAAATTCCCATGTCATGAATATTATCTTGTCAAATTTTTATCCAAAAATTCACATCATCAAATGATTTATATGGTAAAGACAAATCACTTCGTACATCATTTAAGTTGGTTTTTAAACAAATTTTTTGAGTTGTGTAGCATTACTAAATTGTTATTTGGTCTCATACGGATTTAAATTAAATTAACGTACCAAAATGATACTTGATAGCCATAAGGAGCAAAACTATTGATACCATAGAAAATTTTAAAAGAAAGCAGAGTTGTAATACAGCTCCAGCTTTACATTTTACTTTATCCATGTTACTGTTTAATCAACTCAGATATTTACCTGTACCGCCAGAAATCCAAGAAAGCATGGTTTGTCAAAAAGGTGAGCTAAAAATAAATGCTTTGGATCTCTCTGAATACAGCAAAAAAAGATGTCAAAAGGCAAACAATAATTCAAAACTGTGCACCTATGAACCTAAATATACAAAATTATATGCCATCAAGACTACAAAATTAATAACAATGATAAAATATCATGTGCATTCGTACAATCTAGAGCCAGATCATACATATCGTGTATCACCTTTTTCATTCCATGATTTCCACCAATAAACTTTTAAGACGATCACAATAAAGGAATCATAACAGTACATCAGTATAAACTACTTAATTTTCATACGTGTACTTGTGGTGATAATTCTTACCAAATTGATGTTCTTAATCATGATTTCAATGCAGCTGCAAATTCGACAAATTTATCCATACATTACTTCGAAATGTCAAATTAAAGGAAATATGTACATATGTTCTGGTCTTGAAAGCAGAACATATGGTAAGCACGGTAGAGGTATACTTCCAGAATAGCTTTCTGATACTTGCATAAACCAAGTGACCGGGAATTACAATCACGTTGTTGAAATCTAAAATCAGAGGAGGTGATAGTGAATTACATAGACAAAATTGCCTACCGTTATGGTGAATAATCGGTACAGGACATCATTCATGCCACCAGTTTCTTCATTAAGTGACTGCCAATGTCTTTCCACTGTGTACTTCAAAATTACATTTTGAACACGACTATAGAAATAATCAACCATCCATGTTGTCATGTTTAAAGCTTGAGCATTATCGGCAAATGTATATTGATCCAATAAGCCTGCCAATATCTACAAAGCAGACAAAGTTTAAGCAAAATATGCAGCGTTTACATCACACCAAATACACTGATAGCATCATGTGAAACAAAGCAAAGTAAACTTCACCTTATGAATGGTGTAGTATGGAGCCCAAACAGGTTTTAAAGCTTCAAAACGATCAAATTCTTCAGACAGAAATGCAGAAAGATATCCAGTGCCCATTTCGTTCTGACAATCGAAAAGAGCAGACACCACTGCAGACATTCTCTCCTTGAGAGTATCGTTGTGAGTACTTGCCCACATCAGTGCTGTTGCACTCATGTAATGCCCTTCAAGATTGCCAAAACCAAGTTACTCATTCAAAACCACTGTAGTACTGTACTAAAGATAGAATACTAAAATTATGAAAATTCAGTGAATCATTTCCACAAACATTACATAATCAAATAATCTCACAAACATAATCTAAAATGGGTCAAGTTAACTTGCGCCTATAGTTTAATATGTCATCAGAGCACGCGTTATTACAATTTATGTAAAATTAAACCGGTAAATATATACCTACAAAATGACCGCGAAGCTCGCAGGTGGGGTCTTCCCACCCTCCATAAGCCTTCCCTGGTGTCGGCAGACCTGCCGTTTTACGAAAACTCCAAACCAAACTGTCGACATCCAACATCAACAAGTACTCCAAATTGGTTTGCTGTGCCCTCCAATGCAATGAATCCTCCCCCAAACTCACATCACGCAGCGAAACCTCCTTGAGAAACTCTCCGGGTATCGCCTGGAACTCACTCGGATTCTTCATCTTCTTATACATCATTGCCCAGCTGAACTCATCTTCTTCTCTCAAGACCTTCCTGGGTTGCAAACTAGACCAAGCAGAGTCATCAGTTGGTGTGAGATGGTAGTGCGACAACATCTCTTGTCTCCATGACTCGTTTTTGGATGTCAAGAGCTCGTACCTGAAAGTATGTGAAGAAAGTGGAAAAGTGTTTGTACACTGCTTTGCAGAAGCAAAACTAGTGCCCCAGATGAGAAACAGAATCAACAGTACTTTAAACGACGCAAAACCCTCCATTATTGTTGAAAACTGAAGTCGAATTTCAACGTTTTACGAGTGTGTATGTATGGATATTTTATAGAGAGGGAGTGTGGAGTGACAGCGGAGAATCATGGATACTGGGTACAGTTTCATGGAAGTTTGTTTTTGACTAAGATGGCGGGAATCGTTATCCACTTAATTACCGGCAATTATAATCAACTAATTTCGCTTAAAAATAGCGCCGCCCAACAACGGCTTTTGGAGAGTTTTCTTTTCTTTTCTTTTATTTTAACAAAAATTAAAATAATTAAATATTTTTCTTTTTAATTTTCCAAATTTTTTATTTTCTTTTATGCATTGGCAATTGATTTCTGGACATAGTCAACATTATCTCATATATAGACATAAAGTCAACAATATTTCGGTAAATATAGGAAATTAAATATAATAACATCAGATAAATAAACGAAATATAGGAAATTCAAGAAAAATAGTTTTAAACTTTAGGGGTGGGCAAAAAACCAATAAACCGAACCGAACCGATCCAATCACTTTTTTTTTCTTGATTTCTTATG
Organism: Dipteronia sinensis; assembly: GCA_033220585.1. Classification (NCBI taxonomy): domain Eukaryota; kingdom Viridiplantae; phylum Streptophyta; class Magnoliopsida; order Sapindales; family Sapindaceae; genus Dipteronia; species Dipteronia sinensis. The sequence continues at coordinate 51,333,849 of CM065641.1, forward strand.
TTGGCCAGTTCAGTTCGGTTCATTTTTTTGAAAAATGAAAACCGATTGGATTGTTATTTTTCCCGGTTCCTATCTCAAATCGGAAAACCGAACTGAGATCCAACTTATATAAAAAAAAAACCCTAATTTAATGTTCAATATTCCATGAAACTATAAAACTATGAAAGTGTGTCACAACATATTTTTTTTTGTTTTTTTTTGTTGAATATTATTTTTAATTTGTTCAAGCCTATAATTTAATTTGGTCAAAGGTCCAAAATGATTAAAATATTGAAAATATGTGTAATAATTAAAGCCCATGAATTTGGCCTGGTAGGACTAAAACCGAAAAAACCAAACCAAACCAAGCCGGTCCAATTCAGTTGGTTTTTGATCGATTGACATTTGTAAATTTTATTGGATTGGTTTATATTTTCAGAAACCGAACTTTATCAGTTTTTTTATCGGTTCTATTGAAAAATGAACCGATCTATTAAACGTCCACCTCTAGTTTTAATTCTTGAAAAATTCTCAAATTTTATTCATAAGTAGATTTCAATGAACTTATCATCAAAAAAAATTCAAATCAAAATTCATTCAAATCGATATGATTTCATAGTGGTCCTTACTGAAATTAAAATAATATATCTCTTATGAGAGACTCAATATATATATATGAGACTTCTCACATGCAAACCTCTCGATATAAATCTTATGTCCAAACCATTCATAACACGATATAATTTAATGAATTTTAATGAGATATTTTGCATAGATGATAAGAAAAATGTAATATACAATAAACCATTGATAAATGAATGTTCGATAAATTAATAACTCCGCTTAAATAATAAAACATTCCGGTCTCTACTCTGGCATGTGTACTAAATTAATAACATCGCTAAATGCTTAAGATAATAAAAAAATTTTGAAGTCCTTTAGGTCCCAAAAAATATATAAATTAATAATTGATTTAATACATAAAAAATATGACACATAAAAATTCATAATACATATCAATAAACTTTTAACTTAACAACTTCATTTCAAAAAAAAAACAAACAAAAAACTTAACAGCTTCTGTTTCTCTCTGTTCAAATCTTTATTAAAATATACATCTAAAGTCGTTTGCCTTTTCTTTGTTTTAAAACGGAACTCAATCTGATCCTTAATTTTTTACAAATCATACACCATGCATATTGATATATTTTTTTTCATTTTGTAGTAAGAAGTTATTTAATATTACAATTGCTTGAAATACCTCTTTTGGAGAAACGTTTGGTAAAAACACTGATATCATCTGGATCATGATCATCAGTAAGTGTATTCATTAACCTTTGAATAATTTCTTCATCAGTAGGCGATTCCATAAATATATCATTTTCATTAGGATAATTCAAAAGGAGATCAACATCCATCACATTTCTATCGTGTAGACCAGAAATGGTTTCACGTAATCAATCGATGCTTTCATCTTCACTAACTTGTGGTTTAGAAGCCATATCAGTGGCATATCTTCATCTGAACTGATCTTGCAATGTAAAAAAACAATTTGCAATGGTTGTTGTCTTCATATCAATGTTCAAAGCCGCATTAATAAATTTCATAGCATTCAATATGTTAATTTTTTCAGGATTTGTTGCTTCTACCTCGTAGCCCTCCAAGATGCTAGAGTAGAAACGACATCAATAATGAATTTTTAGAAAAGCTCAAATAATCATAACATCGCATAGTTGAATCTTTGATGTTATATTAGGATGCAAGAAAAATAGTTCAACATTTGACAAATCTTCGATAACCTTTAATATGTAAGTACTTATTAACTTCTATGTACTTATGTATCTTGGTCGAAAATATGTATCATACATGACGCATCGTGAAACATAAAAGAATAAGACCAACGTCTATATTCTATGATAAAACTGGAATCCACTAGAAAAAAAGAGAGAAAATAAACTCTGAATTATATTGAATAAAAGATAATGAGTCTTTCGGCTTACAACCCTATTTAAAGAAAATAAAACCTAACCCCTAATCCTTGTTAGACAAGAAACGGATCTAAATAATAAAAATTACCAAAAATAGCAAAATTGAGATAATTACAGAAATAAATACTACTAACGACCCAAAGCAAGCCAGAATTGACGGCAGACGATTCTGACTTATAAAACTCAACTTATGACCAAAACAGAACTTTCTTAAAATAGCAAAAACGACAATTACAGGACTTAAACGATGAAATTTGGCGAATTACTTCAACCATGAAAGTTTCACGTCAATCCGACTCCGATGCCCGAATTAGTAGAAATCATTTAGCCTTGAATTTAGGATGGTCCATCATAGCCTTGTAGGAATCTGCCACTTGTTCTAAGCCAATACATATATAAATAAAAACATAAAACTTAAAAATATAGTAAAAACAAAAAAAAAAACTATTTTTTAAATTAATAAATATTAATTTATCAATAAATTAATAAATTATTCATTTATCGATAAATAAATAACCCTTCTAAAATAATAATTTTTTCGATCCTAACAATTTTGTTTTATAGGGTTTTACTATACTTGAAAAATTTGCAAAATTTTTGACATTCCAAAACTATATTTACTAACATCTTAAATTTGCTTTGCTTAATCGAATATGTATTTTCGATTCGGTTAACCATGTATTTATAAGCACCCCTAATATAAACGCGACCAACCGTTTAGGTCAATTTGAACCCGTTTATTTGTCTCAGGTACGTTGGTTGGATACTTGGATTGGACTTATATTGCCAGCTCCGCTGTAGTGCTCAAGCGTGGGGATCACTGTATCAGTATCAACTGAAGAGCTGAGAATATAACAACAAACGAGGGTTCTTGAATACTGACTTCTTAATGAGGTTTTGCTCTCAGAGAGATGGCCGCTGGTTGCTGATCTTCTCTCTCTGATGGTAGCGAAGCCAGTGATTTACTGAATCCAAACAATCTATTCTCTGAGATCGTCCCATCCAAGTTTTTCTCCTTTCTCTCTCTCTCTCTCTCTCTCTCTCTCTCACTGACTAAGGTTGCGTTTGTTTTTTTTGTTCTAACGAGGCTGTGATTATAGTGTTTCTGATGAATTCAAATGATCAGACAGTGTCAAACCTTGGCTTCTCATGGCGGGGTAGCTTCTGGGTGTCTGTGTTACACTGCCAACTAGTGTTTTTTTTTTGAAGTATTACAATAATTCGGGATCTGGGTTCTGTGACATCGGTTATTTTCACTGCCAACTCGTTGCTGCAGCCGTGGTGGAAGTGGGGTTTGGCTTTTGTCTCTGATGATCAAACTCGAATCTGAGCCTCTACATATATATATATATATTTATATTACCTGTCGTAGCTTTTGTGTGGTGTGTTTTCAACTTTTCAATTTTGATTATTATTATTATAGTTTTGTGACTTGAGATCATGGTTTCTATTTTCTAAGTTTAGGTACATTATGTTTGTGTTTACATGGGTTTTTTGTTTGTTGTTTTGTTTACAATCAATTTAATTTTAAATTCTATAGCTAGACTGAATCATGATAGTGAGAGTCCTCAATGCTATGAGCCTATGATATTAAGTGGATTGCATAAAAATTTTCGAGTTCGAGATCTCGGATTTTCGAAATTTTGTATTTAGCGAATTTCTAAATTTAGTAAACTTGAAATAATACAAGTTGTCAAAGTTCTCTAAACACAAAATCTTGAAAATGTCTCCTGATAAGAGCTTGTAAATTAGACACCATTAAGCTATGCTATTGTGAATAATATTGTTGCTCTTCAACATGCTTTCTATTGATTTCACATAGAGTTGATTGACTTGATAAATTTTGAGGATATATCCGGTATTTGGGTTATTGATTTATCTTAAATGGTTTTTGCTGATTATATTGAACTTCTTTTGACCATACAGATGCCAATCGTTTTATGTGATGAATCAATTTTGTTAGCTGTACCCAAGTTGTTTTGTGTAAAGAATGTCGAATGCATAGTGTTCTTTCAACCCAGCAGATTTTGAAATTAATGTAGTTGTGTGTGTTATGGTCATCATAATATATTGGTTTTTGACTTAAGTTGTGCTGCATATCATGCTCTTCGAATGGGGCATCTTCGTATTCATGTATTCATGTTTTACGATCTCTCCTTTAGTCCTTTATCCTGTGTGGTTGTTTTCTTTGGATTTAGGTATTGAACAGGATCTTCATATTCATTTTTTGCAAGTTAGTGGTAACATTGCACAGTTACACTAATATTACTGAAAGCACGGCAGGGAAAGTATTCAACAGTTCAACTGGAGCACAATTATCCTCTATCTATGGTCAGGGCTGAGTGAAGAGTTGATGATGGATCGCAGCTGATCAATTCTAACATTTTCTTTCTTTTTTCCTTTTAAAAATTCATGTATGATGAACAACAGTTGTGGAAAGAAAGAGTTTTACGTTGTATCAACAGGTCTTTTTATTGATTCTGTTGTATTTAATTTTGTATATATTTGTCTCTATTCAATGGGATCCTCTGGAAAGGTTATGGTGACATCAAGAGACTTGTGCAAAGATGGATTGTTTAGTGGTTTTGCTAGAGGGATTGAAACATGTAAATGTTGTAATTGTATTCTAAACAGGTTTATGTTACATTTTTTGACAGCATCAAACATGATATACAGCTATGATTCGAGGTCTTGATCTTATTCCAAATGGAAGGTTTAAAATTTGACACTGAATCATGAACTCAAATTCACTCATGTACCAAAAGTATGAAGATATAATAATACATGTATCCACAATATATCCCACCTAGAAAATCATACTAAATCATCATTTCACCTAAAACAGACAATCATCGACTGCAGTGAATTTTTCCAGCTAATGTCAAGAATACACCTAAAATCATGCCAACAAGACTGGCACTAGGTTTATTTTTCCAGATTTCTTCCTAGTTCGCCACTACATTATTTAGTAAGGCATACCCATCTGCATTTTGTGAAGTTATAGACGAATGAAACCAACCAGACCGGAGCAAAGCAACGACATCTATTGCCCTATCTTGGCTTTTTCGGTTCTGTCCAAACAACTTTAAACTTGAATGTTGAAATGCACAGTATAAAACTCATCTCTGAAGCTTAGTAATGGTTGCAGAAGAAAATCCCTCTTGGCTCCTTTCGCCACAAAGCTGATGGGATGATACTGACTAATTCCTTGACCAATTATAAAGCTTGCAGCCTCTTGATATCCGGCCTCCGATGACTCTTCACTGCAGCTGAGCTTCATGCCTGTACCATACTTGGTACCACCAGAGACAAAACAACCCTTTTGGCTTTTTGACTCTATTGATACTGTTTCATTACCTCCATCCAATCCTGCAACCAATTGAAACACAGAAGATCCCCCATCACTAGGAGAATCTGTGACGACAAGCTTATTATCATTTCCTTCCCGGGCTACAAGCATTCCTGGGAAATCAAATGGTTCGAGCATGACTGATTTGCCAATATAATCTTTGACTGAGGATAATTTTGAGGAAGATGTGTCACTTAAGATGAGTCTGAAAGTGGCATGAAGAGCAGCATCAGTGCCAGATTCCGGGAATTTTGTCATTGCAAGGGTTTGGTTTGAGTTTGTTAAGACAAAAGTAGAGTCTCCAGACTTCTGGGAAAAGGTAACTAGATGTTGATTGTATGAGGTGGGGACAGGAGTTATCCAATCCGAAGGAGATTTAGCTGACCCAGTCTTGATGTCCCAGTCCCCGGTGCTATGACCCGCAAGCAGATAAGGACCATAAAGTATCGACTGAATCGAAGCATACTGAGGCCGGTCATCTGGACAATGCAAGCATGTCAGATAAACATCTAAATCTTCCACAGACTATATCAATACTATCAGAGAAAAAGCTATACTAGGGACTAACATATAAGGAATTGTAACGGGTAAATCATTCAACGAAGATACCTTTTATAGCCTCTGTCCTTAGAGTAATGGGCAGCTCAAGGTTTAATTTGTCACCAGAGCTCCATTTTCTAGTGATTGAGAGGAAATTGCCTGCATAACAAATGTATTTCCATGGATCATATGCCATTATTAAACAAAAATTTACAGGACACAAGTGAAAAGGACCTGAATAACAAAGTACAAAAAGAAACTACAGAGGCAAAACATCATGAAACCATTTTCTCTTGCCAAAGTGAGACATTGAGAAAGGAGCATGTGTTAATTTTCTTCCATACCTGCAACTGGCTGAGGCAAACTCTGACCGTTTAATGCTGCCTTGGCACCGTTTGAATTTGTCCAACTAGGTATCCGCAAATTCAAAGAAGATGATTGTCCTGCTCCCTGCATAAATCAGATCCAGCATTCAGAATGGTTCCTTGTCTTCAGTTTTTCCTCGCTATCAAGTTAATAATCCAGATGAAGATTATTTACACCCTTAACAGACACCAAAACATTGCAACAAACACTGACATATAGAGCACAGCAATACCATTACCACAATCTTAATGTTCCTTTTCATTGCTTCTAAGAAAGAATAGAAGAAATAAACAAAACTATTGAATCTCACATGCACCTCTAAAGATTTGAAGTTATAAAACTCAAAAGTTCCCTCTCTCCACCTCCTCTCGCCATCATCTGAGCATCTATAAATTAAAATGTTATACCCTTTAGCTTCTACAGCTAGGAACTATCCTCTCAAATGAAATTGAATCGCCTTAAAAACTTCCATTCCTAGGCTTTTACTCCTAATCCAGTAAAACTGCACCCGCTAAAATATTTATGTGTTTCTATATATCAATTTTTACTTTATTATCACAACCTTCCTATTTGGATAATTTATGTTTCCTTTACGTTCTAAAAGTCTTGCTCTGGCCATTGGATAGTTCAGACAGTCTATTGTAATACAAGATAATTGGGGATCAATTTTGAGAGTGACCTTATCGTACCACCTACTCTCTTTAAGTAGATAAATTTTCTCATATGGAATTGTAATTTAAAAATAAAGGATAGAGTGAAGCAGAAAAATATAAAGGAAGATGCTATCATTCATGTTGATTCTTTTTCATAACTATAGTTTATTTTTCTTTCTAGTGAGGAAAGACGAGATATACATTTATAGTCGTATCTCATTACAATAATTTAAATCTTTTGTTACTTAAAACAAAAAAGAAATAATAACAGCAATAACTTCAGTGTGGCTCTAAACTCAAAGTTAAATGCAACTAGTACCTCTTTCGAAGAGATTGTCAGTGTCACTCGAAGCAAAGGATCTGAAGAAATAACAGGTTCAACTATCTGATTGACCACAATCTGTCCAGATTTCCAATCAAGCGAGCTTGATATATACTGGATGATGTAAAGACCAGGAAGTTTTCCTTCCTCTTCAAAATATATTGAATCTCCTAATTTCGAGAATGATTCAATTCCTACATGGGCAGCAAGGAGATTATAAATTATATGGCCAGATCAATGTAATAGATATAACATCCATGGCTTCAACCAAAAAGAAAGTAAATCATAAGATTAAAAAAAATAAGAATAAGATTGTGATGAAAGGGAAAAAACAGGCAATTGAATGTATCATGAAAGCAAAAGTTGGTCAAGGACAATAAATCTCAGACCTGTGCCATAACAGCACCAAAATGAATCGAACTTTGTTCCCCAACTATGGTAGCTTTTGGCCTTGGAAACTCCAGGACCTAGTGGAAGCATGTAAATCATCATTCCAGGCTCTGTTCCCCGTTGGATGCCAAGGACACCATTTGTCAAGGCACGCTCATAATAATCTGCATATGCAATTTCTTTGGTCCATCTAAACAGATTGCGGGAGACCTGGAAAATCAAGTAACTTGGATGTTACATGCTGACACTAACCATAACCAAAAAAGGTAGCACACCAAGCAATATGCAACAAAACACGAACACAATACAATTATTTCTGAAGCCAAAAATGCAGTGACATTGAGGAGATAATTAGTATATTTTAGACATTAATATCATTCTATCACTGGTATACATAATTACCCAAATTATGGCAATAATGCATTTAAAAAAAATAAATAATAATAAACAAGTTCAAAATGTGAAAGGATATTTCAAAAATAACTCATTATAATATGTTATGGATCAGTAATCAAATTTCCACAGATTTTATATAATAAAAAGTTCATCTTCATCTTTCACCTTCAAGAATTCACAAGCAATGGGTATACCTTCAGCATGTTATAAGTGGTGCATGATTCTTCATTTTCCGTCTCTAGAGTGCTTGCCAGTCGCTTTGGGTCCCTCCTACTCGTTATAGAGGGAAGGATATCACGAAAATACAGTAATAGAATATTGAGACAGAACTAACAATAATCAGATAAGAGTATACACATAAAGCTACTTAACTGTTTTCTTTTCTGTGAGAAGCTATTAAGTAATTGTTATTTAAAAAAAAAGAGTATGAAATTTCAGGTAGGGACAGAAGCATATTGATGAACGAACAGAAATTTAAGACCAAAGTGCCTAATATCAGTACCAGAATTCGCGGACTGATGTTCCTCCAGTTGCATAAGTGTGAGAAGAGTTAACGATGTCCATGAAGAATGTCCCTATCACCTACACACCAAAGTTAGAGGATCAAAAATTAAAAGTCTGTTAGAACTTCTATGAAAATCCTTTATTTCAATTAAAATAGTCGCCAAAGGAAAAGGTATAGTCTATTTAATCACAAAGTATAAAGCTTAAATAAATGGGATTATGGGAGCTAAAGAGTAAGGTCAAGCTCCAAAAAATGTCAATGGGGAAAAGGAAGGCTAGTTAGGCAGTGGTGAAGCAAGCAAGTGTAATTTAGCATGAAAATAAGCAATTAAAATTATGTCAGGCTTTGCTTAGTATTTTAGATTAAAAAGATACTCATATTATGGCATTTTGGATAATACAATATTCATATTAAGCAATTTACCTTGTAAAGTGGATCACCAGTGACTTCATATCGCATTTGAGATCCAATAACAATAGGAATATGTGTATTGGCATGGAAGCCAGATATGTCATCAGCCTATGAACAAACGAAAAGAAATTCAATGAATTAAGATCAAGAATAAAGAAAAAAAGTTAAAGATTAGCGTTATTTTCTTCTTCTACCACTTTCAAAATGTTTACCCCTTAAACTTAAAATCCTGGACAAGAACTCAATCCTGCCTCTCCAATGTTGTAAAATAGGGGAAAATCCCGTACAGTCTAACTCTATGTGTCGTAAAACAAAATTGCATGCAAACAAGAGAAATAAGAACAAAGGAAAAATACACAAGACACACCCTCATTGGACCATGAAAATAGTAGTAGAGAGTCATCAATATAAGATTAATGGAGTACAAGATGACCTTATTCTCCAATCACTCCGCCACTAATAAAAATTACCATCGACTCTTACATTTTAAGAAGACAATTATACTTTCATACGCTAGGTCTAGGGTTTTCTCTCTAGATCTGTCTCGCACCATAAATGTTTCAAGTGTTTTGGCTCGGATGTTTAGTTACTTAGATAATTAGGAATGCATCTCTTAGTCAACGATTGAGTTTTTCACTCATTGTTACTTGTAAAACAGACAAAACAGCTAAAAAAACATAAACATAGTTATAATATGTGTGCTCGACGCAATTCTAGCACACAAAACAGTATCTCATAGTGCATGAGCATTGTGTGATCTACGCCACTGACACGTTCTCAGGTACATTTTGCCATGTCTGCTGCAATGCACATCTAACACAGAAGTCAGTGTGCTGTTAATTCAGATTATCTTTCCCCAGATAAGCCAAAACACTACATCTTATACCCCAGGATCTAACACATGTTTTCTAGATGTCCAGAAATTGAAGCTCTTGCAAGTTATCGAGTTCTATAAAGTTGCAACCCTAGTCATATCTGCAGCTACCTCAAATCTGCCACTTAACTAGAGAGGAAAGGATGTCAGTTACAGTAACTTGGTCTAGAGTTTCCTCACCAAAATATGCACAAGTACATACATCACCAAAATATGCACAAGTACATACATCAGTAACAAGATTTATATTGATAAGAGAATGAATCAGTTATAATGATCAATCAGTAGAAAAAATGAAATAGTTCTCTCGTACGGGAACAGTATATTGTCAAGTTATTCTTAGGTCAAATCTGGTGTGAAACCAGCATACCAAATTGATCGAAGAGCCAATAAACAGCAAAATGATGAGAGTTACCTGTATTGCAAGCAATCCCAAAAAGCATGGTTTGTCAAAAAGGTGAGCCAACAGCAAATGTTTTGGATCTTGCTGGCACAGTAACAAAAAAGCTCATGTCAAAATTTAAGCAATAATTATATGCTACCATGATTACAAAATCAAACCTAAATGAAAACATCCCAAAACCTATAACCTAGAACCCTGTGTTCTTTTTCCTCGCCATGTATTATAAACTTTGAGGACGTCATTGGAAACACAGTTAAAAACCAGTCAGTATAGGCTAATTCCTATTTAGCGACATACAAATGTGGTGACTCTTCAATCAAAATAGATGTTTTATATATAACTGACTATTCGATCATAAAATATGAAAAACAAAAGAAGTTATGTGAAGCTATCATGCCATAGATATCCCAAGCCTATTTTCCATGACACATTTTCAATCAGACAAATTATCGGATAAGACTTCTGACTGTCAAAACAAATGAGATGTGCATATAGGCATTCAAAGAGAAAGCAAAATTTATGATACACACTATAAAACGATACTTTCAGAATAAAAAGTGTTCAATAAGTTAAATATTGACATTCCTGCTGATACTTATATCTATCAAGTTCCCTACACAATTTCAAACATGTTAATGAAACAAAGATTTAGACAAGCGAATAGTGGATTTACATATACAAGATTACCTACCGTTACGGTGAATAGTCGGTAGAGGACATCATTCATTCCACCAGTTTCTTCATTAAGCGAGTACCAGTGTCTTTCCACACTGTACTTAGTTATTACATTTTGAACACGGTTGTAAAAATACTCAGCCATCCATGTTATCATCTTCAAGGCTTGAGCATTATCAGCAAATGTATATTGATCCAATAAGCCTGCCATGATCTATCAAAGCATACCAATTTAAGGCAAATTATATAACTTTCATAAAATCTAAATACAATTATTGCACCTTCTGAAACAAAAACAAAAAAGTAGAATTTACTTTGTGAATGGTGTAGTAAGGAGCCCAGACAGGTTTTACAGCCTCAACACGGTCAAATAGCTCAGATGGAAAAGCAGAAAGATATCCTGTGTCCATTTTCTTCTGACAATCGGATAGAGCAGAAACCACTGCAGACATTTTCTCTTTGAGACTATCATTGTGGGTGCTGGCCCACATTTGTGCCGATGCACTCAAGTAATGCCCTTTACGATCCAAAAGCAAGTTAGGAAAACAATATAGTAACACAGTGAAATAAGTGACAAAATAGTTAGGATGTTGAAGCCATACTTAACAAGAATCACAAACTAAATTTATACCTACAAAATGACCTCGGAGCTCGCAAGTTGGGGCCTCCCACCCTCCATATGCCTTCCCTGGTGTTGGCAAATCTGCTGTTTTCCTAAAGCTCCAAACCAAACTATCAACTTCCAACAACAATAGATACTCCAAATTTGTTTGTTGTGTCTGCCAATGCAATGAATTCGTATCCAGCCTAACGTCATGCAATGACACTTCCTTAAGGAAATCTCCGGACAATTTAGAATCACCCTGATTTTTCATTTTCCTATACATCATTGTCCAGCTAAACTCATCTTCCTCTCTTAAAATCTTTCTTGGTAGCAAATTAGACCACGCAGAGTCATCAGTTGGTGTCAAATGGTAATGAGAGAATACCTCATCTCTCCACGACTCATTTTTTGATGATAAGAGCTCATATCTAAGAGTATGTGACGAGAGTTCGGGAGGAGTGTTTGTACACTCCTTGCCCACAGCAATACCACATAAGAGAAACACAAGCAAGACCGTAAAGAAGAAACAGCCCTTCATTTTCATTGAAAATTCAGATCAAAGACCTCCAAATTTTGAGTAAATCGAAGTAAAATAACACAACAGATACTAAGCTAACACTTCCAAGTTCATTAAGAAAAAAGAATTGGAATATTCATGATAAGAATATCCAGGCTCAGAAATTTTCCAAATTTGAGTAATTGATCAAAAGAAGTTAAGCAAACATCTGGAGTTCAAAATTCAACACAAGATAAACAAAACCTTCACAATTGCCAAACACCCCAGATAATCCTATCCTTAAATAACGAAGCAAGAACAACAAAAAAACCGATTACAAACAATACCCAGAACACAAAATCTCGAAAATCAATCAACTTGATAAAAAACGAAGTCCAATGAAACCCCTCACGGCTCACAGAACACACACTTCAAGTACAAAGAAGCCAGTGAAACAGTACAAAGAACAAGCACATGTGAGTTCCTGTGGCCAAATTATCCCCACTCTCTATTTATATATATACACACAGAAAACGACAACAAGCAATCTAGAATCCAAAAAAGGAAGCTAATATTTTAACTCTCGTGAAAGCTAAGAATTTGATTTGGTGTATAATAATTAATATAAAAGGAAACAAATGAATTATCAACAATAATAAATATAGATATGTTTTTGACAGAAGAGAGAGTGAGTGTGGTTACAGAGAGACAGCGAAGAATCACGGATACGGTGTCCGTTTCTATGGAGCTTGTTTCATGTGTGCTTTGATTGACTCTGTCTCTGTCTCTGAGAGAGGGAAGCTTTTGAACGTTATTATATACAAAAATATATAAAAGATACAACCGGTTGAAGACAAACTGAACCAACCAGTTGAAGAGGAATTTATCATCGCTGTCATTTCTACCGACTTGTTAGTTGTTATGTTCTGCTTTTTCTTCTGTGTTTTTTACTCTGTTTTTATTTTTTATTTTTATTAAAAAATAATAATTTATCAAGTGTGTTTGTTTAATTAGTCAAAAATGATAAATATATCAATCAAAAATCTGTAAAACCAGTGGGCACTAATAGTTATTTATCTCATTTATAATATATGTATATATATATATAATCAATAATAATATCATTTTCATTTCTTACTTCTAAAAAAAAATCATTTTGATTTTATTATTGGTTGTTATAAAAGAATAACTACTGCGTTGACAAAAGAACAGATTCTGCAAGGAATTGCAAGATATACACCTAATAAAGTTTATAAAGACAAGCATGGAAAAAGGTCAAGTAATAGTAGGTGTTGAAATTTGGGAACTTTAACCTTTTTAACTCCATTCACTTTTATCTGCTACTGTTATATCACAAGCTAATTTAAATCAACACAATTCATTCAACTCAACCCAACACAACCCTTACTTAAAATCTTTTTACAAATAAAATATATATATATATATAAATTTTTTAACGATAAAATACACACTTTAAGCACTTTTGATAAAATTTAATGGAATATTAATTTAATATGATTTTTTAATGGATTGTAGAATAACTAATTTTTTTCAACTTTTTTGAAGATAAAATATTTAAAAATAGGGAAATATAAGAAAAAATAATTCTCAAATCCTAAAAATTTTCAAATTTGTACCAAATGTGTATTTTAAATTTCCTATGATGCATAAAAAAAATTCTCATTGAAAAACATTTAATTGCATGCAATTAAATCAAAGGTGCTCATTGTATTAAAATAAGGGGGTGTTGATAGGAAACGTTTTGTGTGTGTGTATATATATATATATATATATATATATATATATATATATATATATAAAGTCACTCATAAGGGATTCCTTATTTTAATTTCGGAAAGAACTTTTATGAAATCACATTGAATTTTTATGAATTTTAGTCTGAGTTTTGTTGTAGATGATAAGTTTAATGAAATATACTTTTGAATAAAAATTGAAAAATTTTCAAATACTATAATTATTTATCACAATTTTGTTAAATATAAAGATATCGGAAAATTTTGACTTAAACATCTCAAATATTCATATATTTTTAATCTAACGGTTTCTTTGAATGCATTTATAATTTTTGGATTAAAATAACACTGGTTGTTGCTATATTTAATTTAAAAATTATAAAGTTATTAAAGTTAATTGCTAAAGTTTGTCGGCTTTTAGTTGGAAAGCACACAAACTTTAGCAGTATTGGAGTCAAGCTTGTTTCGAAAAGTAGATAAATGTTTAGTTCAGTTTATAAATAATTAATCAATTTAAAGATTCCAAATTTAACAATTTTTGTCCAAAATGTTTTTTATAAAAAAATTCAAAAAGGACCGTAACAATTGACAAAAAATTGTTCACAACCATGATCTTGAAGAATCGGGAAAATTCACGAAACACCAATCGATGAAAGAAATATGATAAACGATTCGGATTTATTGATTCGTACACGAATACTGGAAGCGAATACTACTATAAATCTACTGATCCGTACACAGATGTCAGAATAATAGGCTTCAAATTCGTTGATCCTCATAAAGATACCAAAAATGAATAAAAAGATATACTCTCTCAAATTTTTATTAATCATCAAAAACTAAAATTCCTATTATGGTACATTGTCTTTAAATAGGAAAATAAAAACATAAAATAACTAGTAAGGCAATAAAATTTTCAATTTCCCTATAAAAGAGATAATTGAAATAAAAAATAGAAATTAAAGATAACAGAATCCTAAAAGATTAAAAACCTATCTAACAAGGAAATAAGATTTGATTTAATAAAATCAAATCATAAAATAATTAACTATCTAATTAGATACATAATAAATAGAAATAAAATAATATGTATTAACTATATAAATATTTTTAAAATCTAAAATCTTCAAGAATATCTTCAATAATATCTTCATGTATCATTCTTTCTAGGTTGGAGAAAATTCGTTCTCGAATTTTGACTGCCTTCATCCCACAAGCCTACACAAGACTTTGGAGTCATAATAGCCGAGATCGCATACAACGAACTTTAAATCTTTCGATTATTGCCATGATGTCCATCCAATCACTTCAACAGATGGAAGCAAATTCATGAATTATCAAATCCTGCAACAAAAAATAAACTGAATTATTTGTATGGCGAGGAATATGTGATTCGTAAAAACAATCCACAAAATATGAATTGCTCTCATATGGTCCTTTCTCAAACGCATCTTCATCATATATCGGTGGTATATCAAAATCGACAAAAACATCCGCCAATACATATGTATCATCGAAAAACACCGAAGGATAGAAGGCTAATTGTGCTAGAGGGTTCATCGGAAGTTTTTTTTTTATATGAGTGGGCTGTGGAAGCTGAGCCTAGCACAACTGTAGACTCGGTGGCTCTGATACCAACTGATGCAGCGGGAAAATTCACAAAACACCAATCGATAAAAGAAATGGGATAAACGATTCGGATCTGTTGATTCACGTAAGAATACTGAAAGCGAAACCTACTATGAACCTATTGATCCGTGCACAGATACCAGATTAATAGACTTCAAATTCGTTGACCCTCACAAAGGTACCAAAAATGGATAAAAAGATATATTCTCTCAATTTTTTTTATTAATCATCAAAAACTAAAATCTCTGTTATGGTACATTGTTTTTAAATAGGAAAATAAAACCTAAAATAACTAGTAAGGCAATAAAATTTTCTATTTGCCTATAAAAGAGATAATTGAAATAACAATGGAAATTAAATATACTAAATCTTAAAACATTAAAAACCTATGTAATAAGGAAATAAGATTTGATTTAATAAAATCAAATCATAAAACAATTAACTACCTAATTAGATATATAATAAATAGAAATAAAATAATATGTATTAAATATAGAATTTTTTTTGAAATCTAAAATCCTCAAGAATATCTTCAATAATATCTCCTGCATCATTCTCTCCAGGTTGGAGAAAATTCGTCCTCTAATTTTGACTGCCTTCATCTCACAACCCTGCACAAGATTTTTGAGTGATAATAGCCAGATCGCATATGATGCACTTTAAATCTTTCGATTATTGTCATGATGTCCATCCAATCACTCAAATAGATGGAAGCAAATTCATGAATCATCAAATCCTGCAACAAAAGATAAACTGAAATATGTTTATGGTGAGGAACGTGTGACTCGTAAAAACAATCCACAAAATATAAATTGCTCTCATATGGTACTTTCTCAAACACCAAAGGATAAGAGGCTAATTGTGTTTGAAGGTTCATGGGAATTTTTTTTCTCTTTTTGATATGAGTGGTCTGTGGATGTTAAGCATAGCACAACGGTAGACTCGGTGGCTCTGATACCAACTGATACAGCGGAAAGATTCACAAAACACCATTCGATAAAAGAAATGGGATAAACGATTCGGATCCGTTGATTCGCGTACGAATACTGAAAGCAAACCCTATTATTAATCTGTTGATCCACGCACATATATCAGAATAATAGGCTCAAATTCGTTGACCCTTGCAAAGGTACCGAAAAAGGATAAAAAGAGATACTCTCTCAAATTTTTATTAATCATTAAAAACTAAATTCTCTGTTATGGTACATTGTCTTCAAATAGGAAAATAAAAACCTAAAAGAAACCTAAAATAACTAGTATGGCAATAAATTTTCAATTTCACTATAAAAGATTTAATTGAAATAACAATGAAATTAAAGATACTAGAATCCTAAAACATTAAAAACCTATCTATTAAGGAAATAAGATTGGATTTAATAAAATCAAATCATAAAATAATTAATTACCTAATTAGATACATAATAAATAGAAATAAAATATTATGTATTAACTATAGAAATATTTTTGAAATCCAAAATCTTCAAGAATATCTTCAATAATATCTCATGCATCATTCTCTCCAAGTTGGAGAAATTCGTCTTCGAATTTCGACTGCCTTCATCCCACAAGCCTGCACAAGATTTTGAGTGATAATAGCCGAGATCGCATACAACGAACTTTAAATCTTTCGATTATTGTCATGATGTCCATCCAATCACTCCAATAGATAGAAGCAAATTCATGAATCATCAAATCCTGCAACAAAAGATAAACTGAAGTATTTTTATGGTGAGGAACGTGCGACTCGTAAAAACAATCCACAAAATATGAATTGCTCTCGTATGGTACTTTCTCAACACATCTTCATCATATATTGGTGGTTTATTGAAATCGACGAAAATCTCTATCGATACATATGTATCATCGAAAAACACTGTAGGATAGGAAGCTATTTGTGTTTGAGGGTTCATCGATTTTTGTTGTTGTTGATATGAGTGGTCTGTGGACGTTGAGCCTAGCACAACGGTAGACTTGGTGGCTCTGATACCAACTGATGCAGCGGGAAGATTCACAATACACCATTCGATAAAAGAAATGGGATAAACGATTCGGATCCGTTGATTCACTTACGAATACCGAAAGTAAACCCTATTATTAATATGTTGATCCATGCACATATACTATAATAATAGGCCTCAAATTCGTTGACCCTCGGAAAGGTATCGAAAATAGATAAAAAGAGATATTCCCTCAAATTTTTATTAATCATCAAAAACTAAAATCCGTGTTATGGTACATTGTCTTTAAAGAGGAAAATAAAAACCTAAAAGAAACCTAAAATAACTAGTAAGGCAATAAAATTCTCAATTTTCCTATAAAAGAGATAATTGAAATAACAATGTAAATTGAAGATACTAGAATCCTAAAACATTAAAAATCTATCTAATAAAGAAATACGATTTGATTTAATAAAATCAAATCATAAATCAATTAACTACCTAATTAGATACATAATAAATAGAAATAAAATATTATATATTAACTATAGAAATATTTTTGAAATCTAAAATCTTCAAGAATATCTCCTGCATCATATCTATAGTTCACAACTTTTCAAGATCATGACAATTTTAATCAAAATCATATTCATGTCTATATACGACTGTATTTGAGAGCGAAGAACGTACATGTTTGAGAGAATTATTAATTGTATTCGAACAATGTTAATCACCGTAACTATAATCAAGATTACAGTAAGATTATATTTTGATGACGCTATTCTTTTAACTTTTATAATTAGATTGTTAGTTTAAATTCAATAAATTGATTTTTTTTGAAATATTATAATTATTGTCAAGATCAGATAATAGATGTGTTGACGGTGATTTTTGGATTGTTGAAAAGTCAACCGCCAAACATTAACACTTAGGCAGATCGAAGCTTTAACCAATCTAGGGTTTGAATAATCAAAGCCTCTTTCTCCACGCGGATGCGATACGATTTATTCATCTGTGATTGATAATATATAAAAGTAGAAAATAAAGGATAAGTAAAGCATAACGCATATTTTACATGGTAAAACCCCAAGGCAGGGAAACATCCACGGTTGCCGGTGGCGGGGAGAAGAAATCTATTATGAATAAAATAATTACACACACAATCTCTCCTTCTCTCGAGTAGTTGTTATGTTTTTTTACACATAGATCGACAGATTCCTTTATACTCAGATTGTTCCATCCCTTACACAATGAAATTATGGGTCTATTTATATGTGCATAGAACCCTAATCCTTGTTGTACAAGTAAGGAAAATGTGGTAGTATTTAAGTAGAACTTGTTACTTGTTGAAGTCGTATTTAACTCCTTTCCTGTTTCAGAGATCTTGCGCATTGAATTAGAATCTTCATAGGACTTCTAGTTGAGTAGTCCGTTTAGGACTTATTTCCTGATTGGTGTGCAATCTTCTAGAAGAGCAGAGTTTTTGCTTGATTTGGATTCTTTGATATGTAGGGGAAATAATAATATTTCCTTATCGGAATGTGGTTCTAGATTCCTTGCTTGAGTAAGATTCTTCTTCTTCGTAATTGAATCGTACTTGATCCAATGTTACTGTCTTGACTGAGCATCTCTTAGCCGACCGTTTCCCAATCTGACCAGGCCCTCTTTCCCTGATCGGTTTTACTATCCGATCGGGTTTAGACCTATCTTGGTCGATCGGTTCAGTTTGACCACCCCGTCTAGTAATATCAACTGTGACTTGGTCGAATGTTGACCGGTTGACTTTACCAGACAGTGCTTATTTTACCCGATCGGTTTACTATACCCGATCAGATCTATTTTACCCGTTCGGTTCATCCGACCTACTTGCTAATCACTAGAGACTGTGATTCTTCTCTGATGACATGGTCTACCATATATTCCGGATTATCCGATATCTTTGCTGACATGTCATGCTACAAAAAAATCCCTATAACAATACCCCCTTTAAATCCGCAAGATGAATTCTTGGCAACTCGACGAAGGGGATTTGAATAGTTCTCCCTTCGATTTTTTGACGCTCTGACCACATTGTTTTTTCTCCTGCAGGAGTGATAATTTTCAAAACAGGTTATGTAGCTGAGATACATCTTTGGACCTATATCTGTAAGTGTCTTCGGGACATATATCAGGTCATTGAGATGCCTTTGGATACCTTATTGGGAGATGAACTTGCTTATGGTCTGGTCGGACCATAGCCAATCGCCAATTGATCCTAATCATCTTTTTAAGTAATCAGCTTCTGATTTTTTTTTTCATTGACGCTTAGATCCTCTCGCTTATTAAGGCGAATCTGAGACCCATTTTAGCGTTATTCGGCATTATTTGAATCCATCTGTCTTTGAGCTGTTCTTGTTAATGCTCAGATCATCTTTCATCCTGGTTCGGCTTCACTTGGATCCATAACGCTCGAATCCTTTCTAGGCGGGGTGTCTTAGCCTAATCTTGTTTTCTTTGGACTGCTTTTACCCGAAACATCTTTTTTTTTTGCCATATAGTACTCCGCCACCTAATGCTTTTATCGCTGCATATAGGATACCCTTTAAAGGCAAGTTCTAATGATCTTTCGTAGTTCTGATACTCGAGACAGCTTGAAAATTTCAAAGTTGAAGACCACAAGAGGAACTGATTAAGGTTTCCCTGAGTAGTGTCTTTCCTCACAAGCTGAGAAAAATGTAGTAGATGTCGTTGCTCTCAGAAAAGTAAGATGGCGCTCCATCGAGATTGTGCTTCTTAGCACCCACCCCATATGGCTACTACCATATATATACGTGTTCATGGCGAGTTGGGGGATCTTGTTCTCTAGGTGTTCATGTTGCTCGGAATCTACCTCATAGCATCGTTTGTCATTTAGGAGTTGATGTTGATGTGCAGGGTAGGAACCATACTTTAAGCACATTAGCTCGCCCCTTTTTTCTTCCCAGGTAAACTTTCTATCTTATTTGTTGGCCCGAGTACAGTTTTTTTTTTACGAGACATTCCAAGCGTTCGACCTAGATCTTTATTGCCCCTTTGAACTTTTTCTCGGCTAACCCGTTTTTTGCAAATAAGATTCTGTCTTTATCTGACTAGAAACTCTAACCGACTAGATTCTATCTTCGGCCGACCATATTTTGGCAGACCAGAATCTTCGACCGAACAAGCTCTATCTTTTGGTCGAACAAATTTTATCTTTCGCGGACCATATTCTTCCTTTTGGTCGATCTTTCTTATAGATCGGTCTTCGTTTTGGTCGATCTTTCTTATTGATCGGTCTCTTTTTCTTTTTCTTTTCTTTTTAGACCTTCTGGCTACTATTTCTACAAGAGAAAAAGACATTTTATGTATATAAATACAATTTAAACTTTTGACTTACTTGTATTCGATTTCGACCATTATTGGTTCTTCTACAATTGCTGTCTGGTTTTTTGCACTTCTCGCAAATTGTTCCAGAGGCTTGCTCGGTTGACAGACAAGGATTTAGGTTTTCTAGCTCAGGGCAACCCGGATGTTTATTTAGCACCGCGGGGGGTCTTGACTCACCGTATCTAAGTTTCCACCCACCTTCAGGGGTTCTTACTTGATTTTTATCAAGCCAAGCCAACCTCAAGGCATTCAGCTCAGGTGGCCCAGATCTTGCGTTTGAAAGCCTTATGACTGTTTTTTTGTACACTTGCCCCATCGAAGCTTTGTACCTATACATTTTAAACTAAACATAAATGCAGTTAAGTAGAAAAGTATTTACCCCCTTTTCATTTTTAAAATGTTGGCTCGCTGACAGTGCTTTATTCGTATCCAGTCAGTTTTTGAGCTGACAGTGCTTTATTCGTATCTAGCCAGTTTTTGAGCTGACAGTGCATTATTTGCACCCAATCAGTTTTTCTTTTTTGACCAATCTTCTTATAGATCGATTTTTGTGTTTTTTTTACTTGATTGGTTTTTCACTGAGTATCTGATTACCTCGATCTGTTCGAGTATCTCATTAGACTCGCTCATCTGACAAGATAACTCATTAAACCCGATCATATGAGACTGATAGGTTATCTTATTAAACTGATCAGTTCTACTTCGATAGATGATCAATCTTTGAGTTTGTCTGCTCGGGCTTGCACACGATGAAGTCTTGGTCGATTATTGGCTGGTAGTTTGGTTGACTTTTAGTGACGTGGCATACTTAGTTACAGATATTTCAGTAACGATACTGGCTTGTCAGTCGACCAATCTTTACCAGTAACAATACTCTGTTAAACACTTGAACTGAGCATTTTGATCTACTTTCTCAAAGGATCTGCTCGGTGAGCTATGAGGCATACTATCGACTTTGTTTCAAGCTGAGCATCTCACTTAACGTAATTGAACCAAGTGTTTAACCGGTCTTAAGTCTGAGTAGTCCATTGGCTTAGTCAATTTGTATGCTTTATTGGACTTGATCGATTTGCCCAATTAGTTTCTTATTGAGTATCTTATTACCTCAGTCTGACCAAATATTTTATTACACTGATCAGTTTTGTGGCTAGTCTGTCATCTTATTAAACCGATCGTTGAGTTGATCAGTCATCTTATTGGTTGATCTCTTTTTTTATCTGATCAACTATCTTATTGACTGATCGTTTTTTACTAGTCCGCTATCTTATTAGTTGACCATCTTTGATCTTGATCAACTATCTTATTAGCTGATTTGTCTTTGACCCTATCAGTTATCTTATTAACTATCTAACTTGGTCTGACCATTTTTTTTATTAACTGACCATCTTTGATCTGACCGGTTATTTTATTAACTAACCATTTTGACCCCGATCAGTTATCTCATTAACTAACCGAACTTGGTCTGACCCGATCGGTTATCTTATTAACCGATCATCTCTGGTTGGCTGTGTGAACAATCTTTGACCTTGCTTGCTTGGGCTGCTCACGATTAATCTTGATATTTACCAAGTAGTGTTCTTCAGGACCATTTTCATGGTATCTAATTTATAGACACTTGTCTTTTATCTTGCAACTAAGTCACTGGACGTTTCCCATTAGTCTGTTACTCAAGATTCGTTGTGATATGGATGATCTGCATCTCATTAGCTTAACTTATCTTATCTTAGCCAAGTATCTGGTTAACTTGGCATTCAAGTACGAGAATTTGATTACTCCATCCAACTTTCTACGCATCCCATCAGATATCTAATCACCTGAAGGCACTCTAATAGTGCTTTTAATGCACCCAGTTAGTTTCAATGAGTATGCATCGCCCCTTTTTTTTGGACTTTGCTTTCGACCCCCTTCACTTGGCCCCCGAGCACCCTTTGCCTAAGCAAACTCGGGTGTTCGGGCATGTCTCTGTGTGGCGGAGAATATTTCGAACACTTTTACTTGGATTTTATCTGGAGAATTTCTCATTTAATGGTCTTTTGAGTTTTTAGACGTTTAGCCAGACTTGGTCCGATCTTTAACGCTTCTTTGTGTTGAGTATGTTAGTAACATTTGCACAAATAATAAACATATATAAATACAGATCATGAATAGTTAAATCCAGGCCTCGTACTGCCTACGATTGTTGTTCTTGATACAGTACCCATGAATTCTTCATGAATGGTGATTTGTATGTAAAACATACGGTATGCATTTTGTAAAATATGTGTGTTTGTAATATCTATCATGTAATTGATAATCACATTATGGCAACATATGTATGCATGGTCTAATGTTAGGAGAAATGTTCAAAAACTACATGTGTTGTATATCATATTAGGAGTATAGTATAGATGAATAAGGATGAAGAAAGTGTTTCACAATCTTTTACCTCATCGTTATCATTATTCGGTCGTGTAGTCTATGGATTTTTGACTCATCCGCCGAACATCAAATAATTAGTTAAAAATCTAGATTTTACCTTTAACATCACTTGATAGGAGATCCAAAATTGCTAACATTGTTTTTTGTTGCTCCGAGTCGGTGAATCACAGATGTTCCCTCCTTATATTTTTGTATAATATTTCGTCTCTTGCCTTCCTAGATCACTGCAAGGAAGCAAATAAGACAATTTAATAATCAATACTAACCTGTGTAATGGGCGTTTCTATCTCCAGTATAGAGTTGTGATGTCTCGAATATCGTCAAATATTTCTTAGGTTGAACAATCTTTAGGACCTTCTGCGAATTGCAACGATCCATCTAATTCCTTTTTATTATTGGCAAGGAATGACTGGATTTTTGGCCACGAGCAATTGATCAAACCGTCGAGATTGAGATGGTCTGCTGCTACTCGACTTTTTACATGTGCTGAGAGGTGATGATTGATCCACATGCTTTTGTCTTATACTCCCACTTCCGTTCTAGTCCACTTTTTTATAGATATATCAGCTATCTTAGTACACTGATCAACTTTGGACTGATAAGTTATCTTATTACACTGATCAACTTTGAACCGATCAGTTACTTTATTATACTGATCAACTTTGGACCGATCAGTTATTTTTTTATTCATCAACCGAATCACCGGGCCGGAGAAGTGACTTTGTTAAAAACTGCTTTGCAACTGTGAATTTTTTTTTACGTCGCATATTCCTTTGCTATGATGTGCTACCCCATAGCCCCCCAACAGTTGTGAAAGTAGGTTTTATTCGGACGAAGTTCTTTTAACATCGCATCCTTTTTTCTTCCTTTTTTTCAATTCTTTGCTGAGTAACCAGTCTGGGTATCTGATAGAACGATGAGCTGAA
Source organism: Dipteronia sinensis (assembly GCA_033220585.1). NCBI lineage: Eukaryota > Viridiplantae > Streptophyta > Magnoliopsida > Sapindales > Sapindaceae > Dipteronia > Dipteronia sinensis. The sequence goes on from CM065641.1 coordinate 51,357,848, forward strand.
ATATCAGCAATGGCTGAATACCTCTGGTGAACCGAGCAGCTATGATGAGCTGAGTAGTTCCACCAAACTGAACAGCTACGACAAACCAAATAGGCTAACACTCAAGTTTTGTTGCTTCATTCGCCGGTTGTATGTGGCAGAGTTATTTCTAAATAACCATGTTGAGGCGGTGGAAGTGAAATACAATCAACGTTTAAATGTCACATATGTGTCCTTGATCGACTGACTATATTGCCACCTATTTAAGCGACCTGGAGCCAGTGTGAGGTTTATGTAAAGTCATTTTAAGCTTCCGACAGTCGATGGCTCACAGTTTAGTTGATGATTGCTTTGATATGGTCACAGTTTGGATTCTTCATTAATATGTTAAACATTGAAAGCCTTTGGGAAGCTATCTTTTCCGAGTTGAATCTGATGAACCTCTCGCGACTCCGAAGTCTAGTTGCCCATCTTGTAAATTATTGGATTGTTGTCGGATTAGCTGATAATAGATCGCTTAGCCGACTTAGCTGATGATTGACTCGTGATGTTTTTCTACCATCATGGGTCCGGTTTTCAACGCTCATCGAGGTGAACTTTTCTTCAAGTGCATCTTGTCCTTTTTTTTTCTTTACCGAACTCTGTTTACGAATTCGCTCACTTGCGTATCTCCTGACGTTGATACGAAAGATAATCCACCCCCTAGCACCCCTATTTTTTTTTCAGTTCGGGCTTGCTAAAGTGTCTCGAGTGTTTCGTCTGTATATGTTGTAGTTGTCGGGATGCTCTTGATTTATATGGATGTGACCCCTTGTAATGACTCCATTAAGACTGACCTCTCGTCTCGATTGATCTTTTTTATAGTTCATGCCTCTTTTTTTATAGGAATCTTTGACAGACTTGATTTTGTCTTTCGCTGACCAGAAGCTTAATCGACCAGATTCTATCTTTCGCCGACCAGATTTTATCTTTAGCCGACCGAAACTCAAACCAACCGGACTTCTATCTTTGGCCAACCATAATTTTGGCTAACCAGAATCTTTGGCCTAACAGGTTCCATCTTTGGCCTACCAGAATCTTTCGTCGGTCCGAACTTTGGTCGAATAGATTATATATTTGACAGCCAATAGTGTGGTGCCATCCGGCAATTAACGAATGCAATCACGATTTGGAGTTCTGTTGACATGTCTGATCAAGAAGCTTTTGAAAGGCAACTTCATCTGAGTCAAACTTGATAAACCCTTCACTATAAAAATTCTCAGCAAATTGTTAGTCAAAAAACGACATTTAATGATCGTTTTAAGGAGTGACCCTTACTCGAATTTTTTTAAAGCATCCGTCGGGCTCCATTTACGGTTCTAGAATATAAATAATAAGATATGATTGCTCATGTAATAAAAGATAATAATTAGTCATAAACGAGTTTTATTCGTATAAGACATAGCATATTTGGTACAGCAGAATCTTTATATTAACATAAGAGATCAAACCCGGATTGATGAAGGTAGTTGTTAGCAATGTGCAGCCAATGCTACACTTCCATCTCTGATTGGGTCACTAAGGTTATATGGTCTCCTGTTTGTTGAAACCTTTAAGCTCATCGAGACGAAATTCGATTCCCTCGTGCCGAGACTCGATACCTCGGCTGCTTACCAGACTCGAAGTTTAATCATTTTATTCTTGGATCCTTCATAGTTGAATTGATGAAGATCCAAGTGGGTTTAGTTGAGAATTGACATTGGGTGTTCTATACCAATATGGGCTCGGTTTCTGACACGTGTCAAGGTAAACTTGTCCTCGGACCCCTGTTTACGCTGAACCGTAACGTTCTGGAGATCGTCAAATATTCCTCGGGATGAATTGATTATGAATAATATATCCTTAGCAAGCTCCATGTGTCTAATTTACAACAAAATTTACGGCTCATGATTTCGTGCTTTCTAGAGAGAGTTATCTCTATTTTAGCGTCTGGTGGTCGGATCAGAAAATTCTCTGCGAACCACTTTCTTCAATGTTTCCGAGGCCATAAAATCTTCCACGGATTGAACCAGATTGCGAACCATATATTTCTAGAAAGTTCCAGATGTCTAGTTTCCAATGGTTCTTACGGATCACGATTTCGACTCTGGTATAGGGAGATATGCCCATTTCAGAGTTCAATGGTCAGATCAGAAATCTATCCGCAATCTGTTTTCTTCAATGTTGCAGGAGCCACCAAATAGTGCTCAGATTGAACTAGGAAATGAACCATATATGCTTGGAAAGCCTTGGATGTCTATTTTCCAGCGGTTTTTACGGTTTGCTAATCCGAGTTCCGTAGAGAGAGATATGCTCACTTAAGTGTCCATTGGTAAGAAATTCCGCGATTCGCGACAACTTTTTTTTTAAACTGTCGGAATGGGAAAGCAATTCCTCGGACCGATTTTTGACACTTAGAAGCTTTGAGTTTTGTTTTCTCAATATTCTTCCTCTAAATTTGGTCACGACCATGGCTCCTGCTATGGGTCTTGTAGTTGATCCACGTCAAAATCCCTTATGTGGTCTGCTCACAAGGGTTCCTCGAAGTTGAGTTCTACCCCCCTCCTTCTAGCGTCAATTGTTGACGGTGATTTTTGGATCGTTGAAAAGTCAACCGCCAAATATTAACACGTAGGCATATCGAAGCTTTAACCAATCTAGGGTTTGAATAATCAAAGCCTCTTTCTCCACGTGGATGCGATACGATTTATTCATCTGTGATTAATAATATATAAAAGTAGAAAATAAAGGATAAGTAAAGCATAACGCATATTTTACGTGGTAAAACCCCAAGGCGGGGAAACATCCACGGTTGCCGGTGGCGGCGAGAAGAAATCCACTATGAATAAAATAATTATACACACAATCTCTCCTTCTCTCGAGTAGTTGCTATGCTTTTTTACACATAGATTGACAGATTCCCTTATACTCAGATTGTTCCATCCCTTACACAATGAGATTATGGGTCTATTTATATGTACATAGAACCCTAATCCTTGTTGTACAAGTAAGGAAAGGTGGTAGTATTTAACTAAAACTTGTTACTTGTTGAAGTCGTATTTAACTCTTTTCCTGTTTTAGAGATCTTGCGCATTGAATTAGAATCTTCATAGGACTTCTAGCTTATTTCCTGATTGGTGTGCAATCTTCTAGAAGAGCAGAGTTTTTGCTTGATCTGGACTCTTTGATATGTAGGGGAAATAATAATATTTCCTTATCAGAATGTGGTTCTAGATTCCTTGTTTGAGTAAGATTCTTCTTCTTCGTAATTGAATCGTACTTGATCCAATGTTACTGTCTTGACTGAGCATCTCTTAGCCGACCGTTTCCCAATTTGACCAGACCTTCTTTCCCCGATCGGTTTTACTATCCAATCGGGTTTAGACCTATCTTGGCCGATCGGTTCAGTTTGACCACCCCGTCTAGTAACATCAACTGTAACTTGGTCGAATGTTGACCAGTTGACTTTACCCGACTGTGTTTATTTTACCCGATCAGTTTACTATACCCAATCAGATTTATTTTGCCCGTTCAGGTTCATCCGACCACTTGCTAATCACTAGAGACTGTGATTCTTCTCTGATGACGTGGTCTGTCATATATTCCGGATTATCCGATATCTTTGCTGACATGTCATGCTACCGAAAAATCCCTATAATAACATGTTTGGTTTGGATATCTACCCCATAAACTAGAAGAAAACCCGTGTAGTGGGGCTCAAACCCCTCACCACTAATGTGGAAGGGAGGTGCACTAGCACCTATGTTAAGAGGTGATGTGTCTTAATATCTATAATTTAATTTATAACAAGGTTGGTCCGAAAGGGAAGCAACAGTTACTATAGAATTGGAATTGGGGGAGAGAAGACACCACCAATGATTTGATAGTAAAGAGAATGAATATCATGTGATGTGTTTGGATGATGGGTCCAACATATCTCTTGAAATGCAATACAAGCATGAGAATTTGGTGTCATCGCAGCAACTACTCCATGGGCTGTGTTTTCTTTTACCAGTTAGGTTTCATTATCTATCTGAAACATCTACTACTTTTTATACTCATCAGTCACCACATGCACTATATTAATTTATCTCAAACGATTCCCAAAGAATATTCACTACTTGTCAATCGTAATGCTGCATTATTTTCATATTAAACATCATGATTCAGTTTATGTCTTTAGATTAATAATTATACTTAGGAAACTTATGATCATTGATAATGAAAGTGATTAAAACTAATTAAACCAAAGTAATTAATAATTTTTTTTGTGTTTCTTTAATTTGCTTTGATATCGATCAGAAAAGATATTGATGTTGTTATCGGTGGTGGAAACCTACCATGCATCAACCTTGATGTAACACAATTAATAATTGATATTGGACCATTTGGTTTTAATTTCAGCAATGGATCGGGTTGGGTATGGATATCCCAGTATCCATCTCCGTATCCGTTTGAGATTTATATGTCCATCCCCGCATCTATCCCCATTTCTAAGTTAGCAGGGCGGATTCGGATAATCCACTAATTAAGATAGAGATATTCATTCCCGCTCCGTTTATATCCTTATCCGATGAAAAAACTTTAAATTTTTATAGTTTACAAGAGAAAAATATAACAAACATATGTAACAGTACATTTTATCATATTTAAAGATGAAACAAATACATCCAATAAAGTTCAAATATAAAAATTTAATATAATTTATATAATTAGAATTAATAATTATATAATAATTTTTTATATTTTTAAAATATTAAAATCTATAATGGATCTGGATGAGGATGGATATCGTCTATGAATATCCATCCTCATCCCCGAAAATAAAATGGATATTATGATGATATCCATCCCCGCTCTATCCCCGAAATAATGGTATCCATCCCATATTTAAATAGAATGGATTCTTACGGATATCCGTATCCGTGAATAATTTTACCATCCCTAATAGATCTATAATAATATATGCATCATCAACTTATCATCCACATTAATTTTACCCTCATTTCAAAGGTACTTCTGTGATTCGTTGGTGATAATTGATATATTTTTATATTCGAACCTTGGAATTCAAAAGGTACCAAAATGGTCACCTTTAAATCAAGACAAAATGTCACAAAATCAATATAATAATTTTAAATTAAGAATATTAATAAAAATAATAATATATTGAAGAAAACTTATTGCTTAAACAAAAAATTTAAAAGACTAGCTAGCCAAAACACGAATTCAAAAGTAGAAAATTTGTGCCATATGTGGTATTTATTGTAACAATGTAACATACATATCAATATTAAATTTCATTCTAGCTAGTAGCTATATACTGTATATGTATATCATTCTAACAGAGTTGATCAGTAAACGATCCACGTCCTGATATATCCGATTAAGTTGGTTTAAGTAGTTTTCATGTGAATTAATAAGCAAGATGTGGGTGGGCCTCGATGCAAGTGTGTGTTGATTACTCAATCTGTTGAATGGTTGTCTTAGCAAGTACCCCTTCCATCATCAAAAAGAAATTTGGATAGTTTTGACACAGTGCGTCTATTCACTCACAACGTGACATGTGGTATTTCGATTCAATCATATTTGGTATCTGTGTAACACTCGCTTTCGCGTGAAAAATTATCTCATATCCATCATCACCCTTTTTGTCTTCCAAGAAAAGTGTAGAGAACCCTTAAAACAAACCCAAAATATTAATTCTTCCATTTAAAGTTCCATACTATGCAAGTTGCTTTCACTCAATAACAATAGCAATAGCCATTTTAAAACGATCCCTGTATGTGATTGGATAGGGTTTGTGATGCAGACCGGGTTGCAGACCGGGTTTTTGCATCGTTTGAAGCATCCAAAATAGGTTTAATTTTATATGCTCATATATTTTACATATAGGTTCAGAATCGCTATTATAATATGTTTTCGAAAAATCTAAGATGAGCTCTATGTTTTGTCACAGAAACTAGTTTTCGGTGATGAGGTCCGTAGGACACTACAAGAAAATTGATATTTAGTGACTAACTTTTTATGACAATGTAATAAATGGTTACGAAATATCACTTTCGGCAACCATACTAAGACTTTAGTCGCAAATATGTACGTCAAGGATCCAATTTCTTCTGCTACCATATTTTTAGGATTTATGACTACATATTTAGTCATTAAATAACTCATTTGTCGACTATGTATCCAATTTAGTTGTAAATTAGTGTTTAATATTTTGGCGCAATCGTTTCCCGCCAAAGGCACACATCTTGCAATCAACATGTATTATTCGCGACTATAATTTATGTTTGGTAATGAATTTTTCTATGGCTGATATTTTTAGTAGATAAAGAAGAAAAATCATTTTGGAGCCATTCTTTCCCTCCAAAACATTTTTTTTTAAACGAACAATATAGAATCTGAAACTAAAATTTAGTCAAGTAACAAATATTGTTTTGAAATAAACGATTTTTTAAGTTGTTTCTAATACATTTAGTTGATAAATAGGAAAGAAAATCTTTTTGACTATTTTATGTTTTATTAAATAAGTTAAAGTTTTCTGTAACTAGTTTTTTTTTAAATCCTTAAAATGATTATATAATAAAAATAAAAAATTATTTTTATCTAAAATAAAAAATGCTGTAAAAAAATAATAAGTTAATTTTTTTATCATTAGTGACTATTCTAATATTTCAAAAAAAAATTGAGAAGAAAAATAAATAAAAATGAAAGAAGGAATAAATTGTAAAAAAAAAGGAAGACTAAGAAAAACAAATCAAAAATAGAAAAATGGAAATATGAAAAAAACGTAAGAGAAAAATTGAAAAATGAAAAAGAATAAAAAAGAAATAAGAGTAATGAATAAAAATAAAATGTAAAAGGAAATAAAAGAAAAAAACAAAATCTGTAAGTTTATTCACTAGGGTAAGTTTATAAAAAGTGGGGCTCAAAAAAACCCGACCCCTGCTTATCTTTTTCTATTCACAGCACACATAAACTCCACAAACTCACATTTTCTTTTCACTTCTTCTTTTCATATGTTTTCTTCTTTGTAAGACTCAAACAAAAAATCAATAAAAAAAATCTTCTCTTATTTGATATATACCCAACAAGTAAGTCAAGCAAATATATTTCATTTGTTTTATGTTTCTTTTTTATATTGGTTGATTTTATTTCTTTAATGTTTGTAATTTTCTTTTGTTTTTTGTTTTATTTTCTATTTATATTGGTTGATTTTATGATTTTATTCTTTTTAATTTGTGTTATTAGATCCATGTCAATGGTTTTGACTTTGTAAGGACTCTGATCAATCAACAAGGAACAGAAATTTTCGAATGATGAAAAATTGGTATGTTTCAATTATTGATGGTTATTTTGTTTGTTAAAATTTATTTATCTTTTACTAACTTTTATATATTGGCTAATTGAAAAAATATACAGCAAAATGCTCAAAGTTTGAGTATTTGAACTACTTAGCAATTGGTGGAATTTAGGATGAGATTCAATGATACTGCTGAAGATTCGGAAGATGCTGAAACAAGGGAATTCGACTTGTCAAACTAGTATTGGAGATTCAACTTGTCAAATTAAGAAGACATGTCTTATTGTTTTTCTTGTTTTTGATGGTACCTAAATGTTGTAAATGTTACTTATGATCTACAACTGTAAGAATTTTGAGTTAATATTAATAAATCTTATAAAGTTTTTTTCCATATGAAAATATGTCTTGAATGTATTATGTATATATTATACAACAATACAAAATATTTGGATGTGAAAGTTATTTTTACAACAAAATATTTGGTTGTGAATATACATTTTTTGCTACTACTTGTGTTTAGATGTAAAAAAAACTATTAAATTTATGTGGTTGCGAAATGTATGTTTCTGCAACAAAATATTTTGTTATAAAATACTATTAGTAAATATTTGTTTTGATTCTCTATGATCTTAAGCAACTAAAACAACCACAATCTACAACAAAATATTTAGTTGCAAAAGGTAAATATTTCTGTAACTATATGATTGATGGTCGCAAAAACCTTCTGCAATTTATCTAGTGCTACTAACTTTGCGACAAAAAAAAATTAGTTGCAAAAGGTATTTACTAACTAAAAACATACCTTACGCGACTATGAAGTTAGTTACAAAATACGTTTTCCTTGTAGTGGAAGGACAAAAAAGGTCGTTTAGTTAGTTGTTCGTAGACTTTTAGTTTGTTGAGCAACAATAAAGTTTTTTTTTTCCCTTTCTGATTAGAATTTGTTTTCAATTTTTTAGATGGGATTCTTTCCCAATTTCGTTTAGCAGCATTAGAATTTTAGGAGATCTCGATTCCTCGTGGAATTCAGATTTGTTTCTTTACCTATTTAAGTAGATTGTATTAGGTATTGGAAGATTAGCTTTGATGAATAAAATTATTTGGGTTTATCTCAACTTTTCTCTTCTTTTTTCCTAATATTATGTAGAATCAACAGAGATTAAGAAAACTTCTTGTTCAAATTCGTGTGATTGGCTTTCTCACAGATTCCGCCTACATCAGTTTGCCACAATAATAGTGACAAATGAAAAACACATTAGAATTGATAATGATATACATGAAAATAACAACAACAAAAAAATGTTGGTAGAGATGAACATCAAAAAGAAAATGATGGATAGATGGCCAGATAGAAAGTTGGAGAATGGTGAATATTAAGTCAAGCAAGCTTTAGTGTAGATCGAGAGAAAGAGTGTAAAGGTGGTGTGTTTTGTTGATTACTTCACATGTCATTATAATTAGATTCTAGATGACTTTAGAAAGTGTTTAGAGAGAGAAATGCTCTGCTTAAGTTGCAGCAGTAGTACCAAAGCTTTTATTTACTATACAGCTAAGAATCTCTAACAAGCTGTACATGTGTCACAAAGTTATTAGAGTAGCTATACAATTAGAAAGAACAAACTAATCAGCTAATTACAGTAAACTTAATTAATTAACTTCTAACTACAATCTAATATCCTCCCTCAAGCTAACTGGTCTGTGAAGAACAGTAAGCTTGCTGCATAAACTTAGGAACCTTTGTGTAGGCAAAGCTTTGGCAAGAGGATCAGCTAGCTGCTCATTGGAAGGCGTAAATTTGACTTGAAGAGATTGATTAATTGCTCTTTCATGTACAAAATGGTAGTCAATCTCCATATGTTTGGTTCTAGCATGCATAAATGGGTTTGCTGCAAGATAAGTAGCACTAATGTTGTCAGAGAATTAATGGTAGAGTGGAGAGAGGAATACAGAGCTCTTTCAAAACTGATTCAACCCAGGTTACTTCTGCAGCTGCATTTGCTAGAGCACGATACTCGGATTCATCACTTGAACGGGAAACAACCCTTTGTTTGCTAGAGGACCAGGATATTAAATTAGAACCCAAGAATGTACAAAAGCCAGTGGTAATCTTTCTGTCATCAGGGCAACTTGCCCAATCCGCATCAGAATAACAAATATGGGTAGGGTCAGAGGCAACTTGAAATGAAATACCATAAGTAGTGGTGCCCTTGAGGTATCGTAAAATTCGTTTGATAGTTTGCTAGTGAACATTAGTATGAGCATGAATAAATTGACAGATTTTGTTAACTACAAAGCTTATATCAGGGCAAGTTATAGTGCAATACTGTAAAGCACCTGCAATACTTCTATAAGTTGTTGGATCTTCAAGCTTTTCTCCATCATAAAGAGATAATGTAGGTCCAGAAGACATCGGAGTAGAGATAGGCTTGCAGTCCTGCAGATTTGCACGAGTAAGGATATCATTGATGTATTTTGTTTGACAAAGATGCATTGTAGAATCTGTCCTTGAAACTTGAATACCCAAAAAAAATATAAGTTACCAAGCTCTTTGCGAGCAAATTGAGAGTTGAGAGAGGTGATCAATTGCTGGATAATAGATGCATGAGTACCGGTTACAATGATAACGTCGATATATATGAGCGTTATAAGCAAAACAGTGTTTTGGGAGAAGATGAACATTGAAGTATCAGCTTGAGAACTCTTGAAACCCCAACTGGTCAGACAACTGCTTAATTTAGTATACCAAGCTCGTGGACTTTGCTTCAAACCATATAGTGCTTTCTGAAGTTTACAGACATAATTAGGATGAGTAGTGCTAATGAAACCAGGTGGTTGGTTCATGAACACTTCTTCATTGAGGTCACCGTTTAAGAAGGCGTTATGCACATCTAGCTGCTTAATTTGCTACTGATATGAAACAACTAAACTTATTACAATCTGAATAGTTGTAGGCTTTATGACGGGACTGAAAGTCTCAAAATAATCCAAGCCAAACGTTTGATGGAAACTCTTGGCGACAAGTCTGGCTTTGTGTCTCTGTATGGTACCATCAGATTTTAATTTCAGTCGAAAAATCCATTTACAGCCGATTATCTTATGAGTTTCAGGTGGAGGGACTAGAATCCAAGTTTCATTTCTGAGCAAAGCTTGATATTCATATATCATAGCTTGTTTCCAAGACGAGCATTGTAAAGCTTGTTGAACTGTGGCTGGTTCAATTTGATCTAAAACCGCAGCAGAGGCTTTTTCTGCTAAATATGCCTTCGGCTTAAAAATACCTATCTTTGACTTGGTCACCACGGAATCCGCATTAGTTAAATAAGGAGGCCTATGAAGCATAGTTCCTGATAAAGTTACAATAAGATCAGTAGTATTAGCAACTGTTGGTAGAGAATGAGAATATAAATAGCTGTATCAGGAAGAGAATGAGTGTTTTCGGCAGCTATATTTGAGGGTGTATATACTGGTGATATATGTGCAGGGGAATTATGCACAGGAGAAGACCTATTAGAAAAATAATTAAGTGATATAAATGGTTAGAGAGACAAATCAAACGAAATTGGGGAGAGTGATCGGTCATTATTTGTATATGTTTTTGATCCCCATTCCTCCAATCAATTGCTTGTTTCTTGAGTTATTTAGGGGTTTTAATTTATGTTTTGAGCATTTCCAGGTTTTTGGATCAAAGTGATGTATTTGGAGAATTTTATACGAAAATGGCAATTATTGAAGAATTGAGGGACTAATATGCAATTATTCTTGAACCGCTGTCAAGACCGCTGTTAATTATGACAGCATAACCAACGGCGCTTAAAAACGCAGAAGAAGCACTTCTAAAACGTTGTCACACCGCTGTGAATTTCCACAGCGGTAGTCATGTTGCGAAAGTCATATCTCTCATCTCCGATTGAACTGTGTGTTCTGCAACCTATAGATCTGAAGCCCCGAAAGTCTAGTTTCCAACCCAATTTATGGCTTTTCGAACCGAATTTTCTAGAAGAAGTTATTTCCATTTGAGTACCTGTTGCGCAGATCAGTCAGTCATTAAATATGTGAATAATGAATTCATGTTTATTTTAATTTTTTGAGCCATTTGTTGAAATCTGTGAAAAAGTGACATGTTGTTAATTTTTTTTTAGGAAAACGTTTTGTTAAAACTGTATTCATTAGTGAGGAAATAAATTTTTCTGTCCATGTAGGGTTCTTCATTTTTTTTTGATACGAATCCAACGGTATAAAGAACGTAATTTTCTGGGCAGTGGTTTAAAAATTATGATTGTTTCTTCAACCAAATATCATGGGCGATGGACTGTTTTTAAAATTCTGCAAGTGAATGTTTTTTGTTATCTGTTTTCTCACTTTTCCAATTCGAATTTTAAAATGTTTTCTTAATGAAAAGTGTTTATTGGCATGTCTATTTTCCTGTGTTAAAATTTGGTTAACTTTCGTTCAGTAGTTTGAGAGTTATGCATTAAAGAACAGACGAACGTCAATTTCAAAAGTCACCAGTTTTTGAACTTTTGTCCTCCATTTTTTAGATGCTTCTTTTGTGTGCTTTAAGAGCCGTAATATATGCTTTAATCACTGAGTTTAGACTAACGTCTTGTCACTTAAAGTATTGCATTGTATTTTTCAAAATTTATGACATGCTCTTGATGTGATAGTGGATAGGATGCTTAGTTGAATTGCCATGATTAATAGTGGAGACTACCATTGTGAGTTCACTAAGCCAAAAAGCGTACATAAATAACATTATATGAGGGTTCTTTTGTTTCTATTCGTAAACACTCATTACGTTCTTAGCATTAGAAATTGATCTCAATAGGTTATGCATTGGATATTAAAGAACATTCATCATAAAAAGATATCACATGTGGACTTTGCTCTTGTTTTGGTTGAACCATTAGAAGTGATATAGGCAATGTGTGCTTGAACTACTTAAAAGACCTTAAATATTTCCTACCTTTATGTGTGTGCTTCATAGCCAATTTTTAAGCTAAACATTATATGCCTTTTTCTTTCATCACCCACATTAACTTAACCTCAATTAGCCATATTTTAGACATACCTTATATCTTGGGATCATATTGAGGTGATGAAGATGATTGAAGAGAGTTCAAAATGGGTGACTCATGAAGTGCATGTACCAAGGAAAAAGCAAGAAGATCAAATGCAAAGAATGTGTTGGAAGAATTATGTAATTTATGTATAAAATTCTCATCTCAAAAAAAAAAAGTTAAAAAAATTATGAAGAAAAGTTAAATAATTGAGATGATGAATCAAATGAAAGTGAAAAGGAATAGAGCTTTACAATGAAGCGATGTGAAAATCAAAGTCAACTCAAAGAGGTAGATGAACGAAAATTGTTCAAAAAGCCTAGATGCAAGTGGAATGAAGAATTCGAAGAAATTTGGCCAAGTTTGAAGATTGCCGAAGAATATCTTGATGTGATCCCAGGTTTGTTTGCTATCCTTTTTCCTGTTCTTTCTTAACCTTCACCCAATGACCCCATTACAACCAAAGAAAAGACCTAATTGATCTTTTGGGAATGCTAGCTCCAGAGTAAAGGTAAACATGTGTTCTATCTTGTTCTTAATGTCTGATTCCGTTCATGAGATCCTTTATATAAAAACCAAGCGTTCTTTTTATTATATATTCATATGCGATTATATTTTGAAATTTCTTATCCATATCTTCATTCACATATGCTTGAAGAGTGTATTTGCCTAGGCTCTGTGTGAAATTAATGAGTGATATCTTGTGAGAATTAGAGTCGAGGCGAATTATATCTATGACGTTTGACGAATGTGTTTTTGAAGCTAGAGTGTCTTGAGTATGGGCTTTTCATTAAAACCAAGCATGCATTCAAATTTGTGGCATAATTTTAGTTTTTATTCAGTGGCTCTAGCATGCATTGGCTTTGAATGGCACACTTCGATTGCATCTTAATTATTTGACTTTTCTCATAAATATGTTTATGGGTAGCATAACTGTAAACCCTCAGGAGACAAAACGCCTCCTACTACGGACACCTAGAGGTTTAAAGGCTTGTAGCATACGCTTAAGGCTTGTAGCATACGCTCAATGCTATCGTGTTCCCTACGAAAGTGGCTTAGTTTATTTTTATTTTATTTTTAGATTTTTGTTTGTTTTTAGTTTTAGTTTTTATTCTAGTTTTGCTCGAGGACTAGCAAAAGATAGGTTTGGGGGTATTTGATCGGTCATTATTTGTATATGTTTTTGATCCCCATTCCTCCAATCAATTGCTTGTTTCTTGAGTTATTTAGGGGTTTTAATTTGTGTTTTGAGCATTTCCAGGTTTTTGGATCAAAGTGATGTATTTAAATAATTTTATACGAAAAAGGACAATTATTGACGAATTGAGGGACTAATATGCAATTTTCCTTGAACCGCTGTCAAGACCGCTGTTAATTATGACAGCAGTACCAATGGCGCTTAAAAAGGCAGAAGAAGCACTTCCAAAACGCGTCACACAGCTGTGAATTTCCACAGTGGTAGTCACAGCGGTTTCCCAAATCAGTTTAGATGAGCCATGTTACGAAGACCATATCTCTCATCTCCTATTGAACTATGTGTCCTGGAACCTATGGATCTGAAGCCCCGACAGTCTAGTTTCCAACCCAATTTACGGCTTGTCGATCCGAATTTCTAGAAGAAGTAATTTCCATTTAAGTACCTGTTGCGCAGATCAGTCAGTCATTAAATCCGTGAATAGTGACGGGATTTATTTTGCAAGTTGTCGGAATGAGAAATATTACCTTCTTGGACATGAGTATAAGTCTTGGGAAGCAATTTGACACCTAATCCTTATCTCCCTTCAATAAGTAATCAATTTGGATGGTTTAGGAAAGAAATAAAATCCCAAAAAGGTAGAGTTCTAAATGAGAATTGATTTCCTTGTTGTTTAAGGACTTGACTTGGCATCTAAAGCCTATTTAAACCCCTTTGAACTCTAATTTAAAGAGACAAGCCAAGGGAGGTCCCAAGCCACCAAGGGGGCCGTCCCCCATCACTCCATCACCACACATCACCTCAAGACCCATTCATCCATTGTAGAAGAAGACGAAAAAGACGAAGAAGAATTGGAAGAGCTCTTTGATGATCATCTCGGGTTTTCTCTACTCAATCTCTTCTCTTTTCTTTTTCTATGATGTGTAACTAATCTCATAACTAGAGAATCAATGTGAACCTTTTGTGAATGCTCATGAATGGATTAATTATTATTTCATCAATTTAATTCTTGATTTATTCATTGTGCTTAATTGCTTAATCCTCATTAGTTTTAATATTTATTCACACCATAAATTAAGGGTGAATAATTATTTGGCATGATTTTAGGGTTAAGACTATCTGAGAATTAGGGTTAGAGTATAGACCAAACCTAATCTTGATTAATGCTATTTTGAATGCATGAATTTTATCTTTAGCATAGGCCAAGCAAAGTATAGAATTTGGTTCTTATTTCTTGCGCTTAAAGGGTTTTCGATTGTTGTTCACACCATAGACCAGGGGTGAATAATAATTGGGAACACGTGACTCATCCCATGATCATACGGTAATAGTCACATTAAAGACAAAGAATGAAAACTAAAATTGATTGAATCTTGTTTACAAATTAATTCCATACATTGAGTGTTCATAATTGGGGATCATTGATGACCTAGTATTTTCTTTCTCTTGATCACAACCATATTCTCTTTAATTGTTTTCTTTAGATTAATTTAATTTAGTTTTAGTTTAATCAATCAAACAACAATCTTTGGTTACTTTTATTTTTAATTAGAATTAAAATTAGTTTAATCGATAAATCACTTTTCCTCGTGGGAACGATCCTTATTTGCTACTGTACTTATCTTCACGATTCGTGCACTTGTGAGTGAGTATTTGATAATACGATTTTTCACATTCAGAGAGAGGTATAGAAGGAAATGAGATAGGAATTTGAAAGTGATCAGGATGATGTTGTTTAAGTGAGGAAGTAGATGTTATGGAGGAAAAAGGAAAAGGGAAATGAGTTTCATTGAATATAACATGATGGGATACATACAATCTGCTATATTATTTTTCAAGACATAAATATCTTTTGTGATGTGAACTATATCCCAAATGAATGCATTCAGCTGATCTAAATTGTAATTTATGGTTGTTATAAGGTCTAAGACATGGGTAACAAGCACAACCAAATGTTCTAAAAAAGCTGTAATTAGGCTTTTTGTTATATAGCTTCTCAAATGGAGATTTAAGGTCAAACACTGGAGTAGGCAATCTGTTGATAAGATAAATTGAAGTTTGGAAAGCATATGGCCAAAAAGAAAGAGGAACTTTAGAGCGAGCTAAGAGAGTGAGTCCCATTTCAACCACACATGTCTACTTTTTCTCTCAACTCTACCATTTTGTTGGGGTGTGTAGGGACAAGACAATCTGTGATGTATGCCATGGGTAACCAAAACGGTGGGAACAGTCCTATACTCCCCTCCCCCATTCAGTTTGTAGTGTTTTGATTTTGGTTTCAAATTGTGTTTCAATGCGTTGTTTAAATCGTAAAAATGTAGGAAGGACTTGATCTTTGTTGTGAAGTAAATATAGCCAAGAAAAACGACTAAAGTCATCAATGAATAGCAAAAAATATTTCACACCAGTGATGAGGTTATAGGGGAAGGACCCCAAAGATTAGAATGCATTAACTCAAAATCTTTCATTGATTTTGAAGTTGAGGATACAAAAGGCAATCTATGACTCTTGGCATATTGACATGAAGAACAAAAATCTAAATTGGAGTCATTAGATTGCTTGAGATTACACTGATTTAGAACATAATTAACTATTTTTGAAGATGGATGTCCTAACCTGCTATGCCACAAACTGACATTTTTGTTTTCAGCTAAAAGAGCACTAGGAAGATTGGGATAAAGAGCTGCCGCAGAATCATGTTGGGAGGGTTGGAGCTTGTATAAGCCATTCTCAAGGATCCTTTGAAGAAGGATTTTCCTGGACATTTGATCATTCACAATGAAGAAAGAGGGGTAAAATTCAACAAAAGCTCTATTATCAGAACATAAACGAGTAATACTAACAAGTTTCTTTGAAATAGATGGACTGTGTAGAACATGTTTGAGATGAAATATTTTAGAATCAGATGGGAAGGAGAAACTACCAACATTTGCAATACCAATTGTCTTACCATTCCTAACCATTACTTGTTCAGTGCCTTGGAATGGAGAGGGATTGCTCAAGCAGTTCAAGTCTGGGGTCATATGGTGTGTAGCCCCACAATCCATGAACCATGTATTATCATTGACTGTTGTCAGAGAAGGTAACATGGAGCTAGCATCTGATCAGTATTAGCAAAAGAACTCCGAGATTGGAAGGGGAAAGGTGATTGAGATTGGAACTGGGTAAAGTTAGCTTGTGGTTGAAAATTCTGTGGTTGGTAGTTTAAATTTTCCCTGTGATAGCATACTGCAGCAGTATGACCATATTTGCCACATATCTGACATTGAGGTTTTTGGTTGTTTGGGAAGTTTAGACGTTGTGGCCATTTTGAAGGGTAAGGTTGTCCCTGAGGCTTGCCAAGTATGCTAGTTTGAGTATTGGAGAAGGGCATTTGAGGTTTAGGTGCTGAGGTTTTTGGAAAGGAAGAATAATATGGTTGAGATTTTTGAACATTAGTCAGAAAAGGTTTTTGGAACTTTTAGTTTCAATAGAGTTTTGCTTAAGCAAAATTGAGCTGATCAATACAGTTTTGTTTTTCTAGCCTATATTCATAACTCATCAAAAGACATGTGTACATCTTCAATGGATGGTTGATCAGTTCTATTGTGAATAGAGGTGACAAAAGAGTTGTATTCTGCACCTAGTCCTTCCAGCACATAACCAAGATGATCTCTATATGATAAAGGCTCACTAGTAGCAGCAAATTTATCAGTAGTTTCTTTCATTTAAGCAAGATATTGAGTGAGTGAGATACCTTCCTTTTTGATTTTCTGAAGTTTTGAACGTATGCCCATAATTCTTGCTGTTGAATGTGATTCGTACAGCTTCTGAAAAGCTGCCCATGTATCATAAGCAGTTGAGTGTCCAACAATCTGACCCATTAAGCCTTCAGAAGTAGATGAATAGATCTAACTCATTACAAGGCGATTCAATCTCAGCCACTGACCATATTGTGGGTTTACAATAGTTTGAGCAAGATCTTGAAATTTTTGAGGACTTGGTAGAGTTCCATAGATGAAATCTTCAAGCCCATTTGCAATCACTACATTAAGAAGTTGATTTTTCTAGATCATGTAGTTCGAATGATCATGCTTCACTAAGAGAGGTTGTGAGAGAGAAGGGAAGTTTTGAGAGAAAAAATGGGTTAGATCTAGGGTTTGGACTTGTCTTTCTTGATGCAGAGCAGGTTGTTGAGTTGTAGGTGGGATTGTTTGATTTCTAGCACCGGTTGTAGCGGAAGAGTCGGAGGAGGTTATCGGAGTTTGGTTGTTTCCGGCCATTTAGAATGCAAGTGGCTCTGATACCATATTAGATTCTAGAAGAGTTTAAAATGTGTTTAGAGAGAGTTTAGAGCATTTACAATGCTAATGTGGGTTGTGAAAAAATTAGATAACACGTAAGATGGACATCCACTTTGTTAAAAAATTCATTTCCAATGCAACCTCTCTAGTACAACTTCAAGCTGAGGTGACAACCTTTTTTTAGAGACTGTCAACATGACTTTTTGATTTCAGACGGTTTGTTGGCCCAGTCAGCAACTACTATTGTCTTCTATTTTGTTTTATTCAACAATTCTAAAGTACATATACGGAGACCAATAATAAATTGACGTGTCATTAAAAACATTTATTTTACAAGTGAAGCATTGAAGACCACTTTTTAATTTAGATGTCTATCAAGTTTAATTACATGCCATATAGGAAGCAATTAGCTTGACAATGTTGACATATCACCGTTTTTTCAAATGCAAACCATATTACCATTGGAGATGCTCTTATATACTACACAGCTAATAATCCCTAACAAGTTATACTTATGTCACAAAGTTATTAAAGTAGCTATACAATTAGAGTGCCTTCGGTAGGCGGTATGGAACAAAACAACATGGGTCAGATTGTTTTGTTCTTATCCTATGTTTGGCACAACTTTAGCATGCGACTGAATGAGACAAAGTGGGATAAAAATCACAAAATTCTTTTCACTCAAAACGCTCGGCGAACTTGTCCCATGGCATGGGTCAAGTGTCGAAAAGACGTTTTTACCTTTCATAAGTCTAAAATTACAAATTATATATATATATATACAACACCTAATTCCCATCTCATTTTCTCTCTCTCTCTCTCTCTCTCTCTCCCCCTTCATTCGTTCTTCTGCGAACCCTCCCTCTCTCATCGCTGAAACCAAGACCAAACCCAACACCCAAATCAAACTGTAAGGACTTCGATTTTATGATTGGCTTATTTCATGACAAACCACACCACATTGGGGATGATTGTGTAATGGGTAGCTTAGGTCCGTGTTGGCAAGCTTCCAAGCATCTCCATGACTTCAAGATCAAAAGGTAAACTCACTTGACTTTGTCTCTTGAAGAGTTTAGGTGCGCACACACACTTCATGCATGTTTTGTTTATCTTGCATTTGTGTTCTTTATTGTTTATATAAGTGTGCATCCTTTTCAAAAACACTCACTAGCTTGCATTAGATATCATATCTTGCTTTGTATCTCATTTGATAACATGTTTGACATGTTAATTATGCTTCATTGTGTGCATCTCACTCACTTCACACTTGCATAACATTCATGTAAGATAGACATTTTTCTTGAGTGTTAAAAAGGGATTTTTCCCTTTAGCGCGGACCTAGACCGCTCGGCAGGCTCTGCTTGCACCGCGGCGCACGGAGCGGTATTCTCCAGTGCGTCATGCGCGACATGGACCGTGACCTGTGCACTTGCACGCACAGCGGTCCCAACCTCGGTGTTGTCCAGACGGTGCACTGCTGTATGTACCGCGGTCTGGACACTTACCTGTGCCACGGTCTAGCAAGCGGTTTTGACGAGATTCTGTTTCCCAAGTTCAAAACGACGTAGTTTTAACTAGAGCTTCATGAACCCATTTTTATGAGAGAGAACAACCCTTAGAGAGAGAAAGCTTCAAGCTTTGTTCCTTGACTCTCCAAACCCAAAACCCATCATCTTTATGCATTTCTAAGCATCTTTAAGGCATGGGTTTTCATCATTAGTTGACTTAGTAAGTTGAACAAAAAACCTCATCTTTATCATTTGTTCATACTTTCCAAGATTGTGTTTTTATTGCATTTATTAGTTGATTAAATGCTAGGACTCTATTTAATGCATCTATTTATGAGTTTCCTTACATGATTGGGTTTGTATTATGATAGCTTGCATTTATGACATATTTGCCCTTTAGCTATTTAGGACTCATTGATTGCATTTGTTGATTGCATTTGTTAATTGCATTTATTGTCCTTGCCATTTTATGTGACAACATGTGTTGATATGGCTTTGGTTGATGACTAGATTTTAGACTTGCATATCTATATCTAGTTAGGTCTTTATGAGCATTCATATAGACATTGATATCTAGGATTTGTACTTAGTGTCATCTTTAATCCCTAGATAAGCATTTAGTGTTGCCTAGCATTATTTGCATTTTGAATATTCATATATTCACTTAGGTTGTTAATCTCTTCTTTGAGAGTTAAGTCTTGTGACTACAAGGTGTAGTGCACAAGCAAGTGAAGTCTTGCAACCAAGGTATGGTTGGCAAGCAAAGTGATCAAGGATTCACTATAAAGGCCCGTTGGGTAGTAGTGGTGGGTTAGTGACCGAGAATGGTGTGACTAAAGGTCAACCTAGGTTGTAAACATCATTACAATAATGGATTTGAGGATCGTGTGTGGTTAGAAGGATAGCCCGTGGTTTTTCCCTTGTCGAAGGGTTTCCACGTAAAAATCAAGTGTTATTTATTATTCTGCACTTTACACTTGATTTTGTATGCTTGTTTATGAGGTGAATTTTTAATATTGACTAATCAAGAAAAATTGGTAATTAACTTGATTAAACCCCCCCTAGGTTATAGACACACGCTTTGAGTAGTATTTTCACAAACCCCTCCAATCTCCGTTGTCACGCCACCAACACCCAAAAAACCTCCACGAAATCAAACCCAGGACCACCAACACCCAAATCAATCTCCGTTGGACTCAGTTGGGGGTGTTGGTTGACTCGGTTCTCAGCTTGTGTAATCGAAATCGAAAACGAAGAGATCGAAGAGAAATCTAGGGTTAGCAACCACTTTAATCTTGTGTTGTTTCTTCTTTCTCCTTGGTTTCTATAGATCGACTCTCCTCTCTCAGGTATCTATATCTATTTATATGTTTATATTTATTTGTATATATATGTATATATGATTTCATGTTTGTGAGAGATATAATTTGGTGTTGTTGACACAGGATGCGTCGAAGATAAGACCAAGGTTGAGAATGCTTGAACCGGAGAAGACTGATGATGATGATGAGTTGATGATAATGCCACACGAAAAAACTGGAGACCCTTCTGTTCAATCTATTCCATTTCAGTTCTTTTTTAGTTAGTTAGTTTGTTTAATCTGATTGTATTTATATTACGACTTTTGATTGGAATTTCATAGTTTTTCTTTAGTAATTTCAATTAGCCCATCTCCAACCCGAATAGATCTTTTGGTGCAATTTTAATACTAAAATAGTTTAACTTTCACACTATTTCACTGTTCCATCTCCAACCCACTGCACCAAATTGTACACTAAAAAGAATATTCTCTTGAATATTCTCTTTCTTTCCTTTTTTTTAATATTTCTCCACAATTAACATTTCACCCCACAATTAATATAATATTGTAATACGATAAGAAATTATGATATTTAATACATTAAAGGAAATTTAATTAATTAGGTAAAATATTGCATTTCTCATTAAAATAACTTAAATATTGCATTTCATAAAATAAAAAAGAAAAAGCGTAAAAATAAAAGTACGTAATGTTCATCATCTAATTATCTAAATTAATATATTCATCCTACAAATGATCTATTAATCCATTTCAGAGTGCAATATGAGCCTCTTTATCCCTGATTTTTCTATGTCGAGCTAGAAATTCTTAAAATCGAGTATTTTCATCTACCACCATCTCAACTTCTGGAGTTGGTGCTTCCATATGATCCTCAATTGCTGCATCAACATCACGCTCATCCTCAATTACCATATTGTGCATAATAATACACGTAGTCATTATATTATGTAAAACATGTTTCTGCCAAAAAAGCGTCGGTCCGGCCACAATTGCAAATCGTGATTGGAGAACTCCAAATGTATGTTCTACATCTTTTCTACATCCTTCTTGTTTCATAGCAAAAAGTTTGTTTTTCTGACCACATGGATCGTGAATAGTTTGTACAAGCGTAGACCATTTTGGGTATATACCATCAGCTAAATAATAACTCATATTGTATTCTTTTCCTTGAATGACATAATGATCTGGAGAAGCAATACCTTGAGCGAGGTTGGCAAAAAGATGGGATGCCTCCAACACATTAATATCATTGTTCGTACCAGACAAACCAAAATAGGCATGCCATATCCACATATCATAATCAACTACAACCTCTAGAATAATAGTTGGGGATCCACTGTGACCTGCATATTGTCCTGCCCCAGCCGTTGGACAATTTTTCCACTTCTAGTCTAGACTACCCAGCATTCCTGGAAAACTATGATCGTTACCAATACAGAGTAGTCTGGCAACATCAGTAGCGTTAGGTGATCTTAGATACTCATCTGTAAATTCCTCCACAACTGCTCGACGAAATCTCTTCAAACTTTCAATTGTTGTAGACTCTCCTATTTTAATATATTCGTCAATAGCATCCACTGGTAGACCATATGCCAACATCTGAAATACTGCTATTATTTTTTGAAGAGTGGACAAACCCAGTCTACCCACACTATCTCTTCGTTGTACAAAGAAGTTGTCACGAGTTTCCACAACATTAACAATACGAAGGAATAAACTTCTACTCATTCGAAAACGTCGACGGAACATTTGATCGTTATATCGTGGTTTTCGGTAAAATAGTCGTTGAACAACCTACGATCAGCACTTTCCCAGTCTCGATTGATCACTTTAAGACCAAGAATTGAGCCTCCAAGGGTCACTAGGCTGTTTTGTTGAGTGAGATACTGAGCGATGGCCTATTGGATGTGGAAATGGTCTTCAGGACTACTAAATCGTTGATATAATTTATGTATGCATGTTTAGCTTGTGTAGCATCTAGTTGTCACTCTAGGGTCTCACTTGCACAGTCATGGGCTAGTCTCATCCTTTTTGTGCTTAAGTTGAGGGGACTCGGTGATATTGCACCTTGTTCTAATAGTGGAGACCACCCGTGAGTTCACAAACACAAGCCTATAAAAAGCGCATTTAGTGAATAATTGTTCTATTCTTTAAACACTTTTCCTATCATTCGTGTCACATGCCATAGGACATTCATCATACATATAATGGATTGCTTGTTGGATGCATTCATTCCCTTGATAGATTAATTGTGGAAATGATTGTAGGCAGTGTGTGCATTTAACTACTTAAAAAGCCTAAACATATTCCTATGTCCCTTATGTGTGCGCCATAGCTAATTTTGAGGCCAAACACTTATCCTTTCTTTTGGAACCACAACAAACCATATAGCCATAAGCCAAACACAAACCAACTCTTTAATAGCTAATCATGTGGGTTGTGTGTGTGCGTGTACATGGTTGAAAGGTGTAAGTCCCTTATATGAAGTAATGTGTAATTAGGCAATTATGTAAAATGTGAATGAAATGGCTAAAAATGTAAAAGTGCCAAAAATTGCACTTAGAACCGAATGATCAAATGTTAGAGTGAAAAAAACAAAATTTGAGCCTTGTGAAATAATTGTAAAGTATTCACAATGTGGAGTACAAATTTGAAGCAATGAAAGTGAATGCCTAGTCGCTAGAATGGAATTGATGTTTAAAAGAGCTTGGTATGGGGTGTGTGTGTGTGTGTGTGTGTGAGTATGCCTAAGCATGATTGGTGATTTTTGAACTCAAAATTTCCCTATTTCTTTGTTTCACCAGATTAAACCACATGGCCCCATTACAACCAAAGGGAAAGACCTATTAGATCTATGATATATCTTGATTGGGAATGTTTGTTGAAGCATGATCTTCCACGTTCATGGCATAGTGAATCTTTCTTAGGATAGTTCATTGACAAATTGGCAGCTTTTCATTAATAAATGTATGCAATGCATTAGAATTCTATGCACAAATTCCATCTTTGCATACCTTGTTTGAATGTGAACTTAAGACTCTGAGCGGAAAGAAAAGAGAGACTCCACGAGAGGCTAGAGTCGAAGCGAATTACGCTCAAGGTGTGAGAGTGAGTAGTTCTTGATACGAGAGCGCTCTTAGGTGTGGGATTCGTGATTGTGCGAGTTTCCCTTTAGTGTCTTTGAGTTGCTTTAGATTATATTGTATATGTCTACTTCTCTCTATCACACATCTTTGCATCTCATCATTTGTTGGACATGAGGCAGTTTGAATTGTTTGTTTTCGAGTCTAGGAAAGTTTTTAGATAGAGTCTTAATTGTTGTGTCGAGTGTCTTTGTTTTGTTTTATTTTGAGATTGCTCGAGGACGAGAAAAAGTTTGATTTGGGAGTATTTGATCGCACCATAATTGTTATACATTTTGGCCCTCATATCCTTATCTCGTGTCTCATTTTCGAGCGTTTTTGTGTGTCTAATGGTTCGTTTTATTGTGATTTCAGGCATTCAATGGATTTCAGGTGCTGGAGGCGGAAACCTAGACTTTCAGGTGAAAAACGAGTCAAAGTTCAGTGAAAAAGTGCCCAGAAGCATAGTGCACGGGTCCCTATACCCATGCACCAGTTAAAGAGCAGATTGAAGAGCCTGTGCACGGGTCGCTGCGCGGGTACTTACCCGCGCACATGTACCCGCACACTACATGTTCCAGCTAAGCTCGAGTTATGTTTTTAGGCATTTTAAGAGGGGCACAGTTGTCTTTTCATGCCTATTTGGTACCCTAGCCTCCCAAACATACAAATACACCATTCTCTCATTGGAAAGATATACTCTCTTCTCATATACACCGTCCTACTCTCTCCCAAGAACATTCTTTTCTAATACTTAACCACTAACTTAAATCTAGGAATCATACCTCACCATCTCTACTCAAAGAGGCTACTCAGAGATTGGATTCAAGCTTCAAGAAGAAGGAGTTCTTCATGGGTCTTCTCTATCTCTCATCTCTTAGTATTTATTTTGTATCTAGCATGAGTAGATAACCCCCTTTGTGGAAGTTGATGTAATTAAACTTCAATTTTGGGCTTTCCAACATATTATGAATATTTAATCTATTTTGGTTCCATTCATTTGTTCCTAATGTATTTAACATCTCTTTGAATTAAGTAGGCATTCCAACTTTTGGTTTGTTGATCGATGTTGAATATCTTGAATGTTTATTAATTGAATTTGGTAGGCATTCCAACTCCCAAATCAAGTTGGTATTGGATTAAGAATCTCTTTGGGTTGAGTAGGCATTCCAACTCTCAATCTAAGTTGAATACACACATTTAGGTGACTAAAGAAGGTAATTTGAATGGGAGGGATGTGTTATGAGCACACCAATCTGACACATCCCGGCTATAAGTGTGGAAATGGTGGATTGTGAGCATTCCAATCCAAGCCATCCCAACTACCTTAATCTATCTAGGCTTCACGAGAAACCCTCTCTACACTTAATAAAGTACATCAATCATTGATGTTTGGAGAGAGTTGAGTGGTCTTAGAATCACTCCTAAAGGTGGATTTAGCCCAAATGATTGAATCTGTTCTTAATTGATTAATAGGATTGCCCACTATTTGTGTATGGTTGCATTGACTCCCACTCATCTCACCATCATTAATTCACATTCATTCTAACCTAGTTGCATTTAGTATATACTAATTTAATTGCATTTTAGTTAATAACCCTTTCAAACCAACCATGATATTTTACTTTTATGCATTTTAGTATTACTAATCCTAATCTAGGTCATCGCTACCCATAATCCTTGAGGAATGATACCCTTACTTGCCATTGCACTTGTTTTGTAACCATTTTGAGGCATTTGAGGTTTTTATAAATTACTTTTGACTGGCATTTTCTAACGACAAAAATGCTCCCGTCACTAGGCTCTAGATTGTCTCCAAAAAGCCTAAATGTATCATTAGACCAACCCTTGTTCATATATGACATAAATGTCTATCTTTTCTCACTAAAATTCTCACGGGTGGTAAAAGCACATCATCATCAAGTCTCTTGACTCCTAAGGCCATACACAAGTGAGTAATGAACTCCAGGAAAGCTAATTTCTTGTTCAATCTAGTTGGACAAGCCGAATTTTCAATATGCACTATCAAAATATCCCCAAGGTAATAGGCTTGTTGGTCACCAAAACGTATACAATTTCGATCTTCTCTTTGTTAAGCTTGATTGCATTAGAAGAGGAAAAAATATTAGCACAAACAAAGAGATGCCAAATTGCACTCATCTTGGTTAACTCACTTTTGTTTATGAAAACACGTTTTCCCCACTTAAATTCTCATCATCACATAGTGTTCTTTCTATCTCATTAAGGTGATCATCATTATCCACACAAGGAAGTCTGAAAAGATATTAGAAAGTATGAGATATAATTAAGGTGAATCAACATCTTGCTTCTTTCTTCCTCAAGGCTTCTTTGCGTTTCGTCCCTTGGTAAGTATGAGATGTCCATGTAGCCTTGATTTGATGCCATGATGGAGGTGTTGAAACTTTCTTCAAAAACGGACTCTTTTTCTAGGTTTGGCCAGCTAGGTAATATATATTTGTTGAAGTTCTGCTCAGTTGCTTGCTGAAAGGCTATAGTTTGCTCATTGTTATATCGAGTATTTCTCATGAGCTCTCTAATCTCATCTTTGAATGAGATGCTCATTGGCTGCTAGCATGGCCTCGAGTTTTGCATGAAGAAATCCATAGAATCCTAAAACCTGAAAAAATTAAAAACAAAAAATACCACGCGCAGTAAAAAGAAACAAAAGAAAACAAAATAGCTAATAAATAAGTAAAATCTAGAGCTAAATCTAATCACTATTTAGTATACAGATCCCTGACAGCGGCACCATTTTGACGAGTGTTGTTTTGTATATGAAAAAGTTCTTGTCAAACTAAATTTATAAATCCCAAATTGTACTAAAAAATGTATGTAAACAAGTTATAGTGGCAAGTGGGGTATCGTTCCGTAGGGATCGATCTAATTAGCAATGATCAAATCGAACTCTACCACTAAAGATGCAAAAATGTAAAATGCAATAGAAGTAAATGATATGAGTTTTGTTAAGCAATTTAGAAACTAAAAATGCAACTACGATAAAACTAAAGCTAAAACTAGACTAAGATAGTGAAAATGTAAATGATAGAATATGATGTGAAATATGGGAGTTGATGCAACTTATACACGAACGGTGGGTAATCCGTCTCTTAAGACCGATTTAATTCTATATAGAGCTTACCTTCCTAACTTGAGTTTCTGAGATGACTTGGATTAGAGAGCTCACAATCCAACCCTTTCACCCTCGCTTTGGATAGATTTAGGTGGCCAGGATGGCTTGGATTGGAGAGCTCACAATCCACCTCTTTCACACTAGCCAGGGTATGTAGGATTGGAGAGCTCACAACATATCCCTTCCAATTCAAATGAGCTTGTTTTAACACCTTTAGTAAGGATGGTTAAAAGCATAAATTGATTTCAACTATGGGTTAAGAGTTGGAGAGCCTACTTATTCCACAAAGACATCACATTCAACCTCTACGATGGATTGGGAGTTTGAGAGCCTACCCAACACAAGGTGAGTATCAAATGCATTAAGAACAAACTCAACCTCTAAGTGAAATGAGAGTTGGAGAGCCTGTCCAATTCACAAAGAATATCAATTAAAGATCAATTACTCAAATAAGTTCAATCAATCAATAAGAATCAAGAGTTGGAGAGCCTACTTAATTCAAGAGAAGATTATACACAAAGAAGCACAATGAATGAAAATATATTAAACAAATCCAAATACGGTGGAAAACCCACAATCCATGAATTAATTACATCAACTCCTAATTTGCGTTTAGCTATTCATGACAATTACAAGCAAATAATAAGGAGAAAAGAATTAGAGAGAACCCATGTAGAGACCTCATTTCTTCAAGCTCAATTCCAATCTCCAAATGTCCTTATTGAGTAGAAAATCCAAGAATTGGTGTATGGGTTGGGATAATTTTGGTAGAAAGTGATTCCTAGATCTAGAGAGAGAAAAATGTGATGTAAATAGGTGTGTGAGCGTGTGGAGATAATCAGAATCGAATCAATATATAGGTGTCCTGAAATAGGTCAGAAAATGCTGATGTGGCTACACCTTACACGCGTAGTATGTGGGTAGTGTGCGGGTAAGGCACCCACACAGTACCCGCGTACTGACCTTTAGCTTCATGGTTTGGGCTTTTATACGGGTAGTGTGTGGGCATGTACCCGCACACTGGGCTTTTCCTAGTTGGTTTGCTCCCTGGTTTGGCATTTGTGTGGCTAGGTACCTGTACACTGGGCAGTCTTCAAAGACTCTTCCTCCAGTGTGCGGTTTGTGTGCGGGTAGTGCACAGGTAGAGTACCCACTCAGTGCCTGCACACTGAGGCCTTTAATTCTTCCTTTTGCACCAATTGATCCCTTTTCTGTATGAAAATCCCGATTTCAGAATTCCTTCGCCGAATTTGCACCAAATGTCTGCAACTTGCAATAAAAGAGCCATAAGACACACAAAACACACGAAAATAAGGCAAATGGTAAGGATATGAGGGCCAAAATATATAACAATTTTGGCGCGATCAGTGCCTCAATGCCTATCCCTAATCACACAATGAATGTAGGATCATTTACACTCACACAAATCCAAACCTCTCTCAACAATGAGCTTTTTATTACCCATAACTCCTAAAGGGTTTAACTTATTGGTTTTGGGTTTTCTAGAGGTAGATGAATTGGGTTTGTGTTTGTCTATGGGTTTTTAGGGGTTACTAAGTGTAGCAAACTTGTTTCTTCCCATAGCTTTGAGTGAAAAGGCACTAAACACAAAAACAAACATGAGTAGAAAACACAAAGCAAGTTAGTAATCAACAATATATAAGGAGGTATATGATAAAAAATGACTTACAAATGCATAGAATTTACTTTCAAGCACATAGGTGGTTTCCACCAAATTCAACAAATACATTAACAATCATATCAACCCCAAATTTAGAGGAATTGATTTCAATCACAACCATACCAAGCCCAAACATGAAGGAATTAATTGTAATCACAATCATATCAACCTTAAGTAAGGAGAAACTAAATCAACCCCAAACAAGGAGGAATTGATCATAATCTCAATCATATCAACCTCAAATAAGGAGGAATTGATTGCAATTTAATCATATCAACCACCGAATAAGGAGGAATTGATTGCCAACACACTTATGCAATTATTACAAGACAAGTATCATGCATTCACAAGATTCAACATTTTTAACCAACCAATATGACAAAATATATCAAAGAAAATCATGTGAACATATCATAAAAGAGAACAAAGTTTAGTATACAATGCTCCCCCTCAATAAATACTCTATTTAAAATCAAGATAGGATATTGTTCACAATGATATCCATACAATCACACACTCAAACAATTTTAAAGAAATCAAGCAAAACAAGCTCCACAAACTATGAGAGATACACCAAGATTTTCAATCACTCTCATAATTTTTCTAAAATTGCTAGCAAACCAAATACACTTAAAAGCAAAACAAGTGTGTGTGTGTGTGATATTGCTTCAAGCATATTTAAAGAGTAATTGGATCATCAACACGCAAATCATATAAACATATATTCATCTTAAGCTTTTCCATTAAAGGTCAAACCGATTATCATATGGAATTTTTGCTTTAAGAGAATAAATCTCAACATATGAGCGTGTGTGTGCATGTGGCTCGTCAACCACCCATTTATGTTTTTCAACCTGAGCATTTTTCAATTTTCAACTAAACTCCTTTAAGCTTTTTGAAGCTTTTAAATTAAAGATTTTTTTTATTGATTCTTTTTCAACACTTCTTTGATTCTTATATATATATATATATATAACATCATGAGGGCTTTCACTCATCATAATGGTGTAGCCCTTTCCTACATTGGGCGGCTACACAACCACTATGTGTAGCCCTTTCCATGAAGATGCTTGTTGAGTTCTATAGTGCCGAAGCAAAATGGATACTAACCGTAGGTCATCTTTCATGTACTAGTCATAAGACTACAAGCTGTATCCATAATTTACATATTTTCAAACTAAACTTACTCGAGCAAAACAGATGAGAGAAGAAATATGTGCGATTTTTTAAAAACCAAGTCCAAAGGCTTAAAAGTGCATGATCTAAAAGCAATACAAAGAGATTTACTCAAGATCATTACTTCTTAAGAGAGTGGCTTTTAAAGAATATGAAGCTCATATTTTTCAAAAATATGTCACTCATCATACACACAAGTACAAGAATATAATACATGCATCATGTATAAGATCTTTGTGAACAATTTCACTAAATGATCTCTAGATGGCAACTATTAAAGAGAAACATGTGTATCTTAAACAAGATTCTCTAAAATGACATGCCACATGATGTCATGCATATAGAGTTGAAAAGATGAATCAAGAAAGCAATATATATATATATATATATATATATATTTGGGTGAATTCGTAAAGAGCCAAAAAATTTATCAGTTTATTGTTTTTAGCCATAAATTTATTTTTTTATTGTTTTTGTCATTTTTTACCACTCTTGGACATAAAAGCCCTTAAATTTGAAATTTAAAAAAAGTAAATGGGTATCAAACAGAAATCTCACTTTTGTGAAAAACTTGGGTGCAACGGATGCACCACGCTAAAATCTGATAGTGGTACATCGGTTCCATTCGATGACTGACACGTGGTAATATTACTTAAAGTTTTTTTTTCAATTTCTTTTTTTATCTTCATCTTCAATGGAAGCCCAAATTCGTCTCTCTCTCCTCACATCGACGTCAACTTGTCTTCTTCCGGTGACCGTCATCGTTTCCGATCCTCTCAATCCTCCAATGATCGTCGTTGTTTCATGCTCTAACCGGAGCTTATCCAATTGAAGATCCATTTGGAGCAGTTTGCTCCATCTAGAGATATGGAGTAGTCCACCAAGTTGGCCAGTCCGTTTGTCAAATCTCACCGATTTACAGCAATTCAAGTCGCGCCGCTGCCACCATTGTGTTCCCCATTGCTGCCTCTACCAAAACGACCGGTCTGTGCCGCCGATCTAGAGTCGCCTAAATATCTCGCATCACGATACCAAGTTTTCTTTGGACTGAGATTCATTAATTTTTTGTTTTGTAATTTCTTTTTGTGGAATTGATCTGGTTAGGGATAATTGATGATTGAAGGATTTGGTGAATGAGATTTGTTAAATGAAGTTCAAAAAATACCCAGAGATGCAATTTTGTTTTTGTAAATGTTTGATGTTTGACCATTTTCCATCTGTACTTCCTGATTTCTTCTAATGCAAATCCAATCGGGTTCTTCTTTTTTCACCCATACTTCAGATACAATTACATAATCAATTGATTGATCAATTAGGGGTTTTACTTATTCTCACATACGCACAAGAAAAAAAAATTATGATCCATGAAGACCCACCCAAATTATGAATAGAAATAATCACTTGAATAAAAATGATAATTTGTGGTTGGCTTGACCGATGTTACTCTGCAAACAATGGTGAAATGTATGAAGTTGTTTACTTTGTTTTTAGACCCTGTGTTTCAAATGTGAAAATCAATACTAACTAGCATATAACTTCAAATTGAACTAGCATGTAACTTCTGGCAAGTAACAATACTGGACTTTGTTTTTGGAACTAGTGTGTCAAGTGTGAAATCTGTTCAAACTAGCATATAACTTCAATTTGCACTAGCATGTAACAATACTGGACTTTGTTTTTGGAACTAGTGTATCAACTGTGAAATCTTTTCAAACTGGCATGTAACTTCAATTAGCACTGGCATGTAAAAATATTGGACTTCAGTTTTTGGAACTAGTGTCAAGTGTGAAATCTATTCAAACAGGCATGTAACTTCTAATTGCACTAGCATATAACTTCAATTTGCACTGGCATGTAACTTCTAGCATGAAAAAATACTGGACTTCGTTTTTGGAACTAGTGTCAAGTGTTAAATCTGTTCAAACTTGCATGTAATTTCGAATTGCACTGGCATGTAACTTCTGACATGTAAAAATACTGCACTTCATTTTTGGAATTAGTGTCAATTGTGAAATCTGTTCAAACTAGCATGTAACTTCAATTTGCACTGCCATGTAACTTCAAATTGAACTGGCATGTAACTTTTGGCATGTAACAATACTGGAATTGAATTTCATCAGTGTACTAAACTCAATACAACAATTTGGTCTTTAAAATAAATTCATTCAATATTGGTGATCGGACAATATATGTACATAATTGAGGTCCCCATTTCCTAGCTTTTGTTCTCGTTTTCGGGCGTATTTTTGTATATAAGTGTTTGTTGAGCCTTGTGTAGGTACATATTCCCTATTTCAAGGTTTTAAGCTTAAAAGATTAGTTGGAAAGCAAAATGAGCCAAAAAAGAATATATCAGAAATATTCAGAGTTGTCGCGGCCTCGCCCTCGAGCCAAACTGCGGTGTGATTCATTGTCAACCATGGCAAGTTTCCATGGTGGATCCACCATTGAGCTAGAACGCGACACAGGTCAACTCTATTTTCCAAAGGTTAGTGAGTTGAAATTGTAAAGTGCCCATACAAAACACCTACATTTCGGGGTCCATAACTCCCTCCTTAGAATGAACTGGATTTTGTACCACCTATTTTTAGAAATCCCCAGAAATCTACTCTCCAGGGGTTTTTACGAATCACAATTCTAGATTTTCTAGAAGAAGTTATGATCGTTTCTACAACAGTGCACGAGACAGGAAACCATACAGCAGTAGAGAGCTTCGTGCAGAACAATCAACTTATGGGGGGGCATATCAAACTTATCAGATTGAACCACAATGATTTCTACATATATTTGGAAAGCCCATAAAGTCTACTTTCCAGCAGTTTTTAAGGATCGTAATTCCGGGTTTTCTAGAGGGAGATATGTGCGTTTTCGTAATGGTGCGCGAAGCTGAAATTCCATATCAGTGTGCGAGGCGACCTACGAGGCGACCAACCCTCACTCGCCTCACCACTCACCTCAACCTCTTCCCAAACATCACAGCAGGTGAGGCGACTTGTGAGGCGACCAATACACTCGCCCCGGAGCTTACCTCGGAGGTTGGAAGGGCCAAAATGGTCCTTTCGCACCCCAAATTGTCTCTAAACTTTCCTTTACTATAAATACACCATTTTCCTCTCTTCTTTACACATAAAAACCGAGCAGCACTTCCATTTCTTCATCTTCTTCATTTCTAAAGAGAGAGAGAGAGAGAGAGGCTTTCAAAGCTCCCATGGAGGTTCTCCTCTATGGGAAGCTCACCACCACCATTTCTACACATCCTCCACCACTTTTGAGAGTTGATTGCAAGGAGATAGGAGTGGGTTTTGACAAATTTTGAGCTAAGGATTCATTGAGCACTTGGAGGGATTCTTCAAGGGTTTTGTTTCCTTTTATCTAATCTCTTTGTATTTCATGTTTTCTTAATTGTGTAATCGCCACTTGGGATATATTGTAAACCTAGTTTATGCTCAATATATGTGTTAGTTGTTTTATATTCATTTGGGTTTTGATTTGTTCTTGATATTATTGATAATCTCTTATCTTGATATGCATGTGTGTAGAGATTGGAAATTGATATGTGCTTATGGATGAGATTAGGAGTAGATTAACTTAATTGTATGAGTAATTGTAATCAAATATCTCATTTGTGTGTGTATGTCTTTGGAAGGTCAAAATGCATTGTATGGATGGATTTGAGTGTTTATGGGTTTCGGTTGTACCTCGAAGGATGACCAATCCGGGTAGGACCATAATCACTTAGCTGTTAAGAATAGATGAAACTTGTTTAATGCATGACCGTGCTAGAATAGGTTTTGGCTATATGTTCATATGCTTAATGGTATGGATTAGAGGCATATTGCTCTTCCATGACCTTTTTGGGGAGTGATTAGTGTTTTGAATCCCTTACTAGAGACTAGAGGCACGTTGCTCTTCATGACCCTTTTGGGGAGTGATTAGTGTTTCGAATCTCTTAATTGAGAGAATAAGCCCTCAACTTGAATTGAATGTGCCTAATGCCTAACAATTGCTTATATGCACTTATGTTGGTGAACTTGTAGACCCTTGTGTAACCATTATACTGCATCTCTCTTATCCATCCTTTTGTTATTTCTCATTTAATCACCATTCTCACTCATTCATATTCTTTTGCTTATTTTTACTTTCTTTTCATTTTCCTTGCACACCGCATTATGTACACACCGCACACACACCATTCTCACCACATCCGCATTCTATTTACATTGCTTTCTATAAACACTAGAACATGAACCAGTTGACGGATACCACATCCCTGCAGAACGATACCCTCGCTTACCGCTTTACTAGTCTTTTGCTAGTTTAGAGCACAATGCATAGGAACTTTTAGTGTAGATATCTTTTGATAATTGCAATTTGGTAACGACAAAAAAAGTGAGCTATCAAAATGGCGCCGCTGCCGGTGAGGTGCCTATTCGGTGATTGTTTCTAGTTTTAGATTAGGTTCTGTAAATATCTTGATTTAATTGCTTTGCAGATATTTATGTATGCGGGTAGGATTTTTCTTTATTATTTTTCCTTTTTTTTTTTTTGTTATGGCATATGCATTTGATGTTTTTGAGTTGTGCTTGTGCAAGGAACGAAAATTTTTAAGTTTTATGGACCGCACAACTCATGAGAACAGTAAGTGTGCGCCGATGCACCAGCAACAATTCCACCAAGTAAAACGGCAGCGCCATGACGGACGCGTTAGGTGCAGCCACAAGAGGTATGATCTACATTTTGAGCTTAATTTTGAGTGCTTGTGGAGTAGTTGTCGACTTGGGCGGAAACCGCCCATGCGCTTAATGATAGGGATGCTATGTTTGTTGTGTTTGTGATTTTTATTTTTGTATAGATCTAAGAGTGGATTTGTATTGTGCTTAGATCTTAGGATTTGCTATGTTTTTGTTTTTAGTATTTTGTGATGTTTATGTTCTATCTCCCGAATCTTGCTAAACGTTGTCCATATTTTATGATTTGAGCAACATTGAGGACAATATTGAGTTTAGGTTTGGGGGTGTGGACACTTTCGTGTTTTATTTTTGTTTTTGTTATGTTTAGAAAATTTTCAAATCTCTGCACAAACCAGTCAATTTTGAATTTTTTTGGAAATAGAGTCCGGTTTTGTTGAGTTGTTTTTCTTTGCATGCCGGTAAAGACATATAATGTATGCTTTTAGCTCCGTGCATCGATTTAAATATGCTTGTACAGTGCCAATCTTTTGATGTTGAGGTGGATTAGACCTCTATTCTTGTTTCGCTTAGGAAAATAGTGGAGACTACCCTTGTGAGACATTTTGTGCCTTTTAAACGTTTTATTTGTGAGGGTTATGTCATTTCTACTCTTAAACACTCTTCGAATTTGTACTTAATTTTTAGTGATCTCATTGTACATCAAATTTCTTTCATTGATTGCTATAGAACATCATCATGTGGATTGCTTGTTTGAGATTTGTATTCCCTTGGTAGATGGATCTTTTAGAAATGATTTTGGGCTTGAGTGTGAGCGTAACTACTAAAATAGCTTAAACAATTGTCCCCAGCTATGTGCTTTCACTGGTTAAATTGAGGCCAAACCCTTAAACACCCACCACATACATAACCCAAACACTTTCACATACCATAGTTATTTATCATGTTTAGGTGTATAGCTTTAGAGAGGCTATGTAGCTCTAAAATGTGTAAAGCGTGTACTTAGACAAATGTATGTAAATTGTGCAAAGGAAAAGGCTTTAAAAAGAAATATTGTGAATTATAAACACCTAAGCCTCAAATTCTTCAAATGTAAAGTTACTCAAAAATATGGGTACAAATGTAGCACAATGGTGCAATGTAAAATTTATAGCCTAGACGCTTAAATTATGATCTTCAAGTGTAAAAGAGCTCAAATTAATGTAATTGTAATGTGTAAACACCATGACATGATTTGTAGCTTTATCCTTCCCACTCATACCATATCCTCCATACATAACCACAAATTACCCTTGGCTACAAATATAGTGAGGGAAAGCCCATTTGATCTCTTAGGAAGTCTATCTTGGGAATGTAAGTCGATACATGCTCTTTCCACGTTCATAGCATTTCAATTCCTTCATGAGATCGATTTTCATAAAATGTGCTTTATTGGAAAAATACTCATGCGATTATATTTGATTTCCATACATAAACTCATTTGTATATGTTTGCTAGAGAGTGATCGCCTAGGTTCTGAGTGAAAATATATGACTGAAATCCGGTGAGGATTAGAGTCGAGGCAAATTTTATATTGAGCATTCGAGTGTAGTTGTCTTGTAAACCGAAAACATCCTAAGTATTGGCATACTTGCATTACGTGATACATTGTTATTAATTGGTATAATTGAGATTCTAGCATGCACGTGTTGTCTTTGCTTGGTGTGTTTTGATTGCAACTTAACCAATTTTCTAGTAGAGTATACGTTTGTGGGTGTCGTAACTGTAAACCCTCAGAAGACAAAACTTCTCCATCTAAGGATCACCTAGTGGTTGAAAGGCTTGTGGCATACGCTAAATGCCATCGTGTTCCCTACGAAAGTGGCTAGGTTAGTTTTACATATTTTTATTGTTATATGTTTTGTTTGTTTGTTTTCGTTTTTTAATTTTGCTCGAGGACGAGCAAAAGATAGGTTTGTGGGTATTTGATCGGACGATATATGAACCTAATTGAGGTCCCCATTTCCTAGCTTTTGTTCTCATTTTCGGGCGAATTTTTGTATATAAGTGTTTGTTGAGCCTTGTGCATGTATATATTCCATATTTCAAGGTTTTGAGCTTAAAAGATTAGTTTGGAAGCAAAATGAGCCAAAAAAGGATATATCGGAAATATTTAGAGTTGTCACGGCCTCACCATTGACCTAAACCGTGGTGTGATTTGTGGTCAACCATGACAAGTTTCCATGGTGGATCCACCGTTGAGCTAGAATGCGACATAAAGACCGTAGCACAGGTCAACTCTGTTTTCCAAAGGTTACTGGGCTGAAATTGTAAAGTGCCAATACAGAACACCTACATTTCGGGGTCAATAAATCCCTCCTCAGAATTAACTAGGTTTTTTACCACCTATTTTAAGAAAGCCCCATAAGTCTACTTTCTAGAAGTTTTCACGGATCGCAATTCCGGGTTTCCTAGAGGGACTTATGATCGTTTCCGTAACGGTGAGCGAGACTGGAAACCAGACAGCGGCAAAGAGCTTTGTGTAGAGCACTCAACTTTCGAGGGGCATAACTCCCTTCTCAGATTGAACCATGGTGATTTCTACATATATTTGGAAATCCCCTGAAGTCTACTTTCCAGCGGTTTTTATGGATTGCAATTCTGGGTTTTCTAGAGAGCAATATGCCCGTTTACGTAACGGTGAGCGAAGCTGAAATTCCATATCAGTGTGCGAGGCGACCTACGAGGTGACCAACCCTCACTTGCCTCACCACTCGCCTCACGATGATTTCTATATATATTTGGAAATCCCCTTGAAGTCTACTTTCCAGCAGGTTTTTATGGATCACAATTCCAGGTTTTCTAGAGGGAGATATGCCCGTTTACGTAACGGTGCGCGAAGCTGAAATTCCATATCAGTGTGCGAAGCGACATACGAGGCGACCAACCCTCACTCGCCTCACCACTTGCCTCAACCTCTGCCCAGACATCACAGCAGGCGAGGCGACTTGCGAGGCGACCATTTCACTCCCCTCGGAGCTCGCCTCGTAGGCTGGAAGGGCTAACATGGTCCTTTCGCACCCCAAATTGTCCCCAAACTGTCCCAAACTATAAATACACCACTTTCCTCTCTTATCTACACATAAAAACCGAGTAGCACTTCCATTTCTTCATCTTCTTCATTTCCAAATAGAGAGAGAGAGGCTTTCAAAGCTCCCATGGAGGTTCTCCTCATGGGAAGCTCACCACCACCAATTCTACACATCCTCCACCACTTTTGAGAGTTGATTGCAAGGAGATAGGAGTGGGTTTTGACAAATTTTGAGCTAAGGATTCATTGAGCACTTGGAGGGATTCTTCAAGGGTTTTGTTTCCTTTTATCTCATCTATTTGTATTTCGTGTTTTCTTAATTGTGTAATCCCCACTTGGGAAATATTGTAATCCTATTTTGTGCTCAATATATGTGTTGGTTGTCTTATATTCATTTAGGTTTTGATTTGTTCTTGATATTATTGATAATATCGTATCTTGATATGCATGTGTGTAGAGATTGGAAATTGATATGTGCTATGGATGAGATTAGGAGTAGATTAACTTAATTGTAGGAGTAGTTATAATCAAATATCCCATGTGTGTGTACGTCTCTGGAAGGTCAAAATGCATTGTATAGATGAATTTGAGTGTTTGTGGGTTTTGGTTGTACCTCGAAGGATGACCAATCCGGGTATGACCGTAATCACTTAGCTCCTAAGAATAGATGAAACTTATTTTATGCATGATTGTGTTAGAATAGGTTTTGGCTATATGTTCATATGCTTAATGGTAGGGATTAGAGGCACATTTGTCTTCCATGACCCTTTTGGGGAGTGATTAGTGTTTTGAATCCCTTACTAGAGACTAGAGTTACATTGCTCTTCCATGACCCTTTTAGGGAGTGATTAGTGTTTCGAATCTCTTAATTGAGAGAACAAGTCCTCAACTTGAATTGAATGTGCCTAATGCCTAACAATCACTTATACGCACTTATATTGGTGAACTTATAGACCCTTGTGTAACCATTATCTTACATCTCTCTCATCCACCCTTTTATTATTTCTCATTTAATCACCATTCTCACCCTTTCATATTCTTTTGTTTATTTTTACTTTCTTTTCATTTGACTTGCACACCGCATTGTGCACACACCGCACACACACCATTCTCACCACATCCGCATTCTATTTACATTGCTTTCTATAAACACTAGAATATGAACCGGTTAATGGATACCACCTCCCTGCGGAACGATACCCTCGCTTACCGCTTTACTAGTCTTTTGCTAGTTTAGAGCACAATGCGTAGGAACTTTTAGTATAGATATCTTTTGATAATCTCAATTTGGTAACGACACAAAAAGCGAGTATCAACTGAAATCTAACTTAATAAAGTCTACAATACAAAATATAGTATTCCACCCATACATATACCAAAGCCTTTGTATACAACAAATGAAGTCCATGTTCCACTTGCATTTCGACCATGATGTCTTTGGGTTTTAGAAAGTGCTCGTGTACTTGCGACTTTGCAAGTATGATCCTTCATGAGCATTCGAACCTTCATGAATATTCTCCTTTTTGCATCTTAAATGCACGTAATTGGAATTCACACTCGCCATCCTTACATCCGGCCTTATCACATGTCTTGCTAGATCTTCTAATCCGGACTTCAAATTGCTCCTTCAAAGCATACATATGCAATATGCGCTTAAGATCTTTCTTGCATTGAAATATTTTACCCTTATATAACCAGCCATCATCTGAAATTGATTTCCTCCGTGCTAATGGGTTCAAATGAATACCTTTCGGATCCAGGAATAATCCAAGCTCGTTGGGAAGCATGTTCACAATTTTGATTAACACCGTCACCCAATCCATCCTCTCAAAAAGAAACACCGCTAAATGAACTGACATGTAACTTTGATCAGCATGTAACTTTATAATGATCTGACATGTAACTTCAACAATAACCAACTGACATGTAACTTAAAAATAAATTATCATGTAAAGTCTACAACAACATGCATGTAATGTGGGTACAAATAATTCCAGTACCTGGATTTCACTCTAAATCAAAATTTCCAACTGACATGTAACTTACAAATACACTAGCATGTAACTTCAAATTTCACTGGCATGTAACCTGGGAAAAAAATATCACAGTACCTGGGTTTCACTCTAAATCAAAATTTCCAACTGACATGTAACTTACAAATACACTAGCATGTAACTTACAAATACACTGACATATAACTTCAAATTTCACTAGCATGTAACTTAGAAACAAAATATCACAATAGTTGGGTTTCACTCTAAAGCGAAACCGATCTCTTATTCTTCATATCAAACATAATGATCCTTGTAAAAAAACAAGTGGGTAAGAGATACATACCGTTGAAAAACGTCATTTGGCTTCAGATCTACTACACAAGAGAGAGATCTAAATCATGAGAGAGAGACAGAGACACACACACAGAAAATTTCAGATGGTGGTTGTCTTCTTCACGGTGGTTTTCTTCTTCCTCAAAACAGAAAATTTCAGCTTTCATGTAACTTCTTGCCTATAAATTTTGTGCCCAGAAATTTCTTGCCTAGAAAATTTCAGCTTCTTACCCAGAAATTTCTTGTGACTTCGTTTTGTCGCCGTCGTCGCCACTTCGTCTTGCCCAAAGACGAACAGAAATGAAGCTGCTCTTGCCAAGTTCGTCTGATTTCAACACACACACGAGAGAGAGAGAGAGAGAGAGAGAGAGAGAGAGAGAGAATATTTGAAATGAAAAACAAAATGGAGAGATTTGGAAATGCCTAGTTCATCTGATTTCAACACACAAAGAGAGAGAGAGAGAGAGAGAGAGAGAGAGAGAGAGAGAGAGAGAGAGAGAGAGAATATTTGAAATGAAAAACTAAAAGGAGGGATTTGGAAATAAGATAGTAAAATTTTGGGAGGAAAGTTTGGGTGAAGTAAAGACAAAAGGAAGAGTATACTTGTTAGTTCAAGTCCAAAAATGATAAGTATATTCAAAAATAAATATTGGGCTAAAAACAATAAACTCATAAATTTTATGATCATTTTTTCCAATTTCATATATATATATTTCTTTTCGGTAAATATACAACTGATAATATTATTTCCGTAAGTATATTATAGCGAGAAATAAATATCATCAATAAATTGACCCAGATACTGATTATAAAAACCGTAATACTGTATTAAATAATATGGTCCAATATAAAATTTATTTAACTTCTCAAACTCAAGTTGTGTATCTAAATATATTAAAAAAAAACAGTTGTATATCAAAATCATGCTAAAGAGGGATTGGGCCCAAATAAGTAAGCATTGGGCTAAGACGGCCCAAACAAGAAATTTAGTGAATTTTAAACTCTATGCTAGAATAGAACACAATTGTTTCTTATATCTATCTTCCTTCTTTTTATCAACTCTCTGCTAAATTGTCACTTATCAGCTTATAAATTTTGGATTGTTTGTTGAATTGAATAGGAAGTGTATATGAATTATGATGCTATGTCTCCCCAACAAATAGCAAGGAGGACAAAGGAGCTTAGAGCATCTTCCA
This sequence comes from Dipteronia sinensis, assembly GCA_033220585.1. Classification (NCBI taxonomy): domain Eukaryota; kingdom Viridiplantae; phylum Streptophyta; class Magnoliopsida; order Sapindales; family Sapindaceae; genus Dipteronia; species Dipteronia sinensis. Next base: position 51,398,926 of record CM065641.1, read on the forward strand.
CCCATCTCTATCTCTATCTCTAAAATAGAGTTTCAAAATGGAATATTCCTTCTAGATTCCTATCTCTAAAAATATTTCACTCTCACCACACTCTCTGTTCTTATCTCTATCCCTATCTATATTTATATCCTTAAATAACTTATATTTTCATTATTATTTTTCAGTTTCTTTAATAAACTATTGTTCAACTAAATTTTAACAAATATTATTTATAATAACATTTGAATTTTTTTTTACTTTTTTTTAAATATAATGTTTTATTAGTGTATGAATTTATAAATATCTTACTAATAAATAAATACACAACCCATCAATTTATTTGGAGCATTTGTTACTAATTTGTTGTTGTATCAAACTTTATCAACCAATTAAATACACCACCAATCAATTTATTTTTTTATAAATAGCTACTATGGTTATTTCACCATCCACTTCACCATCTACTTCACCTTTTATAAAAATTTAGTGGATATGAAAAAAAACACTCACAATGCGGGTGGATATGAAAGTCATTTGGATGGCTTTCCAAAAACACTCACGAGATATCCTGTGAATACTAGTTATGGAGGTCGGGTATGTATGTTCCTCCATAATTCCAAAAACAATAATTCTTCTAAAAACAATGTCTTGACGTTTCATCTCATTATCCAATTTCATTTATATATATATATATATATATATATATATATATACACAAAGAGATATGCTTGAGTTTGAATAATATACTATATAAATAAATTGCAATTTCTCATGGAAGCTTGATTGCTAGCTTCTACTCAACGACAAAGGTATCAAAATTAATTTGTTTTAGGCTTTCTCTAGGGGTTGAATAACTAGGGAAAAATTATAGGTTTCTATTTAATATGTATGGATATGCTATTGTTAGGGTACACGTCAAGGAAGAGTGGAAGACTTTTCATTTATAACAATTCTATTTTTTAAATTTGTCATATTAAGCTAAATTCTTACCCCTTTTTTTAATAAATTCTATTTGCAAGAGTTCTTAACATGTACATGTCGAAGTAAGTTGACATAAAAATACATTTTCATGGACTTCCAAACTTGAACGGATTATAAAAACTTGTATTTTACGTCAATTTTTGACATTTGAGAATAGAGCGTAATTAGGGTTGCATATTGGGAAAATGGGACTGGATATAGGTTCCCTCATCCCCATCCTCATTTCCCATACCCTCCCCATCCCTATCAATTTTTCCATTTGTGGGAAAATTGGGATGGGGAATTTTGGGGGAAGGTACCTCCATCCCCAATCCCAGTTTTCCATTTTTTTCGGTTTTCTCGTTTACTCATTTCCCCGTTTGACTAAAAGTTATAAATAATTATAAATAAATAAATAAAACATTCCATTACAAATGCAATTGTGCATTACAAATACAAAAAAAAATCAATTACAAAATAAACTATTTCAATAATTCAAAGTTTGAAACTAAGACAAATTCACATATAAATATATTTATAATGTTTTGGGGGAAATGGGGAAATGGGAATGGGGGGACCTTCCTCCATACCCATCCCCATTTCAGTATATTTGTGGGGAAAATGGGGAAACGGAGTTGGGGGAGGGTCTCCCCATCCACATCCCCATTTTAATTTGGGGATGATTTTCATCCCCATCCCCATCCCCATCCCCACCCATTTCCCCATTTCTCCCCAAAATATTTCCCCCAAATGAGGATGGGGTCGGGGGGAATAGGGATCCGGAGGAAAATGTGCAACCCTAAGCGTAATATATGACCTATGACATGCATTAACACACCCGTATGGGTTTAGCTACAATATATTATTAATAGAGTAAAAACTAAATATTGGGTTTTAATTGGAGGGTACACAAAATTCAAGGTTTTGAAAAATAAAAATTAATAAATTAATTAAAGAAAATATTTACTCTTGATAATTACCCATTAACAATACAGTTCATGTATTGTAGTTATCCTGTATATGATTAATAACATAATCTCATTAAGCTTTTTTTTTTTTGAAATACCATATATATATATATATATATATATATATATGGTGGCGGCCACTCAAACCTATGAAATTGCCTAGCTGAACAAGAACTCTTATCACCTAATCACATTAGGCAGTGGTCCCATTAAGTCCGTTAAATGGTTTTTTTTTTATGTTTACTTGGATTAACAATAGCAAATTAATGAAGTCTAGCTAGCTAAGTCCCTCCATACAGCTATTGTGAGACTTTAATGACCAACAATTTTTCTATCAATGGCTAAGTTCGCGGATATGTCAAGCCGTCTAGGGGGTTTAAACAGGGGGACCCTTTGTCTCCGTTCCTTTTCTTGTTGTGTGTTGAAGGTTTGTCAAGTGTGTTGAATTTAGCGGTGCTCAATAACGCCCTTTCAGGTTTCCAGGGCAAGTGAGCGGGGCCTAATATTTCTCATCTATTATTTGCCGACGACAATCTGCTTTTCTCTAAAGCTACTAACAAGGAGTGTTATTCGATCCATAGGCTTTTGGATGAGTACTCAGCAACATCGAGTCAAGTTATCAATTATGATAAGTCTGATATGTGCTTTAGCAGCTCTATTCAGTGGTCGGAGGGGGATAGGTTAACTAGTATCATTGGGGTCAAGCATGTGAGGTGCTGTGAACGGTATTTGGGTCTTCCCAGTCTGAATTGCAGGAATAAGTGGCAACTCTTTTATAATATTAAAGATCATGTTTGGACCAAGATTAATGGTTGGAAGGGGAAGCTGATGTCAATTGGTGGTAAAAACAAATTCTACGGAAGGTTGTTATTCAATCTATTCCCAACTATACCATGAGCCTATTCCGGCTCCCTAAATCCCTTATCTCTGAGTTTCATAGGATTTGTAATCGGTTTTGGTGGGGTAGCTCAGAGGAGTATTGAAAATTGCATTGGTGTAGTTGGCAGAAGATATGTGTTCCGAAAGATGAATGTGGGTTGGGTTTCCTTGATCCGAAAACTTTTAACCTTGCTCTCATTGCTAAACAGTGTTTGCGATGCCTCAAAAATTCTCTTTCTTTGGCTGACAGACTGCTAAAGAATTGTTATTTCCCTAAGGAGTCTTTTCTGAATGCTAGTCCTAAATCAAAAGGCTCTCTGATTTGGCAAGGGCTGCTTTGGAGGCGCGGGATCATTAACATGGGTTCTTGGTGGAGAATTGGTAGTGGTAACTCTGTGCGAATCTGTAGTGATCAATGGATCCCTAGGCCTTTGACGTTTAAGTTCATCTCTTCGCATTTGTTGGACGATAATGCAACTGTCGATTCCCTAAAATTTGATTTGGGTGGGTGGAATCCTTATGCTGTTATGGAATAATTTCTTAGCTGAGGATGTGGACTTGATTCTCTCCATCCCCCCCAATCAGCTCCTTCTCAAAATGGCTCTCTTTTATGGCACTTTGAGCATCCCGATATGTACTCAGTTAAAAATGGTTACAGTGTGGGTAGATGCTTGCCTGCTTATCCCAGTTCATTTGGCCTCAATTGCTCTACCTCATGGTAGAAAGCTCTCTAGTGTCTCAAGTTCCTTCTAAATTAAAATTTTTCTTATAACGAGCTAGCAATCATCGGCTTCCCACTTTGGTCTACCTTACTAGGCGTGGTGTGCCTTCGGATGGGGTTTGTCCTCGCTGTCATCGCATGATAGAAATGATGGTCCATGATCTTTGGGGTTGCCGTGAAGTTTCCAAAGTTAGTGACCACTTCCCACTTTCCACTGGTTAAATCTTTAAAGGTTAATGAAGATCTGCACTTCCATGATTTTATGCTTATCTGTCTTCTTTCTCTGAACTCCCACCAGTTGCCTCTTCTTTGTGTCTCCTTCTGAAGAATTTGGTTCTATAGGAATCAGTTGGTCCATAACCTTGAGGTGAATGGTTTTGATAATGTTGATATGTGGGCTTCTAATTTTCTTGAAAAATGGAACTCGGCTCAACACATTGATAATCCATACTTATTAGATCATGAGTTGGTGGTGAAATGGATTCATTCTAAGGATGGTGTTTGGAACATTAACACATATGCAACCACCTGTTATCAGAATCAGACATTAGGCTTAGGGATTATTATTCCGAATAAGTCTGAGGTGTTTAAAGTTGTGGCTTCCCTCAATATTCAGGCTATGTTTACGCCTCGTGTTGCAGAAGCAATGGCAGTTTGGCAAGGTATCCTCTTGGCCTTCAACTCTGGCCTTGTTCCTTTTTAAATTGAATCTGATTCTCACCAAGTTGTGGAGCTGGTGACCCCTGCTGATGTTGGCTCTGCCATTAATTTGATTATTGCTTTCTTTGAGGCAAATTCAGGGTGTGGTGTTTCCCATGTTTCTAGAAAAAGGCAATTTAGTTGCCCATTATTTAGCTAGGATGGCTTCTCTCGGCTGATGGAGATTGATGTTGGGTGGATTCTTGCTCTCCCTACGTGGAGCGGTTGATCCAGTTAGATGCTTCTGCCTAGTTTCTTTGCTTTGTTTCTTTTCAAAAAAAATTTTAAGTTTTGATTGATTGATCAATTTCTAGATCGGTTAGTTCCTCGATGCAGGTTACTTTTGATTTTCCTACAGCTACTACCGTCACTTCTTCTCTGCAGGATCCGATTAATCAGCAATGTTTGATTGACCAGAGGATTTTGATTGATGGTTCAAGGTCCGATAATGTTTCCTTTGTGCCGGTTGAGGGGACGAGTTCAATTCCTGTGATTAGTGTCACCATTGCAGTCCCTACTGCTCAGCAGGGTTTGACTGATATTACCTCTTATGCGGCTTCTGTCGTGGTTGTGTCAGAGCCTAAGTTTAGATTGTAGATTCCACTTTCCAAGCCCCGAACTAAAATTCACTTTGTTGCCAACTCTTCCACTCATTTGGTGAGAATGGATACTCCTCTCCTTGTATCGTAGACTATGATTCGCCTTGATTCTACGGCTTCCACGGCCAGAGCAAAATTAAGCCTTATTGCTAATTGGGCCGGTCAGATTGATGCAGAAGGGAAAGATTTAGAAAATATCACTTAAGTCCTCTCTCTCTTTAATGATTATCTCTGACAGTGTTGTTTGGTATCCACCGGTCTAGATAATTGGTTAATTAGTTTAGTTCATGTTTCTTTGACTTCAGTTAATGTCTGCGTTCTTATTTAAATTAATGTTTTAGGGCCTACACACTCATCTGCATATGATCGTATGTGATGTTTTTCCCTCTAAATCAGTCCAATTAAAAAAATGAAAAATAAATAAAAAGCTAAGTCCCTCCCCACATATAATTACAAATCACCACACCAAACCCACTATTTGAAATCACAATTCCATTTTTAGTACTATTCTTGATGGCTCTCCACTGTTGATGATTCAATGAATGAGGCCTAAAAACCGGTCCTTGATTTGATCCTTTCACATGTTCACACACACATACATACATATATATATATAGGAAATTGCAAGAAACGATCAAAAAATTTATTGAGTTATTGTTTTTAGCCAGAAATTTATAATTGATTATACTTATCACTATTTACCTTGAACAAACAAAACTACCCTCCATCGTTACTATACCCACCCACATTTTCCTCTCTCTCTCGATACCTCCAATTTGTGTTGCTACTAACATACCAGATATTCTCTCGCTCTATCTCTCTCTTACTCACTTGAAGTTAATCCTAGAAACTGATTTCGTCTCCCTCTACCATTCAACCAGCCCATTTCCTCTCCATTCATACCCGATCATGTCTCTCCATTTCGATCCATTCCATTTCCAAATTTCCTCCCTTCAAACCCGATCTTGCATTAAACCCGATCTGTTATCTTCCACCCAGATCTTCTCCATTCTTTGAGTCTCTCTCTCTCTCTCTCTCTCTCTCTCTCTCTCTCTCTCTCTCTGTGTCTTGAAGTAGATCCAAAACCCATCAACAATTTATCCCGGAATGCGTCTCTATCTTGAAGTAGATCCCGACCTGAACAACGCTTTAGAAGGTATGTATCCCTTTCCCACTTGATTTCTTACAAGAATTTTTATGTTTGACATGAAGTTTTAGAGATAATGGGTGTCGATTTATAGTGAAACCCATATTCTGTCCTTTTTTGTACCCAAGTTACATGCCAGTTTGTTTTAAAGTTACATGCACATTATTAAAGATGTTACATGCTAGTGTATTTGTATGTTACATGTCATTTTATTTATTTTGAAGTTATATGCCATAGTTTTTGCGATGTTACATGCCAGTTCATTTTAAAGTTACATGCTAGTTCATTTTAAGGTTACATGCTAGGTAGTTAAAAATTTACATGTCAGTTCGCAATAACTTTAAATGTGTCATGTGAAATACTTTACATACAGAGAATGATGAAACCATGTGGGCCCATTCCAATATCAGACCCAATTGTATGTAATGATGAAACCATTAATAAGCAAGAGAACAGTCAGTCATCACACACCGTTAACACCGATGATGTCTCAATACCCGACATTGACAGAGGTACTAACCAAGATGAAGATTGCAATCATAGGGTGGGTGATGGTCCTAGTGGTCCAACAGGTTTTGCTACCATGTCCATCTGCTACATTTCCAACATCTGCAATATTGAAGCGACCATGTAGACCGTACATGTACAAAAAATATGGAGAAGAAGGCCACAATTCCTAGAAATGTCCATCAGCACCAGAAGTTGGTGGTACAAGTTAGGTATATGTTTGGATGAAATACTAAATTTTGTATTGTAGACTTTATTAAGTTTCATTTCAATATTGAATGAATTCATGTTGAAGATGTACACTGCATTATTGAATGAATTTATTTTAAAGATAAAAATCATGTATTGTTACATGCCAATTATTTCTAAAGTTACATGCTAGTTATTTATGAAGTTACATGCCAGTTATTAGCAAAATTACATGCCACTTATTTACGAAGTTACATGACAGTTGTATCTTAAGTTACATGTCAATTGTATTTTAAGTCATGCCGGTTATTTACAAAGTTACATGCCTGTTATGTTGAATGTTACATGCCAGTTATTTTTTAAGTTAGCTGACAGGGTCATACTTATTTCCATACTTCAAAGACTGGTTTGAAGATAACATTCCAATATTGTTTCATGTCAGTGTTGGTTATAAAGTTACATGCCATGGCTTTATCAAGTTACATGCCAGTTATTTCGAATGTTACATGTCAGGTCATATTGAATTCCATTTTTTAAAGAATAATTGGAAGACAACATTCCAGTATTGTTACATGTCAGGTCATATTGAATTCCATTTTTCAAAGAATAATTGGAAGACAACATTCCAGTATTGTTACATGCCAGTGTTGGTTACAAAGTTACATGTCAGGGCTTTATTAAGTTACATGCAAGTTATTTCTAATATTACATGTCAGGTCAGTACTGAATTCCATTTTTCAAAGAATGATTTGAAGATAACATTCAAATATGATGCATCATCAAAGATAACAATCTGCTGGTATTAAGAAAATTCAAAGACTAATTTATCAAAAACTAATTTCAAAATATAATTCCAGGAGTTTTAAGATAAAGTGAACAACTTCATATATTTCATACACTTCAAATTTATCAATCCGCCGGTACATTGTTTGTAAAAATTTCTAGTGACATATACTCCCTAAACTCGGAGACGTTATTGGTTCCCCATGCCCAAAAACAACTATGGTGCACAACATGTCGGCTTCCGACGTTTGCCAACCTTTGTTGGCCGATGTAAAGGATCATAAATGTACACCTCTTGGAAAGTATGTGCCTGAAACATGTCGTCTAGAACTCATCTAATTCTCTAACTTTTCGAAAAACCTTTACAATATCTGTAAGGCCATTCAAATTGCAATATACGTTTGTGGTGTTTTTTTTATCCACGAAGTTCTCGGTTTTATGAGGAAATCATTATAATTTATATTCTCCATCCATAAAATCACAAAAAAAAAACATTATTGTCTACGACAGTTACATGTCAGTTCAAACAAGTCACATGACATTAGAAACACGTTACATAATAGTACAAACAAGTTACATGCGTGGAAAATTTAATTCAAAACACATGCCTATACTCTATGTTGTCTATAGAAAATAAAAGAAAAGATTCAACTCTAACAAGTTTTGTACAAAAATTAAACCAACCATAGCAAACTAACAACCATAACAATGTACAATGCTAAAAGTACACGTTTACAGAATCACTAACAAGTAACAACTAGAATCACTAATTTCACTAATCACATAATCACTAATTTCACCTAAGTACATTGCTAAAACTGTAACAAAACTACAAGTGTTACATAAACAAAGAAAAAAACTGCAATGCTAATCACATAATAACAGAATCTCTAATTTCACTCAAACAAAACTTTACCCTACAATGCTCAACGACAAGGGTAGCGACAGTTGCGGCGACACCACCCTATAGCAGCTTCAACGACAAGGGCAGCGACGGAGTTGTAGAGATAGTTGGCAAAGTTGGAGTATGATACTCAATCCATTGAAAAGAAATGGAAACACAAACTTGAGTTTTCAGCCAATACCAAGTGAAATAAGTTTACTGGGAGTGGAAAATGAATTCTGCTATAATTTATTTCATACAATCAATCCAAAATTGCAACCAAATAAGGAAAATTGTATATAGCTTGAGATTTAGCTAATGTTTCCAAAAATACATCAATTATAGTTTACATCGGTCATCGTGACACACAAGAGATATAAAGAAAATTAGTCATACACATTTATCTACCATTTTGGACTCCAAGAAAAGAGCATATTAATAAGTAAGTTTCATATTACCCAATTACATTTACAATGTTCAAACATTTGATTCAAAATTATCATTTTTACTAACAAAAGGGAATGCCATAAACCATAGGAAATAAAACATATTAGCATTCACGTTAAACTTAAACTCTTTCTTGATCAAATTCACAGATGAAAGTGAGAAAGAAAATAACAACAATGTACATAGAGAAAATGTAAATCAAACAGGAAGTCAATTGAACCTACCCAGTTCACAGAATCACTAATTTCAACTACTTTGACCTTCAAAATCAAAACAAACTTAGTAAAACACTCAAACAAAACCGAGAACTCTGTAGCAAAACACAAATCAAAGAGCAGGGGATTAAACCCATATAATATTTAGGGCTACCTGTGGTTGAAAAATAGGGAATTAAACCCATATAATTTTTGGGGCTACTTGTGGTTGAAAAACAGGGGATTGAACGAGAGGTGCTAGAGGGCAGCAGATTCAACGGCTTCGACGACGAAGGCAGCAAGAGGTGAGGCGACGGCGACCTAGAGCAGCAGATTCGACGACCTTGAGCCGCGGTTTCAGCGTGAAGTGCGGCGACGCCTAGAGGTGCGGCGACGACGAGAGGTGCGGCGACGTCAAGAAGTGCGGCAAAGGCAAGAGGTCCGACGGATTCCACGAGAGCGGCGGCAACGGCAAGAAGGTGACGAACTGAACGGTTTTTTCTCTTTTTCTCTTCCTTTCTCTCTCTTTCTTTTCTTTTGCCTGATTTCACTTAACCCTAACAAACGTTTGATTTTTATTTATTTTTTCAAATTTCAAATTTAGGGTTATTTTTGTCCGAATGTGGTCAAAAGTGATGAAAACAATAAAAAATAGATATGTGGCTAAAAACAATAAACCGATAAATTTTTTAGCTCTTTATGAATTCACCCTTATATATGTATATATGAAACTTTTCTCCTCAATGCGCACTGATAAGTATTTATTAGTATCTTGCATATGGACCATTAGATTTAATTGCTTTGACCCGGTCTGTATGCACTTGTAAGTGCTTATCCATAATCTACTATATGCACTTGTCAGTGCTTATCCATAATCTATGGTCCACATGCAATAGCATTTATATATTTTATATCAGTACGCACTAAGGAGAAAAGAACTATATATATAATAAATATAGTTTTTCTCTTCTCAGGATGTAACTGAACTTTTATTATTATGACGAAATTTGTGAATCATTGATTAAGGGGTCGTTTGTTTTTTTCACTTAAAAATTAATGGGTCTGAATAATAATTATTAAGTTTTTTTTAAGTGGTCAAACAGCTTAAAAATACTAAAAAACAACTTAAAATAAAAAGTAAAAAATCATGACTTTTCACTTAATTGCAAATCACTGAATTGCATTAAATGCAATCCAAAATCTTTTCTTCCGATACTATCCCCCATATATAACATATTTCCAATTTCATTATAATTATATATGGTATTGAAATCTTTATTTTATTATATTTCTTATTTTAAATAGCTTTAAAAATAAAAAAGAACCATAATCACTTCTCATATTGGTATTTAATATCAATACTTTATTATGATATTAGGGTGATGCATTTATATATTATTTTTTAGAGTGTTTTGCATGAGTTTTCCTATTGTCCTTTTTATTTTTTGAAAAAAAAAAGAATTTTCTTTTCTTAGTAAAAATGAAGTTTATTTGTAATTGAAGAAGAAGATCATGATCTTATGTGTTCATATATAATTATTATTTTTGATTGTTTTAATTCCATATTATATGTAATTGTTTAATATGGGTATAAATGTAAAATTACTTAGTTTCAGACAATTTTACTTTTAAAAAACAAACGTGTTGACAATACATTCAGATGTAAGGGAAAAAAAACATGTCAATCAAGTTCAAATATCAGTCCATATTCAGACTTCAGAAAAATTTAGGATTGTTCAGTCTTTAGACAAAAAAACAAACGACCCCTAAGTTTAAAAAGGCTATTATGTGAATCTAATGGTTGATAGTTGTGGAACTAATATAAATAATATCAGTTTGTCCTGAGGAGAGAAAAACTAATATATATATATATATATATATATATATATATATATATATATATATATAAGGGAAGGTTCATTCACGGGCTATAATATGTAATGGTTAATTTAATTTAGTTTGAAAGCTATGCCCACTTCAGAGCTTATTATTTATCATAATTTTCATATTCAACTTTTACAAAAACAACTTTTCTACCTTCTCTTTTGTCGGTAGGAATCCCGTCATTATCTCTTTAATCAACTCGATCTTCCACTTTATTACCAAGTCTTGCCCTAATTGTGTTTCTCATATTAGACTACTGTTAGCTTCACCTTGTAAGAAATTAATTACCTACAAATTGGTGGGTCATATTTCATTTGCTTTTATATATTTTGGGTTAATATATAACATACCCCTTTCGAGTTTCATAGGGAGATGTTAAACTGAATTATGCTGCTCTTAAGAAATTTTGCGGCAATACAAAAAGTGTTGCTTTAGACATTGACCCCCAAAAGGGAGTCCAATTTTGTGTTTTACCGTTGAAAGTAAAGAATACCTAATTTTCTCAATAAGAATATTCACCTTTTAATGCAACGTCGGCATATAGATATATATATATATATATATATATATATATATATAAAGATATTGTCCACTTTATATTCCACTACAGATTTACTTTAAATTATAAACTTGAATTAAGCAAACATTGATCTTTCACCCAAAGAACTCAAAACGTGCATTATAATTAATTTGTTAAAAGAGTCCAAAATTTATATACAGGTTAAGGATATTACTTATGGCTAGCAATGCATATATATGATGTGAAAACTTATGTATATAATGGCTTTTTGTGAATGTCTTTGACTAACTGATGAAACTGATACTTTTGAGTTTGAAAGAGAGCTGTTAAACTGAATATATGCTGTTCTAAGCAAAATTTTGGCAATATAAAAAGTTTTGCTTTAGAACTTGACCCCAAAAAAGGAGTTTTACCTTTGAAAAGGATACCTAATTTCTCACTAAGAATCATGTATATGGTGGCTTTTGGAAGTTATTTTCCTGGAACTTTTACTAATTGAAACCGCTTCATTAATTAAAATCTAGATATCTTTGAGTTTCCTTGACCAAATGATGGTTTTCTTCATTAGAGTCCTTACCAAGTGATGACATTCGTACTTCAAAATTAATTACCGAACCTAAGTCACGTGATCAGTTGCCCAGCTTGCGGAAATAATGTTTGTCTAGATCTTAAATGATCTAGGTCGCAAAACCAGTTGTCTAGTTAGAGTAATCATTTTCCCTGACTGAACTAAAACTGCACAGACCGGTCACCATTTTATAATTCTATTCTATGTTATGGCAACAGGAAACAACTTTGGAAAGACGGTGCAACAAGATTTGAGCTTCATCGAGGAAGAGAGATGCCATATTGAAAGAACCATTTGTGGAGTAGTTCTAATTGAAGAGAGAAGTACATATTGGCGCCATATTTGAAAAGACTTTTTGAACAGACCTATATAAAAAAGATAGCAGGCTCTGAAACTTTAGAAAAAGAAACCTATAGCTGGTTAATTAATTTGACTCGGTAAGAAATCATGAAGGTGGCCACTGCAAGGTAAAATGTTGTTACTCACATAGATATATATGTGTTGTTTACCATGAAAAAAAAGTAGAGAATATGACTGAGCCATCAAATACTTAATTCATTGTTAATGAATAGATACCGTATATGTTGAACATTAATTAAAGTGGAACAAACGTCTATGTGAAAAGAGAGTTCCAAATTCATTTATGGTCAATATTAAATGGGGACAACCTCATTTTTCAAAGGGTTTCATTGAACCTGAGGGAATGAGGGCCTATGCTGTGAGTTAGTTTGTTCAGGTGGTAAGGCCGGCTTTTATCCATTTATTATTATTATTATTTTATTTAATATTTATTTGCCAACGAATCCTTGTGTTTGTTTGTAGACAACTATATATGGACAGTTTCAACAGGAAATGCTCAGAAATCAAAGGCATATGGAGCTATAACCTAGCAAACAATGAAACAAGACATAAAGCTCAAATCATAAACTAGGCAATGGCACATGCAATTTTCTTGAACTATTAATGCATCCATAATTGGACAAAAATTTGGTCCACTTTGGTGACCATTTTGTTCTTTCATCTCGTACTTTCACTATAGAGGAAAATTTTGAGACAGAAGTTGGTTAATTAAAAACAAGATATATATATATATATATCAAACTTCTTATACACAAGAACTCATGAAAATCATGGGATCTTGGCTTAGAAACAAGAAATCAAGGGACCTTTTGCTTGTCAAGAAGGGAAAATATATGTAAGGGCGGGCCACACCCATATGAGCTCTCTCTCGCTCTCTCTCTCTCTCCTCTCTCTCTCTCTCTCTCCATAGAAGCAGACCAAGTTATTGGTAACTTGGAGGGTGGAGGGCCACTCTAGGTGAATTTAATGCGTGGCAAAGCGCCAAGACAATTGAGATAAGAAGACAAAAAGCTCAATTGATTTCTAGTATTTTTGTGTGGACCTGTGTGAGTCACAAACTCACAATCAGTTAGACAGAAGTGTTTCTCCAACACTGTACCCATAAATTAGCCGACAATTGGAAAAAAAAAAAATTACATGGAAAATATTTCTAATTTCAGATGTTACTCTTTGCATTTGCTTATGTGCACTAAGAGTTCCAACAATTGCAAATAATGTATAAGCACATCATCATCTCCAACTCTTTGTTTATAGATTGTCATTATTCACATTTTCTTTATGAGAAATTAGTATTCTTATCTTATAATTGTAATAGTTTGTTTTATTTAATATATGATTGATTTGAGAGAGGAATATATAACTGCTTATGACATTTGATAAATCAGAATCTCCACCAAAAATATATTGGAAATATGGGGAAATAGCACTCTTTTTATGTGGACTTTTAAGAGTAACACTAGTTTAATAAATTAAGTTTAAATGACACTAATAGACAAAAATACTCATATATCCTTTTATTACGTTTTTACCATTTTTAGGGTTATTTTTTTTTTCAAAAACCTCCATTGATGGATTACCAATGGAGGTTCTTCATCAATGGAGATGGAACAGACCTCCAATGGAGGTCAAACTCTTTGGAGGTCTGACCTCCCTCCAATATTGGAGGTCTGTCCGACCTCCAATATTGGAGGTTGAAATCAACCTTCGATGGAGGTTAATAAAGAAGATGAACAAAAAAAAATTGGAAAATTTAATTTTTGCCTAATAAATCTTGAAAATTATAAATATACTTAATTAGTCTCGGAAACTACAAACTAAGTCTCGAAAATTACAAATTAAGCCTTGAAAATTCAATATAAGTGTTGGAAACACGAAAATAAGTCTTGAAAAAAAAAACGCGAGACTTATTTTTGTGAGTGTGTTTTAAAGGTATTTTTATCATATCCACAATTTAGGTGCAATTAAAATTTAAGAGCATCTCCAATGCAAATAAGCATTTGGAGAAAATTGAGTACCACATAGGATAGATAGTTAAAAAGTTAGAAAAACTTATTTCCAATGCAATTATCTAACTTCAATATGGAGATGATGTGACAAGAAAAAATCAAACGGGGCCTTATAAATCCTAGTCAGCATTTCTAAGGCCCCGTTTGATTTTTTGTTTGAAGACTGAACAATGCTGAATGTTGCTGAACACTGAATAGTTAGTGAAAACTGAAAACTGAAAAATATTTTTGTTTTTTTTTGACTGAAAACTGAATGTAAGTGATAAGCTGTTTGTTTTTTTAAGTTATAAATATCTGAAAATAAATACTTTTACATATATGCCCTTCTAACTATTATTTGTTATATATTTACATTTTAATATATTAAGGACAACTCTAACATGTAAATTAATTTTAAAATAAATTTATTTAGTTATTAATCATATTTTATACATTATTCCATTTGTTGAATTACATTGAAAATGAACATAATATTTGATGATGATACATTCTAAAATTCTCAATAAATATTAACAAAAACAAAAAATCAAGTGTTTTGGCCAGTTTTGACTTATGGTTCCATTTGCATTTGTAAATTCAGACAATTTTGAATCATATACAGCATGAAGCTCAATCATTTGTCTTGATTAAGACAAATGATTTGTTACATATATGCCCTTCTAACTATTATTTGTTATATATTTACATTTTAATATATTAAGGACAACTCTAACATGTAAATTAATTTTAAAATAAATTTATTTAGTTATTAATCATATTTTATACATTATACCATTTGTTGAATTACATTGAAAATGAACATAATATTTGATGATGATACATTCTAAAATTCTCAATAAATATTAACAAAAACAAAAAATCATGTGTTTTGGCCAGTTTTGACTTATGGTTCCATTTGCATTTGTAAATTCAGACAATTTTAAATCATATACAGCATGAAGCTCAATCATTTGTCTTGATTAAGAACATCATGGAATTGCCTCATATTCCCAACCAAACCCAGCAAATTCTAGCTTATACAACAAATATATTTTGTGTTAATACAACTTGTTAATTAATTTTTGCAAAAGGTTCGATCTACTGGGGATCATGTCTGTCACCTTCATTATCTTGCACTAATCCCATAAATGTGTGTGTATATATATATATATATGTATATATTCCTTCTTCCACTATGAAATATTTCAATTAAAAAACAAATTCAGTAAATAAAAAAAATTAATAAAACTAATTATCAAATTTTGGAAAAAGAAAGAAAGAGACTTTACCATCTGATGTTAAAGTTCTTTACGGTGAAAAAAAAAGTATTAAACAATTAGGGCTTTAACAAAAGATAAAATTGGAAATAGATTAAAATAGTGAGGATAGTTTTGGAAGTAAAACTTTACATTAAATTACATTGGATTAGTGTTAAGTGAAAAGTGAAAATTGAAAATTTTTCACTTTTTAAAACAAGTGGTTTTAAGGGTTCATTAAGTGATTTTAACACTTAAAAAATCAAACAAAATAACTGAATGGAACACTTTAAATGTCATTCAGTGTTAAGTTGAAAAATCAAACAGAACCTAACTCTTTCCACCAATAATAGTAAAACTCATTTAATTGTAAAATAAAAGATGAGAGAAAATGAAATAATTGTTTTATTATGATTGGTCATAAAATAAATGCATATCTGAATTTAGATAATTGCATTCAGATAATTGCATTGGAGAGATGTGAATATGTATTTCTTTAATTTTTTTTCAAAAGTGAACCCATAATGAATGGAAATGCTGATGTGACATTATTTAGAAACTCAAAAATACATATTTACATTAGGAGATGCTCTAAGTTATTAAATTTGTGATAGTCTTGAAACTCACTATTTAAATAGTAAATTTTTGAAACCCTATATAAAAATATATAGAGAGAGTTTGCATAAAGTAGATACAGTAAATATATATTTATGGCGCTTTGTAAAAAGTCATCTTTTTTATGGCACTTTCCCTTGAAAGGTAATATTTAACGATCTCCAAGAAAAATTCATTCAACTTTTTTATTTTTATTTTTCGGTTAATTGCATAAATGTCCTTGAGTTTAGAAGAAATTTGACATATATTCCATTTTCTTTTTATTATAAAAGCCTCCCCATCTAGAAAAACGTTGACCAACGTTACTTGTAACAGTTAACTGGATGGAAAGACTGAAAAGACACAAATGCCCTTGACAAAAATTTCTATAATTTTAAATCTACCCAAATAATAATTATAAATTAACCATGTCACTTAAAACAATTATAAATCTACCCCAACCCATCTCATCCACCTCCCACATTTGTTGTCGGTGTTTCGACGACATCCAAATTGGTTAGAAGAGGTAGCGAGCCTCCTCCATATAAATAAAGAGGCGTGTCTCCACCTTTAAATCTGGAGGCATCGCTCACGACATCCTTATAAAGGGAGGAGGCCCCAATACCTATTTTTTTATGAAGGAGGCTCACGGCCACCGCCGCATCGGCTAAGGCAGCAATGGTGAGAGATGGAGAATGTAGGTTGGGATAGATTTATAATTTTTAAAATTTTTAAGTTATATTTTGAGTACATCTATAATTATCAAAATATTTATGTTCCTTTTTGCTTTTATTATTTTATGTATAAAATGTTGATCTTACCCCTACACTGTTAAGTTGAGTGTTAGTCAAACTATTAATTGAAATTTCCCAGGAAATGTTTGTATAATAAAAGGAGAAGTTGAATATGTGTGCAATTTGGCCTAAAATCGAGGGTGTTTGTGAAACTAACCTTTTTATTTGGGTACCGATATTGATACCTATAAAACATATTAGTACACCCATATTTTATTAAAACATTTAATTACAAAAATATCTCAATAGAAATTTATCAATAAGGACAAATTACTTTAATTAAAAATAAACCAAATACTATATACACTCATTAATTACACTCATATCTTCAACTATAGTTCTTTATTAAAAAAAAACTTACCTTTCAAAAAAAAAAACTTATGATAAACCCAAATTAAACTCTAATTTTATTACAAGTATCAAACTTTCTCATCATCTCATGATTATCATATTATTTTTGTCTTTCTTTTATGTATTATCATGAACTCTATCAATAAACAAAATATATTTTTTTTAACGATAGTTGTAGATATCAACAAGTTTTTTTTAAGATAGATGTAGATATCAATAAGTTTGTTTTTCTTAAAGATAGCAGTATAAATAAAAGCATTCCAGATTGAAAATCGATTGACCTCATATATGGTTCAATGTATTTTCTTTTATCAGGCTCCTACATTCGATATATTTTACAAAAGTAAATTGGATCATCATTAACAGAGGATTTGATTCCAAAAATAATACGTTTTTTTATATAAATTGGGTATGATAATAATTTAATAGTGTTTATAAATAATATGAATTAAAATGAATATATTTATTTCAATGAGGGTACTATTGGCAATAGGATGGGTGCTTATAGTAATATTTATTTTTTAAATTTTAGACATGGGTGTATTTATTGAAATGGGTGTATTAATAAGTTTTATGGATGTCAATATCCACATTTTTTTTTATTTTTGTCTTTTTTACACACCAATGAACATTACATATTACGGCAAAAATATGTCTAATTTGGCCCTTTTAAAAAATCATCAACATCCCTGCTACGCAAATTAAATCATTTGAAATCATCACATTTTTGGCTATAAAATCAAGGGAGTGAATTGGAAATGAATGATAAAATTGTGAATGTGGATTAATTGAACTGCAAATCGAGTTATCTTGAATTGGATTTGTATTAAATTATTAATTAAATGTAAAAGTATTCGGACTTGTTCAATTTGGGCTCATTTGATGTACTGTATTATATTTTATTAAGCTGGACTCAATTGGATTGTACTGAACTATCTTGTATTATTGTTAATACAATCATGTGTTTGGTATATATTGTATTATACTTTATTAAATAATATAAATATTTGTTAAGTTATTGTATAATATTGTATTGTATTTAATAAATATGAATTATTATAAATTAATGAATTTGAATTTTTAAAAGGTTGATCCGATGATATACCTCTTACACTTACACGATGAAGTTGTGTGTTCGAGTCCTCATCCTCTCTAAAAAAAACCCCGAATTTATGTATTGCTTCAAAAAAAATTGTTAAATAATATTTAATATAAATAAAAGTCAATCATTTAAATAAATTTTTATTTTTATTGACAAACATTTTTTCAATAATTATTAATAAATGAATATAAATAATATTATTAAAATTTAAATAAATATTTTTAGAGGTGATCATAATACTATTAAAATTTAAATAAATATTTTTACAGGTGATCATTTTTTAAAACCAAATTTTCTGGAAAAATAAACTCAAATTAGATTTTTTTAAAAAAAAACTCACTCAAATAAATATAAAATGAATGAAAAAGTTAGGTGGCAGCTTAATACAAGCTAAAGACACCTCCACCCTTTGTATTATTTAGTGCAGCCGGAGGTGAACGTATTAATTAGAAGGAGAGCTTTGTATTAACTAATCCAGTGCTAAGTTGTTGCCGAACGTTGGATTGTGTTGTTTTAATACATTTTAAAGTCTTTATACTATACAATACAATGAAACAAACATGCCCTTAGTACTAGTGGTTCATTTATAATTAACTGGATAAAATATAATAAAATCTTATGTGATGACAATATGGGTTCTTAGCTGATGTCAACTTGTAAAAAAATATTATTTCAAAAAAAAACTTAGTAAAAAATATAAAAGGGGAGAATAATTTTATTACTGTGATTCTAATTCTATTACAATAGAAGCCTTATTTACAGGCATATAATATTACATTAAAGGGAAATATAAAATAATATGAAAATAATTCAGATTTAAATAGTTAACCATATAAAATCTTTTATATATGGTAGATAATAATTTGGAGAATCAAATATTCAACATTTTCATCTCAATTGTATCCATGAGAGTTTTTTGTTTGTTTTGTTTTGTTTTTTTTGAATTATTACACTATAACATAAATTTGGGGTTTTTTTAGAAAGGGGAATGACTCAAACCTACAATCTCGTTGTGCAAGTGTGAGGAGTTTACCACTGGATCAACTTCATCTCGTGTATCTATGAGAGCTTGTGATTGATAATTTGTTGGAAGCATATAGAATGTAAACTAATGGATCCACTAAATACAAATCACGTGTTTAGGAATAGTATTAGAATTGGTGATGGGTCGTGCTATAGTGAATTCGTTTCGTATTGTATTAGTTTTATGTTATAATATGTCTAACCCGAACATGACCCGTTACTTTAATGGGTCTAAGAATAATAATCCAAAATCACTTATTAATTTAATGGTAACTTGACCCCGATCCGAACAAAATTGAGAGGGTTTAGTGGCCATTTTATGAGTTCATAGGGCACATCAACAAATCGCAAACATTTCGGGGGGTAATCATACCATTAAGTCTATATTTTAAATAAACTTAATACCAACACAAAATATAGTTTAAATGCTAAAAATTGACTATGGAATAAAATCCACAAAAATAGTTAATAAAAAAAGGGTCAGTGATATCTAAAGCCACTGATTTGGTGATACAGACCCTAAATGACCATTAATTTTTTAAAATGGCTAAAATTTACCATTTCATAAAAAGAAAATATCAACTGTTGTCATTTTACTCATTAATTGTTTGAAGTTTGTTTGTTTATGTCATAACCTATTAGAATATGTGTCAAATAGTAAAACGTGTTTTTACATTGGTTTTTGAACTGGTTTTTAACATGTTTTTTGCCTGTATTTTGACTATTTATTGATTATGATTACTTTATAAAACATGAAATATTGCCTATAAAATTCTTAGAATCAAATAATTACTTTTTATATATAATCAAATAATAAATTAATCATGAAATAAGTTTGATGTCACCCCAAATTAATCAGAAATTATTCAGGGAATAATAATAAGTTTGATGTCACCCATAAACAGGAAGTATTGCCCATAAAAATAATAAATTATTCAAATCATTAATTTTTATATATAATTAAATAATCAAGATACATAAAATATTGTCCATAAAATTCTTTATGGATGTCATATCACAGATAACAGTAGCTTTCTGTTGGATTTTAACAGAATGATAGCCAAATGAACAATGTTTTGTCAAAATAGTGATTTTAGAACAATTTCAACTGTGAATATCCTTTTTGAGACTTCACCCACTAATTAATAATGTCTAATGCTATTTTATCTATATAAAAAAATAAAAATAAAATAAGAAATGGAAATCGTGAAAACCACCAAAAAAGTTTCAAGCTGCTCAATCCTCAATCATAACAAAAACATAAAAAGTACACGATTTCATTAGATATCTTACAACTAAAATCTCTGTGTTTTTGTCGGAGCCAATTCCTTCACCGCTGCAAACCCAGTTAGATTCAAACATAAAAAGTTGCTAATTATAAATGAGAATGAGGTAAACGGTTGTCGTATCCTTTAGAGTGGTATATATACACTTGACGAAGATACAATGATATTAAAATAAGTTACTTTTTTTACTTGAATAAAAATTAAGTTTAAGTTTTTGTTTTTTGTAATAATAGTTAAACTCAAAATCTTTTAATCGAAAGAATTTATTTGTTAAAAAAAATAAAAATAAAATTCATTTTATTTGTAAACTTTATAGTTTATATATTCATTTTTATTACTCAATAAAATATATATTATTTTATTAAGTAGAAAATATATATGAATTAAATATCAATGTTATTAATAAATAAATAATAAATGGGATCAAGACATGGGAAACTAACCCCACACCCGCTCCGTATTTGAAACGAATTTTGATTTCACTCTTGAATCCGTACCAAACCGATTAATTTTGGTTTTTTTAATTCTTTGTTGATATCCCTAGCTAGAACATATGAACCATGTAATGCTAATATGAATTTTATCAAAACTCAAAAGTGAGATGACATTTCTTGTCACCCTTGAAACAATTTAAAAATGAAGTTGATGGTTAGAGGAATAATATGATGATTAGGGGCGCTGATTATCATGATAATCACATGTTAATGTGGTCTCTTGCCTAGCAGATTTATTCTCTCGTACACAATGACACTATTGTCATTTTTGTTTAATATTTGTGAAAATGAGAAAGTTGTGATTATTGAGGGACCTTATTACCAGTTATTGGACACCAAAAGATGTTAATCACATATGGATTGTTTTATAAAATTAAAATAGAGAATTGGACATCAAAAACCCGTAATTTTAGACCATACTGTCTTGTAATCATATGATATCCCATCTTTTTGCATTGATCTTTGAAATTTAATTGCACTATATACCCTGTCACTTCCGAAATCAAAAACACTACATACAATAGAGTTCGGAGTCACACCACTCAAGTTAATAATAATAATAATAATAATAATAATAATAATAATATATCAGTCATTCTCAGGTGCATACCCCCGATATAAGTTTATATACAAATCTGTTTGTCAGCTTTTAGATCAAAATCTATAGGATGTTGTATATTCTTTCTCTTAATCCAAGGGATATGTATTCTTTCTCCTAATCCAACATCTCTTGGATTTTGATCAAAATGTTGTATATAACCTTATATT
This sequence comes from Dipteronia sinensis, assembly GCA_033220585.1. Taxonomy (NCBI): domain Eukaryota; kingdom Viridiplantae; phylum Streptophyta; class Magnoliopsida; order Sapindales; family Sapindaceae; genus Dipteronia; species Dipteronia sinensis. The sequence goes on from CM065641.1 coordinate 51,420,866, forward strand.
TGGGATATTAACTTGAGAAAGAATATAATTTAGAGAAACTATATAATTTAAATGTTTTGATTTGGTTACATGTATTTGTCAAAGCATCTTTTAAATCCGATGACCTACATGTAAGGAATCGATATATCTTATATCAGTTCGAACATAATTATAACTAAGAACATGAGCACGTGTTATGAAAAGTTAATTTTGATTTTTTTTTTTTGTGTTTTTAAAGAAAAACAATTAATTAAATAACAACACAATCAATGAATTACCACTCTTCACGGGCAAGAATTATTGTTATTATAATCTTTTTGTTGTAATTAAGATAAATGATGTGGATTTAAATTTCATGAGCCCACCAAATCCTTTTCTTCAATGAAGATGTTTTTACTATGTTTAATCATCACACTAACAGCCACTCAAATATCAATTGCTTTATACACAATACTTTAAATCTATTAATTTAAATTTTCATGTTCATTTTCAAATCACTTGCCTTTCACATTTACTTTCTATTTCTAGTATAGGTATAAACATTTCTATAAAAAAAAAAATCTAAAACTAAAGCAATTTCAATTCAATTCTTTTTAAAAATATATGTTAACCTCAATTCAATTCTTTTTAATATTATTAATTATACAATTTCTATATACATTATTAAAATACAAATTAAGTTTAAACAAAAAAATTTTTTAAGATGGGACTCAATATTAAAAAAAAACAATTCAATATAATCATTTTAAAAATCTTTTGAGATTGATTGATTTGAACACGAGTCTAATGATAAAACAGAATTAACATAGATGGTCCCAACTCAAAACACATTCTCTGCATTTAACTGCAACAATTTTCGAATATCTTCGATTCTTTTGTGTCAAGAAAAAAAAAATTCCGCACATTTCTTCCCACTTTAGATAGAATAGTCGTATATTTCACATCTATTATAATTGAGCTATGTTTCTATTTTTAAACTTTGAATTATTGTAATATTTTTTTTAAAAAAAAAAAAAACTATATAATACAAGTCTAAACAATATTTATAGCTTCTTTTTTTAACCAACTAATATATTCACTCTTCTGAAAAAAAAAAACCCTAAAAATTCACTAACGCGAGCGTCTTTAACGTTCTACCCATTATTTTTATTTTATTTTTATATATACACAAAAATAAGAATTTATAACTAATCTAAGCTCTTACACGTGTCATTCCTCTCCCGCACGTGCCTCGATCAGTACTCCGTGAACGAGCCACTTCTCCGACACGTGTCCCTAGACGGCGACGGCAAAGGGGACGGCGGCATTGACGATGGCGGCGGGGCCCTCCGGTTTTCAAAGTACTCCCTTATGTCCATCCCACCACCACTAGTTACTTTCTCCGTAACCTCAGCATCCTCTCTTGACGGTATACACGGCGGCCGTAAGACCTCCGTTAGTAGGTCCCACCTCACTCCTTCGAAGAACACGTGGTCCTTGATCTCGCACGCACCTCTCTGATACCCCAGCCTCTTAGTGGGGTCCTTCTCTAACAGCCGTTGGATCAGGTCCGTAAGATCCGTACGTTTCCCCACGAACTCCGGCTGTTTCATCAGGATGTTTTGAAACGTTTCTTTACGGTTTTTCCCCTTAAACGGCGTCGTACCGTACATCATCTCGTACGTCAGGATCCCCAGGGCCCACCAATCGACAGCGAACTCGTGTCCCTCCCCGCGCACCACCTCTGGCGACACGTACTCCTCCGTCCCCACGAACGAGTTGGACCGCTCTCCGTTGTCGAAACTCGGTTTCCGGCGACTCACAGGGCTGACTCGAGCCGACTTCGCCTTTTTTAACCCGTTTTTGGCGTCGGGTAGGACCTGGATCCATCGGGTCAGGATTCTTCGATGTTTCTTGGATATTCTCTCCGGAAGTTGAACAACAACGTTGTTGTTGTTGTTATGGTTTTGTTTTTGTTGCTCGGTTTTTTTGGCTAAATTGCGGGAGAGATCGAAGTCCGTGAGAGTCACGTGACCAGACTGTTGCACCAGAATGTTCTCCGGCTTCAAATCTCGATAAACAATCCCTATGCTATGCAGGTTCTCCAGCGCGCAGACTATCTCCGCAAGATAAAAACGAATGACAGCCGGGGAGAAAACGCGGTCGTTTTGACGGTATCGGAGGACGTTAAGGTCGCCACCTGGACAGTAGGGGACAGCCCAGGCGAGGAAATCCGGGTTCTCTAAAGATCCGAGAAGGCAGGGTAGAAACGGGTGGGAGAGTCGGGTCAGGACCTGGATTTCCCATCGGGCGCGACGGTCAGCGTCGTATTTGGTGTGGAGGGAGCATTTTTCGACCACCTTGAGAGCAAAAGGGCACCGGGCAGATGGGTCAGCTTCCCTGTCGTGGACCAAGAAGACGGTTCCCATGGCGCCTTTGCCCAGGACTTTTATGCCTCTCAGGTTCTCCAGTTCCGGTAATGACGGTGGCGTCGTCATCATCGTCGTCTCCATTTCTAGAGAGAGAGAGAGAGAGAGAGAGGGAGGTGGCTTCTTCTTTTTAGAAGAGAGAGAGAGATGGAGAGAGGTGGTTTTGAGAGTTGGGTTTTGGCTTTTATAGTTTGTTTTTTCGGTTTTTTATTTTTATTTTTATTTTTATATTTTATGTTTTTGGTATGACGTTCTGTAAAATTTGATTTTTATTTTGTTATTGTACTGGTGACCGATGCTGAGTTGTTTTTTTCTTTTCCTTGTTCTGTTTTATGAAAATGAAACGAACCTTCTAATTTGTAACTAAAACATAAAATAAATTAAATTATTTATTTATAGTTCCATTAGTATGTACCTTTATTATAATTATAATCTACTGTTTGCGATAATTAAATCTGGTGGTTTGTGATAATTATGCTGAATTAATTTATCTTAATCGTAATTATGTTTAAATAAATTAAGAGGGTCATCATGATAAAATTTAGACCATTGTACTACTCTAATGAAGATATAACATATCTCAATATGGATCGGGAAATCACGATATTGATATGTTCACTAACCATTATATAATAGTTAAGATTTATGGGAAAAGGTCAATTACACGAAACTCTTCCGACCAATTTTTTTTTTTATATATATATATACATAAACAATTTTATCATTAATTGATACTTAGAGCATCTGCAATGTAAAATTGGCTTGCATATGAATAATTATTGACATATGCAACAATGTCAAGAGACTTGCTTCCTATGTGGCATAAATATAGACTTGATAAACAATCAACTTAAAATTTGGTCTTCAATGCTTCTGTTTAAAACACATTTTGTTGTAATGACGTGTCCAATTTTATTTTCTATTTTATTTTTTATTTTATTTCCTTACAAAAAATAAATAAAAAATTATTGTCAATTTTAAATGTTTGCTTAGTCAACCTAAAAAAGGGTCGTGCAATATGCCGTCTGAAAGTGGACGGTTATGTTGACAATGTCTATTATTTTTTTTCCCATATCAGCTTGAGGTTGAATATGCACGGTTGCATTGGAGACACAATTATTAACCGAATGTCTATTTATCCTACGTGATATTTCTTTTTTCACAAGTCACGTTTGTATTGGAGATGCTCTTACATCACGTTATTGAGGTGTTCACTATTCATTATATACCACGTGAGATAAAGAAGATAGAATTTTATTTTCTTTCATGATAATATCAAGGTCAAATTATTATACTTGCATGTAACAGCTGATATATATATATGGGCAGGTTCCATGGCCCCGTTTTTTACACAAGATTTTACACAATTTCTTATCCATTAGATTTTAGTTGTTTGGATGGATAAGATTCAATGGTTTTTAATCTCTCTTACCTCTTTCTTCATTTAGTTCAAATTATTATACTTGCATGTAACAGCTGATATATATATAGGGCAGGATCCATGGCCCCATTTTTTACACAAGAATTTACACAATTTCTTATCCATTGGATTTTAGTTGTTTGGATGGATAAGATTCAATGGTTTTTAATCTCTCTTACCTCTTCTTCATTTAATATTTGTATTTTCTCTCCCTTATTTATTATCTTCTCTTTTTATATTTTATTCAATATCTCTCGACTCTTAATTTTTCTCCCTCCTCTTTTTTTTATTTTCACGTTTTTTTCTCTTCTATTTTTTTTTATCTTTTTATCTTTTCACATTTTTATTTAAGCAATACCGGCTTTGATACATCAAAGAAAACAAACATTAACAAATTATTTGCATTTATTTTATTTTCATCCAAAAATCAGAAAAAAAGAAGAAGTTAATTATTGGAACATGAAAGTTGTGTACTACATTCAATTAGTAATGATAATTTCTTGAATTGTATCATCTCATATGAGTTCTAATGATTGCTAATCTGTTCTATTGCTAAGGGATAAACACTTGAACAACTCCAAATATCACATAATTACTTATTTGTATCTCTTAGATGTGATTTCTATATGCCAAATACTATTGCATCTAATTGTTTTTGAACCTAGTTAAGAAAAAAATTTGTTTGTAAACCACCATGTCAAATACATTAAAATATTAGTGAAAATAACACTGTTTATCAAATTTGAAAAATCACATAATAATAGCTCAGGAAATAAAATATGAAAAGATTAAAGATTAAAGATTAAAAAAATAGGATAGTGAAAAATGAGCTTGCGATGACGTGAAAATAAAGTTTTCAGTTTTAAGTGAAAGTTGAAAGAGAAATAAGAACAATAGAAGGAGAGAAATAAAAATAAATTAAAGAAAAACGTGAAAATATTAAGAAAAAAAGAAAGAAAGAGACAAATTAAGGGAGGAAAGATAATGAAATAAAATAATAAAATTTAAGAGAGAGAATATAATAAATATGGGACAGGAAATACTAATGTTAAATGAAGAAAGAGAAAATAGATCAAAAACCACTGAATCTTATCCATCTAAACAACTAAAATCTAATGGATAAGTAATTGTGTAAAATCTTGTGTAAAAAAATGGGGTCATAGATCCTGCCCATATATATATATATATATATATATATATGTTGACGGTGATTTTTGGATCTTTCAAAAGTCAACCGAAACACGTAGGCAGATCGAAGCTTTAACTAGTTTAGGGTTGAATAATCAAAGTCTCTTTCTCCACTTAGATGCGATATGATTTGTTCATATTTGTGATTGATAATGTATAAAAGAAGGAAATAAAAGATGAATAAATCATAACACATGTTTTACTTGGTAAAACCACAAAGCAGGAGAAACATCCACGGTTGCCAGTGACAACGAGAAGAAATCCACTATGAATAGAATGATTACACACTCAATCTCACATTCTCTCTTGTTGTTGTTATGCTTTTTTCCGTATACTTAGATAGATAGATCGATCCTTATATCCCTCGATATCTAGATCTCCCCATAGGTGGATGGGATTGAACCCTAGATCTCTTGATACCTAGATCATTTGATCCTTTTTTATCCAGTGAGATTATGAGTTTATTTATATATGCATAGAACCTTAATCCTTGTTGTACAAGTAAGAAAAGAAGGTAGTGTTTAATTAGAACTTGTTACATGTTCAAGTTTTATTTAACTCCTTTCCTGTTTCGGAGATCTTACGCATTTGATTAGAATCTTCGTAGGATTTTAGTTGAGTAGTCCACTTATGACTTATTTCCTGATTAGTATGCAATCTTCTAGGAGAGTAGAGTTATTGCTTGATCTGGACTCTTTGATATGTATGAGGAAATAATAATATTTCCTTATTGAAATGTGGTCCTAGATTCCTTGTTTGAGTAAGATTCTTCCTCTTCGTAATTGAGTTGTAGTTGCACTTGTGCTACTGTCATGACTGAGCCTCTCTTGGCCAACCGTTTCCCAACCCAACCAGGTCCTCTTTCCTGATATGTTTTGCTATTCGATCGGATTTAGACCTATCTTGGCCGATCGGTTCAGTTTGATCGCCCCGTCTAGTAACATCAACTGTGACTTGGTCGAATGTTGACTGGTTGATTGGTTCAGTCTGATCGCCCCATCTTTTCTGATGACGTGGTCAATCATATCTTTCGGACTATTTGCTATCTTTACTGACATGTCATGCTACCAAAAAATCCCTATAACAATATATGTATGGTGATTCATAGTATGGACGTCCTGAAATTATAAGTTAAGGACGTCCAACCACATCCACACATTCATATTGGATGTGGGTACGTTACTTATTAATGTGGGGCTGTGAGCCCAATGTAAATGTATGACTGTAGTTAGATGTCCTGAAATTATAAAGTCAAAACGTCCTGACTAGAAAATCACCATTTGTGTGTGTGTGTGTGTGTGTGTGTGTGTATATATATATATATATATATATAGTTCTCATAAATCATAATAGTAAATAAATGTTAAATAAATAATAAATTATTATTATTATTTATCCAAATCATTTACATTGAAAAGAGGTCAAACATTGTCCACTAAAATATAAAATAATATTCATAACTAGGGATGGGTGTGAGTCGGGGTGGATCGGTTTTTATACAAAACCGTCCTGACTCGTAAAAACTCGGTTTTCAATTTTTTGAATCAATTTTGGAACTAATGAACATTTTACCTATGTTTTTAATTAACTTGCATAGGTCTTTTGGACCATATAAAATTGTGTCTCAATTTACTAAAATATTCACATATTATATAATCTGTTTTTATATATTTCAATAACTTCAATTTGCACTTTGTGAATATAAATGAATATATACATATATTTCCAAAGTGCAAATTGAAGTTAACCTTTGTTCTTCTATTTCCAAAACAAAAGTCATGTATATATATATATATATATATATATATATATATACAATTTTTCTATTGTCAGTTCGAACTGATATAAGATATATCAGTTCCTTGCATGTGGGTCATTGGATTTAAATGCTTTGACTTGGCTATATGCACTTGTCAAAACATCTTTTAAATCCAATGGCCCACATGCAAGGAACTGATATATCTTATATCAGTTTGAACTGACAACAGAAAGACTGTATACATATATATATATATATATATATTTGTTGTTGAAGGGAAGATTTGAGACTTGAGTGATGTGATGGTGAGAGTCTTCGGCTATGTTTGAAATTGTTTTTCTTGAAAAATAATCACATATTTCTCAAGTTTTGAGTAAATAGGTGTTTGATAAACTTCCCCAAAACAGCTTATTTTATAATTTTTTTTTTCCAATAATAAGCTTTTGATAAGTTGGTTAGAGGTTGTTTTTTAAAGCGATTATTAGAGAAGTTTATCCCTTATCTTGAGAATGTTCATACTGCCTTCACCATTTTAATTAAAAGACAATAACACCTAAATATTTAATATTTTTAAATTCAAAAACAGATAAAAATTATACAGTGATGGCCGCCGGTGGTAGCCACCACCATTGATAACTGATGCCGGAGAAGTGTTGGCATCCTCCGGTGACATAGACGTCGCCAGAGATGGTCGGTCCTTGGTATGCTTTGACTGGTTCTCTAAAACGATACAAATGAGTGTGTGGGTGGTTCACCCTTCGTAAGTGCACGAGTCGTTCAACTCGTATAGCGTCACAAGTAAGGTGGTCATTCCCACGAGGAAGTATGATCTAAAGGTTACTCTTGTTCTAGAAAACTAACTACTAACTAAATTTGCACCAAAAGTAAAGAAGGTCTCCAAGCAAACAAGTACTTTAACTAATTTCACCTAAAATTAAGCTAAGTTAACAATCAATCTTCCATTACTCTAATTAATATAAACCACAACTTCATCACTACTTCAAACAAGAAACTAGGAATTTATATGATGTAAAGATGCTAGGGGATCGATGTAGTAATTATGCAACAATTCTGTTCCTCACTTAATCACAACTAGGCTCAATTAATCCTCAAATTAGGCATGGTTCTATTAACACGTAGTTAATTAACACAAAGTTCATCTAATAACTATCACATATGGTCATAGCATGACAATAATTAGAAGACTTTTACACACAAGAACATTAGAGCAAGCTTAACTAGCAAATTCAAGCAATAACCAAGGAATTCCTCTATAATAGAGCTAACAAGCAAGACCCATGCAAAATTGATCAACTATACATGAAATCTAACTTCTCTTAGGGTCTAATTCATGTTTACATTCCACATAATGTTCATTACCCAACAAGCATCCACGAAATTCAACATAAACAACACAATTTCAAGCCCAAAATGGATATCTTACTGAAGATTAAGTGAGTACAAGGAGGGTTCACATATATACTGTTATTGGTACAATTTGGAAAGATGGCATGTCAGCATAAACGCCGTGTAGCATGGAAACAACAAGTGACGTGTCAACAAATGAAAAATAAATTAAGCCAAACTTAAGATGATCAGCAAAAAAAATTACAATGTTGATCAAAGTTACTAAGATAATCGGGTTGGAAGTAACCCGATCGGGGTAATTAGATTGATTAGATTAGTAAGAACTGATCGGGATATCCTAAGATGGTTGGATAAACCCAATTGATCGGGTTTTTGTTATCCGATCAGGTATAGATCCCTGGTCGGGGGTTAAAGAGATCTGGTCGGGTTTTAGAGATGGTCGGTTAAGTGACACGAGGAAAATTTCCAGATGCGCTCGGATGTTTGACATGCGGATAACGATGAATTCAATACCATCACGACTAAAACATGCAAGAAGACTCTTATTCAAATAAGGTATCAAGAAGCATACTTTGATAAGGAAACTGATTTCCTTAAAGATATTAGAATTCAAAATAAGAAAGAATATGAATACGACTTAGATAAGTCAGAGTTAATTGTATTCTGTAAAAACACTACCATTCTATTACTTGTACACCAAGAATTAGGATCTATGGACATATAAATAGATCCTAAAAGCACTTAAGAAGGGGTTAACGAATCATTAGATATTCAAGAGAGCAAGTAAGGCTGAGTGTGTAACCGTGTTATACATAGTGAATTCTTCTCTCGCCGTCACCGACAACCGTGGATGTTTCCTCACCTTGAGGTTTTACCACGTAAAGTCTTGCTTTCACAATTTCTTTCACTATTTTCAATTTATTACGTAATCACCAACTTTGCATATTTTGTGTGACGAGTGATCAACTTCACGTAGTCCAGAAATCACCGTCAACAATTGGCGCTAGAAGAAGGGGGGGGGGGGGGGGGGGTGTGTGGTGAAGAAACTAACCTTGACAAACTTGAGAAACAATGATATGGCTGATAATAGGGACGGAAGCAGATCGCCACGTTAAACTGGCACTCCTCAAGATACCGATGATGCTGGAATAATAAACATCGGAGGAGATCTGCCCTTTAGGACTCCACCTTCCGTTAGGCAAGGCATAACCACCTCTGTGGATACCCTTCCCAACATCTCCCCAGACGCTTTTCGGCAAGTGCAGGAATCCCTCCGGAGAGTCATCGAAGACGCCGCTAGATAGGGAATCGACATAAATGCAATTGCCAATTTAACCTCGCCATTCCAGTTGGCTGGGCCACCAGTGGCTCGAGATCCCAAGGTACGATCTGAGGTAGTAATCCCGACCTCAGATGAGTCGTAAAAAACTGGCAGAGATAAAGCTGATCGTCACGGGAAAAGAGAACGCTCCCAAAAGCGTGACGATCGTCAAGGTTACCAAAGCTATAAAGAAAGTGGGAGTCGGGACGACAGAGGACATAGGGAGCACAACATACTCGAGGAAGGAAGGAGGAATGGGTGAGGAAATGATCATGATTATAATGATAGATATAATGTACACGGGAGGAGATCACAATCAACTTCATCTGATGAAGATGTACCTCCTAGGAGGAGAAGAGAGACAACCCCCACACCCAGGCATAACATTCGTGATGCTCAAGTCACAGAACGAACTTCAAAAGACCCCACTGGCCTTGTCATCCGTCAGAAGTTGGACCAGCGGGGAGAACCAGAAGGAGAACGAGAAGTTCTGCTAAGAAGGATATAAGCACTGGAACGGAGATAAGGACGTAGAAACCTGCTGATCAGTAATTCTAGAAGTCCGTTCACCGCTTCCATAAGAATAGCATGTTTTTCAAAAAAATTCAGAATGCCTCATGTGGAGCAATTCAAGGCCAACACCGATCCCTAGGAACACGTAAGAAGTTACCAGAGTGCTATAGCACAGTATGATTACGATGACGCACTCCTGTGTAGAATGTTCCCTCAAACTTTGGGGGATCATGAGTCTAAATGGTTTCGTGGCCTTTCAAGTGGGTCGATCGAGAATTTCAAGGAATTAATACAAGCCTTCACTAGGCAGTTCAAGGGAAACATCCAACTCAAGAAGTCAATATTCGTCCTTTCAACTATGAAACAAAGGAAGAGCGAGAAGTTAAAGGACTACCTTACCCATTTTTCACAGGAAGTCTCAAAGGTGCGGGACCCCAATGATGATGCGGTTGTAGCGACATTCATCAACAGTTTACAGCATAGCCAATTGTCACTCAGTCTAAGACAAAAGGGCTCTATCACTTATGCTAATCTTGTGGATGATGTAGGAGGATATGCGATGGCCGAAAAAGAACAGATAGCCTATGGAGGGGAATTGATACATGGAGGCCGACCAGGAGAAAATCCGAAGTCCAAAGACAGCGGCCAGAAGGGAAACCCCAAAGGTGACCAGAAAAGTAATTTTGGGAGAGGTAAGGAATGTCGCAAGGAAGATGATCAGAAAAGCAACAAAACTTATAAGAGGCAGTATATGAACTATACTCCCTTGGCTCAGAGGTAGGAAGAAATTCTGAACGTGATTGAAGATAAGAGTTTATATAAGAAGCCTCCAAAACAATCCAGTTTTACTCGAAGAGATACTTCTAAATACTACCGTTTCCACCGTGAGGATTGTCATGAAACTTCCAAATGCTACCAGTTAAGGGACTACATTGAAAAACTAATCAGAAAAGGACACCTGAAGGATGTGATCCTCAAAGGGGGAGATGATCGGCAAAATGACCCCACGAAAACTGACCCGGATAGAATGATGGTCTAAAGGAAAATTCAGAAGCCAGAGCTATCAACACCATTTTTAGTGGGTCGTATACAGAGAGAAGTAGCAGGGAGAGAATGACAGAGGTCCGAGAGGCCATAGACGGCCAAAGAAGCTTGGAAATAAACTCTGTAGGCCCCGACCAGAAGAAGCTCAAGTAGGGTTGGGATCCAATCACCTTCTCCGAAGCAGATGATCACGGATTAGAAATCAAGCCAAACGATGCAATTGTTGTATCATTTCTTATTGGTCACCGTGAGATAAAAAGGGTGCTAATCGATAATGGAAGTTCAGTAGATATCCTGAGCGTTGCGGTGTTTGACTAATTAGGACTCTAAAGGAAAGATCTACAGCCGCTAGCAATTTCCCTTAGAGGATTTGGCGGAACAGAAGTGAGATCTCTCGGAACGGTCAAATTGCCAGTTGAGATAAGAAATTTTCCATGCCAGAAAATAGTACTGCTTGATTTCGTGGTCGTAGACAACGAAAATTGGCCTTACAAAGCCTTATTAGGGAGACCATTCTTGAATAAAACAAGGGCAGTCACAGCAACTTATGCCCTGACCGTTAAGTTTCTAACCGATGCTGGAGTTGGAGTACTTAGGGGATCCCAAGAATGGGCAAGGAAAACTAATCTAGCGGTCTACAGAGAAAAGGCTGAGCCGGACATAATACAAATTGATCTCGCCGAGTAAAAGAAATACTTGAAAGAGGATGAGATCAAGGAAAAGGTAGAAACGCCGACTCGTTTCGATCTTGATCCCAGGGAGCCATCACCAGAAGATGGAAAAAATCAGGAAAGCGAATCAACTATTGAGGTCAGGATGGAGGACGAAAGACCCGAACAGACAGTCAAATTAAGGGCACATTTGACCGATCTTGTACAAGGTCAGTTAACTAATCTGTTGAAAGAGTACATGAATGTATTCGCTTGGAAGCATAAAGACATGCCAGGAATCGACGCCAAGATAATCGCCCATGCTCTGACCATTGACCCCGAGCGAAAGCCGGTAATACAGAAGAGGCAACGATTCAATCTTGAAAGAAGTCAAGCAATTAAAGAAAATCCATAGGTTATTGGCACCAGGAGGGTTAATACCCCGAGTGGGTTGCAAATGTGGTGCTTGTCAAGAAGAAGAATGGACAGTGGAGAATGTGTGTGGATTTCACGGACCTGAACAAAGCATGCCCGAAAGATAGCTTCCCTCTACCCCGAATAGATCAGTTGGTTGACGTGACTGCAGGGCACGAGTTGCTGAGCTTTATGGACGCATATTCAGGGTACAACCAGATAAGGATGTTTGGGCCAGATGAAGAAAAGACAGCTTTTATAACATATCAAGGTCTTTACTGTTACAAAGTAATGCCCTTTGGTCTCAAAAATGCCGGGGCAACTTACCAAAGACTGTTAAATAAGATATTCGCTTGACAGATCGGCAGAAACATGAAAGTCTATATAGATGATATGTTGACAAAAAGCGTTATAGCAGATAAACATGCGACAGACCTCCAGGAAACATTTGAAGTGTTGAGACGGTATGGGATGAAGCTCAACCCGAACAAATGTGTTTTCGAGGTACCGGCGGGAAGATTCCTTGGATTCCAAGTCCACCAAAGGGGAATTGAAGCGAATCTTGAAAAAATAAAGGCCCTGGAAAAGATGAGATCCCTAGTCACCTTGAAAGAAATCCAAAGATTGACAGGATGCCTCGCCTCACTAAACCGATTCATCAGTAAGTCAACTGATAAATGCTTGCCTTTCTTTAAAGCAATAAAGAAAGGTAAAGGAGTAGAGTGGAACCATGAGTCTGAGCAAGCATTCCAGAAGATTAAAGAATATTTGGGTAAGGCCCATATCCTGTCAAAACTCTTAAAGGGGAAACATTGTGTCTATACCTCTCAGTCACAGCCGTAGCAACGGGATCAAATCTGATTAGACTGGGTGGCGGAATAAAGAAGCCAGTATATTACACCAGCAAGGCTTTGCTTCCAGCAGAAGCAAGATACTCGGCAGCCGAACAAATGGCACTGGCATTGGTAACAGCTTGAAGAAAGCTAAGACCCTACTTCCAAGCTCACACAATTGAAATATATACAGATTTCCCCTTGAAGCAGATTTTATCTAAGCCGGAAGTATCAAGAAGATTAACAAAGTGGGCAGTAGAACTGAGTGAGTTCGATGTCGTTTATCTGCCAAGGGCAGCAATAAAAGGTCAAGCAGTAGCAGATCTGATTGCCGAGTTCACTGAGCCAAACAGTGAGGTAATCAGGGTACTAGAGGAAAAGGAAAGAAGGGCCTTCAGCTGGAAGCTGCACGTCGACGGGTCATCAAACACGCATGGCAGCGGGGCAGACATAGTAATATCGACCCAAGAAGGCGATCAGGTGGAATGTGCCCTGCGTTTTGATTTCAAAGTTACCAACAATATGGTCGAGTATGAGGCATTGTTGGCTGGACTTAGGGTATGCACAACATTGGGAGCGGACGAAGTGGAAATATTCAGTGATTCCCAGATTGTGGTTAACCAGGTCCTAGACGAATACCATGAAAAAGATTCCAACATGATAGCTTACTTGGAGATAGCCAAGATGCTCCTCAGAAGATTTAAAAACTATAGAATCACTCAGATCCCGAGAGAGAAGAATGAGAAGACTGACACACTATCAAGATTAGCATCGGTAACTGCCGGTATCTGGTCCAAAATGATTCCAGTAGCTCACCTCAAGGAACCCAGTATCAAAGAAGAAGGAAAGTAGAGGGTAAAAATAGTAGAAGAAGGGCCGATCACATGGGTTACCCTGATCAAACAATACCTAGAAAATGGTATACTCCCCGAGGACACAGCTGAGGCAAAACGTGTCAGATACAGGGCAACCCGATACTTAATAATAGGTGGTGAACTCTACAGAAGGGGGTTTTCTAACGTCCTGCAGATATGTGTTAGTCAGGAAAAAAGAGATAAAATTCTGGATAGCGTGCATGGAGGTGTATATGGAAACCATAATGGGAAAAAAGTTTAGCTCATAAAACCCTTATGTTAGGTTTTTACTAGCCAACACTGTTTCAGGATGCCAAATTGATGGAAGAGAGGTGCAGTACCTGTTAAAGAATTGGGAATGACATCAAACAACCCCCCGAACATTTGAGGAATCTGACCTCCCCGTGGCCATTTGCGATGTGGGGATTGGACCTGATCGGCCCCATGCTAACAGCAACTAAAGGTGGTGCGAAGCACGCCATTGTGGCAGTAGATTATTTCACAAAGTGGGATGAAGCGGAAGCATTGGTACATATAACCGAAGCCAATACCACTAGTTTTGTGAAAAAGAATATCATTTACCGATTTGGGATCCCAAATACAATCGTCACAGACAATGGGACCCAATTCGATAGTGACAATTTTAGGGAGATGTGTCAAAAATTCCACATCAAGAACTATTGTGCTACACCAGCTCACCCTCAGACCAATGGTCAGATCGAAGTAGTCAACAAGATCATCAAGCACACCTTGAAGTTAAAACTCGATGGAAAGAAAGGGAATTGGGCAGACAAGTTGCATGAGGTGCTTTGGGCATATCGCACAACTCAAATAACATCAACAGGAGAAACACTCTATTCCCTAGCCTTCGGGACTGAAGCTGTTATCCCGGTCGAAGTAACCAATACTTCTCCTAGGGTTCAGCTTTACCAACAAGACTCAAATATGAGGATGCTAGAACAGAACTTAGATGAGTTGGAAGAAAAAAAGGAACATGGCGGTGGTAAGAAACGCAGCCTACCAGCAAAGGGTTGCTAGATATTACAATTCGCATGTTCGGGAGAGAAAGTTCCAACTCGGGGATCTGATTCTCAGAAGGGTATCACCAAACACAAAGGATAAGGCGGCTGGATCTTTAGCAGACAAATGGGAAGGACCTTATCAGGTGGTCAGATTAGCTGGACATGAAGCATATCGCCTTGTCCGACTAGAAGGAGGAGAGTTAACCAGACCATGCAACACTCAATATTTGAAGACATTTTACCCTTAAGGGGTTTCTCTTGTTTTGATTTCTTCCAGAATTTTTAGATATTTTATTACAGTTTAAGATAATTACAAATTTCAGTTATAGTTAACCGTTTGTCTCTTCTTATAGTTTGTTGAAGATATTAATAAAAGCCCTTCAAGGGAAAGCATTGTTCAAGTAATAGTGTTCGGATTCTGCTTTCGATTACAAAAGCAAATCTTATCAATCCCTGAACTGGTTATCGAGGGGCCCCGTGATGGGACAGAAAGCACATGTTACAAAGACAATACACTTTCACCGAAACTAACCGGGTGCGATAAAAGCACTGTTAGAGCGCCTTCGGGTGATATACCTGATGGGATGCGCAGAAAGTTGGATGGGTCCATCTAGATATTCTCATACTTTAACACCAGCTAATCAGATGCTCGGTTAAGATAAGTTAATGGGATAAATAAAACCCTCATCGTAAGGAATCTTGAGTAACAAACTACTGGGAGACGTCCCGGTGACTTAGTTTCCAGATAAGAGATAAGAGTCTATAAAAAAGATACCATGTATATGGTCCAGCGAAAGAACATTACCCGAACACGAACAAAATCTAAAATAAATCCGGTTGGTTCATCAGATAACCGATCAGAATGGCAAGAAACTAGATAGCAGTCAAACTAGTGGAAGATGATAATTAGATTAACTAAGTTCGATCAGTTAATAAAATGGCTGAACGGGTTAATATGTATCATTTAAAGGTCAACCAGCTAAAAAAAAGGGTCCGTCGTGATCAGTTAATTAGATAATTGATCGAATAACAAATGTCAATAGTTAGCAACATAAATCACATAAGCGAACTAAAATTTGTATCATTGAGAATGATTTAATCACTTGTACAACAAAAATTTACAAAAGCATGTGATACACTTAGTGACAGGATGAAAGTTAAGCTTTAGAGATGTTCGAGGGACCACCTAGACCGGAACTACTCGGGGGTTGGTCTTCTTCTCCATAGCCCTTGGTCAGATCGCCAAAATCAGGCCAACAAATGTCATCGTCAGGGTGTTCGGCCATGAAAGGAGAATAACCAGACCAATAAATGTCATCGTCAGGGGCTAACATCAACGCCTTTGGATGCTGAATCATCCGAGTGGAAGGAAATCAAGGAGAATTTGGAAGGCAGTTCCAGATGCATTGCATGGGGGTCCTTCCCTATAGATCTGCAATAAGGCCTCCATCTTATCCTTTGATTCTTTATGGCATTCAGAGACTCAGCCTTATGTTTTTTGATCGTCTGATCCCATTTCAAGCGAGCCTCATTAGTGACTCTCTCCTTACCCCAGAAGAACATCCGAGCAGTGGCAAGCCCTCTCTCAAGCTTCATTAGCATGACCGCCTCAAATGTGGGAGATCTTTTATAGCGATCAACACTTTGAACTTCAAGGGCCAGTTTAGCTTCCTGAGAAAGAACTTCCACGCTGACCTTCTATTGTTTTAAATCTTCAATTAACCTCTCATAACGAAGTTTGACCTCTTCAGATGCATGCTGAGCCTCAAGCATAGATTGCTGAGAGGCAGTCAGAGTTTTCTTTGTAGCTCAAGCCTCTATTTCTTGGTTAGCAGCTGCTTGTTCAGCCAAGGAAAGCTTCTGCTCCACATCCACGAACCTTTGTTTGGCTTTTGCTAGATTTGCTTCAAGCTCAGTGTTCTTCACTGAGAGTTCCATCAGGCTAGCTGACGCTTTATCAGCTAGGGTTTCAGCATTGGATACAGCCTCTCTAAGGACATCATCGGTCTCATCATGTTGTCTTAGCTTCTCTTCGAAGGATACTTTCAATTTTGACTCGGAGGCTTAAACAGAATTGATCGTTTCTTTTCTCTTCTCAAGCTCCCTTTCTAGTAGAGAAATTTCGGCAGCCTGCTTCCTTTGAGCCACCATAACCCTAGCCATCTCCTCCACAGCCTTAGAAAAGGAAAGAAACAAGTTATAACTAAAATCGAAATGAAAAGAATTGATAGGAGAATGAAAAGCACGTACATATACGCCATTGTTATAAATGGCACGGACTCGCTCCCAATCACTTGCGTTACGGAAATTAGTCCAGTAGCCTTCACCAACGTAGCCCCTTCCAGTAGATATGAATTTTAACATATCAAGGGGGTCAGCTGATGTTTCGCTTAAGCCAAAGACCTTGGTAGCAGTGGGAGCTTCCATCACTTCGGGGTAGTGAGGCTGTTGATCGGTGAAGATTGGACTTATGATGGGAATGGACCCAGGAGCAGCCATCGAAGGTATGGTGACATGTTGTTTCCAATCAGAAACCCCCAATGGGCCCACTTCAGTACTTCCTACGAGGGAGGTCCCGGCTACATCGAGCAACGGCCCTACAGAAAACTTACTGGAACAATCCACCTCGTGGTCGAATAGATTGTCTTCAGGAATGGGCGGATGGGCTGATACCCTATTAAGGCTGGCTTACCCATCGTTAGAGTCCGAGTCAGTGAAGACTATTTGACGCTTAACAGAGAGTTGCATTGGATCTTTACCATCTCGATGAATAAAAGACCCAATAAGATCACGATCAGTTGACTGGGTATTTTGACGAGAAACCGACTCAGTCAAAATTGGAAGGGTGAGCCTGCTGATGGGAGGACTATGTGGTAGCCCCTATGGCAGCTTGATCATCAGTTCAGGGCTGATCAGGAGGTAGAACTACTGATGGAGCGGAGACATGGTCATTTCCTTTTTTCGACCGATGTTCCCTTCGGATCAAATCTGTCAGAGTATCTTGATCCCCTTCATCTTCCTCGATAATAACTGGTTTGACTCCAGTCCGATGAGCTCCTAGGTTCGTTGTTGATTTGGCCTTCGCCCTTCCCTGAGTAGCATCATGAGCAGAATAGCCAGCAACAGTCTTGGTCACTTTGCTGACTGGTGATCTCGCAGAAGGTTTGGGTAAATGACAACCAGCCATTTCTTTGGCATGATTCCTTTTTGAACCTCTAGGAGGTATTTTCTGCTCATTATTCTGGTCATAGGGTTTATTTCCCCTTTCTTCATCAAGAGAGTTTGGAGGTATATTGGGGTCAGGTTGATAAACATGATCGACCATAACTTGTTCCCTTGAGCTATTTGAGAAGCAGCCTCAACTCGACTGACTTTATCAACATTTTTAATCTTCTCAGCCTACTCGCCGGCTACGATGTCCATCTCGTACACTGAAGCCAACAAAAGAGCGTCAGAATAAATGAAGTTAAACTCAAAATAAAACCAAGACTCAGAGAGGGAATACTCACAGCGTTTTCGCCGACTTGAAATTGGAGGAAACAATCCTAGGTCTTGAAGAGCCTTTTCGTCGAACAAGGCACGTCGGTCCCTGACCTCCCACATTGTTTGAGCAGCCTTGACAACATTCTGAGCTTGGGACTCAGTCAGCATAGCAGTAGTTTTATTCCACAGTTTGGGAATATAGAAATGTCAGGGAACTGCGTTTCTAGCTAACTCTTGGCGACCATCAGTTACCACTATTTCGCCCCATTTGCCTTGGACGAAGAACCAGCTGTTCTTCCAATATTTGTTAGAAGTGGGGAATCCCCAGATAAAGCCCTTGTGGTCCTTGTTAGATGAGGGTGAAGGCTGTTGGTTATATCCCTCGGGAATCCAATGGCTCATAGAAAGAGATTGAAGGTAAAATGTACCCCCCATTATCTGATCGTCCCAGGGTGTAGAAATTATGAATCTCTTGTGGGTCGGGGGGGAGGGGGGGGGGGTGTTACTTGGCACCGATCTGTTTCCACAGGTGCTATAAGCTCATCAGCACCCGGTAGGAGTTTGGTGAAAGCTGAGCAGGAGCAATTCCAGCCTCAGCCAAAAATCGAGCAATAAAAGACTAGAGGGGAAGTGTGACCACTGTACCACGAGAGGGATTCCAGATAGCACGCCCCTCATCCAGGAAAAGTTTTACCGAGCGAGGAAGATCGAATCTCTCGTTGTACTTGACTAGTTCTGGTGTATCAACAATATTTATTTCCGAATCGAAAGCACTGGGATGTTCGGCAGAAAATTTCATCGAAAATGCTAGTCTCCTTCTAGGGATATCTTCCATTTTCAATAGTTGTGATGAAATTTTTAGATCTATTAGAGGCAAATCTTTTGAGCTGGGACTGCTTTCCCTACCAGATCCTGACATCTTCGACATATCTGGGTATGTATTTGGAGAAGAAACAGAAGGATTAGCAATATTCGATTTAAAAGGAGAAGGTTGGAATTCAGAGATAACCCTTGAATAATCAACGTTAAGAGGAGTGGGTTGAGGTGGAAGAGAGAAATCTTGAAAAAAATTCTCCTCATATAGATTCAACCCTGGCAACATTTTCTCTATCACTTTCTCGATATAATGAATCAACAACTCAACATAACGATGGCGGGTAGCAGAATCCATACCTGATGATTGAAGAAAGAGAAGAACTCTGGGAGTGACGAAGATCCACAAAGACGAAGAAATCTGAAAGAGTGTAGATTTAGAAAAAGGATTGAGAAGACGAAGGGTTATGAAGTGCAAAGGAAAAAAAATCGCATGGGAGGGGAAGTAGAGAGATTTTGAAATATATATACGAAGATGATGTCATGAGAGTGGTGGTTGGTGTGTGAATCCCGAAGATCACGCGCCATTTGAAATTTGAACCGCCGTCAACGGTTGCGTCATTCATGTCAAATCACCTAAACAAATCAAACGTTTGTGGGTGAGATTAAAAGCCAACCGCTTAGAAGCAGGAAGCATTTATGAGCTACACGACAAAAGACTCCCGAGTTAAACATGTCTCACCGAGTGAGTTATCTTTACTGAGTAAGATACTCGGTCTAAATGTTTAAGGGGTTATTGTTATTGGTACAATTTGGAAAGATGACATGTCAGCATAAACACCGTGTAGCATGGAAACAATAAGTGATGTGTCAACAAATGAAAAATAAATTAAGCCAAACTTAAGATGAACAGTAAATAACATTACAATGTTGATCAAAGTTACTAAGATAATCGGGTTGGAAATAACTCGATCGGGGTAATTAGATTGATCAGATTAGTAAGAACTGATCGGGATATCCTAAGATGGTCGGATAAACCCAATTGATCGGGTTATTGTTATCCGATCGGGTATAGATCCCTGGTCGGGGGTTAAAGAGATCTGGTCGGGTTTGAGAGATGGTCGGTGAAGTGACACGAGGACAATTTCCACATGCGCTCGGATGTTTGATATACGGATAACGATGAATTCAATACCATCACGACTAAAACACGTAAAAGAAGACTCTTATTCAAATAAGGTATCAAGAAGCGTATTTGATAAGGAAACTGATTTCCTTAAAGATATCATAACTCAAAATAAGAAAGAAGATGAATACGACTTAGATAAGTCAGAGTTAATTGTATTCTGTAAAAACACTACCATTCTGTTACTTGTACACCAAGAATTAGGATCTATGGACATATAAATAGATCCTAAAAGCACCTAAGAAGGGGTTAACGAATCATTAGATATTCAAGAGAGCAAGTAAGGCTGAGTGTGTAACCATGTTATACATAGTGAATTCTTCTCTTGCCGTCACCGGCAACCGTGGATGTTTCCTCACCTTGAGGTTTTACCATGTAAAGTCTTGCTTTCACAATTTCTTTCACTCTTTTCAATTTATTACATAATCACCAACTTTGCATATTTTGTGTGACGAGTGATCAACTTCACGTAGTCCAGAAATCACCGTCAACATATACAAACATAAATTCCCCAACAATGGAAGTTTAGCTACACATTGTGCGCATTACAAAAGAGAGAAACATAGAAGGAAGAACAAAACCCATAATAGTCATTATGAGCTTTGTCTAAGCTTGGTCAAGAACTTCTTCAACTTCTTTTCCAAAAGCAATGCACCAAAAGGCATCCAAGGAGAGGTGTGTAGTGAAATGAAAGTAATAATTCAAAGAGAAAAGATGAGTGGTCGAAATTCTAGAGAGAGCGTCTAAAAATGTAGAGAGTGGTGAGTGTTAATCTATTCTATGGTATTGATATATATATATATATATATATATATATGTGTGTGTTAGGTTGTGTTCTTATGATTTAAAGACAGGTAGTGGGGAGAGTAAATATAGCGGGTGGTGTAAGAGGAATGGGTGTGATGTGACAAGGGCAAAAGAATGGGTTGGAGAGAGATTGTACAGATCTCCATTCCATGATCGTGGGCACATTGCTATATGTGCGACTTTGTTTCGTACATGTCTTGTAGCACAAATCTCTAGAAAAAGTTGCTACTGCGATGCATCTTGGGATACTCGACTTTGTTTCGTGAATTTGGATCAGCACAATTCTTCGATGTAAGGTGCAGGATCCCAAGTGCGACTTTGATTCGCACATGTCTTATAGCATAAATCTCTAGAACTTTGATGCGAGATCTGATCTACGACTTTAATTTGTGCTTTCTACCTCGCACAAATCCATGGTATTAGGCGGGACTTTGAAGTGCAACATTGTTTCACGCATGGATTCAAACTTTGCAATTTCACACTTTACACCCAGAATTCTCCACTTTATGCCCAAAATACCTCTGAATTCAGAAGCACTTGAAAACATTTAAGAACACAATTAAACAGCTAAAACACTCGAAAAAACAAGCACAAAAGTTAGGAATGGGTGCTCAAAACATATACATATTTAGAGTGATTAGTCCTTCTCTTCGGTGATAAAGGAGGATTCGCCTCCTCTATCGCTGGATGTTGGACTCACTCACAAGTATTTCCTAATAAGATTTTGATCCCCACTTAGCAACACCCACTACCAAGCTATACAAGAGCACCACAATAAAGCTTTGGTTAGCAACAAACCTTCATATCTCGGCTCCTCCAACAAATGGGGGATTGGCCTTCAACGTCGGAGGAGGTCAGTTCCTCCTCCGTCAATGTCGACGTTGATGGACGAGGACCAGTCCTCTTGCCAGCGACAAAGGAGGCGAGTTACCTTACCTCCAATCGTGAATGAGTCATCCACAATTAAAGGTGAGGCAACTCGCCTCCTTGTAGAAATGCACCGTCGGAGGAAGCTGGGCCTCCGACGATGACCTCGCTGCAGGACGATCCAACTTGTGGCGAGGTCACCGGAGGAGGCCCAGCTTCCTCCAGCAGTGCATTTCTATTGAAAACAAAGGAGACGACGCCTCCTCTGTTTTCAATTTTTTTTAAATTAATTTTGTTTTCTTTTCAATTTTGTTTTTGTTTTCTTAGTTTAGTTTTTAATTCAATAACAAATTTGGAAAATGTTTATTTTTGTATTAAAAAAAGTTGAAAATAAGAAATGAAAGGAGAATAGGGTATTAAATTTATCTATTTTATCCATTTTCATCTTCGTACTTAATTAGCGGATTATTTCTTAAGTCAAGCTATAAACTGATTATTTCTTAAGCAAAACAATCTCAAACATAACCTTAATCTCTTATAGATTTTAGGGTTTTTTAGATCAATAATTACGATATATATATATATATATAATAGTTAATATATATAATATTAAATCAAACAATATATATTAACTTAAGAAATTATATATATATATATATGTGTGCACGTGTGTAAATATGTATGAATAGTTAAAATAAACTATATAATTTTTTATATTTAGTTTTATATTAAAAAAATGTTTACATGTAATATTTACTCGGTTTATTCAGTTCAGTTTTTGACAAGACAAAACTATTCATACTCGCATAAACTTGATTTATGTTTTTAATCAGATTGACTCGTCTTGATAGGGTGACTCGACTCAAACACATATTTTAAGTTCGGTTTATCTCAGATCGTAAAACTGTGTCTATCCCTATTAATAAGTTGATAACAATTTAACATAAGGCCTTCCATTTTTTTTCTTAATTATGACAAGGTGAGGAGTCTGTATGGATATAGTGTGATCAGTCATCAATCTCTACAAGTAACTCCTACTACACGAGACAGATCTCCCAACACTGTAATTTTAAGACAAAAATGAGATTCAAGCCTATATCGGGGGCAGTGAGTGGATGTTCTCCCAAATTGGCCAATTGAGCAATAAGAAATACCCACCCAAATTTTGTTGTACAAGGTAATGTCCTTGGTGCTTGTAGCATTATTATCAACATGTTATTTATTAATCAAACCAATTAAATTAATTAGTGCTACTCATATGACAGAAGAAGCTCTTCTTAAGTGTAATGAGTTGGTTAAAGTGAAGGCCTTTTTTTTAAATTTATTTTCTCTAAAAAGCAAATTATCAAGGCAAGTATCATCACACGTGTAAGGAATAAAAGAAAATTTGCATAGAGCAAAACAAAGACAAAAAAAGATTGGGCTTGTGTACGGTTCTCACATGGAGGCACCCTTAATCTAAGGATTTAAACTAGAGAATATGTGATGTTTTTTTGACCGTGCATCACTGCTTCGTAGATTTATTACTTGTTTGGAACCTTCTCATCACTGGGATGGGCGTGGGGTCCATTGGGCCGGAGAGGGTCCCTTCACCCCACCCTTATTTCTCCAATCTCTCACCACCACCCCCAAAGGCCAAAACCCATTTGGGGGATTGAGTATGGGGGCATTTGGGGGAAGGTTTCCCCCACCCTTAAACCTCAAAAATTTTCATTTCTTTAATTATTTTTCATTTCTAAAATCAAATTCCCAATTTTCTTTTAAAAAGTTGGAATTTAGAATTTTGAATTAGACAATTCTAATTTTTAGTTTAATCATGTTAAAATATCAAATTCAAAAATTAATTAATATTTGTCATAAAATATATAATCAGTTTAAAAAATCTAAAATAAATCCAAATATTCTAATTGAGTATTACACGACAAAAGTCTAAACAAATTTAAAGTTTTTATCTTTGATCAATCACAAATACAAGACAAGAAGGCACACAAATAAAATAAATTTTTGTTTGTTTAAATTGATTAGATATAAGATATAAAATAAAAATAAAAATAATATAAATATATATGGGGAAATAGGGAAATGGGGGTAGGGGTCCCTTATCACCTCTTCCATATGTAAAATGGGGTCCAATTTTGCCCCCACCCCCACCCCCAAAACCCCATGGGGCCCATGGTGAAACGCACATCCCAACTTTTTACCTTCGAACGATGTTTATACCTCTAAAAGACCGTAAGTATACCCCTATTTATATGCATACCCCGATAAAAAATTTCAAAATGTTACAACCCATAAACAAACCCACGTATTACCAAATATGATATTTTTCATGTTTTTTATTTTTAATATTATCAATTAATAAGGTATAAAATAGTTAAAATAAAATTGTAAAAAAAAGTATGAAGGGCGGAGCAGCCCTCTCAGATTCCAAAATCTCCCAAGTCAAGGTGGAGGACCATCTTTTCTTTTAACCCTTTTATATTAGTTTAGTTTTTTTAATTAAATTCGATGATTGTTTCTTCTTAATTTTTTATATTATAACAGTTAATTAGTATTTATAATTGAAAAGAATTACTGTTTATGTTTTAATTAGCTTGGTCAGGGGGTAACCCACCTTATTCACCATGGTAGGCACAAGCATCAAGACCGAAATTAGTAATCACTAATTAACCAGTAAACATTACTCCAACATTGGACAAGGGGAAGGACTTTAGACTTAATAAACTAACAACCCGGTCTCTTACGCTGGTCTCTTCCACAAGGGTAATACTAATACCATAAAAGATATCCAAAGCTTTAGTCACATGCGAAGAATAACTCGCCTCTGAATCAATGGAATAGGCAGTCACATATAAAACACCGATCCGAATAACTATATGGAAACCAATTTTTTTTACTCTGTGCATTCAAAATATTAAATATTTTATTAATAATATTATATATATATATATATATTAATACTTTAGTTTGAGGGTAAATTTAGAATTTTAAAAATATTCTTATTTTGGACATAAATACAAATTTCAAAGGGTGCAAGTATCGCCACTCTTTACCTTTTCATTCCTTATTATTAATTTTTATGGGTCGTAATAGGGATAACAATTTCTCCACGGCCCCAAATCTCCTGCGTGGCCTAAAAAAAAACTTCATAAATGGAGATGAGGATAAGAGTTTTCCTTGTTTTTTTTTTTTATTTTAATTAGCTAGCTCTCTAATTTCCTCGAGTAATGTTGATGACACTTCACTCAATATCTATTCACACAATTATACTTCTCCATTTGTAATTTTTTTTTGTTAATGAAAATTTGATCCGTGATTAAATTATTAAACAATACATAAATTATAAAGTCACTTTACATACAAATCTTTATGATATGTAATGTCATGCCTCCTCTTTCTCTTTTTAACATTTCTTAAACCTTATACCATATCATTTTATTTTAATTGTATCATTGAAGATAAGTTTGATTCTAAAGTGAAAAAAAAAGTTGTTATAAAATTAGAAACGAAGGTTAACTATAAAATAAGTTAATAATCAAATTTAAATTTGTAATTTTTATTTTAACAGAAGGAAAAAAAACTTTTTAAAATTGAGTTTAGTCTTCTTAATAAGGATCGCATTTAGAAAAGAAGTGTGGAAAAATTTTAAATTTAACCTACGTAGAATCTTAAAATAAAAAACAAAAAACAAGGGCTATCAAAATAAATGTTTTATGAAATTAAAAATAAATTATATGTCTTTAGAAATACAATATAAAAAGATATAAAAAAAGTATTTTGAAGTAAATCATAATTTCTTTAGAAATTTAAAAAATGTAGTGTTTTTAAAAATGAATTATCATTAGGAAAAAAATGTGCAATAAGAAAAAAAAAAGATTATAAGGAGAAAATCTCATTTTCTCTATTTTCCCCAATTATTTATTTCCCTAATTTTCCCCAATTACCTATTTTAGCCTTAGCTATAAATACTTGTAAATCTTCCTAAACTAACCCTATTCTGGTTTGGGTTATTTTTATGACGATGCATGAGTCAATTATAGTATATTTGATTATTTTTCAACTTTAAGTCAAACATGGTCAAACATAGGAAACATGATCGAATATGAGATTGAGGATTGGGGGATGACTGATGAGAATTAGAGATGACAATTGGTTCCGCACCCGGGCACCCGCCCGAACCCAACCCTTCGCGACTGGGGTTGGATTTGCAAAATCCAAACCCGCTACAGGTTTGGGTGCAAAAATACAACCAGAAGCAAGTTCTGGTTCAGGTGTGGGTTTGAAAATAAATCCACACCCGAACCCGCAAATCCGCATAATATTAAAAATAATGTAATATTAAATATATGGAATATTTAAAACTTAAACTTTGAATAAAACTTAAATAAAAAAAATGGAGTATAAAAAATTATATTCAATCCCTTTCTAGTTTGCTTTAAACAATTGTTATATGCCTTTTATATACAATGGGTGAACCCTTTATTCATATTTTTTCGTTGTGGGATTGAAGATAAACTCACATCAAAAAACATGAATAAAAGGATCACCCTTTACTTCTATATAAGTGGTCTTTGTCTTTTAAAAATTGTAAACTTGAAATGAGTTGAATATTATTCACTATATTCTTCTCTACTATTTTCAAGATCCTTTTATTCTTTAATTTTTAAATATTTTTTATAATAAAAAAATATAATAATATTTAATTTATTTTAATTTCACTGGTTCGTGGATGGGTATGGATTCCCCTAAAACCTGCTGGTGAAGCTTGAACCCGAACATGCTTTATTTCGTGGGCACGTGGGCCGGGTTTGGGTGGCAAAAACCTTCGCGAGTTTGGGTGTGGGTTTGACAAAATTCGTCTGAACCCGACCTGTTGCCATCCTTGAGAATACCTCCCCCAAACTCCTTCATTCTCATTTTCTTCAAATGTGGATTGAGAAACCCATATCCATCCACATTTCCATAACTGCCATCCCTAATCACTTTACCATGTTAAATGTGTGAAATCGAATACTAAATTAATAAAAATTTAATGTAAAATTATAATGCCTGAAGGCATATTCAATGATAATGTTATATCTGTGATTTTTTTTATATACACCACTTGCAATAGATGCGACTCAAACCTAGTGACAACGTTATATGTTTGATTTTTTTTTATATATACCACTTACAATGACGGTGACTCAAACCTGAGACAAAACTAAATGAGCGTTCTTACCATTGAACCAAATTGGGCGACGGTAACTCTTATTTCTATCAAATTATATGTAATATATAAAGCAAGTTATGTGAATAGTAAAACCTTGATACATTATAGCATCTCCAATGCTATACTGGATTGTGAAAATCTTATATAATATATAGGATAAATATATAATGTGTTAATATATATATATATATATATATATATATATGTTCAATGTCAAGTTGGCGTGTCAAGAAAAAAAATTGTCGATATTGTCAACATGAATATCTACTTTTGAATATAATGAACAACTATTTTATAGGTTGATTCAACAATGGAAATAAATATTAAAAAAATTGTTAAGCAATTTGTTTTGTTAAAAATAAAATAAGAAATAAGAAATAAGAAATGTCTATACAAGTCATTAATAAGTTGTATTTTCAACCGAAGTATCGTGATAATTTTTTTTTATTTGATTGTCTATAAAGTATAATTTTACATCACCTCAGAACCAAGTCTCTAGTTATTGTTGAGATATAAATATTTATTCTAATGGAAGCTATTTCTACCTTGGAGAGGCTTTTAAATACAATTAAAAATTATTTTAGTATTAATAATTTAACTTTCCTTTTCTCTTTTATATAAGTCGTTATTTAATTATTAAGTTTTTTTTCGACAAGTTTATTTAATTATTAAGTTGGTTATGTAGTTAGAGATAGTTTTGGATTATTAAAGGTAGCATGTGCAGTGCACTAATTAAATTAAAATATATACTTAGGGGAGTTGACTTTTGATGGGCCAACTATTAATTATTTGCTTACAAAATGTCACTTAATTTCTGGGTAGTTTCTCTCAATTGGACTCGTTTAATTTGTAGGCAGAATATTACTATATATAATTATTTAAGGGTTACGTCCCGGGGATTAAGGGCTAATATCAATCGTCAACTTAGGTTTTGTTTGTGTTATGGCCCTTAAAAAAAATATATCGATTAGAAACTTATCTACAAGATTACAAGCTTCGTTTTGAGTCTAGCAATAATTTGAATATTTTCGGTCAAGTTGGGGCAGTCTTGTAATAAGCTGTTAATAACTATATTAATAAGATTGTGGCTCTAGTCATATACTTCCTTCTCCAATTCTTAAGTTTATAATAATTTAAAATAATAATAATTTGAATCTCATTAAGTGAAATTTGTTAGTTAAAAATTTTCAATATTTGAATCTATATTAGTATTTAGGTTTAGTCCATACAACAAATCTATTGATCTTGAACGGAACATGCCTTCCCTCAAAAAAAGTTTTAATAATTTTATAAAAAAATCTTTATGAAATTATAAAATTATTTTTATATTTAAATTTGTTTTCATTTTAGCTCCCCAAAATTTTTATTTTTGTATTTCTGGTTTTGCCTCTGGCGCACATCAATGTGATCGTTTGAACTCTTAACTATAAATTAAGGTTTTTAGGTTTAATAAATCTCCTCTTTTGAGGTTGCCTTAAACAAATAAAAGGAATTTTAATTTAATGGTTATTTTATCATGTTGTGCCTTAGTTTCAGGTGGTTTGGAAACATGAGAGAAATGTTGCGGTTGATCACCTGTTTTTAGAGGAATTAGTATAATAACAAATAATTTAAGTGTTCTAATCTCGTGCCAAGTTCATAAATTAATTTCATAAAAGTACAAACTTTTTGAGTTTAATAATTAATTTTGGTTATTGTAGATTAATAATAAAAGTACTATTCAATCTTAATTAACAAAATACAAGTAATTGAGTTATATGTTCATTATAAAAGAATAAAAGATGATCTCCATGTATTTTGATGGTAAATAAATAGCGGTAATTTAGTGCGACAATGTCATGGTTCACAGTTTTTTTTTTTTTATTTTAAATTTTATAAAAAAAAAACATTCAAACAAGATGTGTAAACACTATAAAATATCAAAAAAAAAAGGAAAATCGTTTCTCTGCAAATGAGAAGGATTGAACAATAAACTTTACTAAACAAATCTACATGTAGATTTGAACTTGTTTAAAAATGTGTTATGAAAATATATCAAATAAAGCCGAAAGCAAATTCTTGCGTCGATGGAATAATTTTACTATCACTATTTATTTAAAAGCAAACCATTTGATCTCTATTGACACATATGTGGTGGGCATCATGATGATGATTATTATTATTATAATAATTATTATTTTATAATCAATTAAAAAAAACTATATACAGAGAATATTAAAACCAACATATCTTGATTCGAAAATATATGACTTCCAATAATGAATGTTAAAGTGAGATTTGTTTCAAATCCCATTTAGTTAATACAAATTAAACAAATATTTAATTAATCGAGTTGGTGATTATTATGTTAGGTGGTATTGGTGGATCAAACCCTTGATAATATTACCAACCAAATGCATATGATTTTAATATCAACTGGCTTCTATTCTTATTCTTTTTAGCTTTTTATAGTTGAGTTTTGATTCTTTTATTTGTTGTTTCAAATCTTTCTTATTGTTTAAGATGCTTTGAGACTTTAGAGGACATCAAATCTAATTGATTTTTTATTTTATTTTTAAAATTTATTTTATCTATCTTTAGAGATTCCCTACCATAATTTTGCTTTCCTTTTTTACAAGATATTGCAACAAATTTTAATAAATTGGGATAGAAAATTCCAAGCTTCAATAACTAATTTTTGTCTTTTTAAATGGCACTCTCTTTTTCCTATTTGTAGTTTCTCTATATCACACTGATATTCAATATTTATACATACGTGTAAATAATAATAATAATAATAATAATTATCATTCTCTTTTTGTTGGTGAATTTCAAAGGAAGATAAATTCTTTTCAGTCTAGTTCTTTTTGTAATTTGCAAAGAGTTTTAAAAGTGAACGAAAACCTTAATCATGTTTGTAGTAATTTACATAATAACTCAAATTGTTAGTACTGAGTATTCATGTTTATAAACATTTTAACAATCATAAAATTCTTTCTATATCTATTTCTAAGCAGGTTATCAAATCTTAAAAGTTAGATCTATATCTACATAGCCAATAGTTGTCGAATCATAATGTTGGCACCACCTAGGGATGGCAATAGTACCCGGTCGGGCCGGGTACCTGTCCTTACCCGGACTGGAATAACCGGGTAACACCCGGATATTTCTTACACGAGACCGGGCAAGGAATATCCGGGTACCTGGCCGGTTGTGTACCGGCCCAGGTTCGAATATACCCGACTACCTGGTTTGTACCCGATTTAATTATTTAATTATTTATTTTTTTTAAAACTGTCCAATTAAAAAAAAAAACCTAAACCCTTATTTTTTTTTAAGTTTTAAAAAATAAATTTGTTAAATTAAAAAATCTATACCCGGTTGAAAGATCTTCATTGTAAGCAAATATTTTTTTTTTAAAAAAAATTACCAGTTTTGGAATTAATTGAAAAAGAAAGAGAGTGAAATGTAAGTTAATGTAATATTTAATGTTTTGTCCAGGATTTGAGTTTATATTATTAATATTGTGATATTGGTATGTTTACTTTATCCTAATTAATGTAGTATTTAAATTGGAAAAAATAAAATAAAAATTTAAAAATTATAAACTTGGTAAACCCAGGTAAAATCTGGGTATGGATACCGGCATACCTGATTGAGTACCCGGATTTCAAAATCCGGGTTTTTCCCGGGTGGATACCCGGACTGTGTAAACCCTGTACCCGTCCGGACCCGAGTTTTTGCCATCCCTAGCACCACCGTTAAATGTAGCTTGGTGGTAAAGTACGTCAATTCAGTCTCACAATATTTTAAGTTTGAGTCGTCGTACCGTATGTAATATATACGGTATATATATACATATATATAATATCTAATGTTGTCTTTCTATGAAAATTTTTAGTCGAAATCAAATTAATTATCTATCTCAAAATAAACTAAATGACAATAATATATAAGTGTTTTAATCAAATTCGAATAATACATCACTTCTTTATTTAAGTCACGCGCAGCTCCCTTTGAGGTTTGTCACTTTGTCCTATATATGTTGGAATGGTCCCCATAGAGTGTTTAGGTGAGACAAAGGAGATGTATGGTAGATATAACATGTAAGAAAGGGACACCATAAACTAAGATTTCCGTATCACATGTTGCCTTCACTGTTTGATTCTTACAATTCACTATCATATCGTCCATCAATTACTCGTTTCCTCATTCCTTCTTTCGCTAATCTTATCACTCTATTAACAATCTCTACATTCCTTCTTTCCCATTTTTTTAATCTGACGCGGAATAAGCTAGGAGTCTTTTACGACCTGACGAGATCAAATTAACACTATATATGCCACCCAATTAAATTTACTAACAATGGTGAAATATTTACTTACACAAAATCAAAAAGAAAACCATTCACATATATTTGTAAAATATGTATGATATGACTTGAACCCCCGCTGTTAATATGGAAATAGAAGTGAACACAGTTCAAGTTAAAAGCAGACATCAAATCACCTATAAAATACGGATACAGTTTTTTTTTTTTTTTTTTTTAAATCATACATGAAACTCAAAGAATCTTGTTTATGCATGAATTCAATTTTTTTTTTAAGAAAATAAGAAAGTTCTAAATACTCAAATATATAGATTGTATTCTAATATTTTGTTTTCAAATGGCAGAATAATTATTTTTTAATATTATAATTGAGAAAAAAAATAAAGAAATATATAAGATAAGATAAAACGCAAAAACAGAAGATATGTAAACACAATGACAAACTAACACTAACAAAGTGAGAGAAAGAATATAAAGGTATGTGAGAATGAGCCAAGAAGGTTCTTGTCTTGTTAGCTTTGTTTCAAAGCCTGTCTATTCGGCTATTCCTAGTATTTTTAGTCTTGGGGGAATTTCTTTGTCCTATCTGTCCTCTAACTATAACATGTTTCTATTATTTACATATATAAGATTAATTGCTTCAAAATATAAACATCTTTCTTTCTACATGTATCTTTGTATCAACATAGTAGTTAAATGGGAGGTTTCATTTATGTTATATATATATATATATATATATATATATATATATATATATATATATATACTTTTTTTTATTTTTAAAAATAAGGATTACTTGTATTAAAAGAAGAGTGGTGCTATTGGCACACTCCCTACTGATCTATTCATGCCCCATTTTTAAAATTTTGATTTAATTAAATAAAATTAAATGTTATTATTAAATTTTTTTGTTTATTTCCAAAACTACCCATTTTAGTTATTTTTCAAACTTAATAAATATCATATATGATCTCTCTATCTCTATACATCTCTCTCACCTCCATTGATTGATTTATTTTTTTCTTCTTATTTATTTATTTTTAGTTTTTTTTTCTTCTTATTTCGGAAACAAAAAAAATAAAAAATAACAGAGTACTTTAACACAACGACAACTTGATATCATTCTAAAGAAAAAATAAACTTCAAACTTATTTCCAAAGAATGAATTGTTTCCAGATGTTTACTATCATTGTCAGACAATTCTTACTTTATGTCATTCTCAGATAATTATTCAAGATGTTTGATATTGTTCTTAGACAATTTTTTCAATTTTCTTGATATCGTTCTCAAACTCTTTCATAATATTTTAGATGTATGTAAGAAGCAGATTTTAGGGTTTAAGAGTTAATTTTTTTTGAAGAAACAGATTACTGGGTTTTTTTTTTTGGAAAAGGAATATGAGGTTTTAATAGATTTACTTTGTAGAAGATTTCTTTCCTAAATTTTATGTCTCTTTAAGTAATTTTGATAAAGGAAAAAAAAGAATATTATATAATTAAAAAATGGGGCATTAATATATCAGTAGGGGGTGTGCCAATAGCACCACTCTAAAAGAATTGAATATGAAAACAAAGAAAAGTTGTTTTCTACTTTCTCAATATATGTGATTATATTAATCTCATATTTGTAAATATTATTCATTTAAATCAGACATCCTCTTACTTAACTCACTCTTAATGATAAGTTAGTATGAATCAAAGAAATCAATATAAATACTTTAACCGAAATATTTATGACATTTTTCATATTTTGGAAGAAAAATATCAAAATTATCATCGAATATCTCCGATATTTTTGTGATATTACCACCGAAATTTTAAAAAAAAATTGAACCCATAATATTCTCTCCAAAACTAATATTTCCTTCTTAGTGTGAACCATGGATTCAAATTTCAAATTTTAGATTTCAGATGAATCTAATAGCAACCGGCAATGTATATATGATTAACATATATAATCAAATACCCATGTCTAAGTAGGTAAGAAGGGATCATCGAATTTCTACTTTGGAGATTTCTTAGCCTAAAAGGCCTTCTAATCCCTTTACTTGTCAATAAATCTGATTTAGTATAATTACTGATCAGTTTCCATTACCCTCTAACCGTTGTAGTTGTAGATAGTGATACACCGAATACAATGATTACACTAGACTTAAGAAAAATAAAACTTACCCATCAACTGGCTATAGTATTAATATATCTATGTTATCATTACACAGTAGAAGAAATTAACTGTACACTAGTTGAATTTATTTTCTTCAACTTGTTCAAGTACAATATAGTTCATATCTTTCTGGAAAATAAAATAAAAACAATAATAGAAATAATCATAATTGTTTTTTTTTATAAGATTGTTAGTGATCGGAATCGGTAAATATCTCGGGACATCCTACCAAAACTAACGCCTCCGTAGCACCCTCATCATCTATCCCAATACCCCATAATAATAATTATTAACTTTTATAATCATATGGTATATCTATGATTGGTTGCAGAGATATCCAAACTTTGTTTGTTCATTTGAAGTGTAAAAATATATGTTTTTCGCTTTAATTGTAAACTTGAATTAATGAATATTGAAGAACACCTAACACCTGCTACAAAGTGAACTGCATGTTTATGCTTAGCATCTTTAATTAGTTGGTTGCATATTCTTCCATGTTCATATATATCCTCATACAATATTAATTAGAGTACTAAAGTGCAAAAGGTAGATTAATTTTCTTGTTTAATAAATAGTACAAAAGCCAGCTAATTTTCAATGTGATGTAGTAGGCAATGCAATGCTATCATGATATATAGCATCTTTGTATGTATTGCTTGAGTTGATATCAGTCCAAATATATATAGTGTTTGGCAAGGCTACCTCTAGCAACTTTTATGGCTACTATATATAAATATATTATCAATTCTTTGGAAAAGGATGCACAAATATTTTCCAACTTTAGGTTACACAAAATCTTTTACACTATTTTCTTTTTGGCTCTCTTTTGAACATATGTTGGGACAATATTACCCCACCAAGAAATTTTTTTAAGGACCTTAAATACTTTATTGAAGTTTCATAAAATGTTTTCCTGTCTGTCATCATTTGGTTGGAGATAATATAAGCTTCCACCTAAGCTCATCAAAGTAAAAGCAAAGAAATTTAATTTCAAAAAGAAAAGAAAAGAAAAATTAAAGGAAGTAAGTAATTATATTCCTCCACCATTGTCAAAGTTAGGAACATATATATATGTACTTTAAAGAAAAAGCTAAATATACTTTTGATGATGCTCTTGTCGGCCATGATTTCACCATTGGAAAGAAACCCCTTTTGTTTTTTCAATTGAAAAAGTTTTTTGGATCATTGAAAGGGAAACACAAACTTATATTTATAATCCAATATGCTCTTGTTTAGTTTATCCTCACTTCATTTTCGTAAACAAGCTTCAAGCACTATCAAATAAGATATTCATCTCCTTTACTACTCAACTTTGATAAAATAATAACTATCTATATAATTTCATATATATTTTCTTGGGTTAATTGCACTAGCTTACTCTTACTTTATTGAATTTAGTAAGATTTTAAAAAGATACCATAAATTAACACAAACATCCTTACCATTTAGTCAATCCGTAAACTTTAACGGTTGATTAACCTTGACATTTGGAAAACCAAATATACTTTACCCCTGCCACATCATCCTAATTATATTTTTTAATTAAGAATTGAAAAAAACAAGAAACGGTGGCGAAAACATCCTCAGTAGGAGGAGATTGGTGAAGAACTCTTCCATTAGGAGGAGATCGTCAAGGATTTCTTGTTTCCGTGGGCGTTGGAGCTCCGCCGGTAGACTATCTTGTACTTTTCATTAAATTCTGATTTTTTATTTTTTATTAAAAAATATTTTATATTTATGATGATGTGGAAGGGGTATATCTGGCTTTCCTATGGTCCAATATTAGTCAACTGTTAAATTTAACAGATTGACAAGATTGTAGGGGTTGTTTGTGTTAGTTTAGGACATATTTAAAATCTTGCTATATTTAATAAAATAAGGGTTAGTTAGTGCAATTAACCCTAAATTCTTTTACAAATCCTATAGTTAAGAGCATCTCTAATGTAAGAGTGGTTTGTGAAAAAATAAATGCCACGTAGAATTAATAGACATTCTACTAATAAATCTTTCTCCAATGTAGCCGTGCATATTCAACCTCAAGCTGATGTGACAAAAAAAATAGATATTGTCAACATGATCATCTACTTTCAGACGGTCTGTTGCACAACTATTTTTTTGGTTGGACTCAGTAGGTATTTAAAATTGACATTAATTTATCATCTATTTTTGGTAAGGAAATAAAATAAAAAATAAAATAGGAAAAAAAGGACATGTTATTAAAAAAATTGTGTTTTAGATTGAAGTATTGGAGACCATATTTTGAGTTGATTGTCTATCAAGTCTATTTTTATGTCACATAGGAAGCAAGTCTCTTGATATTGTTATCATATCAATGATTATTGGTATGCAA
Organism: Dipteronia sinensis; assembly: GCA_033220585.1. Classification (NCBI taxonomy): domain Eukaryota; kingdom Viridiplantae; phylum Streptophyta; class Magnoliopsida; order Sapindales; family Sapindaceae; genus Dipteronia; species Dipteronia sinensis. The sequence goes on from CM065641.1 coordinate 51,456,829, forward strand.
GCCACTTTTACATCGGAGATGATCTAATTATGACATTTGAGGTAGGGTAACGTAATTATATATATTTGAATTTCATTAAAATGATAGGCAAGAATCTTTAAAATATGTACAGGCATTCAATTATGTGTCTAAGTTTGATCTTTAATCTAACAAACTTTTCTAGGTAGCATATATTTTATTAAAAATATTTTGATTTTCTGTAGCAGTTTGTAAATTTTTATTTACACCATCTTTTATCAAATTTTCTCTCTTTAAATAAATTCTATAAATCAGTGTTTTAAAGTTTAGTATAAAAAGGATCTCTATATTCAATTTTTTTTTTAAATTACAATTATTCATTTGTTTTGTCAATACTTCACTTCAACAGCAAAATCGAGTTCCAAACACATCTATGTGCATAAGCATGCCTGCATGATACATCCATGCAATCTTTTTGAAATGAAGAAGAAATTAATTGGGAATACATTCATCCATTTTCCATCATAAGAATATATATATATATATATATAAAATTCTATAATAACTTGTTTGGATTTCTTGGGGGCTTCTTCTCTAATGGTTAAAGTGGACTACACGCATTTACAATACTTTTATTCTGCTCAAAATTGGTGCACCACACACCACCATTAATGGACCCACCAAGCCCAACATCAAAAAAGATCATCTCCATTTGTTACTCTTTGTCTATAGCTAGCTTTCAATCTTAGCCGTTGATCACATTCTGATTACCATCATTTGTGGGTCCTTGACTGATCAATCTCCACGTACACATAATGATTTTACTGTTATTTTGGTATAATTATAGGCAATACCCATCCATTCCACCATGGGGAAAAAAGTGGTGGAATTTTGCTTTTCTTGTTTGATTTTTTTGTATAAAACAATAATTTTCTTGTATTCAAATAATATTAATGATTGTTGTGGACATTGATGACACCAGAGAATTCAAGTATAATATCATTTCAAAGGATTATAAAGATTGAAAGTGCTTCTGAAAACAATGATCTCAAACGTATTCCACTTATTTTAAGTCGTTCTTTCAATCAAAAGAGTATAGTCAGTATACTATCAATTAATATATCTATTCTGAGTTAAGGTGGTCGGTCAGCAATTCTTCATATAAATTAACGGTGGAGAATTCAAATCATATTATGTGTATTTTATAAGTATGTGTAAGAAGTTTTCTCTCTCTATATTACGGGAGTAGTATTTCCTAATTGTGAGAGTGAATATTTAAGCTGCATATATAATGTTTAATCTCAATATGGGGTGACAAACATCGACCGTTTGGTATCTAATTAAAAATAAAAGTATAAATTAATTTATTTCTTAACTTTTTTGAATAATAATTTATTTTACTTTTACATAATCTATAAAATTGGAAATTAAATTAAAGGAGAAAATATCCATACAGCTGTAAATTTGGAGCGTGGCCATTTTTCATATTCTAATTATTACTTAAAATGAAACTTTTACTCTCACACGAGCTCTAAAAATATATAATAAAGTTAACAAAGAATCTATTACTCATTTCAATTACTTCAAAATGATATTTATTAAGAGTAATGCTACTTTGTCACACTGATCCATCCATGTAGATTGTATTAGATTTGTTTAATTTAAATGAATGGACCAGAATGATACCACATTATTGGACACCAAATTTATACAAAGTAATGTTACTCATTTTTTAAACTTTGATTTATTACGATAGTAGCCTATGCCAGCATGATAATATCACTGATTGAAGTCACAAGTTCGAATTCCCCTCTCCAAGTTTTTAAAAAAAATTGATTTTTTTGAAACTTTATGCTAAAATATAAAGCATATTATTTATTTTGTATAATTACATGTCCTTTGTAATAGCTTGACTTAAAAAAAAAAGTTGAAATAATACCCAAATTATCACGAGAGATGGAGACGAAAGACACTTTAATTTGTATTAATTCTTTCATTTGCCCGCACATCTGCAGTCAAATGGGTTCAAGACTTCAAGTCTCTCCCGTGGGCCTTAGCATATAGTGATATAGATGATTTATCACAATAGGTTTTATCTGACTTGTTCGGTGACTGATTTCAAAATCAAAAAATTATTTTTTTTACTGTATTGTCTTTTACTATTTGCTATTAGAGTCTTACGAAAAATGAAGTATTTTTCATTGTATCATATATATATATATATATATATATATATATTGTTAACCGAAATTTTGTTTAGGCATAGAATTTCGATCAACACCCTCAAATTGCAACCTGGGAGATCGCAGCGGGGTTGGTACATCTAGGTACCGGGGTTTTTTACGAGTAAGAAATAAGGTGCAGTAGGTAGGAGAAAAATCACCCCGTCTGTTAGGGCATCGAGGATAAGGAGAAGATATGGCTGCTTGAGGTTCCTTTACTGAAGGGAAGGGCAGGTCCTGGTCTTGGTCCTTAGTCCCAGGTCCTGGACCCTAGTCCCTGGTCCTGGTCCTGGTCCCTGTCCTTGGTCCTGGTCCCTGTCCTTGGTCTTGGTACCCGGTCTCTTCTCTCGGTCTCCTCTATAGTTCCCCGACACAAATAACGTGCAAGGAAAGGGATATGAGAGCTAGGACCAGTGGGGTCGGTGCCTAGCTCACATACATGCATAATAAAGGAGATAGATGAGAGAATGACAATTCTTTTGGTAGAAGTAGACTGACCTAGGGGGAAAAAGCATTACGAATGATCATATACCTGAAAAACCCCTAGGCAGTATCCAGAGGAAGGAGAGAGTCCATTCTTTGTATATATCACAAGAAGTGCTCCGGGGAGCTTACACAAAGGGCTCAAAAAATAAATAGCATTTTTTGGAGGTGGTATTTCAACAATGTCACTGCTTTAATAACTTATGTTTAAAAGGCACCTATTATGGTGAATGGACAAAAATACCCCCAATAGTTGTTTCACATCATATTTCTTTCATTCAGTTTACAGTGACAAAGTTGTGAAGTAGAGAGAGAAAGTCCGATTGAAACTCAGGCAATCACTCGAACGGTGATGGAGTGGCGCTGCGCAAAAGCATTCGGGGGTCGAGCTCCCCACCGAGCTTGCGGTGGTCGAGCTGCCCGGTCAGCTCGCAGGGGGGGGGGGGGGGGGGGGGCAGCCCCCTCCGAGCTTTTTTTTTCAATTCATGAAAAAGCTCGGGCCTTCATGAAAAAGCTTGGAGCCATGAAAAAGGTTGGAGCCATTTTTTTTAAAAAAAGCTCGAAAACATTTCTAAAAAAGCTCGGAGCCATTTTTAAAAAAGCTCGGAGCCTTTTTAAAATAACTCGAAAGAAAGTTAAAAAAGCTCGAAGGTCTTTTTTTCGAACTTTTTAAAAAGGCTTCGAGCTTTTTTAAAAATGGCTCCGAGCTTTTTTAAAAAAGCTCGGAGCCTTTTTAAAAAAGCTCGAAAGAAAGGCCTTCGAGCTTTTTTAACTTTCTTTCGAGCTTTTTACTAAAGGCTCCAAGCCTTTAGAAAAAGCTCGGAGATTCAAAATTTCCAAATTCAAACTTCACAAAACGACCTTCATGTTTACAAAAGGAACGGTTAAAGTGTTACAAGACTCATACTCAGAAATGCAGGATTAAAAAGAAGTATTTCAGAAATATGTTATCTTGTTGTACTGAAGGATGTCGAGAAGTTTATTTTCAGACAAGTTTATTATAGAGAGAGAAACAGACGAGTTCAGTGTTCTAAGTATGGAGATGAAAATACAAAGACAATAGAAAAATGATTATTTAAGGGCAATTTTGGTAGTTCACCATAATCGGTGTCTTTTAAACATAACTTATTAAAGCAGTGACGTTGGTGCAACTCATGTCCCAAAATGTGACATTTCTCACCATTCCCACCTTACACAAATAGCAAAGTAGTACAACATAGGTGCTCCGCAGAGCTTACAATAGTAGTCGAGTCGATCTCATTCTTTTTTTCTCGATTTGTCCTTTTTCCTTTGCAAGAGAGAGCTTTGACATATTTAGAGGTTCTCATTCTTGTCGCCCACTCCGTTATTTTGGTTAATCAATTTGCAATCATATGAATGTTGATTTGGCATTGATAGAGTTGACTATTTTCTCATTAATGGCATTGTGAATGACCATTGAAAAGTTGACTGATTTCTTATTAATGGGGTTGATTATCTCTATTAATAGGATTGACTATCTCCATTAATGGCGTTGTGAATGGCCATCAAGGAATTGACTATCTTCATTAATGGGGTTGACTATCTCTATTAATAAGGTTGAAGGGTAATGCATGCTTCATTCTTTTGGACGCGATCTTGTTCTAGGTTGGCTCCCTAGCGCGCCGTTCCTTCTTTCTGGGTGGTCTCTCCGTTGACATGTTGGAGCATTCTTGTCGTTGTTTCCCATTTTGTATGGGTGTGAGGTGCTTGGTGGATTGGTCCAGGATAGGTACCGCGGTACTAGGGTATCAGGTAACTGGTGCCGTGGTACCGGTACTCTTCGATACTAGCGAATTGGCATGTTGTGGCATTTATGTTAGGTTTTTGAGATGTGTATTGGCATAATTCTATATCAAAACGATATTTGCTTTGTATTGATTAGTTGTCTAGGATTTGTGGATAAACAAGCTTTAAGGAAGATTGGACAACATTTAAATAAAGTGGTGGCTACAAGAAGAACAAAGCTAAATTGCTTAGCAAAAGGTATATCGAGACCTTCTTCCTCTTGCAAGGCCTAAACACACACATACATTGCATTCATATGTGTCCCTACATCGTTGTTAAAAATTTTGTATAACATAATTCACACACTTGTTCATGTATGCACATGCATTAGACTTAATTTGACAATTGTTGTAAAATTGCATGTTCTAGGACTATCTCTAGGAAATAGCATACTTGTGTGTTCTTATGCTTATTTGTTTATGTTTCTATGTTACTGAAATTGATTCTGAGCTTATATTATTCCTCATTGAGTTCCGGTTTTTTCGGTTACTCATTCATTAAATTTCAAGTTCAAAATAGGAAGTTACAAAACTTTCCGTGTCTTAATCGTACTTGGTTTTCATCATTGAATTTCAAGTTGAATTCCATATATTTTGTGAAAGTTTTTGTAACATCCTTATGAGTTTAGGTTTGTAATCTGAAAACATATTCAAATTCGGAGTTTGGAGGCCGGAGAATGGTTGAAGAACGCGAATGTGCGCAAGGGGAGGAGAGAAACCAAGCAGGAGGGTCAAGCTCCTTTCCTCGTGGAGGCGCGTGGTTCTGCCCCCGTGGAGCCCATGTGCCTCCACGGGGTGGCTGATGTGGCCGCTCTTGATTGGTTGCTTTTTTTTTTGTTTTTTAACTTCCCTCATATATATTCACTTTCTCTCTCATTCTTGAACAAGAAGAAAATTTTAAAACATGTACATAAATTGTCTCTCCAATTTTCCTAACTTTCAAACACCATAACTTTCTCATTCGGAGTTTGAATTGAGTGAATCGAATTGGATAATCTTCGTCTATCAGTCCTCTATCATATCCACAAGATTATGAAGTCGTTTGATGGAAGTTTCTGGTAGCTTCACTCACAAAAATGTGACAGCACAGTTTTCACTTAAGGTATTGATTTCTCTCTTGATTTTGTTCTTCAAGTTTTCAATCACCTTGGGTTTTCTTCTTCTATATATGTATGTTTGATATCTAAACATTGATTAGAGTATTGAACTCTAATAGAGCTAGTTTGAGCTTTCATTGAGTTACATGTTGAGTTAGATTTTTTCCAAATCTATGTTTTCACATGTTTGTGGAGTTGTATTGTGCTAGCGTCAAATCTAGGACTATCTTGTGTGTTTATTGACTTGTTTTTATTGATTAATAGTCTTTTCATATGCTAGGTCACTTTAATTGAATATTTGTTGAAATAACATAATTGATTGACGATTTAGGGCTTGGTTGAATTTATGTGATTATCTTGTGAATCTAAGCTCTAATATTTTGCTAGAAATTCATTTTTGAATTTATCAAGTTGATTCTAGCATTTTTATGCGATTGAACATAATCTAGGTTTTTGTGTGTGCTAGGTGTTTCACATACACTAGATTTATTTTTCATGTTACAAGTTCAAGATAAATTTGTTTTTGAGCTTTTGTTGATAAAAATCTAGTTCTTCATGTTATGTGCCTAATCCACACATTTTATATGTACATACATAATTAAGTGTGATTGATTTGTTTTTAGGATAGTAAACTAGAATACATTTGACATTTTCAATTATAGTTTCCATAGGATATATTGATCATATATACTATATTATGTGTGTTTGCATCAATTGCATTCACTTAGATCACATGTCTTGTGAAATGGTCGGAAGTCTCATTCCTTAAAGTGATTCTTTGGATTGAGCATTGGAAGTCACATTTGGAGAGTAATTCTTCAAGTTGTGCATTGGAAATCACATTTCTTAGAGTGATTTTTTGATTTGTGCATTGGAAGTCTTGGCTAGGATTGGGGTGATCCGGATAGCACTACAAGAAAATAGAGCTATAGGGACGAAAATTTGTTGGGACGAATAGAACGTCTATTGGGACGCAATAACATATTCGTCCCTAAAAATTTCAAACCTAAAGAAACATTTAGGGACGAAAAAATTCGTCCCAATAGAATGTCTATTGGGAAGAAACAAATTATCCGTACCTAAAAGGGACAAACCTGACGAGACCTTTAGGGACAAAAAATATTGTCCCGAAAGATTGTCTATTGGGACGAAAATAATTATTCGTCCCTAAAAAGTGCAAAAATAACTAGACATTTAGGGACGAAAATAATTTGTCCCAATAGAATGTTTATTGGGACGAAATAAATCATTTGTCCCAATAGATATCCTATTGGGACGAAAATTATTCGTCCCTAAAAAGTTTGACATTTTTTTTATGAAAAAAAAATTTATAGACTTGGGGACTTATTAAGACAAACATAATATTTGTTGCTGATAATGATTTATCAGGATTTAATTTTTCTTTTTTCTTTATCATTATTTTTTTAAGTTTTTCCTAAGAGACATATTAATAATTAAATTTGCTTCACTTTTATATTAATTCAAAAAATTAAGAAAAATTTATATATATATATATTATTTCTATGTACGATTAACGATAGACTATTTGATCTGACAATATATGTTTTTAAAAAATAGTTTAATTGCACATTGCTTCTTAGTGAGGTGGCAGTGCACCTCCCTTCCACATAAGTGGTGATGGGTTCAAATCCCACTAAGCGCATTTTACAAGCATGTGTGGGAAGTTTTCTTCCCGGGTTGTGGGAAGCAGTTATCTCCCATTATAGGAGTAGATAGTTCTTGTAATATTTTTTTTTAAAAAAATAGTTTAATTAAATGCTACAATAAACGTTTTTTAAATATCAATTTGTTTATTATATAAAAATAAAATTTAAATTATTGGAATTAATTTACAATAAAAAGTTAATAACATATTGAGTTTATATATAAATAGTATGCTATTATTGACAAATACGAACCTTTAGCAAAGCGGTTAAGTTTTGCTTCAAGTGTTAGTGTTGGTCACGAGTTCAACTTTGGCTGAGAATCAAACATTTAATGTGAAGCTATGGGTGGGTCATCGGGCGGGTCGAAGCTGGTATGGTGGGTGGGTCGATGGATAGTGGGTTCTAATTTTTTTTATATTCAAAATTCGTCCCTATAGATATTTTGTAGGGACGAAATTTTATTTAAAGGGCCGAAAAATTTCGTCCCTACAGGTGGTCAAAGGGGACGAAATACAATTTCGTCCTTACAGGTTATCAAAAGGGACGAAATATTTCGTCCCTATATATTATCAAATGGGACGAATCAAAATCGTCCCTATAGGTAGTCTTTAGGGATGAATTTTAATTTTCGTCCCAAAGAAGCTATTGTTACCCATCTGAAGCGACAGAAATAGGGACAAATTTTGGGCTATTGGGGCGAAAAAAAAATCGTCTCAATAGCCCTTTTTTCTTGTAGTGTAGCTAAGCATGGAAGTCTCATTTCTTAGAGTGATTCTTTGATATGAGCATGGAAGTCACATTTTGGAGAGTGATTCTTCAATTTGTGCAAGGTGGCATCTATTTCATTGTGTAGAGTTGAAGGGTAGATTTCTAGGTGAAGTGATCACTTGAGAGATTGTATCTTTTTATCTTACTAGTGAAAGGTGTTTGCCGGTGGTTGTGGAATCAACCAGTGGATGTTTCCTCTTCGGAGGTTTTACCACGTAAAAAAATCATGTGTTGAATTTCTCTATCCCTATCTCTTTATATTTGTGTATGTGTTGATATATAGCTTGATTGATATCTTTGTAATTGTTAATCATATAATATAAACTTTGTACATTTTGAGGCTTTATGAATAAAACCTAAGTTATAAATTGAATTTGTATCACATACAAGTTATAGCTTACATTGATTTTGTTTGAACAAGAATATCTTTAATTGAATTGATATTGCTTGTCCTTGCTTTTTAAAGTGTGATACACGCTACTTAGAGGGATACACTTTTGGTTTGTTTCAAGGGAATGAAAAAAGTGTACTAACCTATTCACCCCCTATCTAGGTTAGCTTAAGGTAAATTAACCATTCTTGTATTTTTTTCATTTGGTATCAGAGCAGGTCACTAGATTGTACTTTGTGAGATTCAGGGATTCATTCACTGTGATTTTTTGAGTTTTGAAGTAATGGGACTTCAAATACAAGGCCACTATTACTTCAAGGTAACAACTATGGGTTTTGGAAATTGAGGATGAAGGCCTACATTCTCTCGATAGATGAAAGGGCATGGATTGTAGTTGAAGAAGGCTATACTCCACCTAGTAAGGTTTCAGAAGATGGAACCGAAATCTCCAAACCTAGAAGTGAATGGATGCATAATGACTTGAGGTTGCTAAGTGGCACCATCGAGCTATAAACACCATATTTTGAGGAGTTGATGGGCATCAATTCTCCTACATACAAAATCTTGAATCCGCCAAAGTGTTAGGTTCTTGAGACTTGTGTTGGTATAATTCTATATCAAAACGACATTTGCTTTGTATTAATTAGTTGTCTAGGACTTGTGGATAAACAAGCTTCAAGGAAGATTGTTCAACATTCAAGCAAAGTGGTGGCTACAAGAGGAACAAAGCTAAATTCCTTAGCAAAAGGTATATCGAGACCTCATTCCTCTTACAAGACCTAGGCACACACATACATTGCATTCATATGTGTCCCTGCATCATTGCGCAAAATTTGTATAACAAAATACACACACTTGTTCATGTAGGCACATGCATTAGATTTAAAGTTGACAATTTTCATAAATTGCATGTTCTAGGATTATCTCTAGGAAATAGCATACTTGTGTGTTCTTGTGTTTCTATGTTATTGAACTTGATTTTGAGCTTATATAATTCCTCATTGAGTTTGGGCTATTTCGGTTACTCATTCATTAAGTTTCGAGTTCAAAATAGAAAGTTAAGAAGCTTTCCGTGTTTTTATCATACATGGTTTTCATCCTTGATTTCAAGTTGAATTCCATATTTTTTGAGAAAGTTTTCTTGACATCTTTTGTGCATGAGGGAGTCCCGGTTTGTAATTTGAAAATAGATTTAAAATCGGAGTTTGGAGGCAGTTGAACGATCGAAGAACAAAAAGGTGCGCTAGGGGAGTTGAAGAAGGCAAAAAGGGGTGCCTTGCAACTCTCCCTGTGGAGGCGTGTGGCCTCCACAGGAAGAGCTGCACTCTGCCCCCGTGGAGGCCACACACCTCCACGAGAATCTGAGTTTGCAGCCCCTCAATGGATCTTCAATCACTTTTGGTTTCCTTCTCCTTTAAATACTAATTTCCCTCCCATTTCATTCTAAGAAGAAAATTTGAAAACAATGTGCAGAAATTCTCTCCAATTTTTCTAACTTCCAAACACCATAACTTTCTCATTAGGAGTCCGAATAGAGTGATTCGAATTGGGGAATATTTGTCTATCAGTCCTCTATCATTTACAAAAGAGTTTGGAGTCAACAGATTGAGTTGTTTTTGGTAGATTCACTCAGAAAAACGAAGCTGCATGTTTTTCATTCAAGGTATTGATTTTTCTTTTGATTTTGATCTTCAAGTCTTCAATCACCTTGGGTTTTCTTCTTTTATATATGTATGTTTGATGTGTAAATATTGATTAGAGTATTTAACTCTAATAGAGCTAGTTTGAGCTTTAATTGACTTACATTTTGAGTTAGATTTTTCCAAATCTATGTTTTCACATGTTTGTGGAGTTGTATTGTGCTACTTCAAATCTAGGACTATCTTGTGTGTTTATTGTCTTAATTTTAAGGATTGATAGTCTTTTCATATGCTAGGTCACTTTAATTGAAGATTTGTTGAAATAACATATTTGATTGATGATTTAGGGCTTGATTGAATCTATGTGATTATCTTGGGAATCTAAGGCCCTGATTGATTTTTCAACTTAACACTGAATGACACTTAATGTGTTCCATTCAATTATTTTCTATGATTTTTTAAGTGTTAAAATCACTTAATAAACCCCTAAAACCACGAGTTTTGAAAATTGAATTTTCACTTTTCACTTAAAAAAATATCCGGTGAAATTTAATGTAAGTTTTACATCCAAAATTATCCTTATTAATTTAATCTATTTCCAATTTTGTCTTACGTTAAAACCCTAATCATAATTATTTTATTCTATACAATTAAAGTGTGGTACACTTATAGATTTCCAAGGATACAATATTTATTATATATATTATGGTATTATGGTTGGTCTCATTTAACATCATTGATTGTATAATATACATATATATTTATTTATTTGTGTGTGTGTGTGTGTGTGTGCGCGCGCGCGTGTGTGGTATTATGGTTTGTCTCATTTAACATAATTGAGTGTATAGAGCATTTATCAATTAAGTAGTACCGGTGGGCATTTATCAATTAAATTGTAAACAAACCTATCTAGAATAATATAAATTTGTTCGGGTTGAGCTTCATCCCATATCTTCTCAATATTCCAAATGTTTCCTAGAGGTTGGTTGCATGCTGGACGGCCGTGACACTTTTGGTCAACATGTCGTCTATATAGACTTCCATGTTTCTGCCGATCTTTCAGGCGAACTTTTTATTTACCAATTTTTGGTAAGTTGCCCTGACATTTTTTAGACAATAAAGGCAGTACCTTGTAGCAATAAAGCCCTTGATCCATTATGAAAGCGGTCTTTTCCTCATCTGGGCCAAACATCCTAATCTGGTTATAGCTTGAATACGCGTCCATGAAACTCAACAACTCATGCCCTGCAGTTGCATCAACCAACTGATCTATTCGGGGCAGATGGAAACTATCTTTCGGGCATGCTTTGTTCAAATCTGTAAAATCCACACACATTCTCTACTGTCCATTCTTTTTCTTGACTAGTACCACATTGGCAACCCATTCGGGACACTGAACTTCCCTGATCAATCCCGCTGCCAATAACTTGTGAACCTCTTCTTTAATTGCTTGGCTTCTCTCAGGGTTGAACCTCCGCCTTTTCTGTATTACCCGTTTTTGTTCGAGGTCAGCAGTCAGGGAGTAGGAAATTATCTTGTCATCGATTCCAGGCATGTCTTCATGTTTCCAAGCAAATATGTCCTTATATTCTGTCAATGGATTGACTAGTTGATCCTGTACAAGTTTGGTCAGATATGTTCCCAATTTTACTGTTTGTTCAGGATTCTTGTTGTCTATAACAACCTCAATGGTCGGCTCGCCTTCATGATCTTTCCCATCTTCTAGAGGTGACTCCCTTGGGTCCAGGTCGAAACGAGTCAGCGTTTCCTCTTTTTCCTCACTCTCATATTCTTCTGTGAGTTTCTTTTGCTCAGTGGGTTCTATCTGCATTACATCTAGCTCGGTTTTTTCTCTGTAAACCGTCAGATTGGCTTTCCTCACCCATTCTTGGGATCCCTTCAGTACTCCAACCCCAGCTTCGGTCGGAAACTTGACGGTCAGGGTATAGGTTACCGTAATCGCCTTAGTTTTGTTCAAGAATTGTCTGCCTAGTAGGGCATTGTATGGCCAATTCTCGGTGTCAACAACCACAAAGTAGTTTTTTGGCATGGAAAACTTCCTACTTCAACCAGAAGTTTGACCATCCCTAGAGATCTTACTTCTGCTCCTCCAAATCTTTTGAGCGGGATCACCAATGGTTGCAATCCTTCCTATGAAGTCCTAACTGATCGAACACCCTGGCACTCAGAATATCCACCGAGCTCTATTATCGATCAGTATTCTTCTTACTTATCGGTGTCCGACACGAGATGTCACAACGATCGCGTCATTTGGCTTAACCTCCAATCCGTAAGCATCAACTTCAGAGAAAATGATCGGATCCCACCCTTCTTTGAGCTTTTTCTGATTGGGGCCCACCGAGTTCACTTCGAGGTTTCTCTGGCCATCTATCGCTTCACGAACTTCTGACATTCTCTCCCTGTTACTCCTTCCCGTACACGGCCCCTAAAAAATGGTATTGATAGCTCCGACATCTAAACTTCCCCTTGGACTACCTATTTTATTCTAGTCGGGCTTTGCGGGGTCGTTTTGCCGATCATCATTTCCTTTAAGAACCACATCTTTTAGGTGCCCTTCTCGAATTAAGTTTTCAATGTAATCCCTTAACTGGTAACATTTAGAGGTTTCATGGCCATTCTCTCGGTGGAAACGACAAAACTTTGAGGTGTCCCTCCGAGCAAAACTGGATTGCTTTAGAGGCTTCTTATATAAGTTCTTGTCCTCGATTACATTCAGAACTTCTTCTTGTTTCTGTGTCAGTGGAATATAATTTGAGTATTGCCTCTTATGGGTCTTGTTACCCTTTTGGTTATCTTCCTTGCGGCCTTCCTTGCTCTTCCCAGAGTTATGCTTTTGGTCACCTTTGGGGTTTCCTTTCGAGTCATTATCTTTGGGTTTTTGACTCTTACTTGGTCGACCACCATGTATATACTCCCCTCCATGGGCTATTTTCTCTTCTTCTGCCATCGCGTAACCTCCCACATCGTCCACCAGATTAGCATAGGTGATTGGCCCTTTTTTGTCTTAGACTGAGTGACAATTGGCTGTGCTGTAGGCTGTTGACAAATGCAGCCACAACCTCATCGTCATTAAGATGTTGCACTTCTGACACTTCTTGCAAAAACCGGGCAAGATAGTCTTTTAACTTCTCATTATTTCTTTGCTTCAGGGTCGAGAGAACGGATATCGAATTCCTTCATTGAATATTTCCCATGAACTGCCTGGTGAAGGCCTGTATCAATTCCTTGAAGTTCCCGACCGATCCGCTTGCAAGGCCACCAAACCATCTGGACCCCTGATCCCCTAGTTTGTGAGAGAACATTCTGTATAAGAGTGCATCATCGTAATCATATTGCGCCATTACGCTTTGTTACCTTCTGACGTGCTCCTCAGGGTCGATGTTGGCCTTAAATTGTTCCACATGCAGCATTCAGAATTTTTCAGAGAAACGAGCCTGTCTTATGGATGTAGTGAATGGACTGCCAGAATTACCAATCAACAGGTTCCCTCATCCTTGTCTCCGTTCCAGCGCTTCTATCCTTCTTAGCAGAATTTCTCGTTCGCCTTCTGATTCGCCTTGCTCAGCAAACTTTTACCGGATGATGAGACCATAAGGGTCTTTTGAAGCTCGCCCTGTAACTTGGGTGCCTCGAACATCGTTTCTAGGAGCGGGAGTTGTCTCTCTGTGCCTCCTTAGGGGCTCCTCTCTGTCCTTTGAAGATGAACGAGATTCCCTCCTATGACCGTCATACCTATTGCCCCGGTCAAAACTCGCTTCCCGTCCATGATCTCTTGTAATATCGTCATGAGGGCTGTATTGTCTTCTTTTCTGGCTGGCTGGCTTGGTCTCCATTCCTCCTATGATCCAGGCAATCTTGACGATAGTTTCCCTTTTGAGATCGCTCCATCTTTTCGTGGCGATTCACCTTGTTCTTACCAGTTTTATACGGAGCGTCGGGAGTTGGGACTACTATCTCAGATCGTATCCTGGGGTCCCGTGCTACCGTTGGTATAGATAACTAGAATGGTGATGTCAAATTTGCAGTATCGGTTATATTGATTCCCTGTTTAGCGATGTCCTCGATGACTCTCTGCAGAGATTCCTGAACTTCCCGGAAGGCATTTGGGGAGATGGTGGGAAGGGTAATTTCAGAGGTGGTTATGTCTTGTTTGATGGAAGGTGGAGTTCTAGATGGCGGGTCCCCTCTAATGTTTACTATACCAGCATCGTCGGTTTCACAGTGATTACCGGTTTCATGTGGGGACTGACTTCCATCCCTATTATTTGCTATGTTACTGCTTCACAAGCTTTCGAAAGTTGGCGCCAATTGTTGACGATGATTTTTAGATTATGTAAAGTCGATCACGCATCACACAAGGTATGTTGAACTAACAATCGTATAATGAATCAAGAAGAATAAAAAGATCATGCAAACAAGATTTTACGTGGTAAAACCCCAAGATGGGGAAACATCCACGGTTGCCGGCGATGGCGAGGAAAGGAATTCACTATGAATAATAAGATTACACACTCAACCTTACTTGCTCTCTTGAATATCTAATGATTCGTGAACCCTTGTTAGGTATTTTTAAGGTCTATTTATACATGTATAGAACCCTAAGTCTTTATGTACAAGTAAAAGAAAGGTGGAAGTGGTTTAATAGAGTTCTGACTTGTTGGAGTCGTTTTAATCGCATTATGACTTTGCCTATTTTGAGCTATGATAACTCTTAAGGAAATTTATTTCCTTATCAGAGTGTGCTTCTTGCAACTTTATTTGAGAAGGATTCTTCTTTACATATTTGAGTCGTAATAATGTTATCAACATGCTAAGCATCTGATCGTATTTAGACATTGTCCACGTGTCACTTAGCCGACCATCTTTCAAACCCGATCAGATCTCTTTCACCCCCGACCAGGTATCTACACTCGATCGCTTTCTTGCTAACCCGATCAATCTGATTACCTTGATCGGGTTTTTCCAGCCCGATCACCTGAGTAACTTTGATTAGTATTGTGGGATTATTTTCTGATCATTTTAGGTTGGTTCAATGTTGTTGACATTTGTTAACACAATGTTTACGCTGATGTGTTATCTCTTCAAATTATACTAATAACACCTACCAAAACAACTCAACGTTTGATTTTTTTTTTCAAATTTCAAATTAGGGGTATTTTTGTCCGAAAGAGGCCAAAAGTGATGAAAACAATAAAAATTAAATATGTGGCTAAAAACAAAACCCATAAATTTTTTGGCACTTTATGAATTCACCCATATATATATATATATATATATATATATAAATGAATACTTCTCCAATCAGGACGGTTTTGACTTTATAATTTTAGGACGTCCAACCACAGCCACACATTCACAGTGGGTCTACAACCCCAAATAAACAAATATCCACACCTAATATGAATGTGTGGCTGTAGTTGGACATCCTTAACTTATAATTTCAGGACATCATTACCAGAAAAACCACTATATATATGTGTAAGTCTCTCATGAGGGATTCTTTATTTTAATTTCGATGAGAACCTTAATGAAATCACATCGATTACAAGTTTAATGAATTCTACCTATGAATAAAATTTGAAATTTTTTAAAGCACTAGAACTATTTATCCCGATTTTTTTAAATACGAAGGCATCGTTAAAATGAGTGAAATATAGGAAAATTCAAGAAACATAGTTCTAGCGCTTGAAAAATTCTACAATTTTATTGATAGTTAGATTTCAATGAACTTATCCTCCACAAAAAAAATTCAAAAAAAATCGATGTGATTTCATCTTGGTCCATACTGAAATTTAAATACGGGATCCCTCATGAGAGAACCATTATATATGTATATGTCCACAGAAGCGTAGCTTAGCTAGTAGAATGACGAACTTGAGTCTTGGGTAAATGACTCTCAAGTCAGTGGCTCGAATCCTACTAATGGCAAAAGCTTCAAAAAATACCTGATCAAGATAGATGGATAGATAGATATTGTCAAAAAAAAAAAATGCATGTATGAGAGCGGATATTGACACCCATATTTGTAGGTACACCAATGTCTAAAATTTTAAATTAAGTCATTACTATGAGCACTCATCTTAATGCCAATAATACCTTTATTTAAATGAATGTATTCATTTTAATACTATTTATTTATAAACCCTCTTAAGTTATTAACACATCCAATTTCATAAATGATAAATTCTTAAGTTCTCCATGCTCAAAAACACAGTACGATCGTAGTAAGTTCTTTGCAATCAACAACTGCATTAGATATCTTCTCAACATTTACAAATCTCAAGCATCGTCTATGTTGATAATAATTAAGTTGTTAATATCTATTACAACATATTTCACATCCTCATCCACTATTGATCTTCTGGATACACAACGATCTGTATTGTTATTTTTTTTTCTAAAAAAAATATTACTTCTCACTTTTTGTTTATCGATAGAGTTTATAACAAAAAAAAAAATACATACCTCATATGATTAGAATCTTTTGAAAATTCTTTTTCCATTACTTTGTTATATGAAAATGAGAGATTTTGATACTTGAAATAGAATTGGGGTTTAATTAGGGTTTAGTTTTTTTTTAATAAAGAAATATGGGTGTAATTAATTGGTATATATATATTATTTGGTTTATTTTTAATTAAACTAGTTTGTCATTATTGGTTAATTTCTAATGGATATTTTTGTAATTAATTTTTTTTATTAAAATATGGATATGCTTATCATATTTATGAGTGTGGTTATGGACCCTATATGTAGGGGTGGGCACGGTTCATTGAACCGAACCGAACCGACCCAAACCGAACCGAAATATGGTATTTGGTTCGGTTTTAAGGTTGAGTTCGGTTCAATTCGGTTCGAACAGAATGAACCGCATAGAATATGGTTCCGTTTCGGTTTTAGAACTTCCAAAACCGAACAGAACCGACGAACCGAACTATAAATACAAAAAAAAATACAAATTTTATTACGGATTATATGTTGGATTATTTATGTATGATCTTATTTTATTTTGGACTTCTATCATTCTATGTAATGTATGGACTGAGTTTGGTAGAATGGTAACTATTGAGCAGATACTTATGATTGAATTGGACTAAATTTGATTAGTTAAATAGTAGTGTGGTCTATTTAGATGTGTTTTGAATGTAAGAGATTGTTAAAAAAAATAGCCCAAAATCAATTGCCCAAAGGCCAAATGTCTAAATACAAAAATATGACTGTTAAATGATACAAAAATTGAAAAAATATATAAAAAAAACCTTAAAGCCCAATAGGCCCAAAACCGAATTGAACCAAACCGAATTGAACCGAGATAAAGGTGTTCGGTTCAATTCGGTTTTGTGGTCCAATACGGTTCAAACCGATTCAAGTTTTCAAAAACCGAAATATAACGGTTCAATACGGTTTTGGCCAAAGCCGAACTGAACCGAACCGCGCCCATCCCTACCTATATGTGTGTGTGTATATATATATATGATTTTTTTTTGTAAGTATATAAGATTAAGGCCCCCTGTTTAATTTTTCAACTTAACACTGATTGTCACTTAATGTGTTTCATTCAATTATTTTGTTTGATTTTTTAAGTGTTAAAGTCACTTAATGGACCCTTAAAACCACTTGTTTTGAAAAGTAAGAGTATTTCACTTTTCACTTAACTAAAAATCTAATGGAATTTAATACAAAGTTTTACTTCCAAAACTGTCCTTACTAATTTAATCTATTTCTAATTTTGTCTTGCTTTGGGCGATTTTTTTTTTCTTTTCTCCTAGCAGCTACAGTGCCAGCTTTGTTTGCTTGTATTGTGGTTTTTAGCCTCCTTGGTTCCTTGAATGAAATAGTTGTTATATATATATATATATATATATATATGGTATTATGGTTTGCCTCATTTGGTATCATTGAGTATACATGAGCATTTATCAATTAAGTAGTACTGTTGACATTTATCAATTAAATAATATTGGTGGATGTAAATCAACAACAATAATCATTACAGTGAGAAATTAATCATGTTGTAATTCATTGGTAATGATATTCAATTTAGAATATAAAAAAAACCAACATGTCCAAAAACCAACCTATCTAGAGTAATATAAATTTGAAATATTATTAATAACTAAATAAATTTATTTTAGAATTATTAATTTACATGTTAGAGTTGTCCTAAATATATTAAGATGTAAATATATAATAAATAATAGTTAGAAGGGCATAGATGTAAAAATATTTATTTTTAGACATTTATAACTTAAAAAAACAAACAACTTATCACTTATATTCAGTTTTCAGTGAAAAACAAACAAACATGTTTTTCAGGTTCAGTTTTCAATCACTTTTTAGTCTACAGTAACATTCAGCACTGTTCAGTCTTCAGACAAAAAATCAAACTGGCCTAAATTTGGTTGAGGTTGATAGATGAAGATAAACTTGTTGACATCTTACAAACTATAGTCCGAAGTTCCGAACAACTAACGGGTCCAAGGCTATTAGTCGTCAATCAAAGATTTTGTATACTGCAAATTAAGCCCAATCCACCAACATAAGGCCCTATTTTATTTATTTTCACTCCATTCTACAGAGAAAAACATTAAGGGGCCGTTTGGTATGGGGTAATCACAATAATGTGATTCCTGGGAAAGTTAAACATAGGAATATGATTCCTGGGAAACTTGTATATATGTGTTTGGTTGGGTATGGGAATATTATATCGGATTCCCGAGAATATCAAGTAAAAGTGTTTGGTTGTACATTGGAATTTGTTTTTTTTTAATTAATTAATTTATTAAAAACTAAAAATCTAAAAAAAAAAAAAATTCAAAGTCCATTTCACTGGACGTTGAAAATAGCTGGTTCTTTGTCCAAATATAAAAGAAAAAATCCAGTTCATTCCACTCTCTCTTTCTTTCTCACCAGATCCATTTCCTCTTGTTCTTTCCATCTTTATCTCTCTCTCTCTCTCTCTCTCTTTGTCTTTCTCTCCAGATCTTGATCTTTGTCATCGTCGCCTCCGACCAGATACGTCGTCGTCGTCGTTGTCTCCTCCGGCCGGGTACATCATCATCGTCGTTGCAGCTCCGCGTCGTCGTCGTCGTCGCAGCCCGTCGTCGTCGTAGCTCGTCGTTGTCGTCTTCGCAACTCGTCGTCGTCTTCATCGAATCCCGTCGTCGTTGTCGTCGCAATCGAAGCCCGTCGTCGTTGCTATTTGTTGTAATTTTTTTTCTGTTGGTGTTGATGATGGTTTTGATTGTTTTGATGATGATGAAGATGAAGTTGGGCATGGTTTAGTTGATGGAAGTTAGGTTTTGAAATCAGGAAATTTAGTGCTTGGGTAGTGAGAAAGTGTAAGAAAATGTGGAAAATATTTGGACGAATTGTTTTTTCAATTATCAAATATTATTTATTTAATTAAATGTGGGTCCCACGGTGGGAATCTGATTGAGGGTAATCTGAAACCCACCTGTTGGGAAGGGTTTCAGATTACCCCCTTGGAGGGTAATGTGATTCCCATGGGATTCACTTTCCTGGGAAACCAAAAACTCAAACCTCCTACCAAACATGAGAATTCTATAAGATTCTCATTCCCATGTAAAGATGACCGCATACCAAACGGCCCCTAACACTTGTGTTGTACAAGTCCTGGCTTGTCCTACGTTGAGCTGATTATTAGGTGCGAGATGCCGTACCCGATTGTTATCCACGTAATGCATAATTTAATTTCCATTTTATATTGGTGCTAATTGAGATTTCACAATAAAAAAAAGCGAAATTCTCACACTCGATAAGTTTTGAGGTCCAATTCGATTGTCCATTTGTTTTTTTACAATTCTTTTGTTTTAAAATATTTTAGGGTTCCCATAGTGCCACCCGAGAATTTTATATCTACACCCACATTTTAATTATGAAATGGCTAACAATGACAATTTAAACACTTGACTGTTGCCTAAGTGATTTGAATTTTCCAACTAAGTTCAAACTTTCAGCCTCTAGCACATAGTTGTTACTTACTACTCAAAGCTGCCTAGCACACATGCAAATGGTCTTACACGATGGTCCATCTACTGTTCTAACTCGAAAGCTCTTGCATGACTTACAACTCCAAATTGTCTAGCAACCCATACACATGGACGTAAATACGTGAGTGCCCAGCAAAGTATATAACCTGGAAGCTTTAGGAAGATGGTCTTACTCCTACTACTCGTATTGAATCGCCACCCTATCTATCCTAACCTACTAACTCTAGCACATGGTCATTACTTACTACTCAATTACAATACAACTATACTAGCAAACAGCACAATCACAAAACTAGTCAATCACTAACTAGATCACATATTAACACAAAGTAGATTAAGTTTAGGGTGAAATTCATTTTCTTCCCTCCAGTTTGACATAATAGCCAAACTGATCCCTTGGTTTTCAGTATTATGTTGACAGGTCCCTCTAGCTTCCAAAAATCTGTATTTTGATCCTTGCCGTTCAATTCCGTTAGGGTTTTCAAAGATTCCGGCAGTGTTGCAAGGGTAAAATGGTAACTTACATAACAAACATTAAGATATGATTAAAAAGTAATCATTTCTCTCTCAAAAAAAGTGAGTAAAAAATCATATCTTCTTCATCATCATCAACTCCAATACACAAGCCCAAACCCTAGCCGCCGCCACCACCACTCTAACACCAAACCCACAGATATCACACCAATCGCCACCCTTACGAGCTCTGATCTCCTTCTTCCTGTTGCTCTATCTCCTCTCGCCGCAGATCCCTTCTCTTTCTTCCTATCTCTCAATCTAACCCAGAAATCTCAAACAATCAACCAAATCATCACACAAACCCAAACAATCAACCCTGAATCAATGTTCGCGGCCAAAGAAAGCTGCTCGATGATGAACGCTTTGTTGACGCCATCACAAATCACGAAGTCGTCGATGGAGGCATCGATAGAGATGAACAACGTGAGGAGGAGATGGACATCAACTGTCTGGAATGATGGAGATGGGCGGCTATGGTTACAAAGAGATCTGATCTATGTAGGATTTAATCTAAACCAAGTTGTTAAGTTAGTAGAGTCAGTATTGTCTGCTAGTCAGCCATTGTGTGCTTGTGTGTAATCAACAAAGTGTGCTGATAATGTTAGGCTGTTTAGTTAGGCATCATACAAAATCTTTAAGTAATGTTCACACTTAATAGTTGTCAGGATTCCAACCTATATAAGGGTTGATCCAGTTTATTTCAATTAACTCAATTCAATACAAAGTAGTGCATTCTGCAAATTAATTGTTGTTCACATTTGGTATCAGAGCTTGAGAGCTCAGAGGTGAGTGTGGTAGAGACTGTGAGTGTGAGAGATACATTGTAAGGGAGTGATCTGAGCTAGATTCCAGTTAGGAATCGAATAGCCGGAAAAACTCACTGGTGCCGGATTTGAACCAAGAGAGGTTCATAGGCATTTTTTTTCGGAACCGAACGAAGAAGGTTCAAACAAAAAAAAACTCAGAAGTTACTGGAGCCAGTCATCGCCACCACCACCAACCGCTGACCGCCGGGAAAGTGGGCTGACACCACCAACATCAGAAGGTGCAGCAAGTGACCATTGTCAACTGGAGGACGTTTTGGAAGTCAAATCGGCATCTTAAGATAAGTTATTTTTTTTTCTGTTTGGGTTGAAAGAAGGAGGAGTTTTTTTTTGGTATCTGATCTGTTTTGATTAGAGGAGAGAGTGGGAGCAGAGAGAGAGAGAGAGGTCTGTTTTTTTTTTAAAAAAACAATTGAAAGCATGCGTGATTATAAGAAGAGGAGGAATGAAAGTAAAAGCAACATAAAAAGAAGTGAGCATGATTTGCGTAAGAAAAAAAGAGCATAATTTTTTTTAAACTTAGTGTTTTGTGCAGACAACATTGAAAGCAGAGCTTTCTTTGACTTTTGTCTTTGGTTCACACCTAGTGTGGTAAATTATGAATAGCACCCATCTCTGTTAAATTTACAAATAATCCCTCTTTTTTTGGTAAATTATAAATGGCTACCTCTAATTTTAGAAATAATACAATTCAGCCCAAAATATCCAAATTTGATGGAAAGGTAAATTTTGAGTATTGGAGGGTCCAGATGTAACTTTTGTTCGAATACCAAGAGTTGTGGACTGTTGTTTTCGAGGGTATTGTTAGTCCAACAGATGCTGCAACAACTCGAAAGGATCTGAAGGTGAGGTTTTTCATCAACCAGTCGCTAGATCCAATGATTTTTGAGAAAATCGCACATGCCACCTCAGCAAAAGGAGCATGGGATATTCTGATGAACACGTACAGAGGAGCTGAAAAGGTGAAGAAAGTTCACCTGCAGACTATGCGGAGGCAGTTGGAGCTACTTCAAATGACCAAAATAGAGAAGGTGGCAATTTATTTCTCACGGATATTGGTACTTGTTAATCAGATGAAGTCCAATGGTGAGACAATTTCAGATGTTCAAATTATGGAGAAGATTCTCCGAACACTGAATTCAAAGTTTGAGTATAAGGTGACTGCCATTGAGGAGTCTAAAGATCTCGAGACGATGACGTTAGATGAGTTGATGGGCTCACTCCAAGCCCATGAACAACGTCTGGATGATAAGTCAGAAATTGAGGTGGATGAGGCTTTACTGAAGAGAATTATGGGTCTATGTGATTATGTAAATGATGCTCAATGCAAATTATGCTAGACAACACAAATTGCTCAACTAGGAGTTTGTAGAAACAAATCCAAGTTGTCAAATGTCTAAATGCAAGGCATAAAGACTTAGCTAGATGTTATCAATAACAACCAATCCTAGCTATCACAAACAATCACAATGAATCAACAAATATGCTCGCAATGTATTCAACATAAACTTAGCATATATTCATGTGATTAAGACAAGACATTTAATCATTCACTAAATGCAAGTCTTAAACAAAAGTCTATCAACAAACAAACTCAATTAGATTTGTAGAGAATTTCCAACAAACTAATTGTTACACAAAATATGCATAAACATTCAATAAGCTTAACTAGTTGATTAAGAATCAATATTTCAACCTAGTTATCAATGAATCACAAATAAATGTTTATGACCTAGCTTTTAGGCAAAAATGACCTAATCAATTAAGCTATCAAAATACAAACGCAATCATGTTATCAAGACTCATAAATATGCAATAATAGAGTCTAGGTATTTAATCATGCAATAAATACCTAATCTAGAGTAAGAAGAACAATAAATGATATTCAAAGAAGTTCTTGCCTACCTAGTCATGAAACAATGAAGACCCATGCTCATATGATGTTGAATGATGCAAGATGGAGATGGGTTTTGGGTTTGGAGAGTCAAAGATGCTTTCTTGAAGCTTTCTCTCTCTAGGAGCTTTAACCTCTCTCTAAAAATGAATTTTTGAGCTCTTTGTCGGCCAAGAAGAGAAGAGGAAGAATATATATGAAGCCCTAGTTAAAACTACATCGTTTTGAACTTGGGAACCAGAATCCCGTCAAAATCGTTTGCTAGACCGCGGCACAGGTAAGTGTCCAGACCACGATACATACAGCAGTGCACCGTCTGGACAACACCGCGGTTGTGACCGCTGTGCATGCAAGTGCATAGGTCGCGGTCCACGTTGCACATGACGCACTGGAGAATACCGCTCCAGTGCGCCGCGGTGCAAGCAGAGCCTGCCGAGCGGTCTAGGCCGCGCTAAAGGGAAAAATCCCTTTTTAACACTTAAGACAAAAGTCTATCTTACATGAATGTTGTGCAAGTGTGAAGTGAGAAGTGAGTGAGATGCACACAGTGAAGCATAATTAACATGTCAAACATGTTATCAAATAAGATACAATGCAAGATATGATATCTAATGTAAGCTAGTGAGTGTTTTAGAAAAGGATGCACACTTATACAAACAATAAAGAATACAAATGCAAGATAAACAAAACATGCATGAAGTGTGTGTGTGCACCTAAACTCTTCAAGAGACAAAGTCAAGTGAATATACCTTTTGCTCTTGAAGTCATGGAGATGCTTGGAAGCTTGCCAATACGGACCTAAGCTACCCATTACACAATCATCCCCAATGTGGTGGTTTGTCATGAAATAAGCCAATCATAAAATTGAGGTCCTTACATTTACAAAGCCAGTTAAGCCTGAAGAAAGACAAAAATGAGACTCAGAAGAATTCTAATTCTAGATAGTGGGGTCAGAACTTGCAAAACAGAAGAGGAGGTGCTTCCAGTTCTAGCTAGGGAACAGGCAGAAGAAGCAACAACAACAACAACAACACTAATCAGAGGAATAAATCTCAGGTTCAGTGTTTTAATTGTAAAAAATTTGGTCACTACAGGTCTGAGTGCAGATCTAGAAAGTAAGATTTCCAAGCAAATGTTGCAGAAGATGGTGATCGTTCAGAAACATTGTTGCTAGCATGTAACATGGCAGACCATAGAGCCAATAACAAATGGTTTCTGGATTCGGGCTGCAGCAACCTATATGTGTGGTGAGAAGAAGATGTTCACTCAGTTAGATGAATCATTTACTTCATCGGTGAAGTTTGGGAATGACACAACGGTGCCAGCTATGGGGAATGGCAGAATCTCTATCACTATGAAGGATGGGTCCCAGAATGCTATCTTAGATGCATTATTTGTTCCAAACCTGCAGAAGAACTTATTGAATGTGGGACAACTTTCGGAGAAAGGATATGACATACGGATCCACGAAGGAATTTACACCATCAATAGTGTACATAAAGGCCTAATAGCAAAGGTGAAAATGTCACAAAACCGTTTGTTTCCGCTGCTTATTAATAGTGATAGTTTACCTTGCTTTAGTTCAGTGATTTGTAATGAGAATTGGTTGTGGCACATGCGGTTTGGCCATGTGAATTTTGGAAGTCTAAAACAACTAGCATCTAGAAAGATGGTTTCAGGATTACATTCCATAAATTCCCCAGATAAAGTTTGCGAGACCTGTGTATTAGGAAAGAAGCACAGAGACCCATTTCCCATAGGAAAGGCATGAAAAGTCAGTTAGCCCTTGGAGCTGGTGCATTCAGATTTATGCTCAGTGGAGGTTCCATCAAATGGAAATTCCAGGTATTTTATTACCTTTATTGATGACTTTAGCAGGAAAGCTTGGGTGTATTTCTTGCAGCAAAAGTCAGATGCTTGTGATGCCCTTAAAAGATTTAAGGCAAATGTTGAGAAGCAGTGTGGAATATCTATCAAGACGTTGAGAACAGACAGAGGCATAGAATATATTGTCAGCGATGGTTTCTTGCAGAAACATGGCATTAATCATCAAATGACAGCCAAATACACTCCTCAGCAAAATGGAGTAGCTGAGAGGAAGAATAGAACAGTCATGGATATGGTCATGTGTATGTTGCACTTGAAAAATTTTCCCAAAGGTTTTTGGGGTGATGTAGTTGCTTGTGCGTTCTATTTATTGAACAGGTGCCCTACTAGAAGTGTTCTTGGAAAGACTCCACAAAAAGCTTAGACTCGACGCAAACCCAGTATTGGACAACTACGAGTATTCGGTTGTATTTGATATGCTCATGTATCTGATGTTTTGAGGAAGAAGCTTGATGATAAGGCAGAGAAGTGCATTTTCCTCGGCTATAGTCAGATGACAAAAGGATACAAGCTGTATAATCCAGTATCCGGGAAGGTAATTGTTAGTCGAGACGTTACCTTTGATGAGCAAGGTTGCTGGGATTGGTCCCGTGGTAAGAGGAGCTCTTCAGATGTTAATGTTGATCTGGAAGAGATTGTTCAGGAAGAACCTACCCCTATGACATCATCACCTGGTGTGACTCCACATCCAGCAGAATCTTCCAGTCGTCCACAACGCCAACGGTTTTTGCTAGCTCGTTTGCAGGATTATGTTCTCAGTAATGACGACGACCTAACTGATAAAGAGTTAGTGAATTTAGCACTGTTTACAGATTGTGATCCTATCACATATGAAGATGCTGCTTCGAGATGATTGCTGGATAAAAGCAATGGATAAGGAGATAGGTGCAATTGAGAAGAATAACACATGAGAGCTTACTGATTTGCCTCGTGGTAAACAGCCATTGGTGTTAAATGGGTGTATAAGACAAAATACAAGCCAAACGGTGAGGTGGAGCGTTATAAAGCATGTCTGGTTGCAAAAGGCTACAAGCAGAAACCTGGGATTGATTATTTTGAGGTTTTTTTAACAGTTGCCAGACTTGACACCGTTCGCTTGATTGTGTCTCTTGCCGTACAGAACAGCTGGAGAATCTTCCAGATGGATGTAAAATCGGCATTCTTAAATGGTGAGATAGAGGAAGAAGTCTACATTCACCAACCGATAGGTTTTATGAAAATGGGGCAAGAAAAGAAGGTCTAAAAGTTGAAGAAGGCCTTATATGGGTTGAAGCAGGCACCCAGGGCGTGGTATACACGCATTGACACATACTTTATTCAACATGAGTTTCAGAGATGTCCCTACAAGCACACTCTGTAAATCAAGACAAATCTATAGAGAGATATTCTCATTGTGTGTTTGTATGTTGATGATTTGATTATTACCTGTAATAACCCTGATATGATTACAGAGTTCAAGAAAGCAATGATTGGTCATTTTGAGATGACATATTTGGGGTTGATGTCTTACTTCCTCGGCATTGAGGTGAGTCAGACAGATGATGACATATTCTTATGTCAGAAGAAGTATGCTAGTGATGTGTTGAAGAAGTTCAAGATGGAGGGATGTAAGCCAATTCTCACTCCTGTTGAAGAGAGATTGAAGTTAGTGAAAGATGGGTCTGGTGAGCTGATTGATGCTACCATCTTTCGGAGACTAGTAGGAAGTTTAAGATACTTAACTTCTACTAGACCTGACATTGCATATGGAGTTGGGCTTATCAGCAGGTTTATGGATTCTCCGAGGCAATCTCACTTGCAAGCTGGTAAACGTATTTTGCGATATGTGAAAGGTACATTAGATGACGGTATCCTTTACTCTTCTGCTGATAAGATTGAGCTTATGGGATAATGCTCCTACAGTGATCTACTGCGATAACAAGCCCACCATTTCACTGACAAAGAATCCGGTTTTTCATGGTAGGAGTAAGCACATTGACATCAAGTTTCATTTCATTCGAGACTTGATAAAGGATAATGAAGTCGTGATAGAATACTGCCGTTCTGAGGAGCAGATTGCAGACATATTCACGAAGCCGCTCAAAGTCGATTCATTCCTAAAACTGAAGAAAACTTTAGGCATGATAATTATGGAAAACCTGGTTTAAAGGGAGATATGTAGGATTTAATCTAAACCAAGTTGTTAAGTTAGTAGAGTCAGTATTGTCTGCTAGTCAGCCATTGTGTGCTTGTGTGTAATCAACAAAGTGTGCTGATAATGTTAGGCTGTTTAGTTAGGTAACATACAAAATCTTTAAGTAATGTTCACACTTAATAGTTGTCAGGATTCCAACCTATATAAGGGTTGATCCAGTTTATTTCAATTAACTCAATTCAATACAAAGTAGTGCATTCTACAAATTGATTGTTGTTCACAATCTAGATCTGATCTGGAATGATGGATGAGATCTGATCCATCTATTGTACGATCTCTCTTTTTCAAATTTTTTTATATAAATTTGTATATATAAGTTGATTCTTGCAATTTCGTAAGTTCTTGAAAATATTAATTTGCTTTTTATTGCTTGAATTTCTAATTCAGATGATAATATCAGATTTGCAATTGAATTGGTGTTGGTCCTGGAATATTTGGTAAAAGCAGTTTCTTGATTTATTTTTTGTAATAATCGGAGTTGTGAATAATTGGTATTTTATAAATTTTTATAAAATATAAGTAAATCCATTGTGATTTTAATGTGTTTTTGTGATATGATTTCTCTGTGAGTAAAATTTTGCTTGGCATATTACTTTTTTGTACAAGTAATTTTCGTTCATTTAGTGTAGTCATTGGATTAATGAATTATTACAATTCAGAGATTTTTTATTTATTTATTTTTTTTGTATTTGGTAGAGATCCGGATCGGATGGACTGAATCTCCACCAAATCCATTTTTAATGATTATCCCCATAAGTAATTTTCTTTCATTTAGTGTAGTTTCATGATGTTTGATGATGTTGAACACATAACTTTGTTATAAGATGATGATGATGATGATGATGATGATGTTGTTGTTGAATCTAATTTATTTATATAAAATATAAAAATAGAGATGAAATCCGTTTAAAACCAAAATAAATCAGGGGTAGTAGGGTCATTTGACCCTCTGTCACTGTCAGATTTCACTTTTTCAACGAAAATCGCGACAGAAGGACTAAACGAGACAATTCTGAAAACCGGGGGACCGGTTTGACTATCCGGTTTGGCTATTAGGTCAACCAGAGGGATGAAAATTAATTTCACCCTTAAATTTACTATCTTGATTAAACAATTTAATCACCTACTTAACTACTTTAAACAATCAATTAAGCCTTAATAGTTCAACACGAAACTGCTCATTCAATCACAAATAATAAGTACTTTAACGAAAACATCAACTTATATTAACACAAAACTTAACATGCAAAAGTTCACAAAAACTCGATTTGCATCAAACCTAATTAATATTAATTGTGTGCTTTGAATACTCAATTAATCAACGTAAATCAGCAACTAATATGCATATATCAATAATAAATAGTAGCTAACACACATCAAATAAACACGCTTGAACGAGACAAGCATACCTTTTGAGACTTGTATTGACAATGGAGGGAAATGAGTTGGTTACCTTCGAGCAAGGAAGAGGAAAGAAAAGAAAAGAATTTGAAATTTGAGGTGTGCCTTACTCTTGGTTCGCAGACTACTATTTATAGCACAGATGTTTCGCGACCCCTATATTCAAGGTTCCTCAACTGTGAAATCAAACTGCGAAGCCTGATATAGTGTTGTTCCACTTAAGATTTTCTGATTGTCACGGTTCCTCACCAGCGATGCAACCGAGTACATGTGTGAAAATCTTGGGCATCGGATATCGATGCTAAGGATTTGCGGTTCCTCACCAGCAAAGTCAACCGCGAACATGACAATGGATTTCACGCCCTTTCCTCCGCGATTGTTCACCAGCGAACCTAGCTTCACGAGGAATCCTGATTGAGGTTCTTTGACTTTCCTTGACCTACATGAATTTCAACAAAATTTTTAGATATCCTTGCCCATTTATCTTCATTATTGGCACTCAACAAAATTCAAATTAAGGATAAACACTAAAAGGATAATCCCATAACAAATCTTTCTCCCCCAAACCTAGTTTTTTCCCCATTTCAATTGAAATGCAAATGGTAGAGTATGAGATAAAAGAAAGTTTGTCTAAAAGAGAAAAATGAATTGTGCAATCCTAAAACGAAAGTAAAACACAAACAAAAAATAAAGTGCTTCAACACTATGCACTTAAGATCGGTCTAGTATCAACTAAGGAAGGTTTAGCCGAGTTTTGAAATTCACTCTTTTCCACAACCTAAACAGGTGCAGATGACTCTCCAATCTTTTCCTTACCATTGTTTCTAACTTGGTTCACCAAGTCTTTCCTTACCCAAATTTTCTTCACTTTATTCGGGCTCATCCTACCCCTATCTTCTCTCATCTTCCTATGCCTATCAAACTTGTAACATCTAGCCTTTACATGCCCTCTCTGTGAACAAAAATAACAAACATGTGCAGAGTAAAGAAAACTCCCTATTGATGAGTGACTATGTGGCATATGGTTTTGCTTCATTGTTAGTGAGTTGACCATCTTCTCCACCTTGTCTAGTTCGACGATATAGTCGCACTCCTTGACCTTAGCTATTTTGAGAGCTTCCTCATTTTTGCTAAGTGCTTCATTTACTTCTTCCAAAGCATTTGCTTTTCGTTCCACTTTCATTTGCTGTTTGTTCTTTTCTTTCTTTGTCGGGTCAAGGAGAATCGCTTGGTTGGGTTCTTTGGTTGCTTATTCCACTTCTTTCAGTGGGAGGACTTTCATCAGCAGCAGCAGGTGGGCTTAGGCTCAGTTCATCGATTGCTGTGGATTCAGTTTCAGTATAAGATTCGATTCATGAAGAGTGAGGAGTAGCGATTCGCGTTCTTTCAATAGTAGTTCTCTCTCCCCTTCATCTGATCCGATCTCTTGGTTGGTCTGGTCCTTCCATGAGGAAAAGGCATGCAATGGCTTGATTCTTTTAGTGAAAACGTAAGCCGAGGCTCTGCTCTCTTTTTCCGAGCAAATTCATCTTCAAACTCTTCTAAAAATCTAGCTAGATCTTCCAAATATTTCAATGTTACATTTTTCTCAATCTCAAGGCTCTCCACGTTCTCTCCCAACTCTTTGTTTTTAGAAGAAAATTCCTCCACTTTCTTCTAGGGCAAGCTAATCTCTGCATTGAGTAGCTTAACCTTAAGTATGAACACTTTTGTTTTCCTTTTCAAGCTCATTAAATCTCACCATCTCTTGATGTCTTTGATCCACCTTTTTTGATCATTCTTCCTTGAATCTGATTCAAAAACGTGAATGAGCTAACACACTTGACCATTCTTCTTTCTTGGTGTGAGTATGTCCACCACAAAGCAACTTGCTTGCTCTATTGTTTCATCCGATATGTGGACCTTAAAATCCACACTTTTGTTAAGGTATTCCATTGATAACCTCTTTTCAACAACTTCAACCTTCATGTTAGCTGTAGCCATAAATGGCCTTCCAAGTAGCAACTCCCAATCTCGCCCATTCGATGACTCTTCCTCAATATCCATCATAACAAAATCTTTTACTAGGGATGTCTTTTACTATGATGTGTGGAATTTGTGCAGAATTATCTGCCAACTAGAGGGTCATTTTGGTCGGCTTGATCGTGCTAATTTTCAATTGCTTATACAATGTGAACTGCATCATGTTGATGCTTGCTCCTAAGTCAAGCACAATCTTAGTCTTCTTAGAATCCCATATTTTGACTGACATTATGAAGCTTCCGGGATCCTTGAGCTTGAGGGAAACACTCTCCCTAGAGATATCATCAATTCCCTCTTGATGCTTCACTTCTTCTACCATTCTAATTTAGTCTGATGGGAATTCATCTTCCTTAAAGATATAAATCTCTCTATCCTCATAAAATATTTCAATAACCTTCGCTTGGTCCGGATTGTTAGGAATATTTCTTTTTTCCTACTTGTGAAAAACATCTACGATCTATCCAAGTTGGGTCTCAAGATTCCTAATTGATGCATCCAAGCCATTCACTCTATAGTCATTTGCTTGAATGTAGTTGCGCAGGTTTTGGTCTGTTGACCTTTGAGAGGCTAGGATGGATTGTGATGATTGTTGAGAGGCTTGTATAAACAGTTAGGTTTTTGAGATGTGTATTGACATAATTCTATATCAAAATGACATTTGCTTTGTATTGATTAGTTGTTTAGGATTTGTGGATAAACAAGCTTCAAGGAAGATTGGATAACATTCAAACAAAGTGGTGGCTACAAGAGGAACAAAGCTAAATTGCTTAGCAAAAGGTATATCGAGACCTTCTTCCTCTTGCAAGGCCTAGGCAGACACATACATTGCATTCATATATGTCCATGCATGGCCTCCATGGGAAGAGCAGCCATCTGCCCCTGTGGAGCCCACGCTCCTCCATGGGATGGCTAATGTGGCCGCTCTTGATTTATTGCTTTTTTTTTGTTTTTTAATTTCCCTCCTATATATTCACTTTCCCTCTCATTCTTGAACAAGAAGAAAAACTTGAAAACAATATGCAGAAATTTTCTCTCCAATTTTCCTAACTTCCAAACATCATAACTTTCTTATTCGGAGTCCGAATCAGGTGATTCTAGTTGGAGAATCTTTGTCTATCAGTCTTCTATCATATCCAAAAGAGTTTAAAGTCGTTTGAATGAGTTTTATGGTAGCGTCACTCACAAAAACGTGACAACACAGTTTTCACATGAGGTATTGATTTCTCTCTTGATTTTGTTCTTCAAGTTTTCAATCACCTTGGGTTATCTTCTTTTATATATGCATGTTTGATGTGTAAACATTGATTAGAGTATTGAACTCTAATAGAGCTAGTCTGAGCTTTAATTGACTTACATGTTGAGTTAGATTTTTTCCAAACCTATGTTTTCACATGTTTGTAGAGTTGTATTGTGCTAGCTTCAAATCTAGGACTATCTTGTGTGTTTATTGACTTGATTTTAATGATTGATAGTCTTTTCATATGCTAGGTCACTTTAATTGAAGATTTGTTGAAATAGCGTATTTGATTGATGATTTAGGGCTTGATTGAATTTATGTGATTATCTTGTGAATCTAAGCTCAAATATTTTGCTATAAATTCATTTTTGGATTTATCAAGTTGATTCTAGCATTTTTATGTGATTGAACATAATCTAGGTGTTTGTGTGCTAGGTGTTTCACATACACTAGATTTATTGTTCATGTTACAAGTTCTAGATAAATTTGTTTTTGAGCTTTTGTTAATAAAAATCTAGTTCTTCATGTTATGTGCCTAATCCACACATTTCATATATACATGCATCATTAAGTGTGATTGCATTGTTTTTAGGATTGTAAACTAGAATAAATTTGCTATGTGCATACTGATTCAATTCTAGTTTCCATAGGATATACAGATCATATATACTATCTTGTGTGTGTTTGCATCATTTGCATTCACTTAGATCACAAGCCTTGTGAAAAGGTTGGAAGTCTCATTCCTTAGAGTGATTCTTTGGATTGAGCATTGGAAGTCACATTTGGAAAGTGATTCTTCAAGTTGTGCATTGGAAGTCACATTTGGAGAGTGATTCTTCAAGTTGTGCATTGAAAGTCACATTTCTCAGAGTGATTCTTTGATTTGTGCATTGGAAGTCTTGGCAAGAATTGGGGTGATCCGGATAGCTAATCATGGAAGTTTCATTTCTTAGGGTGATTCTTTGATTTGAGCATGGAAGTCACATTTTGGAGAGTGATTCTTCAATTTGTGCAAGGTGGCATCTTTTTCAATTTGTGAAGGGTAGATTTCTAGGTGAAGTGGTCACTTGAAAGATTGTATCTTTTTATCTTACTAGTGAAAGGTGTTTGCCGATGGTTGTGGAATTAACCCGTGGATGTTTCCTCTTCGGAGGTATTACCACGTAAAAAAAACCATGTGTTGATTTTCTCTATCCTTATCTCTTTATATTTGTGTATGTGTTTATATATATCTTGAATGGTATCTTTGAAATTGTTAATCATAAAATATCAACTTTGTATATGTTTAGGCTTTATGAATAAAAGCCAAGTTATAAATTGAGTTTGTATCACATGCAAGTTATAGCTTACATTGATTTTGTTTGAACAAGCATATCTTTAATTGAATTGATATTGCTTGTCCTTACTTTTTAAAGTGTGATACAAACTACTTAGAGAGACAAACTTTTAGTTTGTTTCAAGGGAATGAAAAAGGTGTACTAACCAATTCACCCTCCCTCTAGGTTAGCTTAAGGCAAATTAACCGTGCTTATATTTTTTCAATCTAGACTCTCTAGATCATGGCATCAGTGATTCTTGGTACCGGGGAATCGGGAAGTCTCATGGCATCAGTGATTCAGAGCAGGTCACTAGATTGTACTTTGTGAAATTCCGGGATACATTCACGGTGATTTGTTGAGTTTTGAAGCAATGAGACTTCAAGATGATGTAATAGCGGAAAGAGCTTCAAATACAAGGCCACCATTACTTCGAGGTAATAATTATCGGTTTTGGAAATTGAGGATGAAGGCCTATATTTGCTCGATAGATGAAAGGGCATGGATGGTAGTTGAAGAAGGCTATACTCCTCCTAGTAAGGTTCTAAAATATGGAACCGAAATCTCCAAACCTAGCAGTGAATGGACTCCTAGTGGCTTTGAGGTTGCTAAGTGGCACTATCGTGCTATGAACGCCATATTTGGCGGAGTTGATGGACATCAATTCTCCTACATACAAAATATTTAATCCTCCAAAGAAGCTTGGGACACACTTCAAGTGATAAATGAAGGCACTTTAGTGGTAAGAACGTCTAAGCTTCAAATGTTGACATCACAATTTGAAAGCTTGCAAATGAGTGATGAAGACAAGTTTGAAGATTTCCAATTTCGTCTTCTTAATATTGCTAACCAATGTCAAACACTTGGAGTACCAATCTCTAGAGAGCGTCTCAATTGGAAGATCCTAAGATCTCTTCCCAAGAGATTCAAGGCCAAGGTTACA
This sequence comes from Dipteronia sinensis, assembly GCA_033220585.1. Lineage (NCBI taxonomy): Eukaryota > Viridiplantae > Streptophyta > Magnoliopsida > Sapindales > Sapindaceae > Dipteronia > Dipteronia sinensis. The sequence goes on from CM065641.1 coordinate 51,491,128, forward strand.
ACCATAGAAGAAAGCAAGGATATAGATTGCTTAAGCACTATTGAATTGCTTAGGTCACTCCAAACTTATGAGATGTGCTTGAAGCCAAAGACCAAGAGTAGGGAAATCGCTCTCAAGGCTATTGAAGAAGAGAGTGATGATGAGAATGAAGGAATGGCTCTTATGGTTAGGAAATTTAAGAAGTTTTTAAGAAGAGGTACCAAGCCCGAAGGTAGCTTTTCTAAAGGAAAGGAAATCAAGAAACCATATTCTCCAAGAGTTGATAGAAATGGCCAAGCCAAGAAAAAGAATAATGTTCCATGCAACGAATGTCAATGTTTTGGACATTTTGCAAATGAGTGCGCTAAAAATAAGTCCAAGAAAGAAAAGAAGGACAAAGCTATGGCGGCCACTTGGAGTGATAGTGGTTCTAGCGATGAGGAGAGCTCTAGCGATGAGGAGAGCTCTAGTGATGAGTCCTCAAGTGAAGAAGAGCATGTTAGCAACTGTGTTGCTCTTACGAATTCTTTCACAAAACTAGAAGATGATTGTATAGTGTTTGTGGATAAGGAGATTGATCAAAGTCATCTAGAAGATACAAGTTCAAATGCAACCAATCTCGATCTAATGGCCAAGATTAGGAGTCTCGAGGAGCAAAGAGATGAAGCATTGAGAGAGGTTAAAGAGAGAGGTGATTTGATTAAAATTCAAGTGGATGAGTTTGTTGAGACCTCACAAAGGCACATGAGCGAAAAGATTGACATCATGAAAATACTAAATGAGGTTGAGAGACTTGTCTTTGAAAATAAACAGATTGTTTCTAAGATGATGGTTAGAGAGCAAGAATATATTGAGGAGATCAACATTGCTATGCAAGCTATTAATACTTAGTCAATGTTTCGATCAACATGAAGAACATTATGGGTCTTGCTCGACCTCAAGGAGGATCTAGCATCTTGAAAGGTATGGAGAAGCTTGTGATAGCACCACCTTCGTTAAGAAAGGTAAAGAACAAAAAGATCAAGAAGTCTCATAAGAACAATCTTTCCAAAACTAAAGGTGAAAGGAAAGACAAGGTATCCTCACAAGCTTCCACCATTTCTTCAATCCCAAAAGGTAGAATCTCAAATTTTATTCCTATTTGTCATTTTTGTAATACTGTTGGTCATATCAAACCAAGGTGTTATAAGTACACTGAATCTTGCAAAATAGGAAATGCATCTAGAGATAAGGATATTGAACTTAAATTGAAGCATGCTAGGGCTTTAGTTATTGATAAGCATGATGTTTCTAAGATGCATGTTAGAAAGGATTGGATGAAGAAGTTTAATGGTATGAAAATCTGGACAATGCATGTGTAGTTAGTAATGTTGAGGAGATGAGTATTAATGATATTCTTATGAATCAAATTGATGAAAGTCTCCACTCTAGGCTCAACATGAAATCAAGAATGATAATGATTTTTGCGTAAGTTCACCCCAGACCGAATGGGTCAAGGGTGAGTGCTCTTACCATTAGAGTAATGATCGAGCCCAAAATGTTATACATTTTGGCCTCATATCCTTTCTCTTTATTTTGTTCTTGAGCGTTTTTATGTGTACTTATGGCTCGTTTGGTTTTTATTACAGGCATTAGGTAAAAAGGCATGAAGGGGGGCAAAATGGACCAATTAGTGCACATATGAAGTGAAGGAAACAATAGTTCACGTGTAGCAGACCCGTGCACCAGAAGGTGGATTTTGAGAAGAACAAACTGCACAGGTAATTGCATAGGTAACACCTAGTGCACCCTCCCGTACAGTTCACTAGACCAGAGAGAAAGGCCACGGGCGAAGGCAACTACACGAGTGGTGCACGGGTCATCCACCCATGCACATTATACGAATCTGAAGGGAAATAAAGACTGCACAGGTAACTGCATGGGTAACCTACCCGTGCTATACAGGATACCCATCTCACCACATCAGCATTTTGGCCTAGTTTTTGAAGGAAGTATAAATACTTTTCAATCTGATTTTTGAAAGAGGAGAGACCCTACGACCATACACCATTTTCCATTCATTCTTTCTCTCTCTAAATCCCAAAAACCTTTCTCACCAAAAACCCATCATCATCTTCATCAATTGCTACTTATAAGGACATAAGAGGTGGATTGAAGCTTGAAGAAAGAAGGTTCTACATGGGTCCTTTCTACTTCCCTCATTTTTATTCTTGTATTCCATTTTTTATGAGTAGCTAAATCCCATTAAGGATTGATATGATTCGCTTGTAAATATGGGTATTTTTAATGAACTCAATAACTTTTATTAAAATCTGTCTCATTTGTTCTATTCTATGTTTTACTTGATTTCAAAAGCAATTTGTGTTTGATTGTACATGACTCTCTTCATGAGTTGTTTGAGAAATTATATGTGTAGAAAATCAAGTATACATGATGCTTGGCCCTCTAAGCTCAATTGAATAGGAGGATTGAACAAGGGTACATGACCCAAGTAATTGGACTTATTAATCTCACATAATTCTAATCTTTCATGGGTAATCAAGACTATACATCCTAGGATTGTTTGCATGTTATAGATTAAGCATCAACCTATACATGATGGGTTGGTGATTTTTAGCAAAGAGATTTGTCCCTTATGTGATAGATGTTCTTTCATTGTATAACCAATTCTGGGTGGCCAATGCTATACATGATGGTTTGGGCACTCACAAGTGGTAAATAATCACTCATATACATCCTAGGGTGGTTACATTAGTTAATGACAATTAATGTGAGTTCATTCTTTACCCATTGTTTGCTAGTTGAATTCGTCAATTCCTTAATCCACATATCACATATCCATACTTTTTAGATTAGTGCATTTTAGTTTAGTTTACATTTTAGTTTTACTTTTTCTCAAAAACCATATAATTTTACTTTTCTTGCATTTTTAACTAAAGCATTAGTTTAATCATAACTATTGCTCGATCTCTGAGGAACGATACCCATACTTGCCACACGCTAGTTTTATACTTGTTTGAGTGCATCTTGGGATCTTATAAATTTGTTTGAATATTACATGTCACGACATATATAAAAATGCACGTTCAAAATGGCGCCGCTATCGGGGATTGGCGTACATAGTGGTGATTAGGTTTTGTTTTGGTATAAAATTTTGCATTTTTGTTTCTTTAATTTTATTTGAGTTTTGAGTGTTGTCTTTATTGTACCATTACTATATTGATCTTATTCTAGATGTGTTAGTTTCGTGTGATTGCGTTGTGTTGTGCATCTTGTGGCAGGATACATGGATTACTATCCAGGGCTAAGTTTTGGATCATTTAAAGACCAGAGTTATCAAGATTGGGATAAATACCAAGGGTTTCAACCAGAATGTTTTGAGGTTGAAGCCCTAACCCTAGAAGAAGAAATGAGGGATTTTATGAGAAACAGTTTTCAGATAAAGAAGGATATAATGTCATCGTAGCAGTGGACTTTACAGGCTTTGCAGGCATCACAACCAACATATGAAGAGTGCTACGACATTAGTGAATTTGATGATGGGCTATTGGATGAGGAGCTTAGAAGTTTCATGCAGTCAACTAAGCAAAGGACACAGGATTTCATAGCTTCACAACAAGCAATTAGAGGGATACTGGAGGATTACATGCAAGTGAATGATAGAAGATCAAGAAAAATTGATGCCGCCATACATAGACTCGAGGGACAGATTGGACAGCTAGCTATGTTACCAGAAAAGGAAATAGGAAGATTCCCAAGCCAACCAGAGCAAGCAAAGGCAATCCTTAGAAGTGGACGGGTACTGGGGAATGGAAACAAAGAGAGCACTGAAGAAGAATAAAGAAAGGCACAAGAAGAAGACACATTTGAGAAAGAGATAGAAGATGAAAGTAAGAATGAAGATATGCCACTAGAACAGAGGAAACAACTTCACAAGCCATCCAACCCTCATATTTCATCTATACCTTTCCCCGGGAGGTTGAAGAATTCCAAGATGGAAAAATCTTTCTAAGACATTTTTGACATCCTATCAAAAGTGAGTATCAATCTACCTCTGTTGGATGCTATCCAAAAGATGCCAGCTTATGGGAAATTCTTCAAGGAACTGAGAAAGGATAAAGAAAGATTTCGGCCAAGGCAGCAAGAAAGGTTAAACATGAATGTGAGTGTAGTAATTCAGAAGACATTGCCTCATAAAATGAAAGACCCCGGTAGCTTCATCTTCGATATCACCATTGGAGGGGTGAACCAAGAAAAGGCTATGCTGGATTCGGGTGCAAGCATTAACCTGATGCCGTTCTCAGTTTACAAGAAGTTAGGATTAAATGACCTCAGATCCACCACCATGTCTTTAATTCTAGTAGATTCATCATCGAGAAGCCCTAAGGGAATTGTGGAGGACGTGTTAATTCAAGTTAAGAAGTTAATCATTCCCACAGATTTTGTTGTCATTGACATGGATGAAGGCAGGGATGAAAAGGAAGTGAAATTACTTTTGGGGTGACTGTTTATGGCAACAGCTAGAGTAGTGAACGATATGCATAAGGGGAAACTTACTATGAAGGTATTAGATGAGACGGTGGGGTCTCATGACTACTATATGTTGGATGCATTGGAGGAAAAAGTTGAAGGGGCAATGGAAGAAGAGTTTGGTGGGACAGAAGTTAATGAGGAAATGAGCCTTAGAGACATGGAGGATAGTCCAGAACAAGGAGATGAGGATTTGGGGGATAGTTTAAGAAAGTCAAAGGGAAGAGAGTGTGAGCAACATGGAAGACCTTCCAAAATTCTCGAGTTAAAGCCACTTCCATTAGATTTAAAGTATGTGTTTTTGGATGAGGACAAGAAGAACCCATTGATTATTGCTACAAATTTGGATGACAGTCGGGAAAGAAAGCTGTTTGAAGTATTGAAGAAGCATAAGAATGCCATTGGATAGACAATTGAAGACATAAGGGGAATCGGTCCTACTATTTGCTTGCACAGAATCTCATTAGAGGAAGGCTCTAAACCATCCAGAGAACCACAGAGAAGATTAAATCCTATTATGCATGAGGTAGTGAAGAAGGAAATCGTCAAGTTACTAGATGTAAGAATCATTTATTCTATCCCTGATAATAAATGTGTGAGTCCAATTCATGTGGTACCTAAGTAGTCAGGAGTCACGGTAGTTAAGAATGAAATGGATAAGTTGGTGGCTCAGAGATTTCAAACAGGGTGGCGTGTGTGCATAGACTATAGGAAATTGAATACCATGACAAAAATGATCATTTCCCATTGCCCTTCATAAATCAAGTTTTGGAACGATTGGCGGGACACAGTTTCTATTGTTTTCTAGATGGCTATTCGAGTTACAATCAGATAGTGTTAGCCGTAGAAGACCAAGAGAAGACAACATTTACATGCCCATTTAGGACATACGCTTATAGAAGAATGCCATTTGGGCTTTGTAATGCTCCGTGAACCTTCCAAAGATGCATGACGTCTATTTTTTCAGATATGATTGGGGAGATCATAAAAGTGTTTATGGATGATTTCTCAGTGTATGGAGATTCATTTAGTTTGTGTCTTCAGAATTTGGCTAATGTACTTGAGAGATGCTCCGAGAACAATTTAGTACTCAACTGGGAAAAGTGCCATTTCATGGTTCAGCAGGGAATAGTCTTGGGGCATGTCATTTCTTGCAGAGGCATAGAAGTGGACAAAGCCTAAGTGGAAGTTATCAAGAGCTTACCACCATCTCGGGGCATTAAAGATATAAGATCTTTTCTAGGACATGCTGGGTTTTACACAAGGTTCATTAGAGATTTCTCAAAAATTTCTAGACCATTGTGTGTGCTCTTTCAGAAAGATAGATAATTTGAGCTGAATCAGGAGTGCTTGGTGGCATTTGAAACATTGAAGGAAGCATTGACCACAACACCCGTGATAGCACCACCTAACTTGGAGCTACCTTTTGAATTGATGTGTGACGCCTCGGGTTATGCTATAGGTGCACTATTGGGACAAAGAGTTGACAAGGTCCCTCATGTGGTATACTATGCATCACGAACTTTGAATGATGCTCAGTTGAATTACTCTACAACAGAGAAGGAATTGCTTGCAGTAGTGTTTGCCCTTGAAAAATTTCGACAATATTTGGTGGGCACCAAGGTGGTGGTATATTTAGATCACTCAGCTCTTAGATATTTATTGCAGAAAAATGATGCTAAGCCTAGGTTGATCAGATGGGTCTTATTACTTCAAGAGTTTGACTTAGAAATTAGAGATAAGAAGGGGTGTGAGAATGTGGTAGCTGACCATCTTAGTAGACTGGTTCATGAGTGTCCATCTGGAAAGGAGGAGGTTCCATGAAGAGAGAATTTCCCAGATGAGCAATTGTGGGTAGTACACAACGAGGAACTGTGGTATGCCGATCTGGCTAATTATCTGACCCACGAATATTTGCCGCCCGAGTTAGACTCGCAGGGAAAGAAACGGTTCATATCAAAAGCTAGACAGTTTTTCTGGGACGAACCATATTTGTTTAAACATGGACCTGATCAGGTTATCCGAAGGTGTGTACCAGAATCAGAACAGGGAGATATTCTTAGAATTTGTCATGAATTACAGTGTGGAGACCATTTTGGGGTAAGAAAAATTGCGTTTAAAGTGCTTCAGTCAGGATTTTACTGGGAATCCTTGTTTAGAGATGCTCTCAAATTCTGTGCAGCATGTGATAAGTGCCAGCGCACCGAGAATATTGGAAAAAAGAATGAGATGCCTCAATTAGGAATCTTAGTAATGGAAGTTTTTAACACATGGGGAATTGATTTCATGGGACCCTTTACACCATCAGACGAAAAGAGCTATATCCTTGTAGGAGTGGATTATGTTTCGAAATGGTTTGAAGCAGTTGCTACAAGGACAAATGATAGGAAGGTGGTGGTGAAATTTGTGAAAGAAAACATTCTAGTCAGATTTGGAACTCCGAGAGTGATAATCAGTGATGGAGAAAGTCATTTTTGCAACAAGATTTTTGGGAACTTGATGAAGAAATATGGAGTCCATCACAAGGTAACCACCTCGTACCATCCACAGACATCCGAGCAAGTAGAAGTGAGCAACATGCACATCAAGCAGATTTTGGAGAAAACAGTGAAGTCTACACGAAAGGACTGGGCAACAAGGTTGAATGATGCTCTATGGACATATATGATATCATACAAAACTCCGATTGGGATGAGTCCTTATAGGTTGGTGTTTGGAAAAGCATGCCATCTCCCTGTGGAGTTGGAATACCGTGCTTGGTGGGCTATCAAGATGCTAAATTGGGAATATGATAAAGCAGAAGAAGAGAGAAACCTCCAGTTGAATGAATTAGAAGAATTTAGACTACAAGCTTATGAGAACTAAAGGATTTACAAGGAAAAGACCAAGCTAATCCATGACAGGAATTTGATGAAGAAAGAGTTCCACCCAGGAATGCTTGTACTACTATATCTCTCTCGGCTACGGACTTTTCTGGGAAAACTGCAATCACGATGGTCTGGACCATATAGGGTGTGTAAGTGCCTCACTTTATGATTGGCTTATTTCGTTGAAAAAATCACAATTGGGGTTAATCATTGTAAAAGGGTAGATTAGGAATTGAAGATCTTCCATTTGACTTTAAGTGCTTCAAGGAAGGTAGATTACTTGACTCTACTTTTACTTGAAGGGTTATAGTTGCACACACTCACTTGCATGTATTATATTCTTGTTTACATACAATTTGAATGATGCATTATATGTCACTTTTCACACTCCACACTTGCACATATTGCACATCACTTTGTGTGTTGAGTCTGCTTAGAAAATAGGGTTTCTTCTATTTCCGCGGCCTTGACCGCTTGGCAAGCACTACCTGAACCGCGACATACAAAGCGGTAATCATCAGTCTGCTCATGCTGCCTGGACCCGTTTTGTACTCATGTACGCCCAGCGGTCTGTGAAACAGTAAACTTCAGTAGGCCTCTGCTGCCTAGACCGCGACCTGTGCATTGCACGCACAGCAGTCCCAACCGCGATGTTGTCCAGTAGGTACACTGCTGCTTGTACCGCGGTCTGGACAACTTGCCCGAGCCGTGGTACGCACAGCGGTAATGACGAGATTTTGTTACTGTTTTCAAAACGGTCTCATTTCATCTAGGGCTTGATATATATATGCCCTTTCCTCTTCCTTGCCTCTTTAGAGCTTCAGAATTTATTCTCTTTCATTCCTTTTAGAGCTCAAGAGTGTCTTGCAAGAAAAGATAGCAAGAAACCATTTTTATTGTGCAAAACCCAATCACCCATCATTCATTCATGGTTCTATCATCATCTAGCTTCATCTAGGATGTTTCTAAGCATGGGTCTTCATCAACATAGTTTACTTGGTAAGTAGAACACCATTCTCATCCATCTTTGTGTTCTTGCTTAACAAGAAATCTCTTTTATCTTTCTTATGCATCTAGTTTATAATTTTTCATTATAAATATAGATTTTTGTTGATGTTTGGGTTGTTGTATTGTGATAGCTATTGCATCTAGGAATGCTTTGATTTCATATAACTAGGTTATATGTGTGTCATATAGCAACATTATATCTAGGAATGTTTAAAGCACCCATACATGACTAGATAAGCATTAAATGTGTTGACCTTGCATTTTGTGCATTTAGAATATCATCATATTCACTTTAGGTTTCTTATCTCTTCATTTAAGAGTTAAGTCTTGTATTTGCCTTGGGTAGTATACAAGCAAGAGTCTAAAATCACTATTAAAGGCCTGAGGGTAGCAAGAACGGATTAGTAACCGATTAGGTGTGATGTGGTCAACCTAGGTTGTAATCGTTTCTGCAAATAGTGGATTTGAGGGTTTGATTGGCGATTAGGCACGTGAGTTTTTACCCAGTTGGAGGGTTTCTCACGTACATCATATCATCTTGTCATTTTGTTTATTCCGCATCTTATTATGGCTATGATTGAATTTGTTAGAGATTAGGGGTTGTGTTGTTTAATTTTGATTAATCAAAAAGATGGCATTTAATTTAACTAAAACCTATTCACCCCCCCCCTCTAGGTTAGTTTTATCACTCTTAGTGTATTTTCAGGGTGGTTGATGTTCTACAAAATGGAACAGTGGAGATCCAAAGTCTAAGAAATGATGGAAAATTTAAGGTGAACGGACAAAGATTGAAATCATACAGAGGTATGGAGAAAATCTTAAGGGAGTTGGATCATTGGCTATGAATGATGATTAAAGCAAACAGCAATGTCTTGCCAAGACGATAACTAAGGCGCTATAGGAGGCAACCCATTTAAACTTTAACACTTTGATTTCATTATGATTTTCTTGTTTTGTTTTATTTTAGGATGTTTTAGTTTTGATGATGGTGGATAGTATTTTGTTTTTGAGATATTTAGCTTTTGATGATTTGAAATGTTAACCTTTGTGGTCAGAAATGGTGCTTAATGCTAGGTATTTGATCTCTTGGATTCAACACACCGGCCACTTGCAAGTCTTGGAGGGATGAGCAAGCCAAGAGTGCTCATAAAACGGGCGAGAACCTACTCATTTTGAGTCTACAACTAGCTTCCACATTGGTTTATTCTTTTCAACTTTAACCCTTGCACTTAATTTTCTATCTTACTTTTTGAGCATATGTGGATATTTGAATGAATGCGAAAATTCTTTGGTAAATATCAATTTTGGGTTGCATGCGTGGATATATTGTTGAATGAGAGAAGATGTCTATGATTGTTGATACAATTTTGAAGTCCATATTATGAGTTTATTGATTTATTCTTTCTTGATTAGATAAGCCGAAGGCTTTTGTGGATATACAGGTTTTCATTTTATATAGCCCAACTCGGTTTAGGGGTTTGGAATGCTTACATATACCTGTACATGAATGAGCATATGATAGAAATCGGTTTGGGGTTAATACCCACTTTCCAAAAATTTGGTAATAGATGCTTGATGTGGGTGAATTTTAAAGTTTAATTGCCATATTTACATAAGATGCCGTATTTTGTGATGAGCCAGTGTTGTGTCTTTTATTTTGTGGGCATTGATTATGTTTGATTAGTACCTAGGTTTTTGTGTTGCGTCAGTTGGTGCGCGCCGCTAAGCCGGACTCCCTTGTCTTTAACATTGAGGACAATGTTGGGTTTTGGTTTGGGGGTGTAGATGCCTTGTTGAGTTGTTCTTTTTGTGTCTTGAGTCATTTTTCGTGTCTATTTTTTTCAAATTTACTACCTAGCCAAAATTTTTGAGCTTTAATTAGCTTGGTGAGATAATCCTGAGCAAAGTGTTTGTCGCGAATTTGTGTATGCTTTGTGTGCTTGTTCATAGCTCTTAGTCACTTTAGGGGTCTCATTTGCACTACATGGGTTAGTCCCATCTTTTGGTGTCTAAGTTAAGGGGACTCGGTGCTCAAGCCCCTTGTTCTAATAGTGGAGACAACCCTTGTGAGTTTCACAAACACAAGCCAAGAGTGCGCAATTTGAGGGAAAATGTTTTTCAAATCTTTAAACACGTTTCAAACACCATGCATAGTCTCATTGCACCAAAATCATCATGTGTCATAGAACATGCATCATTAAAGTGGACTACTTGACTGAATTTTTATTCCCTTGGTAGATGGATTCTTTGAGGTGATATTAGGCAATGTGTGTTTAGCCACTTTAAAATGTCAAATACTTCCCATCCAATAATGTGTGTGCTCCCAAGCCAATTTTGAAGCCAAACACATTTAGACTTGTTCATTCTACACCTATATTACCCATAACCCAAGCAACCCAAACACTAAGCCAACCCTCACTTGATTGATCTTGTTAAGGCTGAGGAATAAATGTAAATGTGGTCCAATTGTCAAATGGCGTGTACCGAGGCAAATAAGTGTTGAGTGTAAAAATATGTGCAAAAGTCAAAGGCAAGAAAATAGAGCAAAGAAACAATCAAAAGAAAAGAAAAGAAAAAGAAAGAGAAGCAAATGAAAATAAAAATAAATAAGAAATTAGAAAAGGAATATGCTTCAATTGCCTTGTTTAAATTGTAAACACTACTCAAAAGGGTAACAAGAGTAGTTAGTGATTGCACTTGGAATTTATGTAAGCCTGGAAGCTTTAATGTATACGTGTATTGAGAAGTGGTATTACATGAGAAATTAAATGTTTAAACGTAGAATGTATTGCCTTAACTTGGTTGATTAGTGCATTGTGCCTAAATTCCTATTCTTTCTAATCACCAATCCCCTTAACCCCATTACAACCAAATGGAAAAGACCTAGTTGATCTTAGGGGAAGTCTAACTTGGGAATATTTGTCGATGCATGCTCTTTCCACGTTCATGGCACTTGGTTCTTTCATGAGACTGTTTCACTAAAAAGAGTGTTTATCTTGTATGAAATGTATGCAACAACTTTGATTTCATTACATAAACTCTTTTACATACATATTGCATGAGTGTGAACCTAGGTTCTGAGAGGAAAAATAAGAGAGAACCCAAGTGAGAACTTAGATCGAAGCGAATTATGCTCAGGGCGTGAGAGTGAGTAGTTTCCAAGGCAATGGCATTTAAAGTGTGAGATTCGTGTCGTGCGAGTTTCCCTCTTGTGGTGCCTTGGAGTTATTTAGAACATTTTGCATTAGCATCTTCCTCACTCCCATTATCTCTTACTTGTCTCTCAGTTAGTTGGCTTGCAACTTATTTGTTTGAGTCTAAGTGATTTTTTAGATCGAGTCATGTTTGCGTGTTTAGAGTTATATTTGGTTTTGTTTGGAGTTTGGTCTAGGATGAGCAAAGGTTTGGTTTAGCGGTATTTGATTGAGCCAAAAATGTTATACATTTTGGCCCTCATATCCTTTCTCTCTGTTTTGTTCTTTAGCATTTTTATGTGTATTTATGGCTCGTTTGGTTTTTATTGCAGGCATTAGGTAAAAAGGCATGAATGGGGGCAAAATGGACCAATTAGTGCACATATGAAGTGAAGGAAACAATAGTGCATGGGTAGCAGACCCATGCACTACCCGTGCTCTCACCCGTGCACCGGAAGGTGGATTTTGAGACGAACTAACTGCATGGGTAATTGCACGGGTAACACCCATGCACCCACCCGTACAGTTCACCAGACCAAGGAGCAAGGCCACGGGCGAAGGCAACTACATAAGTGGTGCACTGGGACATCCACCCGTCCACATACCCTCGCACATTGTGCAAATCTGAGGGGAAATAAAGACTGCATGGGTAACTGCACGGGTAACCTACCCGTGCTATACAAGATACCAAGCTCGCCACATCGGCATTTCGGCTTAGTTTTTGAAGGAAGTATAAATACTTTTCAATCTTATTTTTGAAAGAGGAGAGACCCCCGACCATACACCATTTTCCATTTATTCTTTCTCTCTCTAAATCCCAAAAACCTTTCTCACCAAAAACCCATCATCATCTTCATAAATTGCTACTCATAAGGACATAGGAGGTGGATTGAAGCTTGAAGAAAGAAGGTTCTACATGGATCCTTTCTACTTCCCTCATTTTTATTCTTGTATTCCATTTTTTATGAGTAGCTAAATCCTATTAAGGGATTGATGTTATTCACTTGTAAATATGGGTATTTGTAATGAACTCAATATCTTTTATTAAAATCTGTCTCATTTGTTCTATTCTATGTTTTACTTGATTTCAAAAGCAATTTGTTTTTGATTGTACATGACTCTCTTCATGTGTTGTTTGAGAAGTTATATGTGTAGAGAATCAAGTATACATGATGCTTGGCTCTCAAAGCTCAATTGAATAGGAGGATTGAACAAGGGTACATGACCCAAGTAATATCCGAACCTATTAATCTCACCTAATTCTAATCTTTCATGGGTAATCAAGACTATACATCCTAGGATTGTTTGCATATGATAGATTAAGCATCAACCTATACATGATGGGTTGGTGATTTTTAACAAAGAGATTTGTCCCTTATGTGATAGATGTTCTTTCATTGTATAACCAATTCTGGGTGGCCAATGCTATACATGATGGTTTAGGCACTCACAAGTGGAAAATAATCACTCATATACATCCTAGGGTGGTTACATTAGTTAATGACAATTAATGTGAGTTCATTCTTTACCCATTGTTTGCTAGTTGAATTCGTCAATTCCTTAATCCACATATCACATATCCATACTTTTTAGATTAGTGCATTTTAGTTTAGTTTACATTTTAGTTTTACTTTTTCTCAAAAACCATATAATTTTACTTTTCTTGCATTTTTAACTAAAGCATTAGTTTAATCATAACTATTGCTCGATCTCTGAGGAACGATACCCATACTTGCCACATGCTAGTTTTATACTTGTTTGAGTGCATCTTGGGATCTTATCAATTTGTTTGAATATTGCATGTCACGACATATATAAAAATGCAAGTTCAAGTAAGTTGCACATATGAGTTAGCTTCAAGATTAGTGTCAAGTTGTTGAGAATTTTAGATAGCTAGCTTTGTTTTACTAAAACTTGACATGAACTTAGCTATCTTACATAATTGTTATGATAGTTGAAATCTATTGGTTAACTTTACTAGAAATTCATTTTTTGAAATCTACATGGTGTTGAATGTTTGTTAAGACTTTTAGAGAAAGTCATTTTTATATGTTTGTTTGAGTTGAAAATGCTTAGTTTTATTCTCTTGGGATGACACACCAATAACTTGTTGTCATGAGAACAAACTTGCCAAGAGAGCTCAAAAAAAGGGCGAGACTTAGCATTTGATGAAAAATGCTTGCTAAGGTATTTCTATATCCTAATACTTGCATATTTTGTTTTTCATCTCTCTACTCATTGTTTGCACTACATCATGTAGCATGTCATTTTTAGAGAACTTAGTGTAATACACATATAGTTCTCATTGACATTTGCTCTATAAAGATCTTATGGTAATGTTGTTCACAAAGGTCTTATAAATGATGTGTGAAATATGTGTTTGAATGATGAGTGGCATATGTTTTGAAAAATATGAGCTTCATATTCTTTGAAAGCTACTCTCTTGAGAAGTAATGATCTTAAGTAAATCTCTTTTATTGCTTTTAGATCATGTGCTTGTAAGCCATAAAACTTGGTTTTAAAAATGCACTTTGCTTCTCTTGTATGTTTTATTGTAGTAAGTTGAGTTTGAAAATATGTAAGTTGTGGATACACCTTGATGTTTATGACTAGTACATTTAAGATGAGCTATGGTTAGTATCCATTTTGCTTCGGCAACTACAAAGAATTCAACGAGCACCTTCATGGAATGGGCTACACACTTTGGTTATGCAGCCACCCAATGTAGGAAAGGGCTACACCATTATGATGAGTGAAAGCCGTCGTGAAGAGTATATGATTATGTTTGAAAAATCAAAGAAGTGTTGAAAAGAATCAATAAAAAAAATATTTGATTCATAGCCTAAATATAAAAAAATATATAAAAAAATCTTAAAGGAGTATTGCTCGAGTTGAAAAATCAAGTATTGCTTGGCTTGAAAAATAGAAATGGGATGACAAGCCACATGCACACACACACTCTCATATGCTGAAATCTATTCTTTTAAAGCAAAAATTTCGGATGATAATCGGTTTGACATTTTTATAGAAAAGCTTAAGATGAATAGATGTGGATATGATTTGCATGTTGATTATCAAATTACTCCTCTATATATGCTTGAAGCAAATTTCACACTCACACACACACACACACACACACACACACACACACACACACACACACACACACACACTTTTGTTTATAAGTATTTTGATATTCTAGCAATTTGAGAAGAATTATGAGAGAGATTGAAAATCTTGGTGTATCTCTCATAGTTTGTGAAGCTTATTTTGTTGAATTTATTTTCAAATTTCTTGAATGTGTGAGTGTGTGGATATCATTGTGAACACTATTCTATCTTGATCCTAGATAGAGCACTTATCAAGAGGGAGCATAGTATGTTAAACTTTTGTTCTCTTTTATGATATGTTCACATGATTTGCTTTGTTATATGTTGACATATTGATTGATTAGAATAATTGAATGATAAGAATGCATGATATCTATCTTGAAATAATTGTATGAATGTGTTGGCAATACATTTTTCCTAATTTGGGGTTGATAGTAGTTGATATTGCAATGAATTCCTTCATTCTTGAGGTTGATAGTAGTTGTATTTACAACCAATTCCCTCTAGCTTGAGGTTGATTGTGATTGATACCAATTCCTCCATTTATGGATGAATCTTGTTGTTAAATGCATTTGTTGAATTTGGTAAAATGTACCAATGTGCTTAAAAAAGAACATTTATGCATTTATGATTCATTATTTCATCATATGTCTTTTTATGTTTATTTTTGTCAACGAACACTCACTTGTGCCTCTTTTCCACTCATGTATTTTTGTTTTGTAGTGTTAACAACAAAGACATGGGAAGAAACAAGGGTTCTATTTCTATCCATTCATCAAAACCCATAGCCAAAACCAAATCTACTTCAACAACCTCTAAAAAACCCAAAGCCAACAAGTTGAAAGCCTTAGGTGTTATGGCAACCAAGAAGCTTATTCAAGTTAGGGGTTTTGATTTGGTTGAGGGTTCTTACATTTACCACTCTATACATGAAAGGCATTGGGATACTTGGATAAATTCTATTGGGGTTGTTAATGAGAGCCTTATAAGGGAGTTTTAGTTTGAGTATAAGGAAAGCACAACCTTTGAAAATGCCTTGGTGAGTGTGAGAGGGAAAACATTTAGAATCTCCTCTGATAGCATCAACAAGTTCCTTGGTATTTAGAATGAGATTGTTTCAGAACTACTTGATATGGATAACATTGATCACTTAAATCTTATGGGGAGAACTTTATGTGAGGATGATGGTTTTGAATGGGGAAAGAGAGCATATATAGGTCAAAATGAGTTGACCAAGGTTAGTGAGTTGACCAAGGTTAGTGCCTTTTGGCATCTATTTGTTTGTGCAAATCTTGTAGGATCTATAAATGCTTCCGAGCTTAACAAGGAGAAGATCAAGATTGTGTACGCCTTGGTGACAAACAAGCCTTTGAACCTTGGTGATCTCTTAATAGAACATATAGAGAGTGTGGCTACTTCATCAAGATTGGACAAGAAGTTGGCTTTTCTGGGGTTGCTTACTCACTTTTGAATGAAGCTAAGTGTTCCGATGCTTGAAGATGATGTGCTTCTACCTCCCTTGGAGAAATTTTGTGACAAGCGTTTGGTGATTATGTCATACAAAGAAAAAGTGAAGGCTAGTGACACTTGTAGGCTTTTTCTTGAGCACTATGAGCCACATGTTGTGACAAGCACAAATCCTTTACCGGAATAGGCCATGCAATTTCAAGAAGGGCTTATGACTAAGAATAGAGAGTTTGATGCTAAAGTGGTGAAACTAAGTGCTACGGTGATACAACAAGATGAAAATATCAAGTATTTGGAAGACAAGATTGCCTCTAGCAATTCATTCGCTACAAAGCACTATGTGAGATCAATAACAAGAAGAACTTTCTTTGATGATGCTTGATCTTGAGGTATCATGTTTTTTTAACCTTTTGGCTTCATTTATGTCAAATAGAGGGAGAAAAACAATGATACTAATGTTTTGCTTTCTTAATCTTAGGATTCTTTAGTTTGTTTAGTTTTTGGTATTTTGTGTGTGTTTTATTTAGTATCTTGAATTCTTGGTTTGTAATATTTGGATATTGGTTATATTTTGTTGATGGGTAGTATGCATGTACTTAGGGGGAAACATGTGTATCCATTTGAACTCTAATTGACTTGTATCTAAATATCTTTCCATATATATGTATGTTTCTCTTGTATATGCTTTGTGTTTCAAGATAATCCTAGGCGATTACAAGAGAAGACTACATGGAAGAATTCAAGACTTGTTGAAGATTAGTCTAAGGGAACTAACTCATTGTAATATGAGGGTGTGATTTGTGACCAATCTTCATTTTGTATGTTTTAGTATTTGTATAGGTGTTTTGACATAGAATTTGCCAAAGAGGGAGATTCTTAGGTTTTTGAGATGTGTATTTGCATAATTCTATATCAAAATGACATTTGCTTTGTATTGATTAGTTTTCTAGGATTTGTGGATAAACAAGCTTCAAGGAAGATTGGACAACATTCAAACAAAGTGGTGGCTACAAGAGGAACAAAGCTAAATTGCTTAGCAAAAGGTATATCGAGACCTTCTTCCTCTTGCAAGGCCTAGGCACACACATACATTGCATTTATATGTGTCCCCGCATCGTTGTACTAAATTTGGAATAATACAATTCACACACTTGTTCATGTATGCACATGCATTAGACTTAATTTGACAATTGTTGTAAAATTGCATGTTCTAGGACTATATCTAGGAAATAGCATACTTGTGTGTTTCTGTATTTATTTGTTTGTGTTTCTATGTTATTGAACTTGATTTTGAGTTTATATTATTCATCATTGAGTTCCTCTTGTTTCGTTTACTCATTCATTAAGTTTCGAGTTCAAAATAAGAAGTTACGAAACTTTCTGTGTCTTAATCGTACTTGGATTTCATCATTGAATTTCAAGTTGAATTCTATATTTTTTGTGAAATTTTTTGTGATGTCCTTGTGCGTGAGGGAGTCCTGGTTCGTAATGCGAAAATGGATTTGAATTCAGAGTTCTGAGGCCGGAGAACGGTCAAAGAACTCTTAGGTGAGCAAAGGGAGGAGAGAAACTAAGCAAAGAGGGCAAAGCTCCTCTCCCCGTGGAGGCGTGTGGCCTCCACGGGAATATCAGCCATCCGCCCCCATGGAGCCCACACGTGCCTCCATAGGATGGCTGATGTGGCCGCTCTTGATTTGTTGCTTTTTTTTGTTTTTTAATTTCCCTCCTATATATTCACTTTCCCTCTCATTCTTGACCAAGAAGAAAAACTTGAAAACAATGTGCAGAAATTTTCTCTCCAATTGTGCTAACTTCCAAACACCATAACTTTCATATTCATAGTCCGAATCGAGTGATTTGAATTAGGAGAATCTTCTTCTATCAGTACTCTATCATTTCCATAAGAGTTTGAAGTCGTTTGATTGAGTTTTCCGGTAGCTTCACTAACAAAAACTTGACAGCACAGTTTCACTTGAGGTATTGATTTCTCTCTTGATTTTGCTCTTCAAGTTTTCAATCACCTTGGGTTTTCTTCTTCTATATATGTATGTTCGATGTCTAAACATTGATTAGAGTACTGAAGTCTGATAGAGCTACTTTGAGCTTTAATTGACTTACATGTTGATTAAGTTTTTTTTTTCCAAATCTATGTTTTCACATGTTTGTGGAGTTGTATTGTGCTAGCTTCAAATCTAGGACTATTTTTTATATTTATTGATTTGATTTGATGATTGATAGTCTTATCATATGCTAGGTCACTTTAAATAAATATTTGTTTAAATATCATAGTTGATTAATGATTTAGGGCTTGATTGAATTTATGTGATTATTTTGTGAATCTAAGCTCAAATATTTTGCTAGAAATTCTTTTTTGGATTTATCAAGTTGATTCTAGCATTTTTATGTGATTGAACATAATCTAGGTTTTTACGTGTGTTAGGTGTTTCACATACACTAGATTTATTGTTCATGTTACAAGTTTTACATAAATTTGTTTTTGAGCTTTTGTTGAAAAAAATCTAGTTCTTCATTTTATATGCCTAATCCATGTGGAAGCGAGGTACCCTGGTACCTTGCCGATTGGAATCTCCCCTGGATCTGGTATCGCGGGCTGACTGGCACTAACCTTCAGCGACCATTCAGAGGCAAATGCTTGCTACAAAGGCCGTGACCTGCTGGTCTAGATTGGTAGGTCCAGCTGCCGGGGTAGTAGGTACCTAGGGGGTAACCCGCACGGTAGTTGATGGCTTCGAGGCGAGTTTGTGACCCTTTCCCCATTTCTTCGGCTTCTGACCCTTTCAGGTTGAAGTGTTTGACTGGTGTCCCAACGGATCAGGATGATCTTGAGAGGATTGGAGCTTCATTTTGATGGTATAGTAAGAAAACGAGGCATGCTGGCTTTCTTTTGAGGGCGTGGTGTTCCCACAGACGGCACCGAAAAGTGTTAACGGAAAAATCCACTCGGGGAGTGAAATTTTAGTTGGCACCCTCGCCTACTATCAGTAGCAGTAGCGGGATAGGTACCTTTGATACCGGGGTCCCTTTTTATAATCGAAGGCAAGAAATAAAATGATGGAGAAGAAACAAAAGGAACCGAGAGATATAGAAGAACACTGTTTTATTAAATAACACTATAACAAAGTTACAAAGCATACACTCTTCTCTCGTTTCTCACTCTTTTACACAGGGTGGTGGTGGAGAAAGCGTTTATGTCGATAAGTGGATATTTTCTTCCAATGATCATCAATTGACTCTCACTAGCTTCGGAGAATTTCAGAGGAAATTCTACCGAAAATTAGTCTCTTTTTCTTTGGCAATCAAAAACAATTGAGAGTCCCCCTTCTCTACCCTTCAAAGTCGTATATATAGTTCTCTAAAGAATCTCCTCAAAATCTGGTTGTATTGATGAGAATCATTGAGATGTCCTTTTTTAGGAGTTGAAAGGCATTTGTGTGGGGCTGAAGGTGCGAGATTTGATCCCATTAATCATTGTTGAATTCAAGTTCTGATTTGGTTGACCATTAGGTCTTATTAATGGCGCTTTATTTTGGTGATGAAGTCAACTTTCCTTCTTCGTGCAGCTTGGAGGGAAACTCTGATTCTGAGTTTTTGGTAGATCGAGGTGCTGGTATACCAGTTTGATGGAGCTTGTTCTACTTCTTGATGAAGTGGTGCTTGTGTCATCATGATCATTCTCGTATTGCTTGGTAGGTAAGGTATCTGCCTTGGAGGGGCTCAAAATATATATCCAGGTACTAGGTACATGGTGGAAGTCGAGGCAGTACCAAGGCAGGTATCGAGGTACAAGGTGCCTTGATTGAGGTCGAGGTGCTTGTAGGGTGCTGGGCGTGCAAGTTATCATCGTACCGGTCTTAAGTTAGTTTTAGGAGCTTCAGTAGGGCGAGGTACATGCTTTAGTTAACTCGCGAAGCTGATGTCCTATCTAGAAAGATAGGTAGTCGAGGTCCTGACCTTATCAAGTATCGGCTCCATCTAAGTAATGGTATCGATCTCACTGGTCACCTAGAATATCAGGATGATTCTTCCCAGGTAGGTCTTTGTCGAAAAATTCTCCTTTGGTCCCTTGCCAGAAAACCCTGTTAACAAATGTGTTAACGGAAATTTTACTAGGGATGAGAGATATCAGTTAACACCCTCAAGACCATTACCACGGAGGTGATGGCCGGAGGTTGATTGTTTAAATGATTTGCTCGAATCACGACTACTAATACAAGACGAATAAGAACAAATTAGCTTTATTATCTATAGTATGTAATGTACAAAAATCTCTCCGGGGTACAGTAGGGTGGCACTCTCGTACCTGTCGAAAAGTAGTCTCCTCATTTCTGCTCATGCTTGATCGTTTTATACATAGTCTAGATTGGTTCCATTTGCGACTTTACCGCCATGATATTCTCAATCCTTTTCCTCCTTATGGGGTGGGATCTTTTTATTTAAACATCATTGACTTTGGTTTAATGATGAATTCGAGAGTATCGTAGGCGGAGATAAGTTTGTTTCCTTTTGGATTCAATCATTCAATCACTTGTTCTACACGTAATTTTTTCATGTTTGTTGTAGGTATGATCTCATGTGTCTCCATGGTATGATTCTTCATGGAGGATGGCGAGTATGGCACTTATTGTTAAGTAGAGCGACATGTCCTGGTCTTGGTGCTAGGAGCTTGGTCCGACTTTCCAGGTCCATTGGAGCTTTAAACGGCTTACTGTAGTCGCTTTTTGATGGCAACAGGCTTTAACGAGCTTCCTCATACCCATCCTAATAGGTCCGAAACTCCGTTCGGTGAGGTGGCGAAACATTGTAATACGAGCTTAAAGCCTAACAGTTTCTCTTTGAATTTGGTGAGGAAGGCAGGCTTCCAGGGAGGTTGCGAGGTAGTCTCGACCTCAGTGTCGGAAGCTCGATCCGGTTGTGTCGGGCTTCGTCTGGGGTGTTTCCATAGCTCGGTGACCTTTCTTTATTTTTTATGAGGTGGCTTCGTGGCCTGACCTCGGGAAGCTCTCCATGGTGGATAATTTTCAGACCTGGATTCGGGCTAGGAGGGAGTAGAATTTTCCTTTGGTCCTTGGCCAAATTTGGCTATTAACAGAATGACTTGCACCCTTGACCTTGTAAGTTCCTCATATTTTGATTGGGTCATTTCGTCGACAAACCACATTAGGCCTCTTTGTTCGTGATCAAGCTTCAATGACATCTTGAAGCTCAAGAGCACTTCAAAGGTATATCACTTGTGCTTAACTCTCTTTGAAGAGAATTATTTGCACACACACACACACACACACACACACACACACACACACACACACACACACACACACACACATACACACACACACAATTTCATGCATGCCTTATACAACTTGCATTTGTGTCCTTTGAACTTTTTTATGTGTGCTTTCTTTACACTTCTCACACATACACCTCGTTGTTAGTTCTAATTGTGGTTGTATTCTATGTAATTTGTTTCCCTATACTTGATCGGAAACGTCCGCGTATGTATGTTGGTGTGCTTTTCTTAACGGGATGAGGGAGTTTCCCAGTGTGCGGGTCCCTACCCGCGCACTTACTAGCATATTGGTTCTGATGGTCAGTTGGTTGTCTCTGGTGTGCGGTTACCGTATGGGTCTCTACCTGCATAGTCTTTGGAGGGAGCTCTATGCGCGGGTGTTACGCGGGCTGACTACCCGCGTAGCCTACCCGCACACTGAGGTCTTTTCAGCTTCTTTTACTAAATTTTTCCAAAACGACGTAGCTTTACTTTGACCTCATATAGATATATATGTCATCTTCTCTCTATTTCGTGCCAAGGAGTCCAGAATTGTTTCCTAGTGAGAGAAGGTGATTTTCTAGAGAGAGATATGCCCAAGAACCAATTTTTACTCAACCAAACTCATACCCATATGCATCTAGGTTCATTCTTGCATATTTTCTTTGTGGGTCTTCATACTGTTCTTGACTAGGTAATTCAACATGACTTAGAACTTCTTGTTTCATCTTTATGTTCTATTTTGCCTAGGATTAGCAATTATTTGTTGATTATTGCTTGTTTCTTTGGTTAAGTATGTTCTTGAATATGTTTGGAATGTTGTTTGTTGGTTGAGAATACATGTTCATTGATAGCTAGTCCTTAGGACTATTGTGCCCTCTAGCTAAATCTTCTTGCTTTACATTTAGATATTGATATCTATGATTGTTGTGTATTGCCATCTTGAATTCCTAGATAAGCATTTACTGTAGCTTAGCATTAATTGCATCTTTGAATATTGCCATATATTCACATAGGTTGTTTATCTCTTCATGGATTGTTAAGTCTTGTGGCTAAGTGATTTAGTTCTCAAGCTTTGGTTTAGAATCACTATTAAAGGCCCGTCGGGTAGAGTGAAAGGGTTAGTGACCAAGAATGGTGTGACTAGAGGTCAACCTAGGTTGTAAACTTTCATTCAAATAGTGGATTTGAGGACCATGTGTGGCTAGAAGGATAACCCGTGAGTTTTGCTCTGCTAATATGGGGTAGAGTTGTCAATATTGACTAATCAAAAAAAGTTGGTAATTAACTTGATTAAAACCTATTCACCCCTCTATAGGTTAGTTTAGACAAACTTTATTTATTTTCAGACCCCATATGACTAGAGATCCTGGCCTCAAGGTCATTTACCATTGCTTCGCCCTATCCTTGAGGCAGTACTGGAAGCACCTCATATATAACTGCTCTCTAGTCAAAGTCGCCTGATGGGCCAAAATGGGAAAGGTCTCCAATACCGCTTGACACGCTCCGGACGGTACTTCTAATATTACACAAATGAAAATGGAGCGTGTGAGTCTACAACCCTCCACAAGTGTACGAGTCTTTGTATTGTATACCAGACACAAATAAGGGTTATCATTCCCACGATGAAATGAGTTCTAAAAGTTATTAACCTAATTTAAATCACTACAAATTACAATAGTTCAACTGAAAATTACTCTATAGAAAGTGTTAAGTTATACTAACCTAGCTTGCAGTCATCTAATTGGGAACAAGTAATTTCACTAACAAAATTTAATCGAAAGATATCGAAATTCAAAAAATATACGAGAGATGTTGGGGAGTTAATGATGCAATATGTTTCTACCAACTTCACCACCTAATCTCAATCAAATAAGATCCATTACTAAGAAGAAAGGTCAATTCATTCATTAATTACTAACTACCCTCTTTTATCAAATAGCTCTAACCTACAACTAGGTTGGTCAAGATGATTTGTCTTCTTTACAGATTCAAGCAAAACCTACACTAAGATTTTCAACTATATAATAGATCTAACTTTTCATGCTCTAAAATTCATGCTTATATATCATATAAAACTTCTAATTCAACATTCATCATGAAGACATATTCAACATAAGTGCAAACTTAATGGATGGAAAAGATAGATATATTAGGTGATTACAAAAGGTGATCACATATATACAAACATCAATCACCCAACAAGAGAGATTTAGCTACTAATTACAAAGAAAATACATGAAAAGGAAAGAGAAAGATAAAGAAACCGCTTTGTGTTCTTAGATGCTTCTCTATAGCCTTACTCAACAAATCCCTCCTTGATGTCCAAAAGTAGTGAAAATACTGCTCTTAACGTGTGTCTAACAGGGGGGGGGGTGAATAGGTTTTAATCAAGTTAATTACCAAATTTTCTTGATTAGTCAATATTAAAAATTCACTTCATAAACAAACATACAAAATCAAGTGTAAAGTGCGGAATAATAAATAACACTTGATTTTTACGTGGAAACCCTTAAACAAAGGGAAAAACCACGGGCTATCCTTCTAACCACACACGATCCTCAAATCCACTATTGTAATGATGTTTACAACCTAGGTTGACCTCTAGTCACACCATTCTCGGTCACTAACCACCACTACTACCCAACGGGCCTTTATAGTGAATCATTGATCACTTTGCTTGCCAACCACACCTTGGTTGCAAGACTTCACTTGCTTGTGCACTACACCTTGTAGTCACAAGACTTCACTCTCAAGAAGAGATTAACAACCTAAGTGAATATATGAATACTCAAAATGCAAATAATGCTAGGCAACACTAAATGCTTATCTAGGGATTAAATTTGACACTAAGTACAAATCCTAGATATTAATGTCTATATGAATGCTCATAAAGACCTAACTAGATATAGATGTGCAAGTCTAAACTCTAGTCATCAAACAAAGCCATATCAACACATGTTGTCACACAAAATGGCAAGGACAATAAATGCAATTAACAAATGCAATCAATGAATCCTAATTAGCTAGAGGGCAAATATGTCCTATATGCAAGCTATCACAATACAAACCCAATCATACAAAAGAACTCATAGATAGATGCATTAAATAGAGTCCTAGCATTTAATCAACGAATAAATGCAATAAAAACACAATCTTGGAAAGTATGAACAAATGATAAAGATGAGGTTTTTGTTCAACTTACCAAGTCAACTAATGATGAAGACCCATGCCTTAAAGATGCTTAGAAATGCATGAAGATGATGGTTTTTGGGTTTGGAGAGTCAAGGAACAAAGCTTGAAGCTTTCTCTCTCTAAGGGTTGTTCTCTCTCATAAAAATGGGTTCATGAAGCTCTCAAACGAATTGGGGAAGAAGAGAACATATATATAGAAACCCTAGACAAAACTGCGTCGTTTTGGGCTTGGGAAACAAAATCCCGTCAATACCGCTCGCTGGACCGCGGCTCGGGTAAGTGCCCATACCTCAGTACATGCAGCGATGCATCGTCTGGATAACATTGCGTCGGGGACCGCTGTGCATGCAAAGCACAGGCTGCGGTCTAGGCAGCAGGGGCCTACTGAAGTATACCGCGGTATGGACCGCTGCGTATACAAGTGCACAGACCGCAGTCTTTAACGCATGCACCTTCTGGAACCAACCGCTGTTGGGACAGCGACGGAGGCAAGTGCCCAGCAAGCGACCTGCACTGCGGTAAAGAGGAAAATCCTCTTTTCCAGGCAGACTCAACACACTAATCTAATATGCAAAAATGTGCAAGTGTGGAGTGTGATGAATGGCATACAATGCATCATTCAATAGCATGTAATCAAGAATATAATGCATGCAAGTGAGTGTGTGCAACTAAAATCTCTTCAAAAGAGTCAAGTCAAGTAAACTACCTCTCTTGAAGCACTATGGGATCTTGGAAGCTTGTTGATGAAGAACCACAATAATACCTAAGCTACCCATTACAAATAATCCCAATGTGATTTGTCATGAAATAAGCCAATCATAGAAATGAGGTTCTTACAAGTAGCTTTTAAATATGTAGAATATTCTAAGAAAGCTTATTTAAAAGTGATTTAAACTATTCTAGAAGAAAAATAAAATGTTTGATCTAAGGTGATTTCAAAAGGAAAATGATTGTGAAAAAGGGTTTCTAAAGTTCTTAAAAAGACACAGCATACTTTTTGCCAAAGAAAAGTGAGTTTATATAGTGGGGAAAAGTTCTGAATAAAAAGCCACTTGAAAGCTGACGTGGCATGGGATCTACTACCAGGATCTGCGAGTTCAACTCGCAGATGCACGTCGTAGATTTCCGTAATCTTGATTTGCTACTTCAATCTGCTGGTTAGAACATGCAAAATCCTTTTACGAAGATAATCTCTGACTTCGTCTACCAGTTTCATGTCGCAGATCTTCTGATGTTGAACTGCTTGGTAAATCTCGCAGAATGGACTTCATAGAAAAATGTATGGATCGTCTGAAAAATCTACCCTTGCCATGCCTACCTAACTAAGTGATAAGGCATAAGAAAAGAACTGGCTTAACATCGTTCCTCATCTGACCTACTGTGAGAATGTCGTCCTTCAGCCAATATCCCTCATCATTATACTCCCCATACTGGATAATGTAAGATCGTGGCCACCACAAATGCAATGTAGTGCTGTGGGTTCGCAGCCTCAGTGAATAGCATAAAAAGATGTTCTAAAGCACCAATTCTGTCTTCAAGTTCAAGTGTTTGAGAGGGTAGTTTGGAGCCACCCAGAATTCCACCGGTCTTATGACCAGGTCATTTGCAAGGTCCATATGCTGCCGGACGAAAAGATCATTCTAAGTCACTCCATCTCTTATCCTTTCTGCCATTGCAGGATCATCTGGGAGCTCAGTTCTGCAGTATCAGTTTATGTCTCCCACATCTACATAGACCTCTCTCCCCTAACTATCATATGAGCACCTCTCTTGTACTCATTGGAGTTCATCCTTACATAGAACTCCTCTACAATCCTTCTGCAACACCTTGGGAGGGGTGCTTGTGTATGTTCCCCACCCCCTCTCATTCACCATCTTAGGTATGGAGGTAGATCCAAGCTCTTGTGATGCTATTCCTTTCTCCACAATCATAGCTCGCCCCTAAGAAATTCCAGCTGGTTCTCGAAATGTTTGTTTAGGGTACATTTTGGTGGAAGCTTCTTGTCTGACTTCTTGGTCTTCTTGCCTGACCCTTGGCTAATTTTCTTCGCCATATTCTTGATTCTTGTTGACAAGGTGTAACCAAATCGGCACAAGAAAATAGGGTAATTTAGGCTCATGTGCACACTTGCAATGGACTTAAATGATCAATCATATAAACCTCATAACATTCTTCTTAACATGCTTTTCCAAGGTCTTCCTAGGTCTAGTTCTAAATTCATACATGGATGATTGCCTAGGACCATTCAACCAAGACATATCATGCAAATCATTGGCTTGTTTAAACTTGCGAATGTATTCAAAACATCTAGGTCTTATATGTCCTACCATATTGCAATAATGACAAATATGTATGAATTTGAGAAGCTTACCATTAACTTGAGCATCCAATGCATTTTGCCTTCTCACATATTTACCTCTTTGGTGAACAACCCTTGATGCTTTGCCTTTTGCATTTGAAGATGATGAATATTGTCTTTGGCCTTGTTGAGTTTTTCCTTTAGCATTCATTGTTAATATTGAGACACCTCCGGTAGCATCCATCGCTTTACCGTTAGAGAGTGTACCTACATTCATTTTGATACTTGCTTTGACAAAAGTAGGTTTGCTAGTAGAAGAAGTAATCTTCTCATTAACATATCCTAAACCACTTTTGTAACTTGGATGTTTTCCAATCTTAGTGAGAGTTTCTACTTTGTTAGAACTAGATGACATCTTGCTTATCACCTTATCAACCTCATTAAGCTTATCATTATACTCACTAAGTTTGACTCTAAGTACATTTTCAAGTCTTTTAGCACAATCAAGAGAATTATATCTTAGTTCAATTTCATGTTTTAAAACTCCTAGTCTTTCATTACTATCTTTCAAGTTATTTTCAAGAATAAGGATTTTGTCTTTAAGCTATTTATTCTCTTTTAAGCTAAGTTCTTGAATTTCTTCTAGCTTTTTATAAAGAGACATATTCATCCTAGAGATTCTCTCATTCTTTTGAACAAGATCTTTCATCTTTTAATTTCCTAAGTTAATAGGCTTATTTTCAGCACTAGAAGACATGAAGGATAAAACTTCCTTAAACATGATTAATCTACAAAAAAACACAAACACTATAAAAAGATCTATCTAATTACCCCTAGACACCTGCTCTGATACCAATTGAAATTTCCTTAATACTTGTAGTGTCAAATATACCTAGAGGGGGGGGGGGGGGGGGTTGAATAGTTATAGTCTCAAAATCCTTGCAATTTCTTTTTCTTCACAAGATAGACAATATCACAAGGAAGCTTTAACAAGTATATTGATTCAACAAAACAATATGAATACAATTAAGCAATGAATGAATCAATACAAATTCCAAGAAAGTAGAGACAATAAAAAACAAAAATCAGCACAAAGGATTTTTACGTGGTAAAACCTCAAAAATGAGGAAACATCCAAGGGTTGATACCACAACCACCGGTAAAAAGAAAATCACTATGTCAAATAGGTAATACACACTCAAGAGGCAATCAATACAAGATTCACTCTCCTAGCTATCTACACCTATTTACCGTCGGGCATAATGAACTTACTATGCCAATTTCCTATCCAAGACCTCACGTCTCTAGGAAGATACCGTGCTTGTCTATCCAAGTCCTCCCGACTCTAGACAAGACTTCCTTGCTTAGCTATCTGGATCACCCTGATCCTAGACAAGACTTCCAATGCACAAGTCAAAGAATCACTCTAAGAAATGTGACTTCCAATGCACAACTTGAAGAATCAATCTCCAAATGTGACTTCCAATGCTCAAATTGAAGAATCACTCTCCAATATGAGACTTCCACTGTCTTCACAAGGCAAATAATCTAAGTGAATGTAAATGATGCAAACACAAAAAAATAAAGCAAGTTGATCAAACACACTCTATGAAGAATTACTTATGAACAAGTGATAGGAAATCTATATTAAGCATTCAAACTCATTCAAAAAAATATCTAGAAGCCTAAACATGTCAATCAAAGCTAGTATAACAAGTGAAAATACACAAAGTGTGTCTAATACAACCTAGAGGGGGGGGGGGGGGGGGGGGGTGAATAGGTTTTAGTTGATATATTACCAACTTTTCGACTTAATCAATTTTAATAATCCTACTCCATATTAGCAATCAATCAATCCAATATAAATATGCGGAAAACAATAAAAACACAAGGATTGATTTACGTGAGAAACCCTCCAACTGGGCAAAACTCACGGGCTATCCTTCTAGCCACATACGGTCCTCAAATCCACTATTTGAACGAAAGTTTACAACCTAGGTTGACCTCAAGTCACACCTACTTGGTCACTAACCCTTTCACTCTACCCAACGAGCCTTTAATAGTGATTCTTGACCACAAGCTTGTGCACTAACTCTCTTAGTCACAAACCTTAACAATCAATGAAGAGGTTTAACAACCTATGTGAATATGTAAAAGATATTCAAACATGCAATTAATGCTAGGCAACAATAAATGCTTATCTAAGGATTTAAAGATGTCAATAAATGCAAATCCTAGATATCAATATCTAAATGCAAATGCATGAAGATTTAGCTATAAGGGTAAAAATGTCCTAAATGCTAGCTATTAATGAACAAAGCTCTCAACCAACAAACAACAACTCAATCATGTTATAAATGCCAATAAACATAAATATGTGCAATAAAATCACATAAAAGAGCTAACCCTAGGCAAACAAGAACATAAATAAATACAATGAGATTTAGGGCATGTTCAAGTTACCTAGTCAATGAAAGCAAGAAGAATCCATGATGAGATAATGCTTGAAGAGGTTAAATGCACATGGATTTGTGTTTGGTTGAGTAAAGATGAGTTCTTGGGAGTTTCTCTCTTTAAGGGAAGCTTGGCCACTCAATAATGGCTTCTTGAACTCATCAAAACGAGCAAGGAAGAAGAGAGAGTATATATAAGGGAGCCCTAGTTAAAACAGCGTCGTTTTGGACTTAGGGCACCAAATCCCGTCAATACCGCTAGATGGACCGCGTCGCAGGCAAGTGTCCAGACCGCGGTACACACAGCAGTGCAACGTCTGGACAACAACGCGGTGCAGGGCGCTGTGCATGCAGGTGCACAGGCCGCGGTATGGGCAACAGAGGCCTACTGGACAACACCGCGACTTGGGTCTCTTTGTGTGCAAGAGTACAGGAAGCGGTATAGGAAGCATGACCCTGCTGAGGTATACCGCTCTGTATGCCGCGGTGCAAGCATGTCTTGCCAAGCGGTCTAGGCCACGCTAAGAGAAGAAATTCTCTTTTCTGGGCAAACTCAACACACTAAGTGATGTGCAAAATGTGCAAGTGTGGAGTGTGAAAAGAGGCATACAATACATCATTCAATAACATGAAGATAAGAACAATAATGCATGCAAGTGAGTGTGTGTAACTAGATCTCTTCAAAGAAAGTTAAACTAGTGAGATACCTTTGAAGTGCTCTTTGAGAGAGATGATGTCCTTGAAGCTGGATCACACTCAAGAGGCCTAAATTACCCTTACAAATAATAATCCCCAATGTAGTTTGTCGACGAAATAAGCCAATCAAAATATGAGGAACTTACAACAAGTTTTTCAATGAAAATCACACAACTAACTTTGAAATCAAGTGAACAAGTTAACACTTGAAGTATTAAACATATTCAACAAACAAAAACCAAAATAAGAACTAGGTTTTGAAAAATCAAAATCATGATCAACAAGTTCTTGTTCTGAAACATGTGATCAAATCTAGAAATCATCAATCAAGATCAAATACACAATGTGATTCTAGATTTAAACTCATATTCTTCAAGAATAGCAAAAATGATATTCAATCAAAACACATGAACTAATCTTGAAAGTTAATCAAACAAGTCCTAATATTGGAATCAAAATCATTTTAAACATTTTTCTCAACTCATATAAGAAGATTCATCATGTAGATCATAGAAGAAAAATGAAAGAAAAATTGATTCACTTACACACAATGACTCACGAGTAGAAATCAGACTATCACGAAACATATGAGCATTGTTTGACTCTAAAATTTCTTAGGACATGTTCCTCTCTTCAAGAAAAATAGTTTCGGCTTTTGAAAATCTAAAATAGGAGTTGATTTGAGAGAGTTGTGGTGTTTGGAAGTTGAGAAAATTAGAGAGACAATTTCTGCTCAAGTTGTCCACACCAACAACTTGTTTGAAAAAGAGATGGAAAGAGGTATTTTAAAGAGAGGGAAACAAAAGAAATTTGAAGGTCCAATAGGGGACAACCACCTCTACTTCCTATGGAGTCATGTGGCCTCCATGGGGGCAGAAGGCAGCCCTTCCCGTGGAGTCCACACGCCTCCATGGGGAGAGTTGCATGGCTTCCCCTTTTTGCCTTCTTCAACTCCCATCGCACACTCTTGTGTTCTTCGACCGTTCTCCTGCCTCCAAACTCCGATTTTGAATCGGCTTTCAGATTACGAACTGGGACTCCCTCATGCATAAGGACGTTAAGAAAACTTTCATAAAAAAAATATAGAATTCAACTTGTAAATCAAGAATGGAAACCATGTACGATAAAATCACGAAAAGTTTCTTAACTTCCTATTTTAAACTTGAAACTTAATGAATGAGTAACCGAAATGACCGGAACTCAGTGAGGAATTTTATAAGCTCAAAATCAAGTTCAATAACATAGCAACACAAACCAATAAACACAAGAATACACAAGTATGTTATTTCCTAGAGATAATCCTAGAACATGCAATTTATGAAAATTGTAAACTTTAAGTCTAATGCATATGCATACATGAACAAGTTTGTGTATTGTGTTATACCAAATTTTGCACAATGATGCAAAGACACATATGAATGGAATGTATGTGTGTGCCTTTACGCCTTGCAAGATGAAGAAAAATCTCAATACCATTAGTATTCAAGTATGCACTTTTCCTCTTGAAGATGAGCTTTGCATGAGAATTTGCTTTTCTTCTTTGAAGCTTGACCCAATCACGAACCACCTATGTAACTCAACATTACAAAGAAGGAGAGTTTTGTTATGGAATCAAGGCAACACAAATCTTAAACCTAACAATCTCCCCCTTTGGCTATTCCATGACTAAAATCTCAACCTCACCATACAATGATCACTTAAATAATCTCATGGTTGATTGCATTCTCACATCCTCACCTTACAAAGAGATCCCTAGACTAAAATGACTTCATATCTTCATGATCTCTTCTCTAAGCATCAAAAATAAATGTGAGACAAGCACAACCAAACAAACAAAGAAATCTTCTACAAAGAAGACCGGTGAGATATATTCACAAAAATAAGCAATATAAGCAAGAAACAAAACTCCCCATATCTCATATAAACAAGAATTCTTTTCTCCCCCTTAAGACAAGATCATGCATGAAATAAAAATTTCTCCCAATGGCGAGGGAATACATATCTCCCCCTTTTCGACAAGCAATAGACAAGAGATGCATGATAGAAGTATAAGATACTATGCAAATAAGTTGTATAGAGAACTAATTTAAACAAACTAAGCTCCCCCTTAACATATGCTCCACATTAGATCACCAAGTATACTTGTTCACAAGGGAATCACACAATCATACTTATCAAGCAATAAGAGAAATTATATTATAACTTTCCAAGTTCAAAGAGAGAACCATATATTTTCATTAATCTCTCAAAAACAATCTCTCATTGCTAATGAATCAAGCACATTAAGCAAAAACATGTGATTGTGTGGAATGCTTGTAGCATATATAAAAGGAGCAATTGCGATATCAACATGCGAACCACTTCAACACCTATTCATCTAAAGCATTTCCAATCAAGGTCAAACCGATTATCATCCAGAATTTTTGCTTTTAAAAGAATAGATTTCAACATACGAACATGTGTGTGCATGTGGCTCATCATCCCATTTCTGTTTTTCAACCCGAGCAATCACAATTTTTAACTATACTCCTTAAGCCTTTTTTAAACCCTTTTTTTTATAGGCTTAGAATCAAAGATTTTTCTTTTATTGATGTTTTTCAACACTTCTTTGATTTTTCTAATATAAACATATACTCTTCATGATGGCTTTCACTCATCATAATGGTGTAGCCCTTTCCTACATTGGGCGGCTTCACAACCAAAATATGTAGCCCTTTTCATGAAGGTGCTCATTGAATTCAATATAGATGCCGAAGCAAAATGGATACTAACCATAGGTCATCTATCATGTACTAAGCAATAAACTTTTAGATGTATCCGTAGTCTACATATTTTCAAACTTAAACATATAAGAGAAGCATTAGTGCACTTTTTGTAAAAGAAAATTTTAAAGATTAAGTGCATGATCTAGAAACAAAAAAAAAATTTATTTGCTCAAGATCATTACTTCTAGAGTAAGTAGCTTTCAAAGA
This sequence comes from Dipteronia sinensis, assembly GCA_033220585.1. Classification (NCBI taxonomy): domain Eukaryota; kingdom Viridiplantae; phylum Streptophyta; class Magnoliopsida; order Sapindales; family Sapindaceae; genus Dipteronia; species Dipteronia sinensis. The sequence goes on from CM065641.1 coordinate 51,524,185, forward strand.
AATTGATATTAAAAATAGATTTTGCTTATCAAGCCACTCACAATCACACATAGATATCAATCAACACAAATCATGCTAATGGATCTTCGAAGAGATTTAAATCTCTCTTTGTCCAAAGGCTTAGTGAACAAATCCGCAAGTTGATTTTTAATAGGCATATGCTCAAGATAAATAATAAGAATGTTCAACAAGTTCTCTAATGAAATGATGCCTAATATTTATGTGCTTTGTGCGTGATTGTTGAACCGGATTCTTAGAGATATTAATGGCACTTATATTATCACAATAGAGAGTCATTTTACCTTGTTCAATCTCATAATCCTTGAGAATTTGCTTCATCCAAAGAAGTTGTGTGCATGCACTTCCGGCCACAATGTACTTAGTTTCGGAAGAAGAGAGAGAGAGACGGAATTTTGTTTCTTACTTTGCCAAAAAACCAAGTTATTTCGTAAGTAACAGCAACCACCAGATGTGCTTTTAAGATCATCAATGTTTTCCGCCCAATCCGCATCACAATTGCCAACAAGAATATCATTAGTACCAAAAGAATAAAATAAACCAAGATTATGTGTTCCGTTTATATACTTAATGATTCTTTTAACGTCTTTCAAGTGAGATTCCTTAGGATTAGATTGAAAACTAGCACACAAACCAAAACTAAAACAATATCTGGCCTACTAGCCATTAGGTAGAGAAGACTACCTATCATGCTCCTATAGAGACTTTGGTCAACACTCTTCCCTTTTTCATCTTTGTCAAGTTTTAGAGTAGTACTTATGGGTGTTTCAAAATCTTTTCCGTTTTCAAGCCAAAATTTCTTAACAAGATTTCTAGCATATTTGGATTGTGTCAACATAATACCATCGCTAGATTATTTCACTTGCATACCGAGAAAGTAATTGAGCTCACATACCATACTCATTTCAAGTTCACTTGACATGACTTTCAGAAACTCATTAACCTTGGTTTTACATGTAGACCCAAAAACAATGTTATCAACATATATTTGTGCAACAAAAATGTCATTATCATGATGCTTGACAAACAAAGTTCTATCAATACCACCTCTCATATAGTTGTTCTCAACAAGATATTGAGTTAACCTATCATACCAAGCTCTAGGAGCTTGCTGAGGCCATAAAGGGCCTTTTTCAATTTGTACACATGATTATGAGAGTGTGGGTCTACAAAACCCTTCGGTTGTTCAACATACACTTCTTCTTGAAGGTATCCGTTGAGAAAAGCACTTTTGACATCCATTTGAAATATTTTGAATTTTTTAAACATGCAATGGGCAACAAAAGTCTAATGGACTCAAGACGTGCAACGGGTGCAAATGTCTCATCAAAATCTACACCCTCAATTTGAGTGTAACCTTAAGCCAGTATGCTAGCTTTATTTCTTACAATCTTGCCACTTTCATCGGTCTTATTCCTAAACACCCATTTAGTGCCAATCAAATTAATGTCTTTAGGTCTAGGAACTAATGTCCACACTTCATTTCTCTCAAATTGATTTAGTTCATCTTGCATAGCCCCAACCCAATATTTATCAACAATAGCTTCATTAATGTTTTTAGGTTCAATTTGAAAAGTGTAGCAAGCATATGAAATTTGGTTATCTAGTTGCCTTCTAGTTCTAACCTATTCATTCAAGTTACCTATGATGTTTTCTAATGTATGCAATGCTCTGCACTAGACCATACATTTGTTTTGCTGTTGGCATAGTTAGCAGGTTTCAATCGAAACCTGGTCCTGATCACTGGGCGGCAGTCAAGTATATTTTCAAGTATCTCAAGAGAACAAGAGATTATATGCTTGTATACTCTGGAGGGGATTTAATTCCCATTGGGTATACAGATTCTGATTTCCAGTCGGATTCTGACTCCTAGAAAATCCACATCAGGATCTGTGTTTACTATAGAAGGAGGAGCAGTCATATGGAGGAGTATCAAGCAATCATGTATTGCTGATTCCACCATGGAAGATGAGTATGTTGCTGCATGCGAAACTGCCAAAGAGGCTGTTTGGCTCGGCCAATTCTTGATTGACTTGGAAATATTTCATAATGCGAGTAAGCAGATTACTATTTACTGTGACAACAGTGGAGCAGTGACTAATTCGAGAGAACCAAGAAGTCGTAAGAGAGGTAAACACATTGAAAGGTAGTATCATCTTTTAAGGGAGATTGTGCATAGGGGTGACGTGACAATTACCAAAATCGCGTCAGTAGAAAATCTAGCGGATCCTTTCACAAAGGCTCTACCTCAGAAGAGTTTTGATGGGAACCTAGAGAACATGGGAATGAGAGATATGACACACTTGGTATAGCGCAAGTGGGATATTATTAGGATTATGCTCAATAGCAAGAGTGTAATATTGTAATTGACAATTTTTTCATATTAATAAAGTGATTTCTGGTTTTACAAAATCTTATAGCATTTATAATGATAATTGTCAAAGTAAATAATATAATGTCAAAAGACTATGAGAAAGGAAGTATTGTTTGTACATCTGGATATGTATCAGGTAGACACAATTCTTTAGTTAGTCTTGAATAAACGTTCACAACTTAAGTAAAGGTTAGGCATCTTTATCTTGATAAAGTTGTAGAATTCTTTTGTTGGCATTTGAGTAGGAACAAATGAGTTATGATGAGTCTAAAATAATCGAAAAGGTCTTCGAGTAAAAGAATCTAGTGCACTGAATGCATTGAACAGGATCACAATGAAATACTTTATCTAGAACCGTTAGTAGATACAAGTCTTTTCATTATGAGGACAATCAGGAGAGTCTATCTTAATCCTGAGATACATGATGGACTTATGATTGCAAGTGTTATCATTTGAGCTATCAATGAGTATGATTATATAGCATAGTCTATCCTCGATAGTTTGGTGGTATTCATTTGTTAATCGATAGAAGACTTCATTTATAGATATGGACATCGTGACTCAATTTATTGAATGAGAGTATAACATTATCATATGGATATTTTGAGGTATTAGATATTAAATCTCAACGTTGAGTTTTCAATAATGTTTATTGAAAACATGGCTTCTGAACAAGTCAAAATATCAAAGTTCAAAACGTGGTTATATGAGTAGATATGGTAACTAGAAGAGCTATAGGCGGTTTATGAGCTCTTGGCGATTACTGATATTATTCACTAGGATACACTATCTCCAATAAGATTTTCTAGGGTATGAATGAGAAACATCTTCTTTTTCTATCTTTATTTAAGAGTTCAATTTTAGCTATTTAGTAGAATGAGCTAAAATTAATAGATCGGACCTAAGTGAATCATTTGTTGATTGTGATTATGTTATGTCTATTGAAGCTTAAATTTAGATAGCCCGCCAAGATCTCCAATCCACATGGACTTGCATAGATTACTTGATATATTCTACCAGGACTAATTTATGGGTCCATCTAGAATTGTATTTAATATATTAAGAATATAATTTGCACATTATTTATTTAATAGGCTGCTCAAATTATATTAATATATTAATGAGAGACATGTGGGCTTGTTTCTTTTAGTAAGAATGAGTCTGGTTCACATGTGAGCTTTTATTTAAAGCCTGAATGGATTAAATAAAATAAGAAAATAATATTTGGCCCATATTTTTTGTGTGGGCGGCAAGGCTATAATAATAGCCTAAAATATTATTTTATTTTATTGTTTGATTAAATGGAAATTAATTAATTGATTAAATAATTATTTAATTAAAAATCAAAATCTTTTTCTGATTAGGAATTATGTTTTCTAGTAGTATACTATTATAGTAGTATAATAAATATAAAAGACTTAATTTGGTAAGTAGATAAATAAAGAATTTATTTATCTAATCAAATAAGGAAGTCTTTAATATAATCACAAATACACTATTTGAGTTGGATTAGGAGTTTTGGTGTGGAAAAGAAATCTTTTTTTTAAAAAAGGATTCTTTGTCACCAAGTAAATCCACCTAGAGATAGGATTCTTGCCCACCAAATAAATCCTCTTTAGGAAAGGATTTGTATACCTATATATATTATTAATTTCGGAATTAATAAATATAGGAAGAAAAAAAAAGTTTTTTTTTAGAGAAAGAATTTTTTATTCTCTTGCTTTTGAATATAAAAAAAGTTTTTTTTTAGAGAAAGAATTTTTTATTGTCTTGCTTTTAAATATAAAAAAAAGTTTTTTTGTTTTTTAAGAGAAAGAATTTTTTATTCTCTTGCTTTTGAATTAAAAAAAATTCCAACTCTAGAACATAGTGAAAAGTGAATTCAAAAGTGACCGGAACGATCTTTCTAGGCTCTTGGAGTTTTTGTGATTAACGATCAGGAACGAAGATTTCATTTTCCCATTCTCAGGTACGCAACTCAAAGAATAGGGAGACCACGCTCCTAGGTGATTCACATTCTTGATCGGATTGGAAGATCTTGCGGATTACCATCGACGCTAAGTCAATCGGATCACGCAACAAGAGGTATGATATCTTTTGAATATATGTATGTTTAATTAACTAAAGGGTTAAGGTTCAAATATTGGAAAATTTTTAAACTATACTAAATTCGTTTTTAGTCTCGCTTCCGCTGCGTTTTTCATATTTTTCCCTACATTCAGCACCTATCCATCTAAAGCATTTCCAATTTAGGTCAAACTGATTATCATCCCAAATTTTTGCTTTAAAGAGAATATATTTCAATATATGTGTGTGTGTGTGTGTGTGTGTGTGTGTGTGTGTGTGTGTGTGTGTATGTGGCTCGTTTTCCCATTTCTATTTGTCAACCCGAGCAATCACAATTTTCAACTATACTCCTTTGAGCCCTTTTTTTTTATTTTAATTTTTTTTATTGATTCTTTTCAACACTACTTTGATTTTTCTAACATAAACATATACTCTTCATGACGGCTTTCACTCATCACAATGGTGTAGCCCTTTCCTACATTGGGTGGCTTCACAACTAAGGTGTGTAGTCCTTTTCATAAAGGTGCTCGTTGAGTTCTATGTAGTTGCCGAAGCAAAATGGATACTAACCATAGGTCTTCTATTATGTACTAAGCAATAAACTTTTAGATGCATTGACATGCATTTTGCCATGGTATGCAATATCAAAACAAATTTATAAAATCACAAGATGTGCTCAAACAAGTATAAAACTAGTATGCAGCAAGTATGTGTATCGTTCCACAGGGATCGAGCGATAGCTATGATTAAATCCTACTTTAATGCTAACTACAAACAAAAATTAAATTAAATGATTGATGATTGATGATTGGAGATTAACTAAAATGCAAGCTAAATGTAAACTAACTAAATGCACTAAGATAGTAGGTGATAATAGATGATAAATGACTAAGGAATTGATGGATTTCATTAAGCAAACTATAGGCAAGATGAACTCTCATTGATGAACTTTAATCTCATGTAACCAAACTAGAGTGTATAGCTTAGTTGTATATCACTCATGAGTTTCCAATCTAGAGTGTATAGTATTAGTCACCCATAAATGATTGTTCATAAATGTGCATCTACCAAAATAAGGGATTAATCTCATATAAAGTCACTAATTTTAGAGTGTATAGAATTAATGCTTAATCTCTCACAAGCAACCAATCCTAGAGTGTATAGAATGATTACCCATTCAAGATTAGATAGAAATTGAGATTTAATAATCCGGATTACACTTAGGAGTGTACTCTTGTGCAATCCTTCCATTCAATTAAACTTTAGAGAATCAAATAGTGTATATCTAATCCACTACTCAAATAATTTCTTAAACAACTTGTTAGGAGAGGAGTGTACAATCAAACCAAATCATCTTTGAAATCAATTAGAACATTAAAGGAAACATTTTTGGTAGATTGATATATATATATATATATATATATAAATAGAGTTCATGACAATACCCACTAATTTACATAAGAATCTCATCAATCCCTTAGTGGGAATTTAGCTACTCATGACAAAATTATTAAAATGAAAGAAAAGATGGAAATAAAGAAAACTCATATGAGACCTTCTATCTTGAAGCTTGTTTCCACCTCTAATGTCCTATTGAGTAGCTAATTGAAGAAGATAATGATGGGTATTGGGATGATTTTAGAGAGAATGGATTTTGAGATTTAGAGATAGAAAATGATGTAAAGATGGGTGTATGGTCGTGGGTCTCTTTTGAAAAATCAGATATGAAGCTATTTATAATTCCTTCAAAAATTAGGACAAAATGCTGATGTGGCGAGCTGAGAATCACGTATAGCACGGGTAAAGTACCCGTGCAATCTTCATTTCTCTTCAAGTTTGTGCAATATGCACGGGTTATTGCACGGGTAAGAGACCCGTGTAGTTGATCCTTGCCCGAGGCTCTGCTCCTTGGCTTAGTGGATTGCACGGGTAGTGCACAGGTAATACCCATGCAGTTACCCGTGCACTGAGATCTTCCCAAATTCCATCTTCTGGTGCACGGGTGATTGCATGGGTAGTGCAGGGGTGTGCTACCCATGCACTATTGCCTTCTTCACCTCATTTGTGCACTAATTTGTCCGTTTTTCCCCTCTTCCTGCCTTTTCTCCTAATGCCTAAAATATCGACCAAAAGAGCCATAAATACACATAAAAACACTCAAGAACAAAGCAAAGAGAAAAGATATGAAGGCCAAAATGTATGACACTATTGGCTTGATCAAATACCCCCAAACCAAAATTTTGCTCATCCTCGAGCAAACTCTAAACACAACCAAGACATAGACACTAAACACACAAACATGACTCTATCTAAAAACTTTACTAGACATGAAAACGTATAGTTCAAACTGCCGCATGACCAACAGATGATTGGATACAAGGATGTGCGATAAAGAGAAGTTGATATATCCAATATGTTCTAAAGCAACTCGAAGGCACTAAAGGGATACTCACACAATCACGAATCCCACACCTAAGAGTGCTCTGGTATCGAGAACTACTCACTCACACACCTTGACCATAATTCGCTTCGACTCTAGCCTTACATAGAGCCTCTCTTTTCTTTCCGCTTAAAGTCCTAAGTTCACACTCAAACAAGGTATGCAACGATTAAATTTTTGTATAAAAATCAAATGCATTACATACAAGTAAATTAAAAAACTGCTAATGTCTGTGAACTAACCTAGAAAAGATTCACTTATGCCATGAACGTGGAAGATCAAGCTTCAGCAAGCATTCCCAATCTAGACTCATCAAGGATCAAAAAGGACTTTCCTTTTGGTTGTAATGGGGCTATGGAGGTTTAATGTGGTGAACAAAGAAATAAGAAATATTTAGAGTTCAAAAATCACCAATCATGCTTAAACATACTCACACACACCCCATACCAAACTCTCCCTAACACAATTTATACATAAATGTCTAGACATTCAAATAAACACATTTGTGCTACAAATTTTTTTACTCCACATTGTGAGTACTTTACCATCACATTTCAAAGCTCTTATTTTGCCTTTTTGCATTGATATATTCTTTTTCTTTTTCTTTTTTTGCTTTTTTTTTTACTTTTGCTTTTGCACATATACATTTGACAATTTGGCTATAAGTGCAACTTTTAACACTTATACATTTTTGAGCCATTTCTTGCACTAATTACACAATTGCCTAAATACATGCTATTTCCATATTAGAGCTTACACATTTCCCACCACTTACATACACACACACACCACCCACATGATTGGCAATTAAATGGTTGGTTTGTGTTTGACTTATGGCTATATGGTTAATTGTGGTTCCGAAAGATAGGATAAGTGTTTGGCTGCAAAATTGGATTTGGAGCACACATAAGGGACTAGGAATATGTTTAGGCTTTTTAAGTAGCTCATTGCACACACATTGGCTAAGATCATTTCCAAAACAAGTCTATCAAGGGAATGAAAGCATCCATCATGCAGTCCACTTTATGTATGAGTTGTATGTTCTATAGCATGTGACACATATGATGAGAAGAGTGTTTAAAGAATAGAAAAAAAATGTACACTCAATGCGCTTTTTATAGGCTTGTGTTTGTGAACTCACGGGTGTCTCCACTATTAGAACAAGATGCAAGAGCACCGAGTCCCCTCAACTTAAGCACAAAAAGGATGAGACTAGCCCATGACGTGCAAGTGAGACCATAGAATGACAACTGGATGCTACATAAGCTCAACATGCATACACACACACGCCAAAAGCACATGCTCAAAGCATCACAACCAAGCTAATCAAAGCTAGAAAAATTTGGCCATTGCGACAATTTTGAAAATTTTGGACCAAAAATGACTCAAAAAGACTCAAAAAATAAAAAGATGACTCAACAAGACGTCTACACCCCCAAACCAAAACCCAACATTGTCCTCAATGTTGAAGACAAGAGAGCTTGGCCTAGCGGCGCGCACCTAACTAGACACACAACACAACAAACCTAGGAACTAATTGTACACAATCAATGCCCACAAAATAAAAAGACTCAGAATAGGTTCGCAATAAAATAAGGCATTTAAGAACACATGGCAATTAAAATCATAATTCCACCTACATCAAGCATTCAGTTCTCAAAATTATCGGAATGAAGTTAGTGACCCCCAAACCGATTTTTACTATATGATCATTCATGTACAACTATATATGCAAGAATTCAAAAACCCCAAACCGAGCTGCGCTATATGAAATGAAAACCTATAATTCATGTGCAATATTCACAAGGGCCTTCGGCCCATCCAATCAAGAATGAATAAATAAATAAATGCAAAATTTAGAGATCAAAAATTTTCATCCACAACTATCCACACATTCATTTGCAAATACTTGCAATAAGTATATTCTCATTCATCAAATAACCACACTTGTCTATACACAGAGATAAAGAAAATGAAATTCATGAGTTTGAGATGAAAAGATTAAACAAATTGGATTGAAATTCCTGCGGTCACAACATGAGTAGATTCTCCACATTTTTATGAGCACTCTTGGCTTGCTCGTCCCTCCAAGACTTGCAAGTGGCTGGTGTGTTGAATCCAAGAGATAAAGAACCTAACAATAAGCACCATTCCTTCCCACAAAGATTAATCAACCACAAAAAATATCTCAAACTAAAATATCTCTCAAATAGAAATTATCCACAATCATCTAAAACTAAATTATCCTAAAAATTAAACAAACTACCAAATTAAAATATGCAATGAAAGTATTAAAGTTCACTCCTACATAACTAAAGGATTCCAAATAAAAGTTAATAATAAAGGCAAGCAAAATATAGATCAATCCTTATCAGAATTGGACTCCTCCTCCTCTACCATTGGTCCCTTCTGTTTCGGATCCAGCTGTGCCTTCAGCCTCTCCTCATACTCTCTCCTTGACACCTCCATGGATGCATGTAGGTCAGGATCAATGGTAGGCCCTCCTGGAGTGTACTCTCGATGGGTGGTCTGCTTCTTCCTTCTTTGATATGGAATCATATTCAAATCTTTTCTCATTCCTATCACATTTTCCCATAGGTCTTTAATGATATCCCTGGCGTCCCTGATCTCTATGGTGAGTGTGGATCTTAGTGAGTCAATTGAGGTCTGAAGGCTAGATATCTCTGATATCAACTGCTACCAAGGTACTTGATCACTCCCTACTGTTGGCTCTGGCATTGGACCCTCATGGTAGTACTCTTCTTGTTCTTCATCCATAACCATGTCCTCATGTTGTTAAGTACTTGAACCCGCTCCAGTCTTGCTCTTCCGTCTCTCTGTATTCCTTCTGCTGCTTGTCATATCACGTTCTACCTCCAAAGTGTGCCATGTCCTAATATCCAAATCAGCTTGTGTCTGTTAGGATTATGCTAATAGCAAGAGTGTAATATTGTAATTGACAATCTTTTCATATTAATAAAGTGTTTTCTGATTCTTACAAATACTTATAGCATTTATTATTATAATTGTCAAGGTAAATAATCATAAGGTCAAAAGACCATGAGATATGAAGAATTGTTCATACATCCGGATATGTGTGAGGTAGACACAATTCTTTAGTTAGTCTTCAATAACGTTCACAACTTAAGTTAAAGGTCGGGCACCTCTATCTTGATAAAGTTGTAGAATTCTTTTACTAGCATTTGAGTGGGATCAAATTAGTTATGATGAGTCTAAAATCATCGAAAGGTTTTCGAGTAAAAGAATCTAGTGTACTGGGTGCATTGAACAGGATCACAATGAAATACTTTATCTAGAATCGTCACTAGATATAAGTCTTTTCATTATTAGGAAAATCGGAGAGTCAATCTTAATCCTAAGATAAATGATGAACTTATGGTTGCAAGTGTTATCATTTGAGCTATCAATGAGTACGATTATATAGCATAGTCTATCCTCGATAGTTTGGTGGTATTCATTTGTTAATCGATAGAGGACTTCATTTATAGATATGGACATCGTGGCTCGATTTATTAAATGAGAGTATAATATCATCATATGGATGTTTTGAGGTATTGGATATTAAATCTCAACGTTGAGTTTTCAATAATGATTATTGAAGACATGGCTTCTAGGACAAGTCAAAATATCCAAGTTCAAAATGTGGTCATATGAGGAAATATGGTAACTTGGAGAGCTATAGGAGGTCTATGAGGTCTTGATGATTACTGATATTATTCATGAGGATACACCATCTCCTATAAGATGGTCTAGGGTATGAATGAGAAACATCTCCTTATTCTATCTTTATTTAAGAGTTCAATTTTAGCTCTTTAGTGGAATGAGTTAAAATTAATAGATCGGACCTAAGTGAATCATTTGTTGAATGTGATTAGGTTATGTCTATTGAAGCTTAAATTTAGATAGCCCACCAAGATCCACAATCCACACGTACTTGCATGGATCACTTGATATATTCTACCGGACCAATTTATGGGTCCATCTAGAATTGCATTTAATATATTAAGAATATAATATGTCTATTATTTATTTAATGGGCTGCTCTATTATATTAATATATTAAAAGGAGACATGTGAGCTTGTTTCTTTTAGTAAGAATAAGTCTGGTTCACATGTGGGCTTTTATTTAAAGTCTAATGGATTAAATAAAATAAGAAAAATAATATTAGGCCCATATATATATGGTGTGGGCGGCAAGGCTAATAAAATAGCCCAAGATATTATTTTATTTTATTGTTTTGATTAAATGGAAATTAATTAATTATTTAATTAATTAATAGTTTAAATCAGAATCTTTTCCTGATTAGTAAATAAAATACTATGTGTTGGATTAGGGTTATAATTCTTTTAAGTGATAGGAGTCCTAATGTGGTAAGGATTAAGTCCACATACACTCCATACCACACAAAGAATTCGGCCACCCTAGTCCTATAAGGGTTAGGATTCTTAAATTGATAGGAATTAGGGAAAAGCACAATTCTTTTTCAAGTAAGGAAATTGGCCAACCCTAGATTTCCTACACAAAGAATTCGGCCAACCCTATTTTGAGAAGGAGAAATTTCGGTCACCTTATAAATATAAGGTGATAAATTTCGGCCACCAAGAAGCTTGAGTGAGTGAGATTTTTGTTTGCTTTGAAAAATAAAAATCTTACTCAATACACATAGAATTTCGGCCAAGAGAGAAAAAGAAAAATAAGTTCTCATTCGATAGTGCATTTGCAAGCCTTTAACATCAAAAGGTTTTGTGCACACTTTCAATTTAGGGTTACGCGAGTTCCAATCATATCGATTGTGAATTCAAAAGTAACCGGAACTATTTTTCTAGGCTCTTGGTGTTTTGGGATTGAAGATCAGGATCAGAAGTTCCATACATCCATTCTCAGGTAAGCAATTCAAAAAAGGAAAAGAAAAGGGAGACCACGCTCCTAGGTGATTCACGTACGTGCTAGGATTGAAGATCTTGCGGATTACCATGGACGTAAGTCAATCGGATCACACGACAAGAGGTATTTAACTCTAACCGTATATTTGTGTTTAATTAATTAAAGGGTTAAGGTTCAAATCTTTAGAAAAATTTTAAACTATACAAAAATCTACTTTTCGCCTTCCGCTGCGGTTTTAGTTAATTTTTCCCTACAATTGGTATCAGAGCCCTGGTTGTACCCTTTAATTAATTAACGTATATATACGTGAATCTATTTCTTTTTATTGTGATTATGCATGTTTAGAAAGAGATGGCACTCTAGGTATTCGCATATATAATTACATGTCGAATGTATGGATTTATATATACTGTTATAAAGTGAATTGTTATTGCTCAATTTTGGTCATAGATTTTCCATGTAATTTTTGTTTCGGAATTGTAACAAGAAGGGTGGCCTATTATCGTCACAAGGTTCCTTCTTGATAGTTGCTTAATTTTTTTTTGTTGTTGTATAAAATAGTGCAGTTTTTTTTAATGTATTAAAAATACTGCAGTTTTTTTTTTGTACAGTTTTTTATTTGTAAATAAAAAAAAAATTACGGCAGCATTTTATTGTATAAAATAAGCTGTAATATATTCAAGATTCGAAGACTCGTAGATTTGAAGAAATTGGAGCATCCGGAACCCGTCTTGGCACCCGCGCGCACCGAGACAACAAGTGCGCACGCAACCAAGCGTGCAGCTGCACTTGTTGCGGTGCAGCAGCGCGCGACCCATGCATAGGCTGGCCATGCGGCAGCTCATGCCCTTGCATGGGCTAGGCGTGCACATGGGCTGCTGTGGTGATCTTTGGGCACGCGAGTTTCGTGCGCGAGATGGTCGCTTGAAGTCTTGTCCGCCAAGAAAGGAGTTTTTGTATTCTTTACAATTGTAATTTACATGCTTTTCTAGGATGGACCAAAATTGTGGCTATTTATTTTTTATGTATAAATATTACAATATTTGTTATTGTATGATAACATGTCATATAGAATAGGAGTGCCACTCATATATCTCTTTTGGTATGAACATGCGTTGAATGATTTAGGTATCTAATTGGCATCTAGATAACTTGGTAAAATCATTCTTTGGAATTTAATCACACGCCTTAAATAATTAAGTAGGAGAAGGTGTCTTAGAACGCCTATGGCCTCCAAGGTTAGTTGAGTTTTATTATTTTTGGTAATCCCCCCAAGGGGCGTCCATAAATGGAATTTAACAAAATACTTCCTTACAAGGATAGACTAGACAATTGACTTAAACGAAATCTACTCCCCAAGGAGGGATTCTCGTGAGAGAAAATTGAGGGTCGATATCTTGGTGACACACTCAATGTAATTTTATTAATATCCTCCCAAGAGTTCTTTTTAATAAAATTGCAAGGCTAAAATTGAAAACGCTGGTTGTTATGTTAACAATTAGGTGGGACCTAGTCCAACTAGTAAATAGTACGAACTCCCAAAGGAGGCGTAAGATTTATGGGTGTTGGATCACCGTTGAATTTTTACGATTGAATTATTTATTTAATTCAAGATAAATATTTAAAAGTGCTTTATCATGATTATTTACTTATATATGTTTTTGTTCTAATCAGAAATCATGATCCCATCACTTATGAACATCCTGAAAGATAACACCTTAACTGGAGATAATTATGTCACATGGAAAAGGAAAATTGGGTTGTTGCTGCAAAGTGAAAAACATAAATTTGTTCTGACTACTCCTAAACCACCCCTTCCTAATAATGAATCTAGTGTGATGCAAAGAGATGAGTATGAGCAATGGAAGACTTCTGATGATATGGCAAAATGTTATGTTATGGCCACTATCTCCGACGTGTTGCAACAGCAACATGAAGGAATGGAGTCCGCTGCTTATATAATGATGTCTCTAGAGGAAATGTTTGCTATGAGGTCTAGGTTGACTAATAGAGAGGCAGTGACTGCTTTTATGAATCTTAGGATGAAACCTGGACAATCTGTGAAAGATCACATGATGAAAGTCATAGCACATCTCAATATTGCTGAACTAAATGGTGCTGAGATTGATGGTGAGACCAAAATTGATATGGTAGTTAACTCACTGTCAGATTCCTTTGATCAGTTCAAGTTGGACTACACCTTGAACAAAAAGGAATACACCTTGCAGGGCCTGATGCAAGATGTTCAAAGCGCTAAAAAGATCCTTGTGAAAAACAAAGGTCAAGAGATTCATTTGGTTGGTAAAGTTGCTACTGTTAAGACCCGTAAGAAGGTCAAGAAACAACAGAAGAAAAAGCAACTTGGGCCTACCAAGAAAGAAACCAAGAAAGTAACCAAGATCAAAGGGAAATGCTTCCTTTGTGATGAAAAGGGACATTGGAAAAGAGATTGCCCAAAGTCCCAGAATAAGAAGGAAAAAGGTAATATTAATTATCTTGAAACATATTTTTTGGCAGATTCTACTGATTCTTGGATCATAGACTCTGGAGCCAGTAATCATGTTTGTTATTCCTTGCAGGGGTTCCAAGAAAGGAGAAGGCTGAATAAAGATGAAGTCAATTTGCGTTTGGGCAACGGAATGTTAGTGTCTGCAAGTGAAGTGGGAGATATTAGAGTTATTTTAGATTCTAGTAGGCATTTAGATTTAATAGACGTTTAAAATGTACCTCAATTCAAGAGGAATTTAATTTCAGTTTCTTGTTTAAATAAATTTGGATATTCGGTTACTTTTAATAAAGCTTTTATTATTAGTAAGAATGACAAAATTCTTTGCAAAGGTACATTGGAAAATGGTCTATTCTTTTTGCATAGAAATATCTCTCACTCGTTAGACATAGAAATAACGGAACCTAATCATAAAAGAGTAAAATTATCAAAAGATGAAACCTACATTTGGCATTTAGGCCTAGGTCACATTAACCTTAATAGGATTAAAATATTGGTATGTGACGGACCTTTAAGTGACTTAAAGGTTGATGATCTACCAACTTGTGAATCTTGTTTGGAAGGTAAAATGACCAAAAGGCCGTTCAATACCAAAGGTGCAAGAGCCACTGAATGTTTAGAACTAATACACACTGATGTATGTGGTCCTATGAGCATTCAAGCTAGAGGTGGATATGAGTACTTCATCACCTTCACAGATGATTACTTAAGATTTGGTTATGTGTATCTCATGAGACATAAGTCGGATGCTTTTGACATGTTCAAAGCATTCAAAACTGAAGTAGAAAATCAGCTTGAGAAACATATAAAAATCTTGAGATCTGATCGTGGTGGAGAATATCTATCTGGAGAGTTTCAGCAATATCTTATTGATAATGGGATAGTTTCTCAGTTTTCTGCACCAGGTACACCTCAACAAAATGGGGTAGCAGAAAGGAGAAATAGAACTCTTTTAGAGATGGTTAGGTCAATGTTGAGTTATTCAACACTTCCTATTTCTTTTTGGGGATATGCTCTACAAACAGCAATATACATTCTAAACGATGTACCATCTAAATCTGTCCCTAAAACCCCACATGAATTGTGGACTGGGCGAAAACCTAGTTTACAACACATGAGGATATTTGGTTGTCCTGCACATGTGTTGAAAGGAAAGACAGAAAAGATGGAGTCCCGTTCAGAAACATGTATATTTATGGGGTATCCAAAAGGAACTAAAGGATATTATTTCTATAGTCCTAATGATCTAAAAGTATTTGTTTCAACAAATGCTTCATTTCTAGAAAAGGACTATATGAATAATTTTGTACCCAAAAGTAGAATTTTCCTGAATGAAATGTCAGGAGATACAATTCCACAAGAGGTTTCACAACCTAGCCTAATTGTAAGTTCCACTCCAACACAAAATCAACAACCTACCATTCCTCGTCGTAGTGGGAGGGTTATAACACAACCCGAAAGATACATCGGTCTAGGAGAATCTGTGGAGAATCTCCCGGGCGACGATGATCCCTACACTTACAAGGAAGCAATAGAGGATGTTGATTGTCGTCATTGGCAAAAGGCAATGCAATCTGAGATTGAATCGATGTTCAATAACAAAGTCTGGTCCCTTGTAGACTTGCCTAAAGGGATAAAACCCATTGGGTGTAAGTGGGTATACAAGAGGAAAAGAGGTATGGATGGTAAGGTGGAAACCTTTAAAGTTAGACTGGTAGCTAAAGGTTATACACAGAAAGAAGGTATCGATTACAAGAAAACCTTCTCTCTTGTGGCCATGCTTAAATCTATTAGGATACTCTTATCCATTACAGCATCTCTAGACCTAGAGATTTGGCAAATGGACGTCAAGACAGCTTTCCTTAATAGAAGTCTTGACGAGAGCATCTACATGATGCAACCGGAAGGATTCATTGAAAAGGGCCAAGAAGAAAGAGTATGCAAATTGCAAAAGTCCATATATGGACTGAAGCAAGCATCCAGATCCTGGAACATAAGGATCAATCAAGCTGTGAAAGGTTTTGGATTTATTCAAAACCCTGACGAACCTTGTGTATACAAAAGGATTAAAGCGACAAGTTAGTTTTCCTCATTCTTTATGTTGATGATATACTACTCATTGGAAACGATATAGGTGTATTGACATCAGTAAAAGAATGGTTAACAAAACAATTTGATATGAAGGACTTAGGAGAAACAAGTTATATTCTTGGTATCCAAGTAATAAGGGATAGAAAGAATAGAACGATTGTATTATCCCAAGCTTCATACATTGATAAAATCTTGTCTAGATTTTCCATGCAAGATTCCAAGAAAGGTATGTTACCTTTTAGACATGGAATCAAACTTTCTAAGGAACAGGTTCCTAAGAATGAGCATGAAGAGCAATTCATGAGTAGAGTTCCATATGCCTCGGTAGTTGGAAGTCTCATGTATGCAATGCTCTGTACTAGACCAGATATTTGTTTTGCTGTTGGCATAGTTAGCAGGTTTCAATCGAAACCTGATCCTGATCATTGGAAGGCAGTCAAGCATATTTTCAAGTTTCTTAAAAGAACTAGAGATTATATGCTTGTATACTCTGGAGGGGATTTAATTCCCGTTGGGTATACAAATTCTGATTTCCATTCGGATTCTGACTCTAGAAAATCAACATCAAGATCTGTGTTTACCATTGGAGGAGGAGCACTCATATGGAGGAGTATCAAGCAATCTTGTATTGCTGATTCCACCATGGAAGCTGAGTATGTTGCTGCATGCGAAGCTGCAAATGAGGCTGTTTGGATCCGCCAATTCTTGATTGACTTGGAAGTGGTTCCTAATGCGAATAAGCAGATCACTATATACTGTGACAACAGTGGAGCAGTGGCTAATTCGAGAGAACCAAGAAGTCATAAGAGAGGTAAACACATAGAAAGGAAATATCACCTTTTAAGGGAAATTGTTCATATGGGAGACGTGACGATCACCAACATCGCATCAGCAGAAAATCTAGCGGATCCTTTCACAAAGGCTCTACCTCAGAAGAGTTTTGATGGGCACCTAGAGAATATGGGAATGAGAGATATGACACACTTGCTATAGCGCAAGTGGAAGATTGTTAGGACTATGCTCAATAGCAAGAGTGTAATATTGTAATTGACAATATTTTCATATTAATAAAGTGTTTTCTGATTCTTACAAATACTTATAGCATTTATTATTATAATTGTTAAGGTAAATAATCATAAGGTCAAAAGACTATGAGATATGAAGAATTGTTCATACATCCGGATATGTGTGAGGTAGACATAATTCTTTAGTTAGTTTTGAATAACGTTCACAATTTAAGTTAAAGGTTGGGCACCTGTATCTTGATAAAGTTGTAGAATTCTTTTACTAACATTTGAGTGGGATCAAATGAGTTATGATGAGTCTAAAATCACCGAAAGGTTTTCGAGTAAAAGGAATCTAGTGCACTGGGTGCATTGAACAGGATCACAATGAAATACTTTATCTAGAACCGTCACTAGATATAAGTCTTTTCATTATTAGGACAATCAGAGAGTCGATCTTAATCCTAAGATAAATGATGGACTTATGGTTGTAAGTATTATCATTTGAGCTATCAATGAGTACGATTATATAGCATAGTCTATCCTCGAAAGTTTGGTGGTATTCATTTGTTAATCGATAGAGGACTTCATTTATAGATATGGACATCGTGGCTCCATTTGTTAAATGAGAGTATAATATCATCATATGGATGTTTTGAGGTATTGGATATTAAATCTCAACGTTGAGTTTTCAATAATGATTATTGAAGACATGGCTTCTGGACAAGTCAAAATATCCAAGTTCAAAATGTGGTCATATGAGGAAATATGGTAACTTGGAGAGCTATAGGCGGTCTATGAGCTCTTGACGATTACTGATATTATTCACGAGGATACACCATCTCCTATAAGATTGTCTAAGGTATGAATGAGAAACATCTCCTTATTCTATCTTTATTTAAGAGTTCAATTTTAGCTCTTTAGTGGAATGGGTTAAAATTAATAGATCGGACCTAAGTGAATCATTTGTTGATTGTGATTAGGTTATGTCTATTGAAGCTTAAATTTAGATAGCCCGCCAAGATCCACAATCCACACGTACTTGCATGGATCACTTGATATATTCTACCGGACCAATTTATGGGTCCATCAAAATTGCATTTAATATATTAAGAATATAATATGTCTATTATTTATTTAATGGGCTGCTCTATTATATTAATATATTAAAAGGAGATATGTGGGCTTGTTTCTTTTAGTAAGAATAAGTCTGGTTCACATGTGGACTTTTATTTAAAGTCTAATGGATTAAATAAAATAAGAAAAATAATATTAGGCCCATATATATATGGTGTGGGCAGCAAGGCTAATAAAATAGCCCAAGATATTATTTTATTTTATTGTTTTGATTAAATGGAAATTAATTAATTATTTAATTAATTAATAGTTTAAATCAAAATCTTTTCCTGATCAGTAAATAAAATACTATGTGTTGGATTAGGGTTATAATTCTTTTAAGTGATAGGAGTTCTAATGTGGTAAGGATTAAGTCCACATACACTCCATACCACACAAAGAATTCTGCCACCCTAGTCCTATAAGGGTTAGGATTCTTAAATTGATAGGAATTAGGGAAAAGCACAATTCTTTTTCAAGTAAGGAAATTGGCCAACCCTAGATTTCCTACACAAAGAATTCGGCCAACCCTATTTTGAGAAGGAGAAATTTCGGTCACCTTATAAATATAAGGTGATAAATTTCGGCCACCAAGAAGCTTGAGTGAGTGAGATTTTTGTTTGCTTTGAAAAATAAAAATCTTACTCAATACACATAGAATTTCGGCCAAGAGAGAAAAAAAAAATAAGTTCTCATTCGATAGTGCACTTGCAAGCCTTTAACATCAAAAGGTTTTGTGCACACTTTCGATTTAGGGTTACGCGAGTTCCAATCATATCGATTGTGAATTCAAAAGTAACCGGAACTATTTTTCTAGGCTCTTGGTGTTTTGGGATTGAAGATCAGAAGTTCCATACATCCATTCTCAGGTAAGCAATTCAAAAAAGAAAAAGAAAAGGGAGACCACGCTCCTAGGTGATTCACGTACGTGCTAGGATTGAAGATCTTGCGGATTACCATCGACGTAAGTCAATCGGATCACGCGACAAGAGTATTTAACTCTAACCGTATATTTGTGTTTAATTAATTAAAGGGTTAAGGTTCAAATATTTAGAAAAATTTTAGACTATACGAAAATCTACTTTTCGCCTTCCACTACGGTTTTAGTTAATTTTTCCCTACAGTGTCCACTCAAACTTTTGGTTGCTAAGATCCACACCTTGCTGCCTATAAAATTCGTTTATTAAGCACGTGAAGATCAATGCCTGCTTGTTTAATCTCTTATTCCCTACTGCAAAGATTTCTGACTTAATTATCCACGCCACATTGATTGGCTGGTTATGTTGTATGCAATGCAGTATGGTGGCCATCTCAAAAGATACATTCGTTCTGTAAGTCCTCAGCCTGAGAGAGTGTGAGATGAACACATGCTAGAATCCCAATTCAGTCTTTAAGTTGTTGTGTTTGATCGGGAATGTTGTATTCACCCAGAAGTCCATTGGGTTGATGGCCAGATCATTTTCAAGGTCCAGGTTCTTCTTGACGAAGCAATCATTCCATGTAACTTCATCTCTCATTCTACTCAAAACTTGTGGGTCTTTCAAAAGCTCTATTCTCAAGTACCTCTGATTGTTGTCTATATTCATATGTACCTTTACTCCTCTCACCATCACTGCCACTCCTCTCAAGAAGTCATCAGGAACCATTCTGGCGTAAAACTCTTGCACTATTCTTCTACAAAAACGTGGAGGTGAGCTAACAAAAGCCCTTCATCCTCTTTCATTCACTCTAGTAGGGATTGTAGTGTCTTCAAGTTCTGCTAGGGCTATTCCCCGCTCTTCAATGATGTCTCTTTGACTAAAGTACTCCAATCGTCTATCAAAGTCTCTGTTCACGGTGCATGGAGGGAGATGAGGTAGCTTTTTCTTCTTGCTTTCTCTTGTTCCCTGCTTCTTTGCAGTGGCCTTTGTTCTTCCTGACATCTGCAAAAGAAAGCACTCATTTAGAAATATATCGTTCCAAGAAATAACAAGGATAATCAAAAATTTCATGGGCAAAATTTAGGCCTAACTACCTAAGCACGGGTATAGTATGGGTAAGGCACCCGTGCAGTTAACCGTCGATCTGTCAAACTGAGAATTGCCCTTTCAGTGCACGGGTATAGCACGGGTAGGTTACCTGTGTAGTTACCCTTGCAGACAATGAAATCTACATTTTTCCTTCGACACATTGCCACTTCCTTACATTCAAAACATTCCAATCAATCAATTAATTCGCCAAAATGCCTTCAAACACTAATGGCACATATAATGGCACCCCTAACACACTCTCATGGCTTTAAATACTCAAAATAAAGCAAATCCTAGAGTGTCCAATTTTATGCAAAAAGTGGTCATATTCCATTACCAATTCATTCACAACACTCATACATAAGTATTCACACAAACCCATTGCAAATCATCAAAGAATAGGTATCAACACTTTAAAATTTTTATGGGTTGTTCAAAACTTGTATTTCATGCCTATTTGAGTGTTTGGAGAGGAGGAGAGAAGATGCAATTCATGCTTTATCAATTAGAAACAAGTTTAGGGAGAGAAAATCCATACCTTAGTGCTGGAAATCGAAAACGTGGGTCTTAAGGAATACCTTAGGGTTTCAAGAGAGGAAGTTGTTGATTTTGTGAGCCATACCACGATAGTGACACCTGATATATATATATATATTTATATATATGCTCCTTTTTGCCACCCATTTGCATATTTTCTTGCACTTCTTGAATTTCAGTGCCCTGATCGGATTCCCTGCACATGAAAAATATGTTCATGAACTATACTTGCTGTATTCAGCAGATAACAACTATAATTACTAACATTCAAACTATCAAATTCCATTATTTAAATCACTCAAGGATTTCACAATAAATTTTCTCTAGACTAAAAACCACCTGTACCTTTAAATGCTCATGACAATAATTCATAATCAAGGTGACTCAAAATGCATGAGAAATAAATTGTGACATCCAACAATACTTAAGAATTAATCAATGTAATGTATGTGATGTGGGACTTGGGTCAACCAAGGGTGGTTTGACCAAGTGAAGGGATCCATTTCTCTTGACCACCCATATGGGTGTCAAAGTTCTTCCTAGAAATCCCTTCTTCTTAGCCCTCACTTCATCCACTAGGTCCTTTCTAACCCATACCTTCCTAACTTCACTTGAGTTCCTCCTAGACCTATTTTGATTGTTTTTAACCCTTTGAAACTTGTAACAATAGGCCTTAATGTGCCCCAGCTTTGAACAAAAATAACAAATTGGAAGGGCATAAGAAAAACTCCCTCTTTGTTTGAAGCTTTGAGGTCCCCTTGAGTGTTGCACCTTGAGTGACTTGACTTCCTTCTCAACTTTGTCTAACTGCACTATGTAGTCACACTCATTTACTTTTGCAATCTTCAAGGCCTCCTCTTTCTTCTTTTGCGCTTCCTTCACCTCTCACAAAGCATTTGACTTCTTTTCAACCTCTATCAAAAGCTTCCTGGTTTTTCTTGCATATTCTTCTTCAAACTCTTCTGAGAGCTTAGCTAACTCAACTAGGTCTCACAAAATAGCCTTCTTTTCACCCTCAACCTTTACAACTTTCTTCTTAATCTTTTTGTTGAGGTTGGAGAGTTCTTGCACTTCCTTTTTCAAATTCTCATTCTCCTTCTTAAGAAGTTCAATCTCTTAATGAAGCCTTTTGTTCTCATCATTCGACTCCTTCTCTTTTTCTTGCTCAAAATCTCTCGATATCTCTTCAAGCATTTCCTCATTAAAAAATGTTTCTTCCATTTTTAAGGCTTTTTTCTCTTTAATGTCGTCTTGATGTCCTTCTTTCATATCTGCAGCTAACTCAAATGCCTTTACAATGTTACAAACTCTACTTTTCTTCTTTCGGCTCTTCGGCACTTCCAAAACAAAATATCCTTCAAAAAGTCTTTCATCAGGTCGGTCGACATAAAATTCAACCCTCCTCCCACCACAGTTGAAAGATTAGTGCCTCGAAATTATATTTACCTCCATCCCAGCTGTGGCCATAAACAACCTTCCTAGAAGCAGCTTCCACTCCCTCTCATGGGATTCATCATCCTTCACTTCTAGCACAATGAAGTCCACTGGAACTTTCAGTCCATGGATTTCTAACTGTAAATCCTCAACTACTCGATAAGGAGTCTTTGGAGAGTTGTCAGCCATCTTAAGTTCAATTGGAGTGGCCTTCATGGACAGTAACTTCAACTGCCTATATATCTTCAAAGGCATCATGTTGACATTTGCTCCCATATCTAGGCTTCTTCATGCTCCAACTGTCCCTCTACTTCATTCAATGTGTCCTCTGTGATTTGGTTCACCTGAACTGTTGGCTTGAACATATTCTTCATCAACTCTTTTACTGACTGCATTTCCTTAGCCATTCTTGACATTTCTATGGCTATTCCTGTATTCCTATCAATCTTTAGCTTTCCACCCCTCCTTATGTTTGAGGATCTTTGTTGTGAATTTTGAGCTAGCTTCTCTATGATCTCATATGCCTCTTGAGCTCTCTTGTCAGCAATTGTACCTCCACAAGCATTGTCAACCATCATCTGAGTAATAGTGAAGAGACCTTGGTAGAAGAAAGTGACCTTCAATTCTTTAGGATAGGTATATGGTGGAACTTGAGCAAGCAAAAGGTGAAATATCTCCCATGCTTCATGAAATGGTTCCCCGTCCTCTTCACTAAAGGTGGCGATCTTGATCTTCAATTCTCTTGCCTTTGTAGTTGGGAAAAATTTGTTGTAAAACACTTTACAAACTTCGGGCCATGATGTGAGCGTTCCCGGCCTCAATGCCATGTACCACTATTTGGCATGGTCCTTCAGACAATACTGGAAATAACGCATCTGCAGTTGTGCTCTAGTTAATACTCTATCCCGGACTACTATGGGAAATGTTTCCAACACTGCGCTATACTCCTTCATGAATTGAAGTCAATCCTCAGTTGGAAGCCCGTGAAAGGTGGCAACAAGTTCACATGCATCCCTTTCAGCTCTTATAGCCTAGCGGTGTCATCTAAAAAAATAGTTGTTGGTTGTTCATCACCAACTGACGGAAGAGTATACTCCCCAATTGTGAGTCCCAAGTCTTCCTCATTTGTTCTTTGTTCCTCAACTGGTGTATTCTATGGATTTCTTTTGGCCATCTCTTCTTCAAGGTTGTTTTTGTTAAACTGTATGATCAATCTTCCAATCCGATGAATATTGTTAACTCTCGGTACTAATTCGCCTCTCAAAGAACGTCTCCCATGCATGTACCTATGCTCATGTGAATTCAAAACAACAAATACAAGCAAAGTAAAAGAAGCTCAAATAATAAATAACTAAACAAAAACAAAAACTAAATCTAATCACAACTATGTACAGCGATCCCCAGCAGCGGTGCCATTTTTGACACTCATTTTGCTGTGGTATGCATTATCAAAATAAATTTATAAAATTCCAAGATGCGCTCAAACAAGTATAAAACTAGTAAGCAGCAAGTATGTGTATCATTCCATAGGGATCGAGCGATAGCTATGATTAAATCCTACTTTAATGCTAACTACAAACAAGAATTAAATTAAATGATTGATGATTGATGATTGGAGATTAACAAAAATGCAAGCTAAATGTAAACTAACTAAATGCACTAAGATAGTAGGTGATAATAGATGATAAATGACTAAGGAATTGATGGATTTCATTAAGCAAATGATAGGCAAGATGAACTCTCATTGATGAACTTTAATCGCATGTAACCAAACTAGAGTGTATAGCTTAGTTGTATATCACTCATGAGTTTCCAATCTAGAGTGTATAGTATTAGTCACCCATAAATGATTGTTCTTGAATGTGCATCTACCAAAATAAGAGATTAATCTCATATAAAATCGCTAACTCTAGAGTGTATAGAATTAATGTTTAATCTCTCACAAGCAACCAATAAAAGAGTGTATAGTATGATTACCCATTCAAGATTAGATAGAAATTGAGATTTAATAATCCGGATTACACTTGAGGAGTGTACTCTTGTGCAATCCTTCCATTCAATTAAGCTTTAGAGAATCAAACAGAGTGTATATCTAATCCTCTACTCAAATAATTTCTTAAACAACTTGTTAAGAGAGGAGTGTACAATCAAAACAAATCATCTTTGAAATTAATTAGAACATTGAATTAAACATATTTGGTAGATTGATATATATATAAATAGAGTTCATTACAATACCCACAATTTACATAAGAATCACATCAATCCCTTAGTGAGAATTTAGCTACTCATGACAAAAGTATTAAAATGAAAGAAAAGAGGTAAATAGAGAAGACCCATATAAGACCTTCTATCTTGAAGCTTGATTCCACCTCCAATGTCCTCTTGAGTAACAAATTGAAGAAGATAATGATGGGTATTGGGATGACTTTAGAGATAACGGATTTTGAGATTTAAAGAGAGAAAATGATATATGGATGGGTGTATGGTCATGGGTCTCTTTTGAAAAATCAGATATGAAACTATTTATAATTCCTTCAAAAATTAGGCCAAAATACTGATGTGGCGAGCTGAGAATCACGTATAGCACGGGTATAGGACGAGTATCATCAAACGCCGAATGATAGGAGGCAACTTGTGTTTAGGGACTCATGGGCGCTCAAATTTTTTTTTGGTATGGAGAAATATGGAATGGTGACTATATATTGTTTAGGAACGTAGTTGGTTGTGGTCCGTGGATGCTTAGCCTAGCACAAAGGTTGACTCGGTGGCTCTGATACCAACTAATGCAGCGAAAAAGTCAACACATACAACAATCAGTACACACAGACATAGATAATTGATTCAATCCATTTATTTTTGAATACTGGAAACTAAATCCGTTGATTCTTGAGAATATCATAATCGAAACCTTCTATCACTCTATTGATCTTTTGTGCATGAATACCAGAATAACATGCATCAAATTCATTAATTCTCAAAAGAATAATACCGATATTTGAGATAAACAAGAGAAAACTCTCTGAAATTTTATCAAATCAACAACTACCATCCACTATATAAGGATTACAAAGACCTTAAATAGAAAACCTAAAAGAAATCTAAAAGAACTAGGAAAGAAATAAAATCATCAATTTTCCTAAAATGAAGAATTGAGATAACAATGGAAATTGAAAATACTAAAATCCTAAAACATCACAAAAGGAAATAATTAACTATCTAATCCAATATATAATAAATGGAAATATAATAATGTGTATAAATTACAAGAATATTTTTGAAAACCAAAATCTTCAATAATATCTTTTGCAACAGGTCCTAAGTCTAGTTTATATGGAGTCGAATGTGAAAACGGTGGTCAATCATATTGTTTCAAAGATTCCTCCTCTTTCGACGTTGGTATTGTGATCTGGTGAAGTTCAATTCGAATGGTGGTGCGGACAAATTAGAATGGAGGAGTGTTGATGTGGTGTTCTTTCTTTTTGGGGGCTACTGTTTTGCTCTGTTCGAGAGCTCTTTCCCCTGTTTTGTCTTATGTTTCTGTCTGTCTCTATTTTTTTGGGGTGTTTTGCCTTTGTGTTTTGCTTCTTGTTCTTGTTTCCTGGCTCTTTGTTGCTAGTTCGGTGTAATTCCTGCCTTGTGGCCCTTTCTAATAAAATTTGATGTTAAAAAAAAGGAAATGTTAACGGGAATTTTACTTGGGATGAGAAATCTCTGTTAACGCCCTCGAGACCACTACCACATAGGTGGTGGCCGAAATTATTTATATATGTTACAATGGTTTATCTAGTGATAAATAAACAAGAACATTTTTATTTAACATGCATGGTACACGAGTACAAAGATTTTTCTCTCGTTTCTCTCAACTTTCTTTAGTAAATGGTCGATTGCTAGTCGTATGCCTGTCGAATAGTAGTCTCCTTTTTCGTTTCTTTTCTTTTCTATTTATACATGGTTTGTAGGTCAACAGACTGATTCTCCCTTGATTGTCTCAATGATTGTCTCAGTCTCTTCCTTATCGGGCGGGATTTCTTGCGTTAAATCATTTGACTTTTAGATTGACGTCCGAATTGAGAGTATCGTGGTAGAGATCAGCTTGTTTCCTTTTGGATTTCATTACTTATGTAGATAACGCTTCCAGGTACGATTTAATTCATTCCTTGTATCCTTCCAGTATGATCCTTATAGGAGTCGTGGGACATGACGAATATGGTATGATGCATCAACCAAGGAGGTTGTTTAGTATTTCGACCTTGATGTCTGAGAAGTTTCATCCAGCTTGGAGCCAGATCTGGCTTCTCTTGACTTTTTCGAAGCTAGTCGTGGCCTTGACTGACCTTTTTGAAGCCAGGTGTGGCTTCGACTCACCTCGCGGCCTTCTAGGGACATTCTTCTGTGTCAATCGAGGTACAGACGGGTTTCTTGAGCATTTGCAAGATGACCTTGACTTCGGGGAGCTTCTAGTTTTGATGATACGGGCTAAGCCCGATCATTCCGGGTTCTATCTTGGATGTTTCCAGAGCTCGTCCTTGTTCTTGGGGTGGTATCGCAGTTCGGCTCTGGATAGAGAGGTCTCCTGATGGAAGTTCTCAGGTCCGGGCTTTATCCCAGATGTTTCTGGAGCCCACCCTTGTGCCTGGGGCGGCATCGTAGCTTGGCTCTGGATATAGAGGTCTTTAGGTGAAACTTTCGGGTATGGAACCAGGTCTAGTAAGTGGAAAATTTCCCTTTGGTCCTTAGCCAATTTTGGCTATTAACAGAAGTCCCCTCTGACTTGAACACCAGACGTCGAGCTCGGGGTTGAGGTCAGATTCTCACTTTATTTTGGAAATCTTCCTCTTTTATCGTTACTGAAATTTTTGGAAATTTCTTCATTTGAGTGACGTGTTGTGAACCGACTATTTTATCTTCGAATTAATCTGATCACGTTACGGCAGTCCCTGAGATTTTTTACCGTCACCAGGATCTTGGGGAGATCTTCCTCTTAACTGCGTAAATGATGTGGCATGAGATGATTAGCTCGCTTTAGAGTTTAATCCGGTTACGTTACCGAGTCAATTTTTACCGTTACCAAACGAGTATCCTGGTAACTTGAGCTGTTGCCTTCCTGCCTATATATATGCCTGTTTTCCTCCTCGTCTTCCTCACATCTTCTCGAGCTAAAAGAACCTTTTGTTGAGAAATATTTCCACAGTTTTTTCCCAAAGCTTGCTTCTTTCTTCATTATTCGTCTTCTATTCTTTCTTCATTCTTCGTCTTCTATAATGTCGAAACACAGTCGTGATTCAAAGGATTCCATATTCGACGGCGAGGAGGTCGTCAGTCTTAGTCTGGGGAAGCGGGCTAGGAGGAGTTCTGACGGTGATGATTCCCCGCCCACATCACAACGTCGGCGATCCAGTAGGAATGTATCTATCGGGACTGGGTTCTCCAATCATCCCGACCACCCTTTAGATATTATTGATGATGATTCCGACAAAGAAACGACCGGCGGCACTGCGGGGGAGCGTCGGGTCTCGGCTTCTGGTCCCTTTGGGGAGAGGCTCCCTCCCTACGATTTCCGGGTCATCCCTGATTCCACCGTTGACCCGGTGTCGATCGACCGCTTGAGGTCAAAGTTTGGCATCCCCGACAGTGTATCCATCTCGGTGCCTCCCAAGAACTTCAAGTTTTTCAACCCCCCTAAAGCTTCCGATACATGTGGCCGCTCTTGAGAACGGGGTCAAGCTTCCCCTCCATCCGACCCTTCGGCGGGCTCTAAACGCCATCCAGCTCGCTCCCCTTCAGTTAACGCCGGGCTTCTGGAGGCATTTGATTGGCTTCCTTGTGTTATGGAGGGAGCAATGCCAGATGAGTAAAGTGACAAGGGAGCCAGGTGCGGAGGAGCTGGCGTATCTTTTTCAGATTGGGTGCTTGTCTGGGGCTCCTCGGGGTCAGTTCTATGCCAAGGCCGAGAACAATCTCAATTTCATCGTTCCTGGTGCTTCGAAGAAGGATCCCGTATGGAAAGAAGAATGGATCCTGGCGGGGGATGACTGGGGGAGCTCGATTTTCATCGGAGGGCATGAATTTGAGGTTCCTACTGCTTTCAGTGACAAGCCCTCCTGGGACCGAGACTCTCTGTCTGTCGAGTCCGAAGCCGTCTTAAAGGCTATTCTAGCTCGAAATTACCTTAATCTGATGTTCCCTACCACTGAAGCTTTTGACCCTCGTAGGGTGAACAAATATCTACAGATTTCAGACGCTGTAAGTTCCTCATATTTCGATTGGCTTATTTCGTTGACAAACCACATTGGGGATTATTCTTTGTAAGGGTAATTTAGGCCTCGTGAGTGTGATCAAGCTTCAAGGATATCATCTCTCTCAAAGAGCACTTCAAAGGTATCTCACTAGTTTAACTTTCTTTGAAGAGATCTAGTTGCACACACTCACTTGCATGCATTATTGTTCTTATCTTCATGTTATTGAATGATGTATTGTATGCCTCTTTTCATACTCCACACTTGCACATTTTGCACATCTCTTAGTGTGTTGAGTTTGCCCAGAAAAGAGAATTTCTTCTCTTAGCGCGACCTAGACCGCTTGGCAAGACATGCTTGCACCGCGGCATACAGAGCGGTATACCTCAGCAGAGTCATGCTTCATGTACCGCTTCCTGTGCTCTTGCACGCAAAGCGACCCAAGTCGCGGTGTTGTCCAGTAAGCCTCTGTTGCCCATACCGCGGCCTGT
This sequence comes from Dipteronia sinensis, assembly GCA_033220585.1. Lineage (NCBI taxonomy): Eukaryota > Viridiplantae > Streptophyta > Magnoliopsida > Sapindales > Sapindaceae > Dipteronia > Dipteronia sinensis. Next base: position 51,553,417 of record CM065641.1, read on the forward strand.
GCACCTGTATGCACAGCGCCTTGCACCGCGTTATTGTCCAGACGGTGCACTGCTGTGTGTACCGCGGTCTGGACACTTGCCTGCGACGCGGTCCATCTAGCGGTATTGACGGGATTCTGTGCCCTAAGTTCAAAACGACGCTGTTTCAACTAGGGCTCCCATATAAATGCTCTATCTTCTTCCTTGCTCGTTTTCATGAGTTCAAGAAGCCATTTTTGATAGGCCAAGCTTCCCTTAGAGAGAGAAACTCCCAAGAACTCATCTTTACTCAACCAAACACAAATCCATGTGCATCTAACCTCTTCAAGCATTATCTCATCATGGATTCTTCTTGCTTTCATTGACTAGGTAACTTGAACATGCCCTAAATCTCATTGTATTTATTTATGTTCTTGTTTGCCTAGGGTTAGCTCTTTTATGTGATTTTATTGCATATCTTTATGTTTATTGGCATTTATAACATGATTGAGTTATTGTGTGTTGGTTGAGAGCCTTGTTCATTGATAGCTAGCATTTAGGATGATTTTACCCTTCTAGCTAAATCTTCATGCATTTGCATTTAGATATTGATATCTAGGATTTGCATTTATTGACATCTTTAAATCCTTAGATAAGCATTTATTGTTGCCTAGCATTAATTGCATGTTTGAATATCTTTTACATATTCACATAGGTTGTTTAACCTCTTCATTGATTGTTAAGCTTTGTGACTAAGTGAGTTAGTGCACAAACTTATGGTCAAGAATCACTATTAAAGGCCCGTTGGGTAGAGTGAAAGGGTTAGTGACCAAGTAGGTGTGACTTGAGGTCAACCTAGGTTGTAAACTTTCGTTCAAATAGTGGATTTGAGGACCGTATGTGGCTAGAAGGATAGCCCGTGAGTTTTGCCCAGTTGGAGGGTTTCTCACGTAAATCAATCCTTGTGTTTTTATTGTTTTCCGCTTATTTATATTGGATTGATTGATTGCTAATATGGAGTAGGATTATTAAAATTGATTAAGTCGAAAAGTTGGTAATAAATCAACTAAAACCTATTCACCCCCCCCCCCCCCCCCCCCTCTAGGTTGTATTAGACACACTTTGTGTATTTTCAGACGCTATTCCTCTTAAGTATCCTTGTGTCGCTTCTTCTTATTACTTAGCTTGACTCTAACATTTTTTTTTATCTGTTTATTCACAGTCTTTGTCGTGGAGCCAGCCACCCGACACGTCTCGCGCTCTCCTCAAGGTGGAGCTTCTCTTCCCTCTTCTGGGGTCGAGCCTGCCCTGGCTTCTTCTGTCTCTCCGGCTGGGTCTAAGATGGCCATTCTGGCCTCGCGGGCTTTCCGGGCTTTGGGTAAAGCTCCCCAGGTAGTTGGCCCGACTGTTTCTGCCCCCTCAGCCATGGCTGCTAAAGTCGCTACGCCTTCGACTCAAACATCTGATTCAGCTGCGCTTCCAACAACCAAAGCCTCGGAGGTTTCTGGGAAAGATGTCATTCCTGGGAAAGGTGTCGCGAAGGCTCCTTCCGACCGTTCCCGGCCTCAGTCGAGCTCAATAGGGCAGGATGAGGTCTTGGAGCAGTTCATAGCATCCTGTCCGGGTGGCGGGATCTCTAAGATGGCTTCTATGCCTGTGGACGTCCTTATAACCAAGGGGTCTGCTATCTTGGCTAAGGTAATTGTATGTCCTTCATGCCCTTTTTTTTTGTTAACTCGTTCAGTTTCTAACTCGGGTTTTATATTTGTAGGCCTTTAAGGTCAATATCGCGATGGGCCAGCAGGTAGCCCTTCTCCGTGATCGAGCTGTAAAAGCCGAAGCTGAAGCCGAGAAGGCCGGGGAACTGTTCAAGCAGGCTCGGTCTCTAGTGGAAGAGGTGACTTCCAGCCAGGGAAAAATTGAGCTCGAGATGGCCGAGTTTCGCTACGATCATGAGAGGATGAAGCAATCTTTCGATCAGGAGCGTCTTCAGTCTCTCCGGCGGGCTAGGCAGCGAGACTCCTGGAGATCTGAGGCTAGGAAGCTGGACCTTGAGAACCGGTCTCTGATTACTTAGGTGGCCAAGCTACAAGCTGATGCGGAGACCTCCTTCAGCGATGGGTATTTTTATGCTTCCTTTCAGGTCGGGAAGCTCTTCCTCCTCCTTTTGATTTGTCGTCTATTACGGGCTGGGACAGACAGGAAATAATGCTCAAAGCTACTGAGTTACCTCGTCCTGAAGGTGACAAGGTGGTCCCTTCTAGCCCGGCAGGAATTGGGATGCAGCCCACTTAGTCAGATCCCTCATTCCATCTTCCTTCCTTTATCCCCTCAGGTCTTGGGGAATCGTCCAGCAAAGTGATGTCCTCTTAATCTGAGGAGGACCAATCGGGAGCTGGTGAAGAGGTTAGGAGCCCATCTGATGATCCAGCTTTAACAAAGATGGAGGTCGATAGGAGCCAGATGGGGCCCTTGGCAGCTCTTCTCGACGCGGCTATTCCTCCTGAAGTTATGGATGTGATCAATGAAGTTTTGGAGGAAGAGCCAGCTGATCATCCGATAGAGCCTCTAAACGGAGGAGCGGTTGGCGAGGATAACCCAGATGGACAGCTACCTGTTGAGAGGGTTGATGCTGAGGATCAGCAGGGAGGATGAGGGCCAACGGAGGGGAGCCATGATAGCCCCATAGCTTGAAGCGGACGATTTGTTTTTGATTGCCCAGAAAAGGGGGTGGGCACCCTGCTTTGCCATTGTCAGTTTTTCTTATTTTTCCTTCTTCTTTTTGTAGCCCGAATTCGGGGGTTGGGCTCCCCATTTGGATGTAGCCTTATCGGGGGATAGGCTCCCTTTGTCCTTAATGATAAATTGACTCGCCTCTTTGAGAACTTTATTCTGCTTCTGATCTTGAATGGTATCCAGAGTAGCATCGGTAGCATCAATTAAGATTCGTGTAGGCAATTATGATGATTTTGATCCTGCACACGAAAGCAAACATTATATACATGGGGTGATAACCCAACCAGGACATCAGGAATGCTACTTAGCTATTTCCTAGTCTTTGAGATCCGGCGGGCAACTATGCCTTTACACTCAGATCCTTCTTGGGGGTAGTAGCCCGACCAAGGCATCAGGAGTGCTATCGAGCTATTTCCTGGTCTCGAGATCTGGAAGGTAACTATGCTCTTACACGTAGATCCTTCTTGGGGGTGGTAGCCCGACCAAGGCATCAGGAGGGCTATCGAGCTATTTCCTAGTCTCGAGATCTGGAAGGCAACTATGCTCTTACACTCAGATCCTTCTTGGGGGTGGTAGCCCGACCAAGGCATCAGGAGGGCTATCGAGCTATTTCCTGGTCTCGAGATCTGGAAGGCAACTATGCTCTTACACTCAGATCTTTCTTGGGGGTGGTAGCCCGACCAAGGCATCAGGAGGGCTATCGAGCTATTTCCTGGTCTCGAGATCTGGAAGGCAACTATGCTCTTACACTCAGATTCTTCTTGGGGGTGGTAGCCCAACCAAGGCATCAGGAGGGCTATCGAGCTATTTACTGGTCTCGAGATCTGGAAGGCAACTATGCTCTTACACTCAGATCCTTCTTGGGGGTGGTAGCCCGACCAAGGCATCAGGAGGGCTATCGAGCTATTTCCTGGTCTAGAGATCTGGAAGGCAACTATGCTCTTACACACAGATTCTTCTTGGGGGTGGTAGCCCGACCAAGGCATCAGGAGGGCTATCGAGCTATTTCCTGGTCTCGAGATCCGGAAGGCAACTATGCTCTTATACTCAGATCCTTCTTGGGGGTGGTAGCCCGACCAAGGCATCAGGAGGGCTATCGAGCTATTTCCTGGTCTTTAGAGGTTTATGTCAAATTCCCATTCAAGTGTATAGTCACTAACGTTGAACATAGTTGGAGACAAAGATGGAAGAGAAAAGGAAAATGGCTTTATTGATGATTGAGATGTAGTACATCTTTATTAGGACCTGTAATGAAAACTAAGTGGGGGTAGTCTGCTTGAGAACTCCTTTCAAGGGTAGAATTTCTTCAAATGGTCTGCATTCCAAGTGTGATTGATGGGTCGTCCGTCCATGTCTTTGAGTTTGTAAGCTCCATTGCGAACAGTTAGCTTTATCAAATATGGCCCTTCCTTCCCAATTTGGACTTAAGACTCCATCCGACCTTTTCCGAGTATTCAGTGTTACTTTCCTAAGTACTAGATCCCCTTCCTTAAATTTTCGGGCTTTAACCTTTTGGTTGAAGTATCTACCGATCCTGCTCTGGTAGATCGCCACTTTCTCTGCTACCGGGTCTTGCTTTTCTTCTAAGAGGTCTAGACTAGCCCGGAGCTTGACTTCGTTACTTTTGGGCTCAAAGTGCTGTACCCTGAACGAGGTCAGTTTATGCTCGATGGGGAGGACTGCTTCAACCCTGAAGGCCAGGGAGTAAGGCGTTTCTCCAGTAGCTGTCTTTTTGGTAGTCCGGTATGCCCAAAGGACTTCTGGTAGCTCTTCGACCCATTTACCTTTCCTCTGCTAAAGCTTCTTCTTCAGAAGTTTCTTGATTGTCTTGTTGGTGGATTCCACCAGCCCGTTAGTTTGGGGATGAGCCACTGAAGCGAACTTGAGGTCGATCCCCAACCCCTGGCAGAAGTCTTTGAATCGGGCGTTGTCGAATTGCTTCCCTAGGTCGGCTACAATGATGAGAGGGGTCCCGAACCTGCATACCACGTTAGTTTTGATGAACTTGGTTGTATTCTTTTCTGATATTCGAGCTAGAGGCCCTGCCTCGACCCATCTTGTGAAGTAGTCAATAGCCACGATAGCATGTTTCATCTGTCCTGGAGCGGTAGGAAGTGGCCCAATTAGGTCGATTCTCCACATGGCAAAGGGGTAAGGTGAGCTGAGGGACGACAGTCGCTCGGGTGGCTGGTGGCTCAAGTTTGAGGTTATTTGACAAGGTTCGCAGGATTGCACAAAACTCTTTGCATCTTGATGGATGGTCGGCCAATAGTACCCCATACGAAGCACCTGATAGGCTAGAGCTTCCCCACCTATGTGGTTCCCACAATCCCCAGAATGGACCTCTCTTAATGCCCACTTAGCATTATCGGGATGCAAGCACCTAAGTAAGGGGAGGGATCTGCCCCTCCTGTAGAGGTATCCGTCCACCATACAGTATTGAACTGAGAGTCTCTTAACTCTTCGGGCTTGGTTGGGCTCTTCAGGAAGCTCTCCTTCAAGGAGATAGGTGCCAATTGGGTCCATCCAGCAAGGTAGGCGATCCAGGGAACAAATTTCTCCATTTGGGGCTATGCTTGGCTGGGTGATTACTTGGAGGGGAATTCCCTTTGGTAGGGATTGGCCTCCGTTCGCCGCTATCTTAGCCAGAACATCTGCGCGATGGTTTTGGTGTGGAGGTACCTGATCGATCTTAAGTCCCTTAAATTTGCTTTTCAACAACCGAGCTAGATTTAAGTAGGCCACCATATTATCTCCCTTTGCCTGGTAGACCCCAGTCACCTGGTTTACAACAAGCAACGAATCGCTCTTGACCTGCAGGTAGTCGGCCTTTAGCTCGATGGCTACCTTCATCCCGGCTAGGAGGGCTTCATATTCCGCTTCGTTGTTGGTAGCTTTAAACTCGAATCTGAAACAGTGATAGAATTCAGTTCCCTCCGGATCTATCAAAACTATGCCAGCTCCTCCCCCAGCTTGTCGGGATGCTCCGTCTGAAAAGAGGATCCATGGCTTGCAGCCCTCCGGCCAATTTTTGACCTCGGATATCTTCTCAGGGTCCTCGTTTGATACTGAGGGATCAACTGGATCTGGGATCACTGAGAATTCTGCCACGAAGTCGGCTAAAGCCTGTGCCTTAATCGTAGTCTGAGGCTTATACTTTAAGTCGAACTGAGTGAGCTCTAGTGCCCATAAAACTAACCTTCCTGACACATCTGGTCTTTGCAAGAATTGACGGAGGGGTTGGTCTGTTACCACTGCTATTGTGTGAGCTTGAAAATAGGGACAGAGTTTCCTCGCTGAGATCACCAGAGCATAAGCGAGCTTCTCCAGGAGAGCGTAGTTCCTTTCTGATTTGGTCAAGGCATGACTCACATAGTATATGGGTCTTTGAAAACCGTCGCTACAATCCTTGGCCAAAGCCCCGCTTACTGCAGTTTCTGATACAGCCAGGTAAATCTGCAGCTCATCTCCGAGAACCGGCTTGACTAACAAAGGGTGGCTTGTTAGGTATTCCTTCAAAGCTTGAAACGCATGCTCGCTCTCCTGGCTCCATTTCATGTTCTTCCCTTGTTTGATGGCCTTGAAGAAAGGAAGGCATTTATCGGTGGAGCGAGGGATAAACCTGTTGAGTGCTGCCACCCGTCCAGTCAGGATCTGTACTTGCTTGAGCGAGGTCGGGGATTCCAAGTCCAGGATAGCTTTGATTTTTTCTGGGTTGGCTTCGATACCTCTCTCATGAACCATGAAGCCCAGGAACTTTCCTGCCGTTACCCCAAAAGCACATTTGGAGGAGTTCAAACGCATCTGGTTTTCCTTCAGTATGAGGAAGGTTTTGCGAAGGTCTTCCTGATGTCCCTTTGTGGTTGGGGATTTCGTGATCATGTCGTCGATATATACTTCCATCGTCCTCCCTATCTTGGGCTTGAACAATTTGTTAACCAGCCGCTGGTATGTGGCCCCTGCATTCTTCAAACCAAACGGCATCACCTTGTAACAGTATAAGCCCTGCCCAGTAATGAAACTGGTCTTATCTTGGTCAGCCGGGTGCATTTTAATTTGGTTGTATCCTGAGAACGCGTCCATAAAACTCAAAAGTTTATTTCCGGATGTGGAGTCAACCAGCTGGTCGATCTTTGGCAAATGAAAACAGTCTTTCGGACAAGCCCGGTTGAGGTCGGTGTAGTCGACACACATACGCCAATTTCCATTCGCCTTCGTGACCATGACTACGTTGGCGATCCATTCGGGGTAACGTACCTCTCTGACGAACCCCGCTTTGATCAATTTATCAACCTCTTCCTGTACCGCCTCGTTCCTATCCGTGTTGAAATGATGCCTCTTCTGCTTGACGGGCTTGACCGTTGGATCTACTGCTAGCCGGTGGGTGGCTAATGATGCCGGGATTCCAGGCATTTCATTATGGTTCCAGGCGAAGATGTCGCTGAATTCCCTGGGAAGATCAATCAGTCATCTTTTTACTTCTGGATCAAGGGCGGCTCCGACCTTGACGGTCTTGGAGGGATCGTCAGTCCTGACGGATATCTCTTCTAGTTTATCCACGGGCTGCCCGCTGGCCCATTCCTTACCCCTTTCATCCTCGTGGGGCATGATAGGTTCATCCTCCGGATGCCCAATATGTTCTGCGGGCTCCTTCTCCTTCTGGATTATCTGGGATGTGTCCATGTCTTCTTGGATTACTGTCACCTGTACACACTGCTTTGCTAGGGCTGTAGGATTGGCAGATACTGCGTAGCATTTCCTGGCTGCCTGCTGGTCTCCGCATACCTCTCCTACCTTGGTTCCAACCGGGAATTTCAAAACGTTGTGGTATATGGACAAGACTCCCTTGAGAGAGGACAGGAAAGGTCTCCCTAAGATGGCGTTGTAGGCCGATGGGGTGTCAACCACAACAAATTCGGTTATTACGTTCTGTTGGAGTGGGGTGACCCCAATGATTACTGGGAGTATCATTGACCCTACTGGTATGATCGAGTCCCCAGTGAAACCGTAAAGTGGAGTGGTACAGCTGTTGTAGCAATGTTGCTTCAGGTTCAGTTTTTCCAGGGTATCTTTGAAGAGGATATCGACACTGCTTCCTGTATCCACGAACACGCGAAGGACCAGACAGTTGGCGATCTGTATCGTGATGACCATAGGATCATCATGAGGTTGCACAGTGTTGAAGACATCTGCTTCGGTGAACACGATCTGAGCTGACTAGGCGGGCTCTGTCGGGCTCTGGCTGACTTTGAAAATCCCCTGGCTCTCTCCAAGGCGGGGAACCTTTCTTGCGTGGTTTTTCCTGGAGTTATTGGAAACGCCGGCCAAGGTAGGACCCCCACTGATAGTGTGTATCACCTGGATCTGTTGCATTAAGTCAGCCTGCTCCCCTTTCCTCTTTTCTATGTCCTCGCGGATTTCAGCTTGTACTTCCCTTCCAGTTCTGATATTATCTCTGACCTGTTGTAAAAATTCAATCAGGCATCCTCCCCTTATCAGGGCCTCAATCTGGTTGCGCAAGTTATAGTACTCCGAAGTGTTGTGGCCCACGTCTTCGTGAAAGTCGCAGTACTTGTACCGGTTTCTCCTGTCGGCTGGGGCCTTCATGGGAGCGGGCTTTTGGAGCAACCCTTTATCCCGTATGGCAAGGTAGACCGTTTCCCTGGATGCATTCAATGGGGTATAGTGGTCAAACCCTTTTTCCCCTTGTATTACTGGAGCCACGGTCTTGGGAGGCGGCGAAGCCCAGGGAGGGGTTCATTTTGCTGGATATCTTTCTTGCCTATGCGGAGGAGCAGGGGGGAGATAGGTCGACCTGTTGGGAGGCTTATTCTGAGCTCTCTGCAACTGCTCAAATTTGGGGGCTTCTTTCTTTAAACGTTTTGCCGTTCTCATGTCGTCATGCTCTATCTTGACCTTGAGTTGTTCCTCGATCTCGACCTGCTCAAGAGCCCGATCATAGGCCTTCTGGTAAGTCTCGGGAGGTCTTTTGGTGAAAGAACGGAAAAGCTTTCCTGCCCAGAGGTTTCGCCTGAAGTTGACGAGGGTTTCTTTTTCGGTGAAAACTCCCATTTGTATGACCTCTTTGTGAAACCGTTCCACGTATGATCGAAGAGTTTCACTCCATTCCTGGATCACATATTGGAGGTGTATGGGATCTTTCGGGCGAGGTTTAACTCCCTGGAATTGTGAGCAAAAATCGGTTGACAATTTTGTGAAAGAATCCACGCTACCAACGGGCAGTTTCCTGAACCAGGTTTTCGCATAGTCGGTCAAGGTTGTTGGAAACATCCTGCACATGGCTGCTCTAGTAGTGTTCTGGACCTCCATCTGTTGAACGAAGCTCTCTAAATGGCTTAGGGGATCTTCCGTTCTAGAGAACTTATCTGCTGGCATTTTGAATTTTGGGGGGAGCTCTGCTTCCCGGATCCTCCTAGTGAGGGGAGCGTTCATCTCGCTCAGGGGATTCTTTTTGTCTTCCTTACTCTTTCCCTTCCTTATCTGCTGGACCTCCTTTTGTAGCTTTGCCTGCTGATCCCTCAGTCGCTTATTTCCAGGTCTCTTCGAGTTAGCCTCAGATTCCTCACTGTCGAACCTTTCTGATGAACTGGCAATTTCTATCCGGTCCTCCTCCTGGACATGATCCATTCGGGGAGTTTGTCGGCTTTCCTCCTCTAGGGCCCAGGTAGTTCTCCTAGATGTAGTTGGATGAGATAGCCCTCGCGGCTTCCGGGTAAAAACATACGCGGCAGACTTGACTAGCCGGGGTTGATATTGTGAAAGTCTTTTAGGAACTGGGGGCATGGGTCCCAGCCTATCCCGGATCGAACGTTGGGGCCCTGATCTATCTCGAGCCGGCTCGGGAGGAGGAGGACCTAGGCGATCGAAAGCAGGTGGTCTAGCTCCGAGCCTACTCGGCTCTCCCTGATCATTCAGGTTGGTAGACTGGACTGTGATGCCTTCAGCGAGGAGGCGGACATGGATGGATTCTACAAAGGCTGCCGCTTGTTGGTCGAGCGCTGTCTGGCTCACTATGGGGTGGCCAGCAGTTCGTGTATTGGTTGTCTGGATCGGAGCTTAACTACTATATCCAGACTTTCTCCCCCTTCTTGGAGCCTTTCGGGTTGGCCTCGCCGGGGATTGCTCCGGGACTCTGTGCTGGCCTTGGGAGGAGCGGAGCCTCATAGTTCCTATAAAACAATGAAAATATAAATACAAACGATTGGTTAGTTGAGTGTAGGATTTCGTTTCCCACAGACGGCGCCAGAAAGTGTTAACGGGAATTTTACTCGGGATGAGAAATCTCTGTTAACGCCCTCGAGACCACTACCACGTAGGTGGTGGCCGAAATTATTTATATATGTGACAATGGTTTATCTAGTGATAAATAAACAAGAACATTTTTATTTAACATGCATGGTACACGAGTACAAAGATTTTTCTCTCGTTTCTCTCAACTTTCTTTGGTAAATGGTCGATTGCTAGTCGTATGCCTGTCGAATAGTAGTCTCCTTTTTCGTTTCTTTTCTTTTCTATTTATACATGGTTTGTAGGTCAGCAGACTGATTCTCCCTTGATTGTCTCAATGATTGTCTCAGTCTCTTCCTTATCGGGCGGGATTTCTTGCGTTAAATCATTTGACTTTTAGATTGACGTCCGAATTGAGAGTATCGTGGTAGAGATCAGCTTGTTTCCTTTTGGATTTCATTACTTATGTAGATAACGCTTCCAGGTACGATTTAATTCATTCCTTGTATCCTTCCAGTACGATCCTTATAGGAGTCGTGGGACATGACGAATATGGTATGATGCATCAACCAGGGAGGTTGTTTAGTATTTCGACCTTGATGTCTGGGAAGTTTCATCCAGCTTGGAGCCAGATCTGGCTTCTCTTCATTTTTCCGAAGCTAGACGTGGCCTTGACTGACCTTTTTGAAGCTGGGTGTGGCTTCGACTCACCTCACGGCCTTCTAGGGACATTCTTCTGTGTCAATCGAGGTACAGACGGGTTTCTTGAGTATTTGCAAGATGACCTTAACTTCGGGGAGCTTCTAGTTTTGATGATGCGGGCTAAGCCATATCATTCCGGGTTCTATCTTGGATGTTTCCGGAGCTCGCCCTTGTTCTTGGGGTGGTATCGCAGTTCGGCTCTGGATAGAGAGGTCTCCTGGTGGAAGTTCTCGGGTCCGTGCTTTATCCCAGATGTTTCTGGAGCCCGCCCTTGTGCCTGGGGCGGCATCGTAGCTTGGCTCTGGATATAGAGGTCTTTAGGTGAAACTTTCGGGTATGGAACCAGGTCTAGTAAGTGGAAAATTTCTTTTGGTCCTTAGCCAATTTTGGCTATTAACAGGAAATTTTGGAGATCATGGAAATTTTTGTCCAATTTCAGACATTCGTTTTGTTCTTAGGAAAACTAATTTGTTAGCTCATACTCTTGCCAAATTCGACATTTCAATTGTTAGTTTTTTATTTTTAAGTACGAATTTGGAATTTGGGGAGGGGATATAACTTGGACGGAAAGCTAATTTGTTAGGTCATACTCTTGCCATTCAATTGTTAGTTTTTTTTAAAAGTCAAATTTGGATTAGATTCGATTTAGAAAAGATTATTATAAATATGGGGGGCAAAAAAAAGTTAGAACTCTTTTCATACACACTTTTTGAACCAGCACAAACTTAATAATTTAATTAAGTTTAAATGGCAATAAAGGATAAAAATGTCCTCATCTTTAATGTTATTATTTTTTGTCTTTTTTTCTTTCAAAAACGTACATTGATAGAGGTTAATAGAGGTTTAATAGACCTTCTGTAGAGGTCGAAATCATTTTGACCACTAATAAGACCTCTACTGACCTTTTAACCTCCTAAGGAGATTGAACTGGAGGTTTGTTCGATTGAGGTCAAACAGACCTCCATTGATGGTCGATAATGAAGATTAAAAAAAAGTCTTAAATTTTTTTTTTACCTAGTAAGTCTCGAATTTATAAAAAATACCAAATAAGTCTCAGATTTGCAAACATGCCCAATTAGTCTTTGAAATACCAAAAATATCCCGAATTTTCAAACTTGCACAATAAATCTCGGAAAAACCAAAATAAGTATCGGATTTCAAAAATTAGTATCAAATTCAAGAAAATAAGTCTTGTATTTCAAAACTAAGTCTCGGAAAAATCAAAATAAGTCTTGGAAGAATTATTTCCTTGAATCCGACATTTATTTTCTTGAATTCGAAGCTTATTTTTTCTTCGTTTTCTACATTTTTTTTTTCTTTTGATTTATGTTCTTTCGCAATTTTTTTTGTTCCTTCTTCTCGTTGATTCATTTTCTTCGTCTCAAACACTTACAAAAGAGATAAATCACAATCCCTCTACAACTTTCTTGATAGATTCTTCATTTTTCTTGAGAAAAATTGAAGGAACCGTGTTTCTAAAGAGAAAGAGAAAGAAAAAAAAAAGTGAAGTCAATAGTATTTAAAAGTGAAGTCAATAGTATTTTTGTCTTACTAGTGCTATTAAAACTTAAATTATTAATTCCGTGCTAATTCCACAAGAAGCTCATTAAAAGGTGCTATTTACCTCTATTATATCAATATGGGTGTCATGAGTACAAAATTTGGTTCAAACCTTGACCCATCAACTGACATGGCAAATATCTGACCCACTGAAGCTGAAATACGAGTCTTATAACCTTTTCAAGAGGCAAAGAAATTACTCTTGTTTCCCTCCCCTCCATTCACTCTGCAGTAATTTTCATTTAATTTAAAAAAAAATTATTATAATTTAGTCTTTAGCTTTTGATGAAACATGAGATTTTTTTTAATCGCGTTTGCTGGTAGGTATAAAATTAATACAAATGCAGCTTTAAATCTTAAGGATGGATCGAATTGTTGGTTTAGTTGTTGCAATTCGCAATCGTTAAAGATTGAAGCTCGATATGGTGTGAAAACAGCTGAAGCTTTGGCTATCAGACATGGCACATCAAGCTGGCTCAAAATTCGGTCCTAAGTCTACTTTATGTGGAGTCAAATGCAAAAATGGTGGCCAATCATATTTTCCTAAAGGAATTTGGATCCTCTGGTGATTTGATTTTTTTTCCTGACCTCACCTAATCTAATGACACATAAGCATTTCAATGAATGAGTGATTAAGATGCGATTAGTTTTCACAACCACTTTATCAACAACCAATCACATGCTTTAAAAAGGTCAGGAAAAAGATCAGATCAATAGAGGATCCAAATTCTCAAAGATCCCTCTTTCGGACTGTTGTTTTAGTGATTCAAGAAATTTTGGAAATCATGGAAATTTACCCAATTCGATCTGAACGTTCATTTTGTTCTTAGGAAAGCGAATTTGTTAACTCATACTTCCTTTATTTGGATTCTATTAATTTGATATTTTTTTCTGATTTAAATAGATCTACTAACATCTGTAATCAATTGCCAGATTTATTTATTTTATTTATTTCACTTTTATTGTCTTTAAATAGCACGTGTTATATTGAAATGTTTTAGGTAAAAAAAATGAGTTAGCAGAGGAACCAAATTCCTAAACTACCTCAATAACACTTAATTAATAAAGATTCGATTTAAAAAGAATACTAATAACTTAATAAAGATTCATGAGCGTCATTAGCATACAAAATTTGGATCAAATTGAGACCCCTAAACTGACATGGCAAATATGTGTCCCATTGACTTGGCGGTTGCCTCTTCCCTGTTAATGAAAAAAAAAAAAAAAAAGCCCTAGCTCTGGATAAAAACAATCACAGAAGAAAAAAAAAACAAGAAAAAATATAAAAGTAGGGCTTTCTCTAATCAACAAAACCGTTTCGAATTAAAAATCAACTCCTATTCTTTGCTTGAAACATAATAATAATAAAAAAAGCAAGTAAATTGTCTCCTCCATTTCTCCATAATTGTGATCTTCAAAACATGATATGATCATCAGTCATTCCACATAGTAAAAACTCCTCCAGTATTTGATCCCTGGACTGACTCAGTTGTCCAGTTTCCATATCCAGCAGCTGAAGGCATATCGTAGTCGACCTTAACAAGCGAAAGATCATCTCCAGACCCAACCGGATTGGACCCAGAAGAGTTAGATGTCATACCAATTCCATTGCCAAGATAGCCTCCATTGTAGCTCCCAGTTGAGCCCCCATTGTTTTCCATCACAGAAGATGAAGCTGAGCCCATGTTCATAAACCCATGAAGCAAACCCGGGTTGTTTTGGATATAACTGTTGTAGAATTGATTGTTCTGGGTTGATTGCTGCAAGTATGACTCGGATTGCTGGTGCAATTGGAGCTGTGTTTGAATGTAGCTTTGATGAAACGAAGGGTCTTGTGTGTAGGATGACATGTCCTGGTTTTGGTTATGTAAAGTTAGTAGAGGTTGGGGTTGCGCCTCAAATGGGGTTTGCATTAGTGGATATGTCTGTAACCTACTACTAGAGCCACTAGAGCTTCCATATTGAAAACTTGTCCCCAGAGCAATAATCTCTTCACGTCTTCTCGAGGTTTCGAGAGCCTGAGCCTCCTTTAAGCGCTTTGCGGCTCCTCCTCCGATTGGTAGAGTGTTGCTTTCCAGGATGGCCTTCACATCATAACGATTCATGTCGAAATTGGTAACTGCATTTAGGCCTCTGAACTTTATGGCTGCAATGTCATAAGCTTCTGCTGCTTCCTCCTCCGTGCCTGTAATCATATTAATTTGAAATGTGAGAGTTTCAGTTACCAATTGCAATACTAGAATTTCATATTCACAACATTTTAAATCCTAAAGAATATTATTTTTTTTTGTTATATTTCAATTATTTGAATGGAACGTGCATGTAAAATTGAATTACTTACTGAAAGTTCCCAAGTAAAGATCTTTGTTTCCTGCAACTCTGCCAATCCTTGCTTGCCATCTTCCATGTTGGTGATGCCTGCTTGAGAAGAGTTATACATTAAAAAAAGGAAGTTTAAAAAGATAAAAGTAGAGAAAGGGAGAGAGATTAGTGAAAATTTTAGTACCTTGTAACTCCACGATACATGGATGCACCCCTAGAGAAGCCACTACTCTTCCTGAAATCAATCCAAATAAACAGCTTTTTTATTAACACTCATTTAACATGATACTTGTAAATTTTATATCATTTACATCCCCTCCCATTACCTTCTAATAGAGGCCACAAATTCTTGCCTAGTCATGTGTTTCATCTCCTCCAATTCCTTCTCATAGTTACTAATCTGCAACAAACAAAAGAATAAGTATTACAATCTAAACTCGAAAACGAGTTACGATAGGTATGCATGTATTCAATAATCATACCGGGAAGTTGGTAGTGGTGGACGTTCCCCAGTACTTGAGTGCCGCAAGATCATAAGCCCTAGCTGCTTTTTCTTCTTTGTCATACCCACCTGCTCATAAAGAAAATTTTTAAACCGATTCGAAGAAACCAACATTAAAAGAAGCAGAAAAATGAAACGTTGTAGTGTACTCACCCAAGTATACTGCAGGCCTCAAAAGAAAGCCAAAAAGCCATGAAAATGATGGAAGCTAAATAATTAGTAACACAGGTCATCAAATAAATTGGCAGTTGAATGAACATTTATGAAAAATAGCAAATACTTACCCTGTCTTCCTTTCCTTGATTGCCCTTCCCTTCTACAACTATTATCCCAAAGATGAGCTTCATATCTCCCTGTCCATCTATGCCTATAATTGCACCATAAACCAAACAAAATTTAAAAATCCAAATATTAAAAAATAAAATTGAAATCTAAAATTTTAACATATAATCAAATTGCCCACCTAGTTACACCACGATATATGGAAGTTCTCTGGCCAAAAGTGTCCAAAGTCCTTCTAGGGGCAGCTTCAACAGTAGTGTTAGAACTAGTTTCTGCACTTACTGTTTCACAAGTTGTTCCTTTACCACTCCCCATGGACAGAGTCAATGACTGCAAATTCTTAGCATTTTCTTGAAATTCATAGTTTCCAGAGGCAGCTACAATGCTATTTTGCACTGGCATCAGGCTGTTGCTTTGAAACAGGTAATCAGATTCATTGGTTTGAATTTCACTGAAGGCCACAAGATCTGACTGGTTCTCAGATTTACACACACCAAGAAAATCTGCAACCTTTGGAACTTCATCACTTCCATGACTGTTCAGCAGATTCCACTCTGCAAAATTTACAAAAATAATAGATATATGAGAAAGATAGAGAGAGGGAGACCATAAGGATAATAGAAAGATTGGTAAGTAACTTTTGAACCTAAAAGTTTAGCTTATAGGCTCTGAGAGTAACCTAGCTTAGTATCAAAACCAGTTGAAGGGAGATTAATATATGTACCTTGGACTTGAAAAGGATTGTCCATGTTATCATTCACCAACCCTAGATTGAATTGATGAGACTCATGAGAAGTGTGAAGATGTGCTGGTAAGGAGGCATGAGTTGGAGAAAGAGGGAAGGAGAGCCAGTTGTTTGAATTCATTGGAGCTATACTCTTTTTGCCTCTAGTGATTATGATGATCTTCTGATGTGCTGCTTTGTTAACCTTCTTCAACAAATCAAAAAATCTCCAGCTACACAATAAGAATGAAAACACACATGCGATATAATGGCAAAGTGGTAATGAAGATGATATTATTATAGGTGCAACCAAGTAAGTGACTAGCTAGCGAGGATTTGAAGAAGAAGAAGAAGAAGAAGAAGAAGAAGAAGAAGGAGGAGGAGGAGGAGGAGGAGGAGGAGGTGAAGAGGTTGAAAAGAGAAAAAAAATTTGAGATGAATACAAGCCTTTTAAACACACTTGTGGTTCTCTCTCTCTCCCCCTCTCTCTCTCTCAACATACACAAATTTCAATTGACTTGTTCCACAGACACCCCTTTTACACTGGTGATTTTAAGTTGTCTGACTCTAGACATCATTTTCCAACACTTGAAAACCAAGTCATCATACAATAATAATATTTTGATAGATAGATAGAGAATGGACACGAGTGTCATACTAATAAATTATTACTACGCACTTGAAGATCCTTATACAGTATTTGTACTAAGACAAACCCACAATTCCAACTGGAAAAATCCAAGACCCACCTCTCTCTCTCTCTCTCTCTTAACCCCACTTGGGTTTATTGGAACTCTCGTCCTCGTTCTATGCAATATATGACTCCCCAAAGGCCAGCATTCCCACACTCTGCAAATCATCTCTCTCAGTCTCTCAAAATTGACCATTCTACGTAAAGTTATCTCTCTCTCTCTCTACGCAAACTAAATATCAATAGATCAACAACCCCATGAATCACAGAAGATCTCCCAAATAGTTCAACTCACCAAAAACCAAATTTGTAGATCCCCGTGTCTATGTATTTGTTTAAAGAGTGTTATGTGAAATCCGACATATTAAATAGTAAAAGTACTGGAAAAAGAGTAAGAATTAGTCTTACTGTTCAAAATAACTCCAAACTTTGCATCTAAAGAAATTATCATTACAAAATTAAAATAAAAAAGATTGAAGGATTTCATTTGGTTCCCCAAGTAGAAATCTGTTGACCACCTAATTGGTTTTCGCACCAGTCAAAAGCTAATATCAGATTTATAATATTATTATTATTATTATTATTATTATTGTTATCGTGCATGTCCTATACACACACCAGAAGGTTGTGGTTGTATTGTTTATGTGCCATCCAGTTAAGCTAATATAAATCTACGAAGAAACTCATAATCTAATACTAGTCCCAATTTTAATACTATCCCAATAAGGCAAAATGTGAGATCAACACAACTTTATATTAAATTTCACTGCGGTTTTAAGGAATTCGCAAAAGGTGCGTGCATCACACTTGATCAACAATTCATATAGCTTCCACATATATTTCTACCACACGATCAAATGTAAAAATGTTTTTTTGGTGAAAGGGAGGGCTACATGCCCCAAAACAAAAACAATGTAACATATTTTCTATTTATCATTCAGTCTCCAAAACATTTCTCAAGATGTCCCATGTGTGTTTGTTTTTTCATGTTCTATATATATATATGTATATATATATATATATATATATATATACATACACGCACATCAACAATTGAATGTGATATGTATTTTACGAATACGATATAAACAATGAAAACTTATATTGGATGAACTCACCTAGTATACTTATCACACTCATTCCATTATATTAAACATTTAAACATGTGTGCATAAACATCTGAATAGGCAAACAAAAATCTTACAAATGCGAAAGTAGGTATGCATATAAAAATATAAGAAATGTTGATTTCTCATCATTTGCAAACTGAACATTTCTGAGACTCTGACTGTGCTTCAGTGCTTGAATATAGAAGAAACTCGCCCAATGCAAATCTGATGAACCCAAAAGGAAAATAATAAATAAAACATTCTATTTAACAGTGAAGGAAAACAAAATCACCTGCTATTCTTTTTTCTTTTAAATTTTTTATGGCACGATTCCCGCCAAATTCTTGTGCTTATATATATTGTTCGTTGACTGAAGAGCACCACAATAAGGGGCAGGACCCACGTCTCTCGCTTTCTTCAACCTTTCAGACAAAATATAAATAAATAATCTCCAAATTATCAAAACCCTAAAACCATGTATGTAAATAACCCAAGAAGCAAAAGAAAATCAAAACAGAAGCAAAAACCCTTTAAAGGTTTTTATTATTTTATTTCTTTTTTTGTTTTCTTTTCTATACAAAAGACCTTTTGTTCAACATGTTTCAGAAAACTAAAAAAAAAAATTCATTGTTTCTGGAAGAATATTTATGAAAGAAAGCAAACTTCATCATTTTAAACGGAACAAAAAATTTTAAAAAGTAAAAAAATAAATAAATTAACAAAGATGTTGATAAAACTTTACTTGGAAAAAAAAAGTGCAACCAGAAACAACAAGAATCTCAGTTTGTGTCTCTCTCTGTATAGAGTCTGGAGAGGAAGTTGAAAATTTTTCTTGGAAAATGAGAAGAGAAGGGTGATAGGGTTAAAGGCATTAAATGGAAGAAGCTCACGTTGTTTCAGATATTGCGGCCAAATTCGAAGGAATGTGACTGACACGTGTCCTTTTTCTTCTGTGAGATGCATCCAGGCGGCCCAATTATTCGGTTTGCATGCTTTGCACTAAAAAAATACAATTTACAACAAACCATCTTTGACCACCCTTTTGACTATGCAATTTTTTTTTCTCTCAGTATTACCATTTTACCCATCATGGTGATTTGCATCCAAATGCTATCTTTTTAATTTTTATCATCACTTCCTGAAAATAATAGGGGTTTAATTAATGTGAAAATATTAAAATTATTCAATCCATTCTTTCTCTTTATCTATTTTCTTCTGTTTTGTGGGAAAATTTCAAATTTCCTTTTTTTTTTATAAAAAAGATGAGTTCATATACTCATATTCTCCTTTCAATGATGCTATTTATTCTTTCAAAAAAAAAATGATTCTATTTAAGAAAAACTTAAACATAGGTTTAGAAATGCTTAAATTTATAATGTTACAAACATAAATGGATTAATTCCTATGCTAATGAAGTTCAATTACATTCCTGGTTACTCACCATTTTTAAGAGAGAAAAAAGCACTTAATTAAATTCTGAATTTGCATGGAAATTACCGATTACGTATATTTACAATGTTTTGATGAGTGAAAGTTCATATCATCTGATCCCAAAAACTAATTAGCTAGGCAACTACTGTTTTTATTTCCACCAATCATATATATATAGTTGCTAGCTAGCTATATAATCACTTCTTTTTAGATGTGCATGATATTGAGATTTCAAGAATTCCTTGTCTTGTGCTTTGCATAATTTTGGATGATATGAAAACATCAATATTTTGACATGCCAAGTTCAGACAAACAGCCACCGAAAAAAAAAACAAATTGGGGATCGACCCATTACTACTTGAAAACTGTAATCTGCACTTGATGGCTTCGATTATTGGATGAATTTGATGGCAGAGGGGCATTTTGATAAATAGAAGGAAGTGATGAGGGTACATTTGGGCAAAGGAGCACACGAGAATCCAAAGAGAAAATTGTTTGAGAGTTTCCAAGGAAAGTTAGGAGGAAACGCCGGGAAAGTGCTCGTGTCGCCTCGAAATGAAGCGCTTGAAATTAGAAAGGCAAATGTATTTTCGTGAACACCCCCTCCTTTTGTTTTCTTCTACATTATAATAAAACCCTAGTTAAGGACTTAGGGTTAGAGTTTTTGAGTGGGGTTTGTATTGTTTTTTTGAGAGAAAGTGCCTAGCTAACATTATATTGTATATAAAATATACAATATATGATCATATAAAAAACATGTAATCTTGCTAATTTCAATTCGAACTCCTACATATGTTTAATTGGCCTCTCTACAGATCCCGTGTTAAGGCCATCTCTAACCAGTCTTCAATGTTTTCTTCAATTTGAAGACTAAAAATGGAATACTATATAATTTTACTATTCCAATCATTCTTCATTTTACAATCTCTAAATAATAAAATGTTATTATTTTACTTTAAAAATAATATTTCAAACTTTCTTTAATAAATTTGTTTTCTCTACATTATCTTATTAGTTAATAATTCGCTCACTTTTATTACATCTAAAATTTTCTATCTTTTTTATAATTTGTCACACCTAACTATTTTTATATGTAATGATTTTAAAAAACAAAGATCATTCGCTAACATTATCCATGGCAATTTTAATAGTTCCGGGCAATTTCAAGGTGGGTCATCAGGTAATTTAAGAAGCTTTGATCGGTTTTCAAACTATTATGATTGGAGTGGAGATGACTTATTGTAATACTAGTGTTAAATTTTAAGTTTCAATGTTATTTTTATTGGTTTTATTTTCATTTTCAGTGTACTTTTTTTTCCATTGTAATATTTTAATTTAAGAATGTTAATGTTATTATTTGGTTTTACTGTATTATTATGATATATTTTAATTACATATAAAAATTGATGATTTGAAAACATTTGTTTTGAATTAAAATACCTATTAGTTCATTAATAAAAAATTTAAAATTAAAATATATTTAATATTATACTCGGTTGAAAGATCTCAACAAAATATTTCTAATTGTATAATTTTTATACTGATTGCATTTATAAATTAAAAATTATATATAATTAATTAAGTTTAATAAAAAAGTGTGCAAAAGGAGATGGAAAAAAATATTATTATTTTAATAGAATAGTGAAATGAAGATCCAAAATTTGAGTAACCAAAACTAATCTTCATTTTAGGGTCTATAGTTTGAAGATTGGTTCCAATCTAGTCTTCAACATAAATGCAAGAAGCTAGCAATTACATTAGCTATAGCTACTAGCCTACTAGCTAGTTTGAACTAGCTTTGATATATGTATATATTTTTTGTATTTTAATGAATATATACCAAAAATGAAATACTTGACCCATTTATAATTAATTAGTATTGATATTAATTTGACCGCTTTGAATACGTCTTACAATTTTGTTTTTTGAACTTCACATTGTATACTAGACATGAGCATTAATTAACTGTGATATATCAACTAATTCAAGAATGTATTTTTCATAATCAGTATAAAAATTCGAGTAATTCATACATGCTAGCCTAACACGGCTCCTTTAAAAAAAACCCTAATTTGAATCAAAATTTGATGCTCTTAATCTGGTTGTTAGGGTGACTTATCCTATAAATATCTTATAGGAATATTTTCCTTTCTATCAATTACATAATGTTTATAAGAACATTTATAAATTAGATAATATGAGAAAATAATATTTATAAACCTTCCAAATTAAGGTGGAAACTAGTTTGCTGCCCTAAAATATAAATTGAAAAATCATATAACAAGGGCAAGACTTAATTCAAAATTTCAATACGTCATATTTTGTTTATATAGAAAATTATTATATTTATATTCTTATATAAGAGAATATCGTGATTGATTGTGGACCAAAATATTTCATAAATGTTAATAATATGGGATTATTATTTCATAAACATGGAAAACGATTTAATTAAATATTTAATAAACATTTTATAAAATGATTGGACGTAACATTAAATTGGTTATAGAAGATCATCAATTACCAAAATATATGAGAAAAACAGAATAGCAACAAAGAATAAAGAGGAGTGCTATATATACTCTCTCAACTCACTCGCTCAACCTACTCTCTGTTCATATGGTGACATATGGATAACATTAAATTTTTCATATTAATCTTCTAGCCTTTATTAATGGTCTCATTTTTCAATATATTTACAATGCAAACCAACAAATAATTTCCCAGATTGCCCTTCCTTTTTAACTTGAAAACTATACTAAACACAAAAAAAGAACAGAGTAGATGAACAATGAAGCTCTAAAACTTGAGAGCATTTTTTGGATTTCATTTTTTTATTTTCTGGATAAATTCATTCACACACATAATGTGTATTTTATACAGAGCTAAGGATTCTTAAGTCTGAATCTAACGATCTCCATGATTTACGGAGAGTGAGACTTTGATGTGGCTAATCTAATAGATCATAATAGAACTAATGTATTGCTAAACTGGCTAATCTAATGGACCACATTAGAGCGGATGTATTGATGACCTCAACCTAATCAAGTTGGTTAGATTGGGCGCCAATCTCTCGACTTGTTTTAGCACCAACTTTATGCTAGAAGAGGTGAGAGCAGTCAGCTGTGGCAGGGTATTTGTTATCAACTATGGACTTGATATAAGTTACACTTGATTGCTTCTAATAAGGTTCAACATCCCCTCTTAAATGAAGCCTGGACTTGTCCAAGACGAGTTTTTCCTTTAAGAGATTGAATCTGTTGATTCCTAGTGTTTTTGTGAGAACATCTGCTGGATGATCCTCAGTTGGGATGTATGATCGAGCCACGATAACACTAGATTTTGGGTCCCCCTTCCTATGCTTATTGCTCGATTCTCGAGTAAAATCGAGTGTTTAATGGCTCGCTGAGCTATTTTTGCAGGGTTGTAGTTAGCAGGGGCAATTTGGATAAAAAAAGAAGAATTAGGGCTTATATTGTAAAATTGGGAAGCATGCACCTGAAGAAAGAGTGTCGCAGTCTAAGTGCCGTCTTGGCTCACTGCAACACCTTTGGTGACAGCAACTCTCGCAGGGAAAATGTCACGAATGTCGTGTGAATGAAAAGGCGTTGAATCAGCAAAAGAAGTGTCGCGGTCGAACAATCGCTCTGAATGACCGTGACAAACCAAGCGGCAGGAACCCTCGTGCCCAAAATTTCGATGATGGTGTCGCTTGAACCACGTGCGGAATGGCATATCAAGCATCGTCGTGGTCGAAGTGTCGTCTGCACAAGACCGCAACAGCCAAGACCGCGACCGTCCGCCAACTCGAGTTTCAAGATTGATTTTTGCCCTTTTTGGAATTCATATAAATACCTCTGTTTGTTCTGTGACCTAATCATCAGCCACAAAGAGAATATCCACCGAGCAGCCTTTTATACTCTTTTTCTTACATACATCACTCATCCATCATTGGAGTTTGGAATCAAGAAAAGGGAACTCAATAGTCAAGAAGCCTTGATGACAAACTTTGGTTTCTTCTTTAACTCTTCTATGTTTTCTTTCATTCCTTTGATGTGTAACTAATCTTCTATGTTAGGGATTGATGTAACCAATTGAACAACTCTTTGTAACCCAAGAGTCGAATATTTTTAATTCAATTCATTATTAGTCTATTTTATTGAAATACTTGCTCTAGTTCTTTACTCATATTCAGTTGTGACCTCAATGAATGTGTGTTTTATGATTAGGTTATACATGAGGTTAAGGACTAAGTGTGGGTGACTATCCCATTTAGGCCTTACCACAAGCTTGATAATTGAGAGAATTTTCGTATGCATGACCAAGCGATGTTTAATTCGACTTAGAGTTTTAATTAAAGGTTGGTTCTAACTATTTCTCATTACATGATTGTGTGTGAGTAGTGGGAAGGATTAAGAGCTTCATGGTACATCAAAAAAAGCCTTAATAATCGGATTGAAGAGCTTAACGAGACTTAAGGATTGCATTGAGTGGTTAAATTACGTTGCATTGATTCCCTAGCGTTTTTCTCCATATTAATCTCTTTGTGTGCTTTGTGATAGTTAGTTTATTACTATTTACAAATTAGTTCCTCAATTGATTTTTCCAAAAATAAGCATTGTGCCATTTAGAATTCATGCACTTTGATTAGCTTTCAACTACATTAACTAGTTTTCAACCAATTGAATCATCGATCCCAGTGAACGAACTTTCTTTAATTTGAGTAGAGATAAAATACTGCATCAATTTTGGCACCACTGCCGGGGATCGGCATAGATTCGTTTATTGAAACTAGTTAATTTAGTTTAGGTATTGTGTGTCATTTATTTTATTAGATTAGTTTTATTTTAGTTAGTTTCTTTTTACTTCGTTGGTATTTGTGTTTGGTGTTTCAGGGCCACAGGTGTATGCACGGACGCCGTTCACTTGGAGGGAATTTGTTTCCAGTTAACAGCAACATCAACCTTATAGGCCGACATGCTAGAAGATTCGCAGGTTAGATATCTTTGTTGATTTGGAAGGTACCTCTATTCCGGAAATGGCCAAGCAAGAAGAGCATATGAGCCCGCTGAGGTCACCAACACATGAGGTTGACGAGGGTATCTAACTATAAGAGAGTCGGACAACCAATGATTGAGAGTCAACCATCATCAATTGTGTTGAATGTGGCGGTTAGAAGTTATGAGTTGAAGGGACTCCATGTGGCTATGCTTCCATCTTTCAATGGCCTCCCGAATGAAGATTGTTTGCAACTCATGAAGGACTAGCAATCCATCTTGAAAGTTTTTCCGATTGGCCGACTCACAGAGGAACAATTGAAGATGAGGTGTTTTCGGTATTGCATGAAGGATAGAGCCCAAGTGCGGTTCACTTCGTTGAAGCCGGGTTCTTTGAGGTCATGGGATGAGGTGTGCCAAGCCTTCTTCAATAGATTCTTCCCGACCGTAAAGACAAAGGATATTCGGATCCAAATTGCAAGTGTCACCAAGGAAGATAATGAACCCTTCCATGAAGCATGGGGTCGATATAGAATGCTTTGGGAACAATATCCCCCTCACTTAATATCTGAAGAGTACAAGGTCCGTACCTTTTATGATGGATTGACGGAATTCACACAAGTTTTGGTAGATAATGCATGTGAAGGTGCACTCATAAAGAAATCGGCTAGTAAGATTTTTCGAGATATATGAGACATTGGCTCTTAACTCCCAACATAGAAGTTCAACTTCAAGAAGAGGAGGAAAGCATGTTGTTAGTCAGGATACGATATGGCTATTCAAATGGCTAACCAAGCAAGCAGAGGCGATGGCAAGGAATATGGGTCAACAATAAGTAAGGGCAAACGTGGTATATGAAGGTGACCAACAATGTAAAGACATGGTTCCATTTGAGACAGAGGAGGTCCAAGCCTTGAACTATCAAAGAAGAAGAAATGATCCATACTCCAACTCTTACAATCCAGAGTGGCGCAACCATCCCAATTTCTCATGGTCGGATCCGAACAATGCCTTGAACAACCAGTTAATTACCCAAGGAGCAAATCAAGGAGGATTCATTAAGGGAAATTACCAAGGCCAAGGATCAAGTGGTCAATAGTGGAACAATTCAAGAAACAGAGATTTATCTTTATATCAGCCTAGGAAACCGTCGTTGGAAGAACTAGTGACTAACCTTGCTCAGAGTTCGTAACAAACAGGATCAGAACTTGAAAAACTTCATACAAGCAAGTGGGCAAAGGTTTACCAATTTAGAGGCATCTATCAAGAAGTTGGAGACACAGTTAGGGTAGGTGGCTGACACTATTCATAAGAATGAGCCGGGTAGATTTCCTAGTCAGTCGGAACAAGCTAAGGCAATGACAGTATTAAGGAGTGGGGAAAAGACTAGAGTAGAAGAGGAAGAGATAGTTGTTGAGAAAATTCCTGAGAAGACATCCCTTTTACACAAGTCACTCAACCCATACATTCCACCGGTTCATTTTCGGGAATGCTGATGCAAGACAAGATGAACAAAACTTTCAAGGAGATTTTTGATGTCCTATCCAAGGTGCATGTAAACCTACATGTACTAGAGATAATTGAGAAGATGCCGGCATATACGAGGTTTTTCAAGAGTATCCACACCAACCGGTAAAATTTTAGACCAAATCACCAAGAATATAGAGCAGGTAGTGCCAGTGTGGCTCTACAGAAAGAGCTTCCACCCAAGTTGAAGGATCCAGGTAGTTTTTCCATCAACATCACTATTGGGGATACTAAGCTTGAGAGGGACTATGATAGACTTGGGAGCAAGCATTAACTTGATGCCTTCCACCATTTACAAGCAGCTTGGGCTGAATGAACTCAAGCCAACAACAATGTCCTTACTACTAGCCGATAGTTCAGCAAGGTATCCGAGAGGGATTATGAAGGACGTGTTAGTCTAGGTTGACAAACTCATCATCCCAACAGATTTTATGGTCTGAGACATGGACGATGTGAGTGAGGAGACGAATACGAGGACTATTCTTTTAGGGAGACCATTCTTGGGCCTTAGCTAAGACGTACATTGATGTGCAAAATGGGAAGCTTACTATGACAGTGTTAGATGAAAGAGTAGAATTCAAATTGTTTGTATCCTATCCTACCCACCAGGAGCAGATGATTGTGCTTTCAACTAGGTATTAGACCAAGGGGGTAGACAATATATTCAAGGATGAAATCTTGGAGGCATTGATAGAATGGGACTGGCAAGATCAAGCTCAAGGAGTAAAAGATAACTCCGAACAGGCCGAAGAAGAGACAACAAAAGAAAAGTTTGAAGAGCTTCTAGTGTCAAATGTCAACCTTGCAAAGGACCTACCACCAAGGGTAGAACTCAAGGAGTTTCCAACTTATTTGAAGTATGATTACTTGGGTGAGAATGAGACATATCCAGTAATAGTAGCTTCGAAGTTGAAGAAACATGAAGAAGAAAAGCTTCTTGAGGTTTTGAGAAGGCACAAGTTGGCAATATAATGGTCTATTGAAGACATCAGAGGGATTAGTCCTAAAAATTTGCATGCATAAGATATACCTTGAAGATGAAGCTAAACCAACAAGAGAAGCTCAACAGAGGTTGAATCCTATCATGAAGGACGTTGTGAAGAAAGAGGTCCTGAAGCTTTTAGAGGTGGGGATCATCTACCCCTATATCCGATAGCAAGTGGGTCAGCCCAATCCATGTGGTTTCTAAGAAGTTAGGTATAACAGTGGTTCAAAATGAGCAGAACGAGTTGGTTCCCCAGAGGCTTCAGATAGGATGGAAGGTGTGCATTGATTATAGGAAGCTGAACTCAGCTACTAGAAAGGACCACTTCCCTCTGCTCTTTATCAATCAGATGCTAGAACTCTTGGCAGGGCATAGTCACTATTGTTTCCTTGATGGGTATTCAGGGTACAATCAGATCGTCATAGCACCAGAGGACCAGGAGAAAACCATTTTTACTTGCGCAGTTCGGTACATTTACCTATAGGAGGATGCCTTTCGGACTTTGCAATGCACCAGGCACATTCCAAAGATGCATGGTGTCAATATTCTCAGATATGGTGGAGGAGATCATTACAGTGTTCATGGATGATTTCTCAGTATTTGGGGACTCTTTTGAGTTATGCTTAGAGAATCTAGCCCTAGTTTTTCAGAGATGTGAGGAGAACAATTTGGTCCTTAATTTGGAAAGATGCCATTTTAAGGTACAACAGGAGATATTCCTTTGGCATGTGATCTCGAAGAAGGGGATTGAGGTAGACAAGGCCAAGGTAGAAGTGATTCGAAGTCTACAGCCTCCAACTTCAGTGAAGGATGTGAGATCATTTCTGGGGCATGCAAGGTTCTACCCGCTATTCATGTAGGACTTCTCAAAGATAACAAGACCCTTGTGTGCACTTATTCAGAAAGATACAGAGTTTCAGATGAGTGTGGAATGTATAGTTGCTTTCAATACCTTGAAGGATGCATTGACAACAGCGCCAGTCATGGTTCCACCAAATTGAGAGTTGCCCTTTGAGCTCATATGCGACACTTCAGATTATGCCATCGGGGCGGTTTTAGGGCAGAGGGTTGATAAGGTTCCTCATGTCATTTATTACGCTTCAAGAACCCTAAATGATGCCCAGTTGAACTACTCAACAACCGAAAAGGAGCTTATAGCGGTAGTGTTTGCCTTGGAGAAGTTTAGAGCTTATTTAATGGGTGCCAAGGTGATCGTGTTCTCTGACCATACATCCCTTAGATATCTTCTTTAGAAAAAGGATTCCTAACCAATATTGATTTGGTAGATCCTACTCTTGCAAGAGTTCAACTTGGAGATATGAGACAAGAAAGGTAATGAGAATGTAGTGGCGGATCATTTGAGTAGGTTGGTACAGGAAAATCCAGAGGTAGTAGATGAGTTACCATTACGGAAGAATTTTCTGGATGAGCAATTGTAGAGTGTGCAAGAAAGAGAGCCTTGGTTTTGTAGATTGGGTTAACTTCTTAGTTAGTGGAGTGATTCTGGCAGACTTAAACTCTCAAGAAAGGAAAAGATTAATATCAAGGGCTGAGAGGTACTTTTGGGATGACCCATACTTCTACATACTTGGTTCCGATGCAGTCATCCGAAGATGAGTTCCCGAGGCAGAGCAGTGTGACATTCTTAGGTTTTGTCATGAACTACAGTGTGGGGGGCATTTCGGAGCAAGGAAGACAGCTTTGAAAGTATTGCAATCAGGGTTCTTTTGGGAGTCATTATTCATGGATGTAGTCCGGATTTGCTCAGCGTGTGATAGATGCCAATGAATGGGGAACATAAGTAAGAGAAATGAGATGCCTTTGGCCGGAGAGTTAGTGATTGAGCTATTTGATATGTGGGCCATCAATTTTATGGGATCATTCCCATCATCTTATGGATACAGTTACATCCTCGTAGGCGTCGATTATGTGTCAAAATGGGTATAAGCAAAGGCTATAAAAACCAATGATGGTCAAAGTGTGGCGAAGTTTGTGAAGGACACCATATTTGCTAGATTTAGGACTTCTAGTGCCATCATTAGCGATGGGGGAACATAATTTTGCAACAAGTCATTTGTTGCACTTTTGAGAAAATACGGTGTAAGGCATAAGATAGCCACCCAATACCACCCCCAAACATCGGGCCAAGTTGAAGTTAGCAAGAGGCAAATCAAGAGCATCCTAGAGAAGACTATAAATTCAAATAGGAAGGATTGGGCATTGGAGCTAGATGATGCCTTATAGGCATATAGGACAGCTTTCAAGACACCTATTGGGATGAGCCCATATAGGTTGGTTTTTAGGAAGACATGCCACCTTCCTGTCGAGTTGGAGCACCAGGCCTTTTCGGCAGTCAAGAAGTTGAACCTAGACTATGACAAGGTCGGTGAGGAGAGGAAACTTTAACTTTATGAAATTGAGGATTTCCGATTGGATGCATATGAGAGCTCTCGGTTGTATAAAGAGAAAACCAAGATGATCCATGACAAGATGATTGTGCAGAAGGACCTTCACACTGATATGCTAGTCCTCGTGTTCAACTCCCGCCTAAAGGTGTTTCCCGGAAAATTGAAGTCGAGATGGTTAGGACCGTTCCAGGTGACACAAGTTCACTCAAATGGAGCAGTGGAGGTGGAAAATGAGAAGAATGGCGATAAATTCTTAATCAACGGGCAAAAGGTCAAACCGTATGTGAAAGAGATTGGAAACATCACTTGGTTGGAGGAGTTGGAGCTTAAATAGCCGTAGTGCTATCACCATGTCTTGCCTAGATGTTAAATAGCACACTTGGTAGGAGGCAACCAATAGTCTTTTCAATTCTAGTGATAAATGTGAATGGTAGTGATTCTACTTCACTCCCAAGTTTACATTGATCAACAGCTTATATTTTGAGATAAGTGGTGTTTTTGTGCAAGGTGTAGAAAAATGTAGGTTTTGGGGTGGCTTTGTTTTTGTTTTAAAATCTAATAGCTAAGATGAGCGTACCAAACTTGATTTCTACAAGTAAATGCCTTTGACATGTTGTATGTTTAGTATGTGTGCAGTTTTAGGCACATTTTGATTCTTGGCAGCTGGATTAAGCAAAAATCCAGGTGTGTCGGGTCATGATGTCGTTCTGGAAGGCCGCGGCACTTCAGCCGCAAGAATCACTGTCACTTGGATGTCGCGAGAAGTGTCATTCGGTTTAAGACCGCGACAATGCAAAGAGGAGTGTTCAAGAAGGTGTCGCGGACATGATTTCGTCTCCAAAGACCACATCACTTTTACCACGAGAATAACGGTCACGAGGTTGTCGCGTGCCTTGAAGACCGCAACATGTGACCAACTAAAAGAAACGTTATCATTTTTGTGTCGCAGTTATCATTTTCAGTCTTGGAAGACCGCGACAATCGGGTCGCAACACTTCGTGAGTATAAATACCAATGTTCGTGGTAGGGCACACCTCACCAAAAAATTTCAGAAAGTAGTCGTTCCCTCCTTGCGACTCGACGACTTCCTCAGCATGAAATCGGTATTTTCTTCTTATTTCCACTTATTTTCGATTATTGTTAGTACCGAATCGCTCTACTCCCTTCCTTTGTGCATTCTAGGTTTAGTTTGAGTGATTTTAGTGAGATTTTGATTGTGGAAAGTTCAGTTGTACGAATTGGTGGATGGTTTGTGCTTGTGAGGTTGTTTGAAGTGGATTTCATGTTTATTTCGTGATTGTTGTGGATATTGCATGATATTGAGAGTAATTAGGGCTTATTGGTGATTGTTAGTGTGTTGAGATAATTGTTGCTTGAGGAAATTGTGTTTGGTGGTTATTGTTTGTGTATTGCGACTGTGGTTGTGGTTGTGGTTTTAAGGGATCCGTGGTATATCGGATTACCGTGGTTGGTTGAAATTACTCCAAAATACTACCTGTTTGTTAAGAATCGATTGAAGCAGCACAGTTTATGAGTGTCGAGTAATGGCCAGGACAAAGCAAACCGCTAGGGTAGTTGAAGAGAATGATTCTAGTCGTAGGGAGAGGCCAAAAAAGGGCCAAGATAAGGGGAAGCGACTAGGTGCCACCATGTGCTGAAAATCTAGACTTCCCAACCCCGATAGCCAAGTTCAACTAAGAAAAAGATCATTCCCGAGAGGGGAATCAACGTCAATGAGTTGGGAGCGACACCCATTCCAGAGATGGTGAACGATAGGGGCTGGGAGACGTATGTCTAGCGTCCTCTTTTGATATTGCCCTTAGGTGGTGAGGGAGTTTATGTTGGTGTAATTGAGCAAAACTACAGCTTAGTGAGCCTAATTTTGGTGCGAGGGAGAGAGGTGACCATCAATGCTGCTGACATTAACAGGTTTTTCAGGACCACACTCCCACCTCGGGCACCCTGTGCCATTGGTATGTACAAGGGGATTCCGAAGCTTTACATCTTCACCAGGATAAACATTGAGATAACCAACAACTTGGTTGTAAGGCCGATGCCTTTTTGGAACTCTAGGTCCCAGCCTCTGAAGCAGTCCAGACTCCATATCGAGCTTTCCTTCTGGGACATTTTCATATCCTACTCCATGAGGCCATATGGTCACGGCACCACAATTGCTTATAAGGTGGCAGCCTTGCTCTATTGCTTACACAATGAGCACCCTTTGGACATCGGTGTGTTAGCAAAGATGGAGATTCACAAGGCAGCCAAAGATGCATCAGGGAAGGAGGCGATGGTATTCCATAGCTTGATCACACACTTTTGTGAGGCAACAGGTGTAGATATGTCTAGGGATAAGATGAAGGCCACTCAGCCTGATCTTGGGAACCATACATGGCATTCTCTCTCCTCAGGTCGTGGTCTGACGAAGCCAGGTGATGATACGGGGGAAGGGTCGAGCCAACCCGAGAAGAAGAGGGCTAGAGTGGCGGAAGATAACAGTGCTGATGAGCAGGACATTGAGGTAGATGAAACAGACATCGAGGCAGAGCATGAAGGCATATAGGAGGATGATGAGAGCTTTCCAGCTCAGAGACGGCTCTTAGCAGGCATCAAGCTCTCAGAGATGATCATGGAAAATGGGAATGCATAACTTTTCAGTGCAATTATTATAGGCTAGGCAGCGGTTATGAAGGAGATGGGGGCTATGGAGAGATGGCTGATAGCCAAGATAGATTTTGTTGATAAGGGTTTCAGGTCGGACATAGCAGATTTAAGATATGAGCTCCACCTCTAGCCATACTCCAGAGAGAAGAAGCCCACACCAGTTTCAGTCAGTTTGACAGGGGACCACGGATTTCAGAGGATGATGCCCAGGTGCACTTGGCGGTGAAGTTATCACTGAAGGAAGTAGAGGATCGGGCAGTAGCTGCAGCTGGATGGAAGGGCAATGAGAAGATGCCCAGAACTTCATAGCCACACCACAGTCATTTCTTCTTGTTACTTAGCTACATTTAGGACTATGTTGTTTTTATTTATGCACTTTATTTCTTTTTATTAACTTCGTACACTTGTGGATTGCTTGGATACTTTTTACTATTATCTTAGTTATCATTTTGCTACTTAGTTTAAGGGTGTGAGTTGTATTGTGATAGATTGGTTAATGATTGAATTACCCACATGCTTGAAATTTTAAATGCTATCTCTTTGAGCCATTGTTAGTACTTGTGTCATTTTTGTGTTTGCTGTTGTGTTTTAGTTGTTTAGGCGCCTCTCCACCGGACTCATATTGTCAACATTGGGGACAATGTTGAGTTTAGGTTTGGGGGTGCCGATGCCGTCATTGGTCATTTTGAGTCGAACATTTTTTGTTTTTCAACTTTTCATTTTTGAGTCCATAAGTCATATGGCCAAAATTCTTGAGCTTTAATAGCTTGGGTGTGAATACCTTGAGCGTGTGTTTGTGGCAAGTTTATTTATGCATGATGTTCTCGTTGAACAACTTGTTGTCACTCAAGGGTCTCACTTGCACTTCATGGGCTTGTCCCATCCTTTTGTGTTCAAGTTGAGGGAACTCGGTGCTCAAGCACCTTGTTCTAATAGTGGAGATTACCTAATGAGTTCACAAACACAAGCCTTAAAAAGCGCATTTTGAGTGTATCATTTTTCTATCACTAAACACATATCTCGTCACGCTCATCATTTGCCATAGGACATTACATTGCATTATCCTAGTGGATTGCTTGATGGATACTTTCATTCCCTTGATAGATGAAGTTGTTGAAATGATTTGGGGCAATGTGTGTGCATATAACTACTAACAAGCCCAATCACATTCCTTGTCCCTATATGTGCTCCCAAGCCCAATTTGAAGCCAAACACTTTCCTTTCATTTGGAACCACATTATAACCATATAGCCAAAACCTAAACACATGCCTACCCTTATTGCCAATCTTGTTAGGATGTGTAGTGTAGTCGGGTGAGAGGTGAAGAAGCGCTAATATGTAAGAATGGTGTGTACTTAGGCTATAATTGTGATTGTGCAAGGCAAATGACTCACAAGTGTTAAAAGTACGAAAAATGGGCACTTATGAGCTTAATTTTGTAATATGTTAAAAAATACAAAATATGCAAAAGAGTCTTGATTGTTAAAGGTAAAGTACTCAAAGAAAATAGGGTACAAGTTGCAAAAGCACATGTGTATGTAAAATTCAAGCCTACGCTAGTGGTCAAGTTGATAGAAAGTAGAGCTAAATTCATGGGTGTGTAATATAGGTGTCTTAGCATGATTTCCCATTAATCTTGTAGCCTATATTAATGGTCTCCTTTTTCAATATATTAACAATGCAAACCAACAAATAATTTCCCAGATTGCCCTTCCTCTTTAACTTGAAAACTATACTAAACACAAAAAAGAACATAGTAGATGAACAATGAAGCTCTAAAACTTGAGAGCATTTTTTGGATTTCATTTTTTTTATTTTCTGGATAAATTCATGCACACACATAATGTGTATTATATACATAGCTAAGGATTCTCAAGTCTGATTCTAACGATCTCCATGATTTACGGAGAGTGAGACTTTGATGTGGCTAATCTAATGGACCTTATTAGAACTACTGTATTACTGAACTGTCTAATCTAATGGAGCACATTAGAGCTGATGTATTGATGACCTCAACCTAATCAAGTTGGTTAGATTGGGCGCCAATCTCTCTACTTGTTTTGGCACCAACTTTATGCTAGAAGAGGTGAGAGCAGTCAGCTGTGGCAGGGTATTTGTTATCAACTATGGACTTGATATAAGTTATCGCTGATTGCTTCTAATAAGGTTCAACATCCCCCCTCCAACGAAGCTTGGACTTGTCCAAGATGAGTTTTTCCTTTAAGAGATTGAATATGTTGATTCCTAGTGTTTTTGTGATAAATCTGCTAGATGATCCTCAGTTGGGATGTATGATCGAGCCACGATAACACTAGATTTTAGGTCCCCCTTCTTATGCTTATTGCTTGATTCTCGAGTAAAATCGAGTGTTTAATGGCTCGTTGAGTTGTTTTTGCAGGGTTGTAGTTAGCAGGGGCAATTTGGATAAATAGAGAAGAATTAGGGCTTAAAGTGTAAAATTGGGAAGCAGGCGCCTGAAGGAATAGTGTCACGGTCTAATTGCCGTCTTGGCCCACCGCGACACCTTTGGCAACAGCAACTCTCGCAGGGAAATTGTCACGAATGTCATGTGAAGGCAAAGGCGATGAATCGGCAAAAGAAGTGTCGCAGTCGAATTGTTGCTCTGAATGACCGCGACAAACCAAGCGGCAGAAACCCTTATGCCCAAAGTGTCTCTGATGGTGTCGCTTGAACCACAATCGGAATGGCATATCAAGCTTCGTCGCGGTTGAAGTGCCGTCTCGCAAGACCGCGAAAGTCAAGACCGCAACCGTCCGTCAGCTCGAGTTTCAAGATTGATTTTTGCCCTTTTTGGAATTCATATAAATACCTCTATTTGTTCTGTGACCTAATCATCAGCCATACAGAGAATATCCACCCAGCAGCCTTTCATACTCTCTCTCTTACATACATCACCCATCCATCATTGGAGGTTGGAATCAAGAAGAAAAAACTCAATAATCAAGAAGCCTTGATGACAAATTTTGGTTTCTTCTTTAACTCTTCTATGTTTTCTTTCATTCCTTTGATGTGTAACTAATCTTCTAAGTTAGGAGATTGATGTAACCAATCGAACAACTCTTTGTAACCCAAGAGTCTAATATTTTTAATTCAATTTATTATTAGTCTTTTTTATTGAATACTTGATCTAGTTCTTTACTCGTATTCAGTTGTTACCTCAATGAATGTGTGTTTTAGGATTAGGTTATACATGAGGTTGAGGACTAAGTGTGGGTGACTATCCCACTTAGGCCTTACCACAAGCTTGATAAGTGAGAGAATTTCATATGCATTACCATGTGATGTTTAATTCGGCTTAGAGTTTTAATTAAAGGTTGGTTCTAACTATTGATCATTACATGAGCGTGTGTGAGTAGTGGGAAGAATTAAGAGCTTCATGGTCCATCAAAACAAGCCCTAATAATCAGATTGAAGAGTTTAACGAGACTTCAGGATTACATTGAGTGGTTAAATTAGGTTGCATTGATTCCGTAGCGTTTTTCTCCATATTAATCTCTTTGTGTGTGTTTTGTGATAGTTAGTTTATTACTATTTACAAATTAGTTCCTCAATTGATTTTTCCAAAAACAAGCATTATGCCATTTAGAATTCATGAACTTTGATTAGCTTTCAACTACATTAACTAGTTTTAAGCCAATTGAATCACTCATCCTAATGAACAAACTTTCTTTAAATTGAGTAGGGATAAAATACTGCATCAATGTACCTGACATCCAACTCTTTAGCTTTAATTTTGTCTCGAATGAAGTGAAGATCCAGCTCGATGTATTAAGTTCTTGAGTAAAACACCGGGTTTTTGCCAAAGAGCCAGCACCAGTATTATCACACCACATAACTGAAGGAGACAACAGAGACACTCCAATCTCAGATAGCATAGCTTTTATCCAGATAACCTCAACAGCAGCTTGAGCCAACGCCCTGTACTATTCCTCACAACTCAACCGAGCAACCACTTTCTGTTTTCATGATCTCCAGGACACCAAATTTCCACCAAGAAACATGCACCACCCACTCATAGCTTTCCTATCATCAAGATTACTAGCCCAGTCTGCGTCTGAAAAAACCTTCAAGAATTAGTTGTGCAGCAATCAAAGAAGGCTTAAAGTGCATATTAGAATTCAAAATTCCTTTTATGTACCTGAGGACACGCTTACAAGCTTACCAATGTACAACAGTTGGTGCAGCTAACAACCTATTATAGCAAATGAAATAAAAATCTAGTCAATGTGAGATATTGCAGGGCTTCTATAATGCTTCTTTAGAGGGTTGGATCTGTGAAAGGTTCTCAATCTTCCCGAGACAGCTTTGCACCAGTAGACATTGGTGTTGAACAAACTATTCAATTGATCATCTTAGTTCTCAGCAACAAATCATATGCATATTTGCTTTGTGTTTAACTAATCACTCTATCAATTCTAGATGCTTCAAAACCGAGAAAGTAACTTAACTCACCTAGATCCTTCAAGGAAAAATATTTGTTCAAATCATAAACAACTTAAGATAGCAATTTAGTGTTATTACCAGTCAACAACATATCATCGACATACACTAAGAGAAGCACCACACAGCTCTATCTTCTAAACACAAAGAGTTATGTATCAGCTCTTGAGTTCTTGAAACCCCAACCTTCTAAACCTGATTTCAATTTATCATACCATGCTCTCGGTCCCTATTTAAGGCCATAGAGAGATTTGACCAGCTTGCACACATAACCAGAATGTTGCTTGTCAACATATCCCTCTGGTTGTTCCATGAACACAAACTCTTTCAGTTGTCCATTCAAGAAGGTGTTGTTGACGTCAAGTTGTCTAATGCTCCAGTTATTAAGAACAGCAAGGGAAAGCACCACTCCGATGGTGGAGGACTTGACCACTGGACTAAAAGTCTATAGAAAATCGACACTTGTTGTTTAGTGAAAGCCTTTTTGAAAAAATACAAGCACGGTTTATTTGCATTAAGCTAGCCTAGAAGGGGTAAATAGGGGTCACTTTTATGATTGGCTTATTTCATGACAAATCACATTGGGGATGTTTATGTAACGGGTAGCATAGGTTCTCCAAGTGTGGTTTTCTCGAATGCTTCCTATCATCCCAAAGAGCTTCAGGAGAGGTAGATCACTTGTTCTTAACTCTTAAAGAGATTTAGTTGCACACACTCACATCGTATGCATTTGTATTGACATGCATTGATTGTTGCACACTCACACACTTACGTGCATTTGAATTGTTATGCATTTGTCTCATGATTGCTCATGTGCGCATTCTTTAACACTCCACACTTACACATTTTGCACATTACTTAGTGTATTGAGTTTGCCGAGAAAAGATAATTTCTTCTCTTAGCACGGCCTAGACCGCTTGGCAAGTTATGCTTGCACCGCGGCATACAGAGCAATATACCTCAGTTGGGTCATGCTTCTTGTACCGTGTCATGTGCACTTGCACGCACATCGGTCCAAGTCATAGTGTAGTCCAAGTAGGCCTATGTTGCCTATACCGCGGCCTTTGCACTCGCATACATAGCGGTTTGCACCGTGGTGATGTCCAGTAGGTGCAGTGAGGTACGTACCACGGTCTGGACACCTGCCTGAGCCGCGGTACGCAGAGCAGTATTGATAGGATTTTGATTCCCAAGCCCAACACGACACAGTTTCGTCTAGGGCTTCTATATATATGTTCTCTTCTTCCCCAACTCGTTTTAAGAGCTTCAAGAACCTATTTTTAAGAGAGAGAACAACCCTTTGAGAGAGAAAGCTTCAAGCCTTGTTTCTTGACTCTCCAAACCCCAAAAACCCATCATCATCTTGCATATATAGCATCATTCAAGCATGGGTCTTCATTAATGTCTTTACTTGGTAAGTAGAACTCACATCCTTGCTCATTTATTATTCTAGCTTATCAAGACATGTCATTTATTGCTTAGGTTAGAAAATCTTCATATTTATTGTATATCAATTGAAGTTATGACATGTGTGGGGTTTGTATTGTGATAGCTTACATTTAGGACATATTTGCCCTCTAGCTAATTAGAACTCATTGATTGCATTTATTGATTGCATTTGTTAATTGCATTTATTGTCCTTGCTATTTTATGTGACAACATATCTTGATATGGCTTTGTTTGATAACTAGATTTTAGACTTGCATATCTATATCTAGTTAAGTCTTTATGAGCATTCATATAGACATTGATATCTAGGATTTGTACTTGGTGTCATCTTTAACTCCTAGATAAGCATTTAGTGTTGCCTAGCATTAATTACATTTTGAATATTCATATATTCACTTAGGTTGTCAATCTCTTCTTAAGAGGCAAGTCTTGTGACTACAAGGTGTAGTGCACAAACAAGTGAAGTCTTGCAACCAAGGTGTGATTAGCAAGCAAAGTGATCAAGGATTCACTATAAAGGCCTGTTGGGTAGTAGTGGTGGGTTAGTGACCGAGAATGGTGTGACTATAGGTCAACCTAGGTTGTAAACATCATTACAATAGTAGATTTGAGGATCGTGTGTGGCTTGAAGGATAGCCCGTAGTTTTTCCCTTGTTGAAGGGTTTCCACGTAAAAATCAAGTGTTATTTATATTTCCGTACTTTACACTTGATTTTGTATGTTTATTATGAGGTGAATTTTTAATATTGACTAATCAAGAAAAGTTGGTAATTAACTTGATTAACACCTATTCACCCCCCGCTATGTTATTAGACACACTCTTAGAGTGTATTTTCAGGTTAGTACACCTTTTTCTTTTCAAGTGACCACTTCACCTAGAAATCTACCCTTCAACCCTACACAATGAAAGTGATGCCATCTTGCACAAATTGAAGAATCACTCCTCAAAATGTGACTTCCATGCACAAATCAAAAAATCACTCTAAGCTTAGCTATCCAGATCACCCTGATCCTAGCCAAGACTTCCAATGCACAAATCAAAGAATCACTCTAAGAAATGTGACTTCCAATGTATAATCCAAAGAATCACTCAAAAGAATCTGACTTCCAATGCACAACTTGAAGGATCACTCTTCAAATGTGACTTCCAATGCACAACTTGAAGATTCACTCTCCAAATGTGACTTCCAATGCTCAATCCAAAGAATCACACTGAGGAATGAGACTTCAAACCTTTTCACAAGGCATGTGATCTAAGTGAATGCAAATGATGCAAACACACACAACATAGTATATATGATCAATATATCCTATGGAAACTATAATTGAATCAATATGCACATGTCACATGTATTCTAGTTTACAATCCTAAAAACAATGCAATCTCACTTAATGATGCATGTACATATGAAATGTGTGGATTAGGCACATAGCATGAAGAACTAGATTTTTATCAACAAAAGCTCAAAAACAAATTTATCTAGAACTTGTAACATGAACAATAAATCTAGAGAATTTGAAACACCTAACACACACCAAAACCTAGATATGTTCAATCACATAAAATGCTAGAATCAACTTGATAAATTCAAAAATGAATTTCTAACAAAATATTAGAGCTTAGATTCATAAGATAATCACATAGATTCAATCAAGCCCTAAATCATCAATCAAATATGTTATTTAACAAATCTTCAATTAAAGTGACCTAGCATATGAAAATACTACCAATCATTAAAATCAAGTCAATAAATACACAAGATAGTCCTAGATTGAATCTAGACAATACAACTTCACAAACATGTGAAAACATAGATTTGGAAAAATCTAACTCAACATGTAAGTCAATTAAAGCTCAAACTAGCTCTGTTAGAGTTCAATACTCTAACAATGTTTACAAATCAAAGATACATATAAAGAAGAAGAAAACCCAAGGTGATTGAAGACTTGAAGATCAAAATCAAAAGAGAAATCAATACCTTGAATGACAAATGTGCAGCTTCGTTTTTGTGAGTGAAACTACCATAAAACTCAATCTATTGACTTCAAACTCTTATGGAAATGATAGAGAACTAATAGACAAAGATTATTCAATTCAAATAACTCAATTCGAACTCCAAATGAGCAAGTTATGATGTTTGGAAGTTAGGAAAATTGGAGAGAAAATTTCTGCACATTGTTTTCAAATTTTCTTCTTTGAATAAAATGGGAGGGAAAGTGGTATTTAAAGGAGAGGGAAACAAAACAAGATTGAAGGACCAATAGGTGGCTGCCAACTCAGCTTCCCATGGAGGTGCATGGCCTCCACGGCGGCAGAGTGCAGCTCTTTCCGTTGAGGCCACGTGCCTCCACGGGGTGAGTTGCAATGGCCCTCCTTTTTTGGCCTTCAACTCCCCTCGCGTACCATTTTGATCGTCGACCGTTCTCCCGCCTTTGAACTTCGATTTTGAATATGTTTTTAGATTACGAATTGAGACTCCCTCATGCATAAAGGACGTCAAGAAATTTTTTTCAAAAAATATGGAATTCAACTTGAAAATCAAGGACAAAAACAAGAACGATAAAAACATGGAAAGTTTCTTAACTTCCTATTTTGAACTCAAAACTTAATGAATGAGTAACCAAAACAACCGGAACTCAAGGAGGAATTACATAAGCTTAAAATCAAGTTCAATATCATATGAAAAAAACAAATAAACATAAGAACACACAAGTATGCCATTTACTAGAGATAATCCTAGAACAAGCAATTTATGAAAATTGTCAACTTTAAATATAATGCATGTGCATACATGAACAAGTGTGTGTATTGTGTTATACAAAATTTTGCACAATGATGTAAGGACACATATGAATGCAATGTATAGGCCTTACAAGAGGAAGGAGGTCTCGATATACATTTTGCTAAACAATTTAGTTTTGTTCCTATTGTAGCCAATACTTTGCTTGAATGTTGTCCAATCTTCCTTTAAGCTTGTTTATCCACAAATCCTAGATAGATAATCAATACAAAGAAAATGTCGTTTTGATATAGAAATATGTGAACACAAGTCTCAAGAACCTAACACTTTTGCAACAAAGTGTGCTTTGTACCTCTGAATCGAACCATCTTGGTTATATTTAACTCTAAACACCCATTTGTTCCCTATGACATTCATATCATCATGTCTCAGAACAAAAACCTAGGTTCGATTTCTTATAAGCACATTGTACTCATCCTCCATTACTGATTTTCAGTTTGGATCAGTTAAGGCATAAGTAACTTTGTAGGCTCTCTTATGTTTTGAGAGACAGATGATAAAAAGGCTTTGGGTTTGGTAACACCAGCTTTTGATCTAGTAATCATATTATGTATAGAAAGATTTTGTGTTTGAGGGAATTGTGTGACAGTATTTGAGGTGTTATGTAGAGAATAGTAAGGTAGACAAACTGTGAGAGGTATTGAAGGCTGAGAGGATAGAACATGATGTCCAGTGGAATGTAAATTCTCGTTATGCTTGATATTGGACAAGATTGAAATTGGTAAACTAGACTTAGTAGACAATTCTTACTAATGTTACTGTCATTTGTAAATAGAGACATGTAGGGAATATCTTTCTCATTGAAAATTACATGCCTAGAGATGTTTACTCGACAACTAGGGTGTAAACATTTAAATCCTTTATGACAATCACTATAACCAACAAAAATGCACTTTTCTGAGTGGAAATTAAATTTGTTCCTACTGTATGGCCGATGAGGAGTAAAACAGGCACTGCCAAACACTTTCAAAGAGTGTAAATCAGGAGAAATTTTGTACAATTTTTGGAGTGGACAAATGTTGCCGAGATCAGGAGTGGGCAGCCTATTTATAACATGAACAGCAATGTGAAAAGCATCCTACCAGAAAGAAATGGGAAGCTAAACTTGAGCAAGCAAAGTAAGGCCAACCCTACAATATGCCTATATGTTGCACTCAACTGTGCCATTTTACTGATGTATGTGAGGAAATGAATGCCTAAAATGAACTCCTAAAAGAGGTTAGACCAATCAGCTGTGGCAGGGTATCTGTTATCAACTGTGGACTTGATATAAGTTACAGTCGATTGCTTCTAATAAGGTTCAACAATATATATATATATATATATATATTGCATATCAAAACTTTTGCAATAATAAAATTTCAGGATTTAGGATAAAACAGTAGTTGTTATTTTTTTGGTAAAACCTCTACGGAATTATTTATGTTTATTGGGTTTTTTTTTTTACTATGAAATGTATTTCTTTTAAAAGGAAGCAAAAAAATTTCACATATCATAAGTAAACAAAAACGGTCAAACACACCCAAACCAAGTTGAAAGGAAATTAAAATATTTTTCCCTAAGGACGAGGATGAAACCTTAGTCATTTAATCATTTTTCGTTTTTCTTCTTAAACAAATATGTTTCAATTTCATCTTTCCCCATCTTCTTGCATGTTCATCACTGTCATTTTCTTATTGTAATTCCGAATCAAGTTTTGCTATTCCCACAACTATATATAAATCACTTAACTCTTCAAATAATAACACAAAAGTATTGCCTTAATTAATAATCTGAGTTCAGTAATTGTAAGACACCATCATGAAGATTTAATTTTGAAAGGTATTTGCCCGTCGAAGGTTGAGCTTTTCCTTTGGCAGCTGATGAGAGGAATAGTGTTGGTCTGTGATGTTCTTCACATGTTTGGTATGATTCAAAACATAAGCTTGGATTGTCCATTGTTTGGTTGTCATACGAAGACGGTTGATCATCTCTTTCTTCACTGCTTATGGTCCTGGAATCTCTAAACAATATGTATGGACTAGTGGGAGGTGGTTGGCTGCTCTTTGACTTCTCTTTATGATTGGTTGGGCATGTGGGCTACTTTATACCCTTCGCAAAGTTACGGTAGAGCGTGGAATTCCTTGTTTTTTTACAGTGGTGTGGACAATTTGGGAGACTAGGAACTTATAGTTTTCAAGGGTAAAGAAGTGAGCATCGATCAAGTGGCGGACTCGATTAAGTTTAGAGTTTCTTTGTGGTTTAAACACCATGGTAGAGGCTCGGAAGACCCTATAACTTCCATCCTTCTTAATATTAAAGAGCTGTGTAAAGAGGTTTCTAAGGTAAAGAAAGTGAAGCTCTAAGAGTGGGTTCCTCTTTGCCGAGATGGTCTAAAATTCAATGTGGACGGTTTGGCTAGAGGGAAACCTGGTCTAGCCGGCATTGGTGAGGTGTCAAGAGATGCGAACGCAAGGTTTTATGCTTGTTCTCTCTGTATGTGGGAGTCTTTGGTTCGAACTCGACGAAGATTTTAACCATTGAGAAGGCGTGTGCATTTGTGTGAATTTGTGTGCTTCGAAACCTTTGATTGCGGGTAGAGAGATTGATTTCAGTAGAGACTCCAAAGTGGTTGTCTCGAGGATTAAAAGTGATGGTTTTTGTAGCTTAAACCATGTGAACTCAGTGTATAATATTCAAAGTTATCTTGGGCAGCTCGGTGGTGCGGCGGTCTCCTTCAATCCTAAAGCGACTAACTCTTTCGTGGATAAGCTAGCAAAGTTGGGATCAAGTATGGTCGGAGATAAAATCCAATGGAGTGATATTTGATTTGCTCACCTTGCTCTATTGGGGTGTTGTCTATGTCTTTGTTTTTTGTGTACTTTTTTTTCTGTAGCTGTTCTGGGTTTCCTTTTTACTGTTCTCTTTTTTGTTGCTTAGGTTTGGTTGTTTGTTTCTTTCTGGTGCTTCCTGGAGTGGCTTCTGCTTCTTGATTTTGTTCCCCTAGGTGGTGTATGGTTCTTTTGTAGCCCGGTTGCTTCTTGTTCCTGGTGTTTTGGTTGTGCCTTTTTTAGCCTTTAATATACTTTGAACCGTTCAAAACAAATAACACATGTGAAGTCGTGTATCGGGCACATTGGAAGGGATGGATATCTCATTAAAAAAAGTTCTATGAACAAATAGATGGAGTCCATAAACATATGAACAATTAATCTCTAGCTTACAGGTAGGTTTCATTCTCATTCTTAGGGAAAATATTTTAATTTGCTTTCAACTTGGTTTGGGTGTGTATGATTGTTTGCTTATGGCATGTCAAAGTTTTTTGTCTTCCTTTTGAAAGAAAAGCATATCATAGTGTAAATAAAATCCATGTTTTATGCTGAATCTTGAAATTTTATTATTGCAAAAGTTTTGAATATGCAAAGAGGATAGAGGAGAGAGTGAGAGGGGAGAGGAGAGAGGAAATATATTATATTTTTTAAAAAAACTGATGTTAAATGACAATCTATTAAAGTTAAAAAAAAAGGGCAATAAACAAAGAGACCATTAATAAAATCCACAAAATTAATGTGAAAATTTTAATGTTGTCTACATGTCACCACATGAATAAAGAGTGGATTTAGAGAGTGAATTGAGAGAATGTATCTAGCACTTCTCAAGAATACTAGAATCACTCTCTCAATCCATTCTTTCAACTCACTCTCTCCTTATAATAGCGACATATGGACAATATTTGCTTCTCTACATCAAATTTGGGGCCATTATAAATGACTTGCCTTTTCTATTTATTTATAAATCAAATCAACAACTAACTTCCTAAATTACCCATTGTTTATTTTACTAATATCAATTTTTAGTTTTAAATAGAGTTTTGTCCACTTTACAACTTTTTTTTCTACGATTCCCAAATCATTAATCATGGTCAACCATTGAACCTTTTCTTTTCTTTTTTTCTTTTTTTCTGAATTTCACTCCAACTCTCATCATTTTCAAACATAAATTGTCTTCCGCGATTATTAATTGTAATTTTTTTAATAGCTTTTTTATAAATAATTTTATTGTGTTGTATAAAAATTTATATTGAATTTTTT
This sequence comes from Dipteronia sinensis, assembly GCA_033220585.1. Classification (NCBI taxonomy): domain Eukaryota; kingdom Viridiplantae; phylum Streptophyta; class Magnoliopsida; order Sapindales; family Sapindaceae; genus Dipteronia; species Dipteronia sinensis. The sequence goes on from CM065641.1 coordinate 51,598,044, forward strand.
TCCTTATATAACTATGTAGATGAAGAACTAATCGACTTTGTTATTTCCTTTAAAAAAATGCCTTTGTTATTATTAATTTTTTTAAAAAAAATCGAATATTGGATGGCAATTTGGTAAATAAATGAAGGGTAATTAAGGAAGTTAGTGGTTGGTTTGATTAGTAAAAAAATAGAAAAAACAGGTCATTTATAATAACTCTAAGTTTGATATAGAGAAGTAAGTGTTGTTCACATGTCACATTATAAAGAGATAGTGAATTGAGAGAGTGGGTTGAGAGAGTGATTCTAGCACTCCTCTTATTAATATTCTTTGAATTAATTAATTAATGATCTATGAACCTACCTAATAAGTTAATTAATTAGTTAATGTTTATGATATTGATATGATAATATTATGAAAAATACTTTGGTACTGACCGGTCAGTACCCAAAATACTGACATCACCAATGGAAGTGTAGAATGTGGTCTTTTTTCTTTTACTCTTTATATTTATCTCACAAATTGGTTCATGTGCTACACTCTCACTGATGTGGTCAGTATTTTGGGTATTAACCGGTCAGTACCCAAACATTGTTCTATAATAATTTAATCAATTAATTAATTATAACTCTTTTTTTGAAAAGATGATTTAATGTCTTTTTTCTTTTGAAAATAAAGTTAGATTAATTAATGTCTTTTGAATTGACCTATTATACTTATTAAGATTGATTAATTTTTTACGTGTTAATTACGATTAATCAACAAGCAGAGTGCTACCGTTTGAAATATATATATATATATATATATATAAGAGTTCATTTTTGCTCACCTCCTTGAAAAGGGGTGAGCATTACCCCCCTCCCCACATGTTGACATGTGTCCATTTATTAATTAATGATTGATTAAATTAACTATCCCAAAGACAAAATGATAAATTAATAATTAATAAATAGACACATATCAATATGTGGGGAGGGGGTAATGCTCACCCCTTTTCAAACGGGGTAAACAAAAATGAACTCAATATACAATATAGAAAAGGGTAATTTTCTTAAACATTTCCTTGTTTTCCTTTAATGTCAAACTTCAAATCTAAATATGGATGAAAAATATTTTAGTTTTTACGTAATTTTTTCAAAGAGATGTGAATTCTAAAAAATTTCAGTTAAATATAATACTAATAATTATTCTCTAGCCTAGAAAGGATTTTTAGGATCGTTGTGGAAAAAAAAAAAACTCAGGACCTATCAAATCATGACCCTATATCAAACTCATTGGATGATTCAAAGGCTGAGAATTATAAGTCCAGATAATGTTAATCATTAAAGACCTTCCAAATTCAATTTTGAGAAAAGAGGGAAAAAAACCCTTCAAAATTCCAATTCGAATTTTAATACCATAGTAACAACTTTTTTTTTTAAATATTGCATAAATTCGGGGTTTTTTAGGGATGGGAAAGACTCAAACCCGCAACCTCTATATCACAATATTAATTTACTGGGGATTATTTTTTGGTTCTTAAAGCATCTCCAATACAATATTAAATTATTGTGTCAATGCTATAATTTTGCATAAAGTAAAAAAAAAAAATGCTCCAATGTAGTGCCAAAAGATATCCCAAATTTGGCATATGCTATACTTTGTGCCAAATTTGGCACAGTGTATTTAGCAAAGTGTATTATGTATAGTATATGCCAAATTTGGCACAGCAATAAATACAGTCGTATTTATTGACTTTTTAAATTTTAAATAATAAGAATTTAACAAATTTGGTAGATAAAATTGAGACTGAGACAATTCTAAAAAAATATTCAATATATCCATTGAATGCATTGGTTGTATTTGTTGACTTTTATAATTTAAATAATATAAAAATAAAAAATAGCAAATCAAATAGAATTTTACATTGGAGTACAATATTAACATGATGTGACAAATATAACAATTTACTATTTTTTGTACTAAATTTAATATTGGCATTGACTTATGCATTGGAGATGGTTTTATGCTTTATAAGTAATGAAAATACACAAAGTGTGTCTAATACAACCTACAGGGGGGGGGGGGGGGGTGAATAGGTTTTAGTTGATTTATTACCAACTTTTCGACTTAATCAATTTTAATGATCCTACTCCATATTAACAATCAATCAATCCAATATAAATATGCGGAAAACAATAAAAACACAAGGATTGATTTACGTGAGAAACCCTCCAACTGGGCAAAACTCACGGGCTATCCTCCTAGCCACAAACGGTCATCAAATCCACTATTTGAACGAAAAGTTTACAACCTAGGTTGACCTCAAGTCACACCTACTTGGTCACTAACCCTTTCACTCTACCCAATGGGCCTTTAATAGTGATTCTTGACCACAAGCTTGTGCACTAACTCACTTAGTCACAAAGCTTAACAATCAATGAAAAGGTTAAACAACCTAAGTGAATATGTAAAAGATATTCAAGTATGCAATTAATGCTAGGCAACAATAAATGCTTATCTAAGGATTTAAAGATGACAATAAGTGTAAATCCTAGATATCAATATCTAAATGCAAATGCATGAAGATTTAGCTAGAAGGGTAAAATCGTCCTAAATGCTAGCTATTAATGACCAAGTCTCTCAACCAACACACAACAACTCAATCATGTTATAAATGCCAATAAACATAAAGATATGCAATAAAATCACATAAAAGAGCTAACCCTAGGCAAACAAGAACATAAATAAATACAAAGAGATTTAGGGCATGTTCAAGTTACCTAGTCAATGAAAGCAAGAAGAATCCATGATGAGATAATGCTTGAAGAGGTTAGATGCACATGGATTTGTGTTTGGTTGAGTAAAGATGAGTTCTTGGGAGTTTCTCTCTCTAAGGGAAGCTTGGCCTATTAAAAATGGCTTCTTGAACTCCTAGCCATGAGCAAGGAAGAAGATAGATCATATATATGGGAGCCCTAGTTGAAACAGCATCGTTTTGAACTTAGGGCATAAAATCCCGTCAATACCGCTAGATGGACCGCGTCGCAGGCAAGTGTCCAGACCGCGGTACACACAGCAGTGCACCGTCTGGACAACAACGCGGTGCAGGGCGCTGTGCATGCAGGTGCACAGGCCGCGGTATGGGCAACAGAGGCTTACTGGACAACACCGCGACTTGGATGGCTTTGCGTGCAAGTGTACAGGAAGCGGTACAGGGAGCATGACCCTGCTGAGGTATACCGCTCTGTATGCCGCGGTGCAAGCATGTCTTGCCAAGCGGTCTAGGCCGCGCTAAGAGAAGAAATTGTCTTTTCTGGGCAAACTCAACACACTAAGTGATGTGCAAAATGTGCAAGTGTGGAGTGTGAAAAGAGGCATACAATACATCATTCAATTACATGAAGATAGAAAGATAATGCATGCAAGTGAGTGTGTGCAACTAGATCTCTTCAAAGAAAGTTAAACTAGTGAGATACCTTTGAAGTGCTCTTTGAGAGAGATGATGTCCTTGAAGCTTGATCACACTCAAGAGGCCTAAATTACCCTTACAAAGAATAATCCCTAATGTGTTTTGTCAACGAAATAAGCCAATCAAAATATGAGGAACTTACAAGTAAAAGAGAACATAAAACATTCTTTATTTTCATATAATCATATGTATCCATTAATGTGGCTATATGGTATATACAAATAATAATGTTTAGTATTCTTATTTTTTTTCATATATATAAGATTCATTAAAGAATGGAATGAGGAATCCTTAACCATTTACGTACACCCACTCCCACTCCTACTCTTTTTCTCCCATTCAACACCCCCTCCTTTTGTTTTCTACAACATTATAGGCAGGTGTTATGGTTCAGCAATCAGAAGAAGTCGTGTTTTGTAATGTTTACACTCAGAATGTTGAAAGTAAAAGAGCGGAGTTATGAGATTTTATTTTGAGGGCTCAATCTTCGTTCCCCGTTCCGTGGTTCATAGGTGGGGATTTCAACACGATGTTGAACATGGCTGAAAGGAGAGGTAGTGAATATAATATTGGGTCTATGAGGACTTTCAATTCCTTTTTGCTGCAAGCCAAGGTGATTGACATTCCCATGCATGGTACCTTGTTCACATGGTCCAACAATAGAGAGCCGGCGTTATGGGCACGGTTGGATAGATTCCTCTTATCGCCCTAGATCTTGTCCTGGTTTCTGAATTTATCTCAGACGGGTTTGCCGAGGTGTTTTTCAGACTATAGTGCCATTTTGCTTGGGGAACAAAAAGTGGATTTGGGCCCTAGCCCTTTTCGTTTCTATAATGAATGGTTGGAGGATGGCGAGATGATGAAACAGGCTAGTGAGGGCTGGATAAGGTGCAAGACGGAAGGCTCTACAGGGTTTGTCCTTTCTTCCAAGTTAAAATTCGTGAAGGAGCGTATGCAGAGATATATTCTTACCAAGAAAAAGGATTCGTTCTCCATGAAGGAGGTTGAAGCTCGTTTACAAGCAGTGGAATCAAAAGCAATTTGTGATGGGTGGACCGAAACCTTAAGAAAAGAGAGAATGGACATTCTGTCAGATCTGTGGAATGGTGTTCGAAAGGAAGAACAAGCTTGATGGAAAAAATCAAGGATCAAATGGTTGAAGGAGGGAGACAAGAATTCCAAATTCTTTCATTGTATGGCTAATGGTAGGAGAAGAACTAACTACATTGGGGACATAGTCATTAACAGGTCCAAAGTTTCGAAGCCGAATAGAGTGAAAAAAGGAATATTTGAATTCTTCAAGAGTCATTTTAAGAAGGAGCTTTGCCATAGGCCTTCAATTTCTGGTCTTAGAGTTAAGAGGATGTTGGAGGCTGAGTCTCAATCATTATAGTAGCCTTTTACAGAATATGAGGTATGAAAAGAAGTTCGAAGCTGTGACAGCAACAAGGCACCTGGACTCGATGGCCTCAATCTCAATTTCGTAAAAGCCAATTGGAAGATGATCAAGGTGGATTTTATGAGCTTCATTCAAGGCTTTTATGAGGACGGATCTATAGTAAAAGATCTAAATAAAACTTCCATTCCTCTTATCCCTAAATGTGTCAAGCCTGAGTCCTTGAAAGATTTCAGACCGATTAGTTTGGTGGGTTCCATGTATAAGTTACTAGCAAAGGTCTTGGCTAACCGGTTGAAGAAAGTTTTGAACATAGTTATTGGGGAGGCTCAAATGGCTTTTGTGGAGAGTTGTCAAATCCTAGATAGTTTCGTCATTGCGGAAGAAATTATTCAATTATGGAAAAGGGATTCGGAAGGTGGCTTACTTATCAAACTAGATTTTAAGAAGGCTTACGATATCGTGGATCACAATTTCTTAGAAGCTATGATGAAAGACATGGGGTTCAGGGAGAGGTGGAGAAAGTGGATGAAATATTGCATTACCACACTGTTGCTCTCGGATTTAGTAAACAGAAGCCCCACTTACCAATTCGGTATGGAGAGAGGCCTTCGACAAGGGGACCCACTTTCTCCTTTTCTTTTAATATTGTCGCAGAAGGATTGAGTTTTTTATTTAGAAAAGCCGTTGACATGGGTTTGTTAAATGGTGCAATTTTTAGAGAGAATACAATCCACATTACCTATCTTCAATTCGATGACGATACCATTATATTTCTCAAGCCGAATTTGGAGTACCTTCGCAATGGAAAGAGAATTCTCAAATGTTTTGAGCTAGCTGCAGGTTTGAGAATAAATTTTTTCAAGTCCGAATGCGTCTGAATATGTTGAGTGGTCAGATGTCTTCCACTGTAAAAGTGCGGCTTTACCAATAATGTATCTTGGGCTCCTTTTAGATGCCAGGTTAGGCAACAAATCTTTTTGGAATCCTCTCTTGAAACGAATAGAGAACAGATTGGCACTATGGAAAAGAAAATTCCTCAACAAAGGTGGGAGAGTGGTCCTTCTTAAGTCTGCCCTATCCAATATACCTTTCTATTTCTTATCAGTTTTTAAGCTCCTAGTCGGAGTGGCGCATGCAATTGAAAAGGTTCAAAGATCCTTTTTTTGGGGCGATGGAATCAAAAAAAAAAACTCCATGCGGTGGACTGGAGTATTGTTTGCAAAAGCAAGAAGATTGGGGGTTTATGGATTGGTAGAATGGGCGACAAAAACAAAAGTTTGCCTGCTAAATGGGTGTGGCGGTTCGGAAAGGATAATAATTCTCTTTGGAGAAGGGTGATTTGCGCTAGATATGACATTTTAGATTCTGACTTAACGTGGGAATGGAAAGCTGGTAGTCATGCCTCCCCTTTCATTAAGGCTATAGCCTTTTTATTTGCAAAAGGAACGGCTTCCTATAGAGCTCTGAAAGAGGGTATGAAAGTAGTCATTAGCAACGGTAAAAGAGGCAAATTCTGGGAGGTTACAGTTAATGAGTCTTTTCATTTGAAGGAAATGTGTCCCATAATTTATGCTCTGGCTATTCAAAAACAGAGTGTTGTGAATGATTTTGGGAGATGGTCAGAATCGAGATGGTTTTGGGAGGTGCCTCTGCGTAGGCAAGTGTTTGACTGGGAAAAGGATCAATGGAGGGTGTTCATGAGTCTCTTGGATTGTATGGTCTTGAGGGAATCGGTCACAGATGCCTTAGCCTGGTCTTTTTGTTCTGATGGATCATTCTCAATGAGGTATTTTCATAACAGATTGGAGGAACCCCCAACGGATATAACATTTGATTTCAATCTTATTTGGCAAGGAATTTGCCCTCCCAAGATTAAATTATTTGTGTGGAAACTCATTCGAGGTAGAGTTATGGTGAAACAGGTTTTGAGTAAGTTTGGGTGCGATCCAGCCGTTTCTTTGCTGTGCCCTTTTTGCAATGCTGAAGAGGAGTTTGTTGATCACCTGTTCTTGTTGTGCCCTTGGTCGTGGAATCTCTGGAATAACTGCATGTCCTGGTTTGAAGTGGTGAGCTGTGCCAGCAATTCTCTAAAGAACTGGTTCTTAGATTGGTCAAGTTTGTGCATTTCCGTCAAGCAGAGTCGAGCTTGGAATTCTTTATTTTTCGCCTGTTCTTGGACGATATGGGAGGCCCGTAACCAGATGGTTTTTAAAGGTTTAAAGACTGCCGTCTCTCAAGCTGAGGATACGGTCAAATTTTGGGTTGCTTAGTGGTTTAAGAACTATAGGAGAGGCTCTAAACTCCCCATTTCCATCATGCTCTTGAATATGAAAGAGAGTTGTCTTGAGGTGAAGCGTGTGAAGCCCGTGAAGTCCGCAGAGTGGTTACCTCCTGCTGGTGAAGCTCTGAAATTTAATGTTGATGGCTCTGCGATGGGAAATCCTGGTATTGCGGGGATTGGAGGGGTTTTGAGAGACAAAAGTGGCAAGGTTTGGGGCCTTTTCTTTGCTTTTGTAGGGAGACTCGATTCTATGGCTGCTGAGATTTTAGCCATTCAAAGGGTTGTTTCTATGTGTTCACTCTAATGTTTTGGTGGGGAAGAAAATCGACATTGTGAGTGACTCTAAAGTCGCTGTTGCGTGGGTCAATTTGGAGGGCGTTGGTAATTTGAGGCATGTTGACGTCAACTACGACATTAGGAATTCCCTTAACATTCTGGGCAATACTCGTGTCATTTTCAACTAAGAGCCAGTAACTCCTTTGTCGACTTGCTTGCTAAGAAAGGGTCTGCCTTGGAGGGAAATTCAGAGTACTGGGACTGATTTTGGAGCTATTGTTGTCTTTCTTCTTTTTTAGCTTGTTTTTCTCTCCCCAGTTGTGGGTGTGGTGCATCTGCTTCTAGTTTCCTCTGTTTCTGTTTTGTTGTGTTCGGTCCTGCCTGTGCTGGATTTTTTGCCTCCTTGTTCCTGCTCTTTTTTGGTTGTTGCCCTTTGAAATACACTGCTGTTCAAAAAAAAAAAAAAAAACCCCTAGTCAGGGTTAGGGTTAGAGTTTTGAGTGGCGTTTGTATGGTTTTTTTTTTTTTTTTGGAAAGAAAGTGCCTAGCTAACATTATATTGTATCTAAAATATACAATATATGATCATAAAAAATAAAAAATAAAAAACCATGCAATCTTGTTAATTTCAATTCGAACTCCTATATATGTTTAATTGGCCTCTCTCTGGATCCTGTGTTAACACATTTCAATAAAAATGTAAGAAGCTAGCAATTACAGTAGCTATAGCTACTGGCTAATTTGAACAAGATTTGATTATTATTTTTTTTTGTATTTTAATGAATATATATTGAAATACTTGACCCATTTATAATTAAATAGTATCGATATTAATTTGTCCGCTTTGAATACGTCTTACAATTTTGTTATTTGAACTTCACATTGTACACTAGACATGAGCATCAATTAATTGTGATATATCAACTAATTCAAGAATGTATTTTTCATAATCAGTGTAAAAATTCAAGTAATTCATACGTGCTAGCCTAACACGGCTCCTTTAAAAAAATTTAAAAAAAAAACCCTAATTTGAATCAAAATATGATGCTCTTAATCTGAATGTTAGGGTCACTTATCCCCTTTGACCTGGTTCTTGTTGTGGTTGGTGTCTGCTTTCTCGTTGCTATGTTTTTAGTTGCTTTGTTGTAGGTTGGCGCCTTCGGGTTTGCGTTGTTGTTTTGTTCGTCTCGGTGTTGAGCTGAGCTTTTAATGAATAAAATTTTGCCTTTCAAAAAATAATAAATATCTTATAGGAATATTTGACTTTCTATCAATTACATAATGTTTATAAGAATATTTATAAATTAGATAATATGAGAAAATAATATTTATAAACCTTCCAAATTAGGGTGGAAATGTCAGCATCATTTACGCTTCATACAAATATTCCAACTCTTTACTACATAATTTAATAAATTCCTCGATCCCTATCATTTACCAAACAATGTAGACAAATATTGGAGGTCAGGCTAGAATGTTTTGAAAATATAATATGACCTTAATTATAATAATGTAACTAATTAAATGATGGCATAGATATCTCCAACATATATATGATCAACCCCACGAAGGCTTACTCCATCATAGATTCATATTCATATTGATGTGGCTGTCACAAGTTAAAAAAAAATCGTATACATTTGAAAAGAATTTTGTTGATCAGAACTTTTTAATTTGTCGTCAATAATTGAAAAAAACAAAGATAACATGGAAACATATATATCTTAGTTATAAATCAATAACGTATAAATATAACGTGCACATACATACAAATTAATTTATTATAAGATTGTTTTAAAGGAAAGGTAATATTAGATCAATTGAAGATACAAAGTTATCCAATTCCATATAGTCATGTAATAATAGAAACAGTACTGTACTCCTTGATTTTCCATGCATATATAGCATATATAGCAATAGCATACACGTTTTACTTGTTTATAATTTGAAGAGTAATGTTATACAACTCAAATAATTAACTCAAATTTCAATCCAAATAATGTGGTAAGTGAGTTATCATTACCACGCATAACATAAGATGATGTGGTTAATGAAAAAACTATTTGTCATATCATTTGCGTTGAATTTTGGATAAAATTTTTGGTTTGTCTAACATTAGTGTACTTTGAAACCACAAATGTCAAAATCTTTGATCGAAATTTATTTATAAAATGCTGGTTTTATCTTTTGGTAAAATAAAAAGGGTAAAATAATCACATATTAGTATCCGCACTCAATAAGACAGAAGGGATCGATGTATTCAAAGAAAGTATTAGAGGGAATAAGTGTGTGTTTAGTATTTTTAAAGTGGTCAAAAACGCTTTTTTAATTGAGTTTTCATCTTTCACGTATAAGTTCAAATCATCACCTTTTTTTGGGATAATCATAAATAATAATATATATGTTTTTTAATAATGCTTACTCTTTTTATTTTTATTTTTTGGATAATCACAAATAATTAATAATATATATATTTTTTAATAATGTTTACTGATTTGTTATGTGTGTGATTTTTATTTAAAACTTATCTATTTGTGACTTTTTAAAAAAAAATTCATGTAACTGTGGTATTGTTTTTAAATTCATGTATCTTTGATTTAATTTATTTACCTGTGTTTTTTTTTTGCTTGTACCGGTTGTTGTTGTTTTTCATTATTTATGGATATCTAGTTGATTTTTTTTTTTATTTGAGTATCAAAGAAATTTTTCTGGAATTAATTTACCTAATATTTTTTATTTCTTTTGAGTCATAATTTATAAATAATTTGTTTATGCCCGTATTTATAGTTTATCACAATCAAAAGCTCTTTTGAAGATACACGGTCAAACAATCTACTAATTTAAAGGTACTTTTTTAATTGAATACCAAATAATATACTGTTTTTTTATTAAAAGTTCTACTCATTAAAAGTCCTACTATAAAAATATCTACTCTAAAAGCTATACCTGAAAATTGATACCAAACACACTCTAAGAGGATATATTCAATCTATAGTTTATTGGAATTTAAACATTTTTAACGGTATGGATGTATTTAATTCAGAATTTTATAAAATAATAAAAGCCTCGTGTATTTAATTTCTATTTTTTATGATTTTATTAAAATCTAGGTATATTCTGTTGTAAAAAGTTCAAATAAATTTAGATTTATTTCATTTGTAGAAATTTCTTAAGTGGTGGATTTTAAAGAAATTTTTTTTTATATTAAAAAACAAGATTTTAATGGATTTTAAAATGAGATTTATAAGTATAAAGGTCCAGAGAAATCTTGTCCTACCCCATATATTTCATAATAGATTTTAAACTATTATCTGATGCACAATCAAATATTATTATTTTTCAATAAAAACATATTCAATTCCACGAAACTCTATATAAAAGTCAAACAAACACTATAGGAGTATGACCAAATTATATGGAATTCGTAAACTTCACAAAAATCTATCATTTAGAAAAACTACAACGGAATTTAGATCGAATTCATCCCCTAAAACAACAAAAATAATGAAAGCTAGTTCATTAATTAAACTGAAGTTGGTATAAAAGTATATATAGCAATGATTACACAATTAAAATTGTGGAAGGGATGACTAGTCTAAAGGATTGCACATAATAATACTTGGAAACATCGCTGATATCGATCAATCCATCAAATACCATGTCCATGTGTGTCTATTTTAAACAAATTAAATTAAGCATAGATGTGCGTTGCTAATTTCTAAGCCTAGATTATCGATTTAGAATTCTAGCTCTCGATTATCCAAACAACAATGTCGACTCGCATGTGACCTGTTGGTATCCTCGCTATATAAAATTAAAACAATTGATGTTATATATATATATATATATATATATATATATATATATAAACTCATTACTGATGTGTTTATAGTACTAAAATTAAAATAGACAAAGAAATTGATTTTTTTTATATATACACAAACAAATTGATTGACATACAGCTGATATAGTAAATGAAATAAATAAACCATATCAATAATAATTTAAAAATTGAAACATTTACACAATCTATCCTGAAATCCTTCTATTTGACATTAATTCAAATTTTTTAAGTTGTTACTTCAAAAAGTAATTTCTACTACTTGGTCTTTAATATATATTTGACGCAGAACGAAAGTATAAGAGATTACTAACGTAAGCTCTAAGAACACATAAACTGGAATCCACCAGGAAAATAACTAAATTTTATTAAAATTGAATGAAAGATAACCCTAAAACAAATAACCAAGAACTTAAATAGTTTCTGGAAACCCTAACTTAAGTAAAAAGACCAAAATAGACATTTCCTACACAAACAACAACTAAAAAAGAAAAACAAAAAAATAATAAAATTTCAATCACCCGACAGCCTATCTAAAACAGCGAATATGAGGATGAAAACGACCTCAACCGGGGAACTTGGGATGCGACAGTAAGGAGCACTGAAAACTCTTTTCGAAAACATATTATAATAGGCAATCGGACAACCGAGCTAAAAGTTATGCCAGTTTTTTCGGACCAGCTCTTTTACCAAATTTCCTATCCAACTCTTCTTCAAACTCCAAAACCAATTGTCCTACATCAATATTAATATAATTTTTAAAAATTTTATTAAAATTTTCATCTCAAATCATATAAATACATTATATATAGCTCAATTGTATCTAATTTAGAAAGTAACATATAAATGATAAAGTGATTTGACAATTCATAAAACAATTACAATTACTTTACACATTATTATTCGGGATGAAGAATTTTGGATTAATTTTGGGACGTGTATTCTGAACAATGAAACAGCTAAAAGGAATTAAATATAAATTAAGATGATTTATATGACTAATAGAGTATTATATATATGTTTACAACCACTTGCAGCTCTCGAAAATCCAACGGAAGCAATGAGAACTTTTTTATAATTTTTAAAAACAAATTAATTAAAGATAGGGGATGAATATATATATATATATATAATATATGAAATTAAATTAATTGATAAACTAATTATTAATGGAATATGAACAAGTCATGTGCATTGCATTGTCTTGTTTTATGCAATGGAAACAGCTAATAAAATAATAATTAATTAGTTAAAATATAAAGAAATTAGATGGTTTAAGAAAAGTTGGTAATACATGAGATGAGAGGATCCTAGATTGGAGGGAGCAAGAAATCTTTTTCAAATATAATTTGACTTTCTTCATTGATTGATTCAATATATAGGATTTTCTCTCATGTTAAGCCCAACGTTTGGATCTTACTTGGAAATATCAAATTGTGTCACCAACATCTTATAACCAAGTGACTGTAATCATTTAAACCTACTTAGAATATATATATATATATATATATATAAAATCTTTTTCATGTCAGTGTACACTGATATAATTATATAAGTACATTGAATGTGAGCCATTCATTTATAAAAGAGTTCTGACAAGTGCATACATGCCAAGTCAAAGTATATAAAACGAGTGACTCACATTCAATGTCCTTATATAATTCCATCAGTACGCACTTATATGAAAATTATTGTATATATATATATATATACGAAAATTTTCATATAAGTGCGCACTGATAGAATTATATAAGGACATTGAATGTGAGCCACTCATTTTATATATTTTGACTTGGCATGTATGCACTTGTCAAAACTCTTTTATAAATGAGTGGCTCACATTCAATGTCCTTATATAATTCTGTCAGTGCGCACTGACAGGAAAATGACTGTATATATATATATATATATATATATATATATATATATGGCAAATTACACTGAACCCCTTGAGGTTTGGACAAGTTACACTTAGATGGATAAGTTTCTTTATTATACACTAACACCCCCAAAATTTAAATTTGAATTTAAAATACATAAAATGCCCTTAGTTATATTATTTTACACTTTATTTATTTTTTTACCTTTTAATCAAACACTTTATAAACTTTAATAAAATAAAAAAATTAAATAAAAGATATGATTCATTAAATAAATAAATAGTTTTTTTTAATTAAATAAATAAATATTTTGAATAAATAAACAATTTTAAAATAAATAAATAAATGAATAGTTTTTAAAAATAAAATAAATAAATAGTTTTAAAAAATAAAACAAATAATTAGTTTTAAAAAAAATAAAAAAATTTAAAATATAAATAAATAAGTGAAAAACATAAAAACATTAAATTTTTTAAGGATATTCATTAATAGGGACAAAAAAACTATAAATATCTAAACATTTACTGTAAAGATGATGGTGAGAGAAGCTTCAAGGTTCCCAACACTCCTTAGATATTTAGAGCTTATATTGTCCCTATTAATAGATATTCTTAAAAATATTAATTTTCTTAATTTTTTCACTCATTTTTAAAACTATTTATTTATTTAAAACTATTTATTTATTTGATTTTTTAAAAACTTTTTTTATTTAATGTTTTAAATTATTTATTTACTTAATTTTTTTTAAAAATATTTATATATTTAATTTTTTTTAATATTTATATATTTAATTTTTTTAAATATTTATATATTTAATTTTTTTAAATATTTATATATTTAATTTTTTAAAACTATTTATTTATTTTATTTTTAAAACTATTTATTTATTTAATGAATCATATATTTTATTTAATTTTTTTATTTTATTAAAGTTTATAAAATGTTTGATTAAAATGTAAAAAAAAAATAATGTATAAAATAATATAACTAGGGGCATTTTAGGTATTTTTAAAGTCTAATTTAAATTTTGGGGGTGTTAGTGTATAATAAAGAAACGTATCCATCTAAGTGTAACTTGTCCAAACCTCAAAGGGTTTAGTGTAATTTGCCTATATATATAGTCATTTTCCTGTCAATGCGTACTGATAGAATTACATAAGTACATTGAATGTAAGCCACTCATATATAAAAGAGTTCTGACAAATGCATACATACCAAGTCAAAGTATGTAAAACGAGTGGCTCACATTCAATGTCTTTATATAATTTCATCGGTGCGTACTTATGTGAAAATTTTCATATATATATATATATATATATATATATATATATATATATGGGGAAATCACACTGCACCCCTTAAGATTTGGCCTTCATACACATAGATGGAGAAGTTTGTGTATTCTACACAAACACCCCTAATGCATGACAGCCCTCCGTTATCCTCTACCACTAAAAGGCTATTTTAGTCTTTCTAATTTATTATTTTTTTTATTTTTTTGTAGAAAAATTTTATTTATAAAAACAAAGAATTCATTAAATTTTATGGCATTTGAATAAAATTCTATTTTTTTATTACTTTTTACAAACCTAACATCTCATCCAACGGGAAGGGACCCAATTGATGCGGCCTCCTCTGTGACCTTTTTATCTAATGATGACGCCGCCTCCTCTGTGACCTGCATCCGTCACCGCTGCCTATCTTGTTCATCACCATGGCCATCCGCCTTCTTCTTATGACTAATTGTTTTATCGGTATTTGTGGGTTTTATATGTTCTGAAGTGTTGTTGGGCGTTGACTGGTTTGAAGTGTTGTGAAGATATTAGATTTGAAATGAGTGAATTTTGATAGAAATGGGAAGAATTTTGGATTTATATTCATTAGGTCTCTTCCCCTGTAACAAAGATATGCTTCCTTCACTATTGCAGATGTTATTTATTTATTTATTTTAAATGCTTTTTAAAAGACACTAATCTAGAGGTTTATGGGAGCCCATTCTTCGGTGGTGGCCTCTTTTTATTTATTTTCATGATCTTTATTTTCATTTATTGTATTCTATTTTGCTTTTTTTTTTAAATCTTATATAATTCAAGGGTACTTTCGATATTTCCAAGTTAATGTGATTGAAGTTAACAGAAAGCTTCACGGTCTTTAGGTTTTGGGGTGTTTGTGCAGAGTACATAAACTTTTCAATCTATGTGTATGAAGGCCAAACCTGAAGGGTTCCGGTGTAATTTCCCATATATATATATATATATATATATATATATATATATATCACAAAATAGTGGTGTTATTGGCACACTTCTACTGATCTATTCATACCCAATTTTTTTAATTATATAATATTCTTTTTTTTCCTTTATCAAAATTACTTAAAGAGACATACAATTTAGAAAGAAATTTTCTACAAAATAAATCTATTAAAAATCTCATATTCATTTTCCAAAAAAAAAACTCAGTAATCTATTTCTTAAAATAAATAAATTAACTATTAACCCTAAAATATGCTTCGTACATACATCTAAAATATTATGAAAGAGTTTGAGAACGATATCAAGAATATGGAAGAATTATCTAAGAACGATATCAAACATCTTGAAGAATTGTCTGAGAATGACATAAAACAAGAATTGTCTAACAATGATAGTAAGCATCTGGAAACAATTCATTCTCTAGAAATAAGTTTGAAGTTTATTTTTTTTTCTTTAAATTGATATCAAGCTGTCGTGTTGAAGTACCTTGTTATTTTTTATTTTTTTCGTTTCCATCATAAAATAAGAAGAAAAAAAAACTAAAAAAAAATAAGAAGAAAAAAATTAAATCAATCAATGGAGGTGAGAGAGATGTATACAGATACAAAGATAAGAGATAGAGAAATCATATATGGTATGTATTAAGTTTGAAAAATAAGTAAAATGGGTAGTTTTGGAAATAAATCAAAAAAATTAATAAAAATATTTAATTTTATTTAATTAAATAAAAATTTAAAAAAATGGGGCATGAATAGATCAGTAGGGGGTGTGCCAATAGCATCACTCCACAAAATATCATAGGAAAATATATTTTATATAAATTATATCTTATAAAAAAGGGCAAATTGCACTGAACCCCTTAAGGTTTGGGCAAGTTACACTTAGCTGGAAATTGTTTTTTATTATACACTAACACCCCAAAAACTTAAATTTGACTTTAAAAATACCTAAAATGCCCCTAGTTATATTATTTTATACTTTATTTTTTTTATCTTTTAACCAAAAACTTTATCAACTTTAATAAAAATAAAAAAATTAAATAAAAAATATGTTCTTTAAATAAATAAATAGTTTAAAAAATTAAATAAATAAATAGTTTTAAAATAAATAAATAAATAGTTTAAAAAATTAAATAAATAAATAGTTTAAAAAATTAAATAAATAAATAGTTTAAAATATTGAAAAAATAAGAGTGGTGCTATTGGCACACCCCCTATTGATCTATTCATGCCCCACTTTTTAAAATTTTGATTTAATTAAATAAAATAAAATGTTTTAATTAAATTTTTTGGTTTATTTCCAAAACTACTCATTTTACTTATTTTTCAAACTTAATACATACCATATATGATCTCTCTATCTCTGATATATGTATCTGTATACATCTCTCTCACCTCCATTGATTGATTTATTTTTTTTCTTCTTATTTCTTTTTTTTATAGTTTTTTTTCTTCTTATTTCATGATGGAACCAAAAAAATAAAAAATAACAGGCTACTTCAACACAACGACAACTTGATATCATTATAAAGAAAAAATAAACTTCAAACTTATTTCCAGAGAATTAATTGTTTCCAGATGCTTACTATCATTGTCAGACAATTCTTACTTTATGTCATTCTTAGACAATTCTTCAAGATGTTTGATATCGTTCTTAGACAATTCTTCCATATTCTTGATATCGTTCTCAAACTCTTCCATAATATCTTATATGTATATAAGAAGTAGATTTTAGGGTTTAAAAGTTAAATTATTTTTTTTTGAAGAAACAGATTACTGGGGTTTTTTTTTTTTGAAAAGGAATGTCAGATTTTAATAGATTTACTTTGAAGAAGATTTCTTTCCTAAATTATTGTATGTCTCTTTAAGTAATTTTGATAAAGGAAAAAAAGAGAGAATATTATATAATTTAAAAAGTGGATCATGAATAGATCAGTAGAGGGTGTGCCAATAGCACCACTAAAAAATAAATCATTTAAAAAATTAAATAAAAATAGTTTTACAAAATCAAATAAATAAATAGTTTCAATAAATAAATAAATAAATGAAAAAAATTAAAAACATTAAAAACATTAAATTTTTTAAGGATATCCTATTAATAGGGACAAGAAAAGCTCTAAATATCCAAACTTATTTTTTTAAACTATTTATATTTTTAGAATATTTATTTATTTTATTTTTTAAAAATATTTATTCATTTTTAAAATTATTTATTTATTAAATTTTTCGTAAATATTAATTTATTACATTTTTTAAAACTATTTATTTATTTAATGAATCATATCTTTTATTTAATTTTTTTATATTATTAAAGTTTTCAAAAATTTTGGTTAAAAGATTAAAAAAAAGTATTAAATAATATAACTAGGGGCATTTTAGACATTTTCAAAGTCAAATTTAAGTCATGGGGGTGTTAGTGTATAATAAAGAAACTTTTCATCTAAGTGTAACTTGCCCAAACCTTAAGGGGTTCAATGCAATTTGCCCAATAAAAAACTTATCCTTATATAGCAATACGTGTTAATATCCCCAACCACCTACTCTATTAAATGTTTGTTACATATATAGAATTTCATTTAGAATGCAAATTAAAAGTGTTATATGCTTATATGTATAATATAATATAATTAAACAACTAATTAAGTTTTTTTAGGCTTAATTTTTTAAGAAGCAAAAGTGATAAATAAGTCATATACACGACTCAAAGTGCTTCAAAAGAATGATTTTTATGAATGAAATCAAAATGTAACAAAGACTTTTAGAATCCTAGCTTGCTCAAATAGAAAAACAAAACCGATACCTCTAGAAATTCGGAATTCCTAAATTGATTAAGATATGGAAATCTCAAACATTACCCAAAAAGACAAATTTGAGTTATCGTTAAAATATAAAAGAGTAATCCTAATCCATTAAAAAAAAGTTATGGAAATTTCTACTAAAAGTTGTTGGGATCCAAAAAATATCGTCTAAATGAGGAAGTCAAAATGTCTAAATTTGAGAAACCTGTGATGTATGAATGGTGTAAACCCCCAATGAATTCAACAGGCTCGTCAATACAATTCTAACAGTATATTATTGATCTTAAGTAAGGGTTTAACTACAATATAGAAACTATATTGTTAATTGGCAGTTATGTGCAAGAGTTAGCTTCTTTTTATTTTAAAATTTTTAAATACATAATTTGTATGCTCTTTTGGATTGAAATCTAAAGACTAAAATTTAACTCAACAATAACACAATCCTGTATAGTAGCTGAAGCCATAAACCAATGTGGTTTGCCCCGAGTCCAAAAATTAAATGTCACTTTTTGGAGGTGGCTTTTGAACACTGTCTCTGTTTTAATAACTCATGTTTAAATGACACATATTATGGCGAACGGACAAAAATACCCTCAAAAGTACTTTCACGTTAGCTATTTTGAAAACTTATTATGTTTCATTTTTAATTTTTTTTTTACTTTTCATTTACCAGAAAGAGTAGAGAGAGAAGTTACAAGACGGTTCAGAGCATCCAAGCAACCGGATTTCGACAGTAGACAGCGACGATTTCTTAAGCATTTCAATTTCGATTTTTATTTCGATGATGTTGAAAGTATGTAACTTGAACGATTTGATTTTGAATACCAATTTGATTGTGTTTTGTTGGGATATTCATACGGTTTTATATGTATAATGTGGTTTCTAGGGTGGGTTAGTTTTAGATATGGTTTCTGGTTTCTAGGGTTAAATTGGGGAAGACTGAAAATACAAACACAGTTAATTTGCCTAAAGCTAACCTAGGGGGATGAATAGGTTTTTACACCTTTTTCAATCCCTTGAAAACAAACAAAAGTTTGTCCCTCCGGATAGCTTGTATCACAATCTAATAAGCACATTTAAGCACAAATAGATCATTGATGAATATATTCAAAGCATTAAAGCTCACAATGTCTATATCATTTAATAGAAAAAATACTATTAAAACACAAACTAATAGTCACTTGTTCTTACAAGAGCAAACAACACAAATACATAAATCAAAGAGATAAGGATAGAGAAATGTGACACATGATTTTTACGTGGTAAGACCTCCTAAGAGGAAACATCCACGGGTTGATACCATAACCACCGGCAAAATATCTTTCATTAGTAAGATAAAAGTACACCCTCATAAGTGACCAATCCACATGATACACTCCCTATTAGATATCCCTTCTATACCACCCACATGAAAGAGTTGCCTACTCTCTAACCATAGCACATCACATACCACTAGAGAGCAACTCCCTAACCATAGCAATCCACATGCCATTAGGAAGATTTCCTGGTCTACTCTCTAACCATAGCACTTCACATGCCACTAGAGAGCAACTCCCTAACCATAGCAATCCACATGCCACTAGGGAGATTTTCTTCTACTCTCTAACCATATCACTTCACATGCCACTAGAGAGCAACTCCCTAACCATATCAATCCACATGCCAGTAGGAAGATTTCCTTTTACTCTCTAACCATAGCACTTCACATGCCACTAGAGAGCAACTCCCTAACCATAGCAATCCATATGCCACTAGGAATATTCCTTGCTTGACTATTTGAGATCCTTACAATCCTAGCCAAGATTTCCTTGCTCAATATGAAGCTTCCCACTTCAAATGAGACTTCTTTGCTCAAGTTAAAGCATCACACCTTAACAAGAGACTTCCTACCTTTTGCAAGGCAATCGATCTAAGTGTTATGCAAATGATGCAAACACATGCAACATAGAATATCAGACCAACATATCCTATGGAAACTAGAAATGAACAATGAGTACACAAAGTATGATTTTCCAGTTTGCAATCCTAAAACAATTCAATCATACCAATGATGCATGTACATATGAAATGTATGGATTAAGTACACTTCATGAGAAACTAGACACAATCATCATAATGCACAACTCTAAATCGTCTAGATCTTATAACGTGAACAAACAACCTAGAATATGTGAAACACCTAACACATATCAAAGACCTAGATTTTGTTCAAACAACTAAACATGCTAGAATCAATTAATATGTTCATACAAGTTTGTAGCAAACATTTAGAGCATATATTCACAAAATAATCAATTAAACTCTAATAGGCTCTAAATACACAAACAAATGTGCTATTCCTACAAATGTTCAATTAACTAGTTATAGCACATGTATAGACTATCAATCATCAAAATAAGATCAATCAACACACAATTAGCCTTATGTTAAAAGCTAGCACAATACAACTCCCAAGCATGTGAAAACATAGGTTTTAAGAAAACCTAACTCAACATACAAGTCTAATTAAGCTCAAACTAGCTTCATTAGAGTCTTAAACTCTAATAAATATTTACACATCAAACATACACATATAGAAGAAGAAAACCCAAGATAATTGAAGACTTGAAGATTAAAAACTCAAGAGTTGAATCATTACCTTAAGAAAAACATGTTGTCTCAGATTTTGGTATAGAGCCACCATAAATATCCACCAAATGACCTCAAACTCTTTTAGAGATGATACAAGACTGGTAGACAAAGATTCTCCAACTTCAATCACTCAAATCGGTCACCGAATGAGTGAGATATGGTATTTAGAAGTTAAGAAAGTTGAGAGAAAATTTTCTACACTAACTTTTCCGATTTTCTTCTTGAAATGAATTGTGGGAGGGAAAATGGATTTAAAGAAGAGGGAATAAAGATGATTCAAAGCCATCAAATGAGGGTGTGCTACCTCAGCATCCCGTGGAGGTGTCTGGCCTCCACGAGGGCAGAGGGCACTCCTTCCCGTGGGGGCCACACGCCTCCACGGGGAAGGGGTGTATGACACCTCCTCTTTCCTCGTGCACTCCTCGCGTCCTTCAACCGTATTTTGGCCTCTGAACTCCAATTTTGAATCCATTATAGGATTACAAACAAGGACTCCCTCATGCACATGGAAGTTAACAAAAGTTTCATAAAAGATATGGAAATCGACTGGATACACAAAGACAAAAATAATGCACGATAAAGACACGGAAAGTTTCGTACCTTCCAACTCGGAACTTGAAAACTAATGAATGAGTAACTGAAACAAACAAAAATCAATGAGGAATAGTATAAGAATAAATTCAAGTCCGATATCACACAAACACAAATAAATAAACACAAGACCACACAAGTATGCCGTTTCCTAGAGATAGTCCTAGAACATACAACTTTACAAAAGTTGTCAAATTAAATCTAATGCATGTGCATACGATAATATGTGTGTGCATGTGTTATATCATTTGAGCACAACAATACAGGGACACAAATGAATGCAATGTGTGTGTGTACACCTAGGCCTTGCAAGAGGAAAGAGGTTTTGATATACCTTTCATATGCAATAAAGCTTGTTCCTCTTATAGCCATCACTTTGCTTGAAATGTTCTCCAGCTTCGTTGAAGCTTGATAAACCATGAATTATAGACAACTAAGCAATACAAAGGAAAATGTCATTTTGATATAGAATTATGCCAACACAAGACTCAAAAACCTAACAAAGACGACGAGCAGTAAATAGGTTAGTAAAAGTCTCGGAGCATGTAGTAAAAGTCTCGAACAGTGTCACAAACGTCACAGATCAATAAAGCTTTTGTAACACTGTCCGAGACGTTTGTCCGAGACTTTTGTGACACTGTCCAAGACTTCTATGACACTGTCCGAGACTTCAGCAACTCTGTCAGAGTCTTTTATCCTAGACTTTTATATTTCTTCCGAGACTTACTAGGAAAAATTTCCTGACCTAAAGTTTTTATGGTTGTGAATTGTATATGAGGAATCTTAGGGCAAGTTTAAAAACTCCTCGGGCTGACTGGTATGATGCTAAGATTACTCACCACAACCATATGGAAAACTTAAAATTAATCAATGAGGCATTTGATGGAGTATTGGAAAATGCAGCTGGAGAGCGAGATATGTGTAACCAGTCATGTTTTGGCCATTTTCAACCCATGCAGCGAGAAATGGTGTTTTTCGGTGGTATTTTGCATCGGTTGCTATTGCGTGAGCTATACCACGACAGACCCAATGATGAGATGAGGTTTATGTTGGGTCCACGTAGCTTCCGATTTTTTATGGTGGAGTTTTGTTTGATCACCAGGTTGAAGTTCGGAGCAATCTCGAACATAGAGCTCTATGGGGATGTTTCGAATGACATACACCATAGGTACTTCGGTGGTCGCGATGTGGTTACTTTTGCTGAACTTGAAGTAAGGATTGAACAGGGTCAATGGTAATAGCAGTTCGATGCAATGAAGCTATGTCTCCTATACATGTTGAATTGTGCTTTGATCGGAGCGGAAGAGAGGAATTCTATCCCTACATGGCCGTTGCGCCTTGTTGATGACTTGGATGTGTTCAATGCGTTCTCGTGCGGTTCGTATGTGTACAAATACTCCATATTTGGGTTTAAAAAGGCAATTCTATCTAGGTCTGTGAGGTACAACATTTTCGGGTTGGGATACGCTCTACTGTGAGCCTTTGAATCTGAATTACCACTAATAATTTAATTATTGAATTGTTATGTTCTCCTACTAACCAATCATATTTCCGTCGGATTCGTTGTATGTTTTTTCCTTTGAAGTTATTCCAATCCTTGCCACACAATTAGCGACTCTCAGGGCAGTTGAACAACCACTTCCAAGTATTCTGAGGTGGGACTTGATCAACCGACAGAGGGGAGACAAATTGGATAGGATTTTCACCACAAAGGTAATAATCTAGCTAGTGCACTTCTAAATTTATTCACATTCCAAAGAAGTTGCCTATTTAAGGTGGTTTTTACCATCGCTGCTGTCACATGTCGGATTTTATATGAACATAACGAGTGCCCAATGTACGGTGGAGGCCAATCAGTTTCATATGGCCATAACACCGAAATCTAGAGTGCCATAACAATCACGGGGGTAAGTTAAAAGTGAAATCACATTTTTCATATAATTCAAATCACATTGTTAATTTAATTGAAATTTGAATTTGTTGTGTTTTTGTAATAGGGGTAACTGTGATCCCCATACGTTGTTGTTGATCAAGCACACAGTGGCACGAAAGCATAGGTTTGAATGGAAAGACAATCAGATGGAGGCACTACAGTTGAAGATGGTCGTTGGAGTTTTTTGTAACTCCAAGGCTTCCAAGTGAACACTTGTTATATTTTTTTGGATGTACATACAAGTATGTGTTTTGGTATATTTATCTGGATGTACATGTATATTTTTTTGGATGTACATACCGTAGGCAAATTATTTAATTTTTTGGATGTACAGATATTGTTGGTATATTTTTTTGGAAGTACATGTTTAATTTTTTTGGATGTACGTACCATTGGTATATTATTTATTTTTTTAGATGTACAGATACTATTGGTATAATTTGTTGAATTTACAGTGTACAGTTGGTATAAATATTTTTGCCATTTAACTTTTGAACTCAATGAAACGCATTAGGAACATATACATGGAAAAGGTATCAAGGAACATATAAATGAAAAAAAACATTAGGAACATTTAAACAATAGTCTCGGAATGTATAAACAAAAGTCTCGGAACCTATAAACAGAAGTCTTAGACATGTAAATCAAAAGTCTCGGATCGTATAAACAAAAGTCTCGGACATATCAATGAAAAGTCTCGGACACGTTAATGAAAAGTCTAGGAACATATTTAAACAAAGTCTCGGACATGTAAATCTAAAGTCTCAGAACGTTTTAAAAAAGTCTCGAAATGCATAAACCAAAGTCTAGGACATGTAAAATAAAAGTCTCATAACGTATAAATAAAAATCTCGGACATATCACTGAAAAGTCTCTGACATATTAATGCAGACATATAAATGAAAAGTCCCAGAACATATTAACCAAGTACATGTAAATAAAGTTACATCATTTTGAAAAGTACAGGTACAAATCTCAAGATAAAGGTCTGCATTCATTTTGGATTACTGGGTCCTTGGATTTCGGTCTTCTTGGTCGGGCATGTTTGTTTGTTTGTTGTGCCCGACTTGGTGGCACACGCTACACTTGACGATATTGGTATGGGACAAGTTGGCTACTACTGCCTGGAAGTGCCGAAGGGTTAGTACACCGTCTACTATTGTGTCTAGTTTGTCCATATCTTATACACTTCTGTGTGGATGTCCTCTCTGATACGGAGGTAAATCGATTCTCTTGCGGGTGACCCGGACCAGCTTGTTCTTTGTCCTTTTTTATTTTGGAGATAATACCATACGTTGTCTTATGTCTTCAGGCACTACCTAAGTACTAGGATGCCCCACTAGCATGATAGGCACTGAATATGCCTACACAAGTGTTTCCCTCTTGTAGTAGTCTGCACATAGGGAAGTGTAATCCAAGTTTCACTCCCTGAAATAATGGAACAAAACATGTTAAATGAATAATAACATATCCGAACCTTAAAAATAGTTGACATAATCCAACTTACATAACCGCTACAAGTTCATGAGAATATGGTAGGTAATCCATTTGGAATTTGTTACATGTGCAAGTCTTTTGCAACAAGTTAACTGTCCACTGATCTCCTTTCAATTTAACCAAGAATATGTTCCAATCAACATGAGTTACAGTCATGTAAATATATTTCTCAATACGTTTCGAGATTTTCAATTGTGCAGCATCAATTAGTTGGTGAGGCATGAACTGTACAGCATGATGATGGTCGTAATACCAACGTTGCAACATATCCCTTATGAACTCAGCCAAAGTCAACATTGGCAGTTTCCGTGAAAATCTTAAGCATGAGTTCAGGCACTCAGCAGTATTGGTTGTAATCAAGACCTTCGTTGAGGATAATGGACAAGGGACCACTTTTTTGGCCCAACATTGACAACACAATCGTACGCATTATGTGATAGCTTACGTAACTCCTCTATACGCCAGTTATATTGCAATTCTCTATATAATTTCATTGTTGCAAACATTATCTATGCTTCATTCTTTATATGGAAAGGTTTCCTTATATTTTCATAAAAGTGTCAAACACATATTATATGGGTTGTATATGGGAAGACAATAGCTATCCCGGCTTCTATGCTTGTATGTCGATCAGAAATGAAAACCAAATCTTCAATATGACTGAGGGCACCCTTCAAACAATCCAAAAACCACTCCCAAGAAGCGTTGTTTTCTGAATCCTAGTAACCAAAAGCTATTGGATATCTTGTTCATTGCCATCTTGTGTTGTTGCCACATAA
This sequence comes from Dipteronia sinensis, assembly GCA_033220585.1. Classification (NCBI taxonomy): domain Eukaryota; kingdom Viridiplantae; phylum Streptophyta; class Magnoliopsida; order Sapindales; family Sapindaceae; genus Dipteronia; species Dipteronia sinensis. The sequence continues at coordinate 51,623,634 of CM065641.1, forward strand.
ATTGAACCCCTACTTCTCCCTTTTAGAAAGATACCGTCAACAGCAATCACAGAATACATACACCGCCAGAAACCCATAATTGAAGCCTCAATCCCCATGAAGAAATATAAAAATTTATTGTACAAAATACTATAAAGCGTGTGTCTACTAACCTAGAGGAGGGGGGGGGGGGGGGTGCTGAATCGGTTTTGGTTGATTTATTACCAACTTTTCGACTTAATCAATTTTAATAATGCTACCCCATATTAGCAATCAATCAATCCAAAATAAACATGCGGAAAACAATAAAAACACAAGGATTGATTTACGTGAGAAACCCTCCAACTGAGCAAAACTCACGGGATATCCTTCTAACCACACACTGTCCTCAAATCCACTATTTGAATGAAAGTTTACAACCTAGGTTGACCTCAAGTCACACCATACTTGGTCACTAACCCTTTCACTCTACCCAATGGGCCTTTAATAGTGATCCTAGACCAACAAGCTTGTACACTAATCCACTTAGTCACAAAGCTTAACAATCCATGAAGAGATAAAGCAACCTATGTGAATATGTAAAAATATTCTATCATGCAATTAATGCTAGACTACACTAAATGCTTATCCAAGGATTTAAAGATGTCAATAAGTGCAAATCTTATATATCAATATCTAAATGCAAGGCAAATAGATTTAGCTAGAGGGCAAAATAGTCCTATATGCTAGCTATCATTAAACATGCAATCTCAACTAATAAACACAATCACAAACATATTCAAATCATGCTAAACAAAAGAAACATGCAATTAATAAACAAATAATTGCTAACCCTAGGTAAAACAAGAACATAAAGATGAAGCAAGAAGTTTTACGTCATAGTTAATTACCTAATCAAGAAAAGCATAAAGACCCATGAAGAATAAATGCAAGAATGAGGATAAATACACATGAGTATGAGTTTGGTTGAGTAAAAATGGCTTCTTGGGAGTCTCTCTTTCTAAAAATTCACCTTCTCTCACTAAACAATATTCTGAACTCCTTAACACGAAATGGAAAGAAGATGACATATATATATGAGGTCAAAATGAAGCTACGTCGTTTTGGAAAAGTTTGCAAAAAGACAAAGCAAAACTAACGTAGTGTGCGGGTGAAACTGTGCGAGTACCTACCCGCGCACAGACCCACACACATGGGCTTCGCTTGTTTGAAACCAGCAAACACACCAGCGAACCGGGGATGGAAAAACTTCACCCCAACTACGCTGGTCAACTGCGCAGGTATGCACCCGCTCAAGGACCCGCGCACATAAGGACTTTGCTGGTTCAACCAGAGAAGTTACCATCGAATCGGGGATCAACATCCTACCAGTTCAAGTGCGCTGGTCACTGCACGGGTATAAACCCGTACACAATGATCCATGCACTGACACAACAAGCACATGTAAACACAAAATGTAACAAGGTGGTGCACGTGTGAAGTGTAGGGAATGCACATATGTAATGAGCACAAAAGCAAGAAGGCTAGGGCATACATGAGAAGTGTGTGTGTGCTACTAGTCTCTTTAAAGAGAGTTAAGCAAGAGATATACCTTTGAAATGCTCTTGAGCTTGAGGATGTCATCAAATCTTGATTACGGATAATGAGACCTAACTACCCTTACAAGCAAACCCCCATGTGGTTTGTCAACGAAATGAGCCAATCAAAAAATGAGGAACTTACAATTGTCCTCCGTGCAATGTAAATCTGTGATTGTGCCCAGATTTTATTATTCCAGAACATAACCAAAAGATGGCAGTAGTTGGAACGTTTCTTCATGCGACCCAAAAGTCAATGTCAATGCATAATTCAAGGCTTGGTAAGCCTTACAGCACATTGATAGCTCTATTTCTACATATAGTGCAGCCCCAATTTCTATCGATTTATGTTCGTTTCTCGGGAAATTCTGAGTATTTAACAGTTTAATTTAGTTGTTCAGGTAAAAGTTAGTTCTGGAACCATTTCAGCCTGATTGGATGTGATTTGGAGCGAAACCGTGCATTTTGAAGTCTATTGATCTGGCCTGAGAAATATGCGACTTCAGATGCGACTTGGAAGAAGTCACTTCACAAGTTGCATCCGATTCAGCCAAATCAAGTGTTCAAAACCCGAGTAATATGCGACTTGTGAGAAGTCGCTTCACAAGTCGCATTTGTCCCTATTTTTTCTTCTCACTTTCCAGATTTAAAAGATACTTCAGAGGTGACTTCCTCCAAGTCGCTTTACAAGTCACATTTTGCCCAGATTTCAGGAAAGTCCATTTTTTCCCTTAACTTATTTTTGCTCCCCTATTTAAACAATCCCCTTTTCTTCTTAAGGGGATTTCTGAACAACCTTTAGAGCTTCCACATTTTTCTCTACACACATTTCCCACAAAATCACCAAACACCAATCCATTTATCAAGACTTATATCACCTTCTAATCTATCATATACCACACCCTCTAAAACATCATTCTTGGAGAAAAGGAGGTCAAGAAGAGTGCAAGCTAACCAAGTCAAGCAAAGTCAATCCAAAAGGGAAATCTCTACACTAAACTCTTTCTCTTTTATTCTTGCTCTTTTGGTTTTGTATTTGCTATGGCTAGAGTACCTATTGATTCATATTTGGCTTGTACTCGTAATATGAACTAAACATCTTTAGCTAAGGCCAAGATGAAATCGGATCCATGATTCTCTAATTGAAAATTACCATTTTTTTTACCCATATTGTTGTGTTGTTGTATGATCGTTTTATGTGCCTAATGCTTTTGAATGTATATCTAACATTTGAATGATATCTTGTGGTTGTGTGATGGATTGAGAGATGAAGCACACCACATGTTTGATAAAATGCTCAATACAAGTCTGGTAAGGTAGAGATACTCGAGACTAGCTTGTAGGATTCATTTGTATGCCACATTGCTTAATGAATTTGTGTGTAGTTCGGATAACCATTGAGAAATAGGTTGTTAGTGCTCATAAATAATGTCTTTATCGCTTGAGAGAGGTTAGAGACTAATTAAGGGATTACACGAATCTACAACTTTTGCATTCATAGATTGGGTTTAATTGGTAAGTCTAGAAATTGGTAGAGATTGGTTAGGTGGATTTAAAGCCTTAGCTATTTTCTCACATAAGTCCTATTCACATTTCTTACCATTGCTTGTGATAATTGATATTGTGAACCAAATATAGTTGATTTAGTTAATTGTATCCTTCAATCGAAAAATCATCATTTCCATATTTGTCTAAACAGTACTCGGATCAATCAATTGTGGTAATGAATACCATAATCCCTGTGGGAACGAATCTTATTTATCATTGCACTATACCACGGCCTCGTACTATTGCGAGCGCCCATTTAGGTGTGGTCAAATTTTGGTGCCGCTGCCGGGGATTAAGCGGTTTTTATTGATATCACTAATAGTTGATTCATTACTAATTTAGATCATTCACTTTGTGTTTATTTCTTTGTGATTTTAGGCTGTTGCTCTTGTATGCATCATAGTATAAGGAGCAATAATGTACAGGATTTGAGTTTCGATCAAGAAATCGAAGCTACGGCACAGAGGAATAGAAGAAATAAAAGATTAGCTATGGAAAGAGCTGCACTGCCTCCAGATCAGATACCAGCTGCAGTAAATGTGGATCCAGCTCAAGCGGCAGCCCTAGGTGGCCAAGCTGAACATGATGATAGGGCCATGAGAGACTTTGTCATGCCTAGGGTAGACCAGAATATGTTACCCGTCCAGCTCCCGACAATAGCAGCGAACAATTTCGAAATAAAGGGACATGTTTTTCAGATGATGCAAATGATGGGGTATTTTGGTGGATTGCCAACTGAAGATCCGAATGCGCATTTGAGGAATTTTGATCAGATTTGCTCAACTTTCACAGTCAATGGAGCTTCAGATAATGCCATTCGACTCAGGATCTTCCCGTTCACATTGAAAGACCAAGCTAAGGCTTGGTATGATTCACTAGCTGGGAAGCAAATCACCTTATGGGATGAATTGCCCAATAATTCCTTAGCAAATACTTCCCTCCCGGAAAGGCTACTTAGTTGATGAACGATATTTATGAGTTCACACAATTCGAGTCGGAATCCTTATATGATGCTTGGGAAAGATACAAGGAGTTGCTTAGAAAATGTCCATGCCATGGGATGCCGAGATGGTCTATTATTGAGAAGTTCTACCAGGGTATGAACTTGTCCACACGCCAATTTGTGGATGCTTCTGCAGGTGGTTCTTTGATGAGTAACTCAATGGATGCTACCTATGACTTGATTGAAGATATGTCTGTAGCAAATAGTCATTGGGGGAGTGATCAGAAGACACCAAAGAAAGCCCCCGGTGTCATGGAAGTGGATCAAGTGACTGCACTACAAGCCCAAATTGACGCTTTGACAAAGTACGTGAGCAGAATGGGACCAAGCTCTAGTGCATCCCAAGTGAACATGGTGAGTTGTGAATTATGTTTGGGGTCTCATGAAAGTGTAGATTGTCAAGCGGGAAACCTTTTTGCTACCGAATCTTCAAAGCAAGTATCTTTTGTGATCTACAACATAAATTTTCCAAACCACAACTCCAACAACCAAAACCCAAATCCCAATAATAATTCCTACTCCAACACCTACAACCATGGATAGAGGAATCACCCCAACTTTTCATGGAATGACAATAACCAACTTCAAGCCCCTCAACAACATGCAAATGTTAGACCACCTGGCTTCCAAAACCAGTATTTAAATAATCAAGCAGAGAGAAAACCTACCATTGAAGACTTGTTTTCAAGGTATATGAGTAAGATGGACTCTCGGATGGAGGCCCAAGAATTAACAACGAGGACGTTAGATTCCAAGGTGGAAAAGATGTCTTCCAAAATAGAACAAGTGGCGTAGCACTCTCAGGCCGCCATTCAAAATCTAGAAGTACAAATTGGTCAACTGGCAAGAGATGCTCTTGGAAGGCAACAAGGTACATTGCCAAGTAACACGGAGACTAATCCAATAGAGCATTGCAAGGCAATTTCTTTAAGTAGTGGGAAGGAAGTTGAATTGCCAAAGGATTTTGGCAAGGCAGAAGAAGAGAAACCGAAAGAAGAGGTAGTTGAAGACAAGATTAAAGGTGAAGAAGACATCCCTACTACATCAGCCAATTCACTACCACCTCTTCAGCTAAAAGCCTATGTACCACCAATTCCATATCCGCAAAGGATACGGAAGCATCCTGATGCCTAGAATTTTGCAAGGTTTTTGGAGATTTTCAAGAAACTTTACATCAACATCCCCTTTGCTGAGGCATTAGCTCAAATGCCCAAATATGCAAAATTTTTGAAGGAAATCTTAGCAAACAAAAAGAAACTCAAAGAATTTGAAACAATACCACTAAATGAAGAGTGTAGTGCTATCCTTCAGAACAAGCTTCCAACCAAGTAGAAAGATCCCGAAAAATTTACAATTCCATGCTCTATAGGTGACAAGGAGTTTGGGAAAGTGTTAATTGACTCAGCAGCTAGTATAAATCTCATGCCATACTCGGTATTTGAGAGATTGGTCGAGGGGAATGTCAAACCAATTAATGTGACATTGCAATTGGCGGACAGATCAGTGAAATATCCAAGGGGAGTTATGGAAGATGTGTTAGTCATGGTGGAGAGTTTTTACTTTCTAATAGACTTTGTGGTACTAGATATGGAAGAAGACGTAGATATGTCTTTACTCTTGGGAAGGCCATTCTTGAAGACTGCATGTGCTTTGATTGATGTAAAAGAAGATAAAATGACATTGTGAATAGGTGACGAGAAAGTAGTGTTTGATATGTCCAAAGCAATGAAGAGACCGTTGGAATTAGAACAATGTTCAAGCATTGATTTGATTGACCGGCTAGTGAAAGAGTACTTACATTAAAAGATGCCAGAAGAACCTTTTGAGTCATGTATAGCTCGTGGATCAACAGAAATGAATGGCATAGTGGATGTAGCAGAGTGTGCAATGCAACTTAACTCACTACCAATGAGACGCTTTCGAGGAAGAATGCATTTCGAGGAGCTCGGTATGGGGAAACCAAGGTTGCCTCCGTCAATAGAGAAACCTCCTCAACTAGAGCTTAAACAACTTCCTTCACATTTGAGGTATGCCTTTTTAGGAGAAGTGTCATCCTTATCTCAACTTGAGGTGGAGAAATTGTTGAGAGTGTTAAGTGACCACAAGAAAGCAATAGGGTGGTCAATTTTAGATATAAAAGGGTTTAGTCCATCAATTTGCTTGCACAAGATATTAATGGAAGATGACTACAAGCCAAAAATCGAGCATCAAAGAAGACTGAATCCGAATATGAAAGAAGTAGTAAGACCAAAGTACTAAAGTTACTAGATGCAGGGATAATCTATCCAATTTCGGATAGTGCATGGGTGAGTCTGGTTCAAGTAATGCCGAAGAAAGGTGGCATAACGGTAGTTCCAAATGCAAACAACGAGCTTATTCCTACTAGGACACTTACAGGATGGAGAGTTTGCATTGATTATAGAAAGTTGAACAATGCTACCCGGAAAGATCATTTTCTGTTGCCTTTCATTGATCAAATGTTGGAAAGATTGGCGGGACATGAGTACTACTATTTTCTTGATGGATATTCTGGCTACAATCAAATTCCCATTGATCCCGAAGATCAAGAGAAGACCACTTTATCCTTTCCGTATGAGACTTTCGCCTATAGACGAATGTCATTCGTTTTATGCAACGCTCCAGCAATTTTTAGAGGTGCATGTTGGCAATTTTTTCGGACATGGTGGAACACTTTATTGAAGTCTTCATGGATGACTTTTCAGTATATGGACCATCGTTTGATGGTTGTTTGAAGAATTTGAGTTTGTGTTGAAGAGATGCGAAGAGACAAATCTCGTTTTAAATTGGGATAAATGTCATTTCATGGTCAAGGAAGGAATAGTACTTGGCCATTGGATTTCAAACTAGGGAATAGAAGTGGACAGAGCAAAGATTGAGATAATAAAGAAGTTACCACCTCCGGTTTCAATTAGAGGAATTCGAAGCTTCTTAGGGCATGCCGGGTTCTATAAGCGTTTCATCAAAAACTTTTCAAAAATCACAAAGCCCTTGGGTACCTTGTTGATGAAAGACTCTCCATTTGTGTTCAATGAAGGATGCCATGAAGCCTTTGAGTTGTTAAAAAAGAGCTTACCTCTGCTCCAATTATGTTAACCCCAGATTGGAGTTTGCCGTTTGAACTAATGTGTGATGCAAGTGACTTTGCGGTGGGCGCCGTTTTGGGTCAAAGGAAGAAGAAATGATTTCATTTGATCTATTATGCAAGTCAGATATTGAATGATGCCTAAGTCAATTATGCAACCACATAGAAGGAACTTTTAGCCATTGTTTTTGCATTCGACAAATTCAGATCATACTTGGTAGGTTCGAAAGTCATTGTCTACACTGATCATGCAACCATCAAGTATCTATTGACCAAGAAGGATGCAAAACCTCAGTTGATAAGATGGATACTACTTCTACAAGAATTTGACTTGGAAATTAAAGACAAGAAAGGGTCAGAAAATCTTGTAGCAGACCATCTCTCACGGCTTGAACAAGAGAGGAAAGAAGACGTGGCTTGACTGATAGATGAAAAGTTACCAGATGAGCAACTTTTTACCTTAAAGGATTTGGAGTTTCCATGGTTTGCTAACCATATGAACTACTTAGCAAGTGAGATCATACCGAAGGAGATGAATTATCAGCAAAGGAAGAAATTCTTCTCTGAAATTAAGCACTATCTGTGGGATGAGCCATTGCTTTTTCGAATTCATTGTGATGAAATGATAAGAAAATGTGTACTGGATGAGGAGATGAGAGATATTCTTATTCATTGCCACTCTAAAGAGTGTGGAGGACACTTTGGAGGGATTAGGACAACAAGAAAAGTTCTGCAATCAGGTTTTTGGTGGCCTACTCTTTTCCGTGATGCTAGAAGCTTTGTGGAGGCTTGTGACCGGTGCCAAAGAACCGGGAACATTAGCAAAAGGGATGAGATGCCATTAAATGTCATGTTGGAGGTTGAACTGTTCGACGTGTGGGGAATAGACTTCATGGGACCCTTCCCGAGCTCATACGGGAATCAATACATTTTGGTAGCTGTGGACTACGTTTCCAAATAGGTAGAAGCTATAGCCACTCCAACAAGTGAAGCAAAAGTGGTCACCAAATTTCTAAAGAAGCACATTTTTACTCGATTCGGCACACCAAGAGCAATAGTGAGTGACCGAGGATCACATTTTTGCAAAAAGCAATTTGAAGCACTGCTTAGAAAATACGGCGTGAAGCATAAGGTGACAACCCCTTATCATCCCCAAGCAAATGGTCAAGCAGAAGTGTCTAACCGTGAAATTAAAAGCATTCTGGAGAAGACCGCAGGGATCTGGAGAAAAGATTGGGCAAAACAGCTAGACGATGCCTTATGGGCTTATAGAACCGCCTTTAAGACTCCAATAGGCACGTCTCCATTCAGACTTGTATTCGGGTAGGAGTGTCATCTCCCAGTTGAGCTAGAACATAAAGCTTATTGGGCAGTGAAGGCTCTCAACTTTGACATGAAAGCCGTAGGTGAAAAGAGACTTCTCCAATTAAATGAGTTGGATGAATTCCTGCTCAACGCTTATGAAAGTGCTCATGTGTACAAGGAAAAAACCAAACGGTGGCATGACAAGCTCTTGGTGAGAAAGGAAATTTAGGTTGGTAATCAAGTCCTCCTTTTCAATTCAAGACTTCAGTTATTTCCTGAAAAATTAAAGAGCAGGTGGACGAGACCATTTACTGTTACCGAGGTGCTACCTAATGGGGCAGTGGAAATTGAAAACAAAGAAAATGAGCGTTTCAAAGTTAATGGCCAAAGATTGAAAATGTTAATAGCCAAAATTGGCTAAGGACCAAAGGAAAATTTTCCACCTCCCAGACCTGGCTCCATACCTGAGAGTTTCCACCAGGAGACCATTCTATCCAGAGCCGAGCTACGATACCACCCCAGGGGACGGGCTCTGGAAACATCCTGGATAGAGCCCGGAACGGTCAGATCTAGCCCGCATCACCAAAACTAGAAATTCCCCGAAGTCGAGGTCACCTCGCAATTACTCCAGAGACTCACCTATACCTCGCTGACACAGAAGAATGTCCCTAGGAAGCCGCACCTAGCTTCGAAAGGTTAGGGGAAGCCGCACCTAGCTTCAAAAAGGTCAAGGGAAGCTAGATTTGTTCCTAGCTGGATGAAACTTCTCAGATATCGAGGTCGGAACACTGATTGACCTCACTAGTTGATGCACCACACCATATTCAACGACCTCTATAAAAGATCATGCTGTGAAGATACAAAGATACACTGGACCATATCAGGAAACATTACGTACATGCAGAACAAGTAATAGAATCCAAAGAGGAAACAAACTGATCTCCACCAAGATATTCTCAATTCGGCTATTAACTCAAAGTCAATGACATTTAAACGAGAAATCCCGCCTGATAAGGAGAGGAGAGACTGAGAAAATCAATGGGAGAATCAGTTGATTTAACCTACAAAACTATGTATAAACAGAAAGAAAGAAAAAGAAAAGAGGAGACTACTATTCGACAGGCATATGACAAATACTCGACCATACCCTAGAGAGAATTGAGAGCAAAAATAAAGAAATTTGTATTTGTAAACCATGCACGTTCAATAAAGAAAATATTCTTGCTTTCTTTTGGGTGATGAATTGTATCATAATTCCTTGTCATTTTATAAAACATTGCTACACATACGATCAATCTTGGCCACCACCTACGTGGTAGTGGTCTCGAGGGTGTTAACTGAGATTTCTCATCCCGAGTAAAATTTCCGTTAACACTTTCTAGCGCCGTCTGTGGGAAAAAACCTTACACCCAATTAACCAATTATTTGCATTTACATTTTCGTTGTTTTACAGGAACTATGAGGCTCCGCTCCTCCCAAGGCCAACATAGAGTTTCGGAGCAACCTCCGGCGAGGCTAACACGAAAGGCCCCAAGAAAGGGGAGAAAGTCTGGATATAGTAGTCAAGCTCCGGTCCAAACAACCAATGCGCGGGCTACTGGCCACCCTATAGTGAGCTAGGCCGCGCTCGACCAATAAGCGGCGGCCTTCGTAGAATCCATCCGCGTCCGCTTGCTCACTGAAGGCATCACAATCCAGCCAACCAACCTGAATGATCAGGGAGAGCCGAGCAGGCTCGGAGCTAGGCCACCTGCTTTCGATCGCCTAGGACCTCCTCTTCCAGAGCCTGCTCAAGATAGGTCAGGGCCCCAACGTTCGATCCGGGATAGGCTGGGACCCATGCCCCCAGTTCCGAAAAGACCTTCACAATATCAACCCAGGCGAGTTAAGTCTGTCGCGGATGCTTTTACCCGGAAGCCAAGAGAGCTATCTCATCCAACTACATCTAGGAGGACCGCCCAGGCCCTAGAGGAGGAAAATAGACAAACTCCCCGAATGGATCCTATCCAGGAGGAGGACTGGATAGAAATTGCCAGTTCATCGGAAAGACTCGACAGTGAGGAATCTGCGGTTAACTCGAAGAGACCTGGGAACAAGCGACTGAGGGATCAGCTGGCAAAGCTACACAAAGAGGTCCAGCAGATAAGAAAGGAAACGAATAAAGAGGACAAAGAGGATCCCCTGAGCGAGATGAACGCTCCCTTCACTAAGAGGATCCGGGAAGCGGAGCTCCCCCCAAAATTCAAAATGCCAGCAGATAAGTTCCTCGGAATGGAAGATCCTCTAAGCCACCTAGAGAGCTTCGTTCAACAGATGGAGGTCCATAACATTACCAGAGCAGCTATGTGCAGAATGTTTCCAACGACCCTAACCGACTACGCGAAAACCTGGTTCAGGAAACTGCCCGTTAGCAGCGTGGATTCTTTCATGAAATTATCAACAGATTTTTGCTCGCAATTCCAAAGGGTCAAACCTCGTCCGAAAGATCCCATACACCTCCAATATATGATTCAGGAACGGAGTGAGACTCTTCGGTCGTACGTGGAACGATTTCATAAGGAGGTCATACAAATGGGAGTTTTCACCGAAAAAGAAACCCTCGCCAACTTCAGCCGGAACCTATGGGCAGGAAAGCATTTCCGTTCCTTCGCCAAGAGACCTCCCGAGACTTACCAGGAGGCCTACGACCGGGCTCTTGAGCAGGTCGAGATCGACGAACAACTCAAGGTCAAGATGGAACACGACAACATGAGAACGGCAAAGTGTCTGAAGAAAGAAGCCCCCAAATTTGAGCCAGTACAGAAAACCCAGAATAAACCTCCCAACAGGTCGACCTATCGCATCCCTGCTCCTCTGCATAGGCAAGAAAGATATCCAGCAAAACGAACCCCTTCCCGGGCTTCGCCGCCTCCTAGGACCTTGGCTCCAGTAATGCAGGGGAAAAAAGGGTATGACTACTACACCCCTTTGAATGCTTCCAGGGAAACAGTCTACCTTGCCATACGAGATAAAGGGTTGCTTCAAAAGCCCGCTCCCATGAAGGCCCCAGCTGACAGGAGAAACCGGTACAAGTACTGCGACTTCCACGAAGACGTGGGCCACAACACCTCAGAGAGCTATAATTTGCGCAACCAGACTGAAGCCCGGATAAGGGGAGGATGCCTGATTGAGTTCTTACAACAGGTCAGAGATAACATTAGGACTAGAAGGGAGGTACAAGCTGAAATCCGTGAAGACATAGAAAAGAGGAAAGGGGAACAGGCTGACTTAATGCAACAGATCCAGGTGATACACACTATCAGCGGAGGTCCTACACTGGCTGGCGTTTCCAATAACTCTCGAAAAAACCACGCAAGAAAGATTCCCCGTATCAGAGAAAGCCGGGGGATCTTAGAAGTCAGCCAGAGCCCGACAAAGCCCTCCCAATCAGCCCAGATCGTTTTCACCGAAGCAGATTTCTTCAACACTGTGCAACCTCATGATGATCCCATGGTAATCACGATACAGATCGCCAACTGTCTGGTCCATTACGTGCTCGTGGATACAGGTAGCAGTGTAGATATCCTCTTCAAGGATACCCTGGAAAAATTAAACCTGTAGCAACGTTGTTACAACAGCTGTACCACTCCGCTTTACAGTTTCACTGGAGATTCGATCATACCAGTGGGGTCGATGATCCTCCCAGTAATCATCGGAATCACCCCTCTCCAATAGAATGTTATGACCGACTTTGTTGTGGTGGACACCCCATCGGCCTACAACGCCATCCTAGAGAGACCTTTCCTGTCCTCCTTGAAGGGAGTCTTGTCTATATACCACAACGTCCTGAAATTCTCGGTTGGAACCAAAGTAGGAGAGGTACGTGGGGACCAGTAGGCAGCCAGGAAATGCTACGCAATATCTGCCAATCCTACAGCACTAGCTAAACAGTGTGTACATATGACATTAATCCAGGAAGACATGGATACATCCCGGATAATCCAGGAGGAGAAAGAGCCCGCGGAACATCCTGGGCATCCGGAGAGCGAACCTATTATGCCTTACAAGGAAGAACAGAGTAAGGATTGGGCCAGTGGGCAGCCCGTAAATAAATTAGAAGAGATACCCATCAGAAATGACGATCCCTCCAAGGTCGTCAAGGTCGAGGCCACCCTTGATCCAGAAGTAAAAAGAGGACTAATTGACCTTCTCAGAGAGTTCAGCGACATCTTCGCTTGGAACCATGATGAAATGCCTGGAATCCGGCATCATTGGCCGCCCACCAACTAGCGGTAGATCCAACAGTCAAGCCCGTCAAGCAGAAGAGGCGTCACTTCAACGCTGATAGGAACGCTGCGGTGCAAGAAGAGGTTGATAAATTGATCAAAACAGGGTTCATCGTACGTTACCCCGAATGGATCGCCAACGTGGTCATGGTTACGAAGGTGAATGGGAAGTGGCGTATGTGTGTCGATTACACCGACCTCAACCAGGCTTGTCCGAAAGAATGTTTTCCTTTACCAAAGATCGACCAGCTGGTTGACTCCACGTCCGGAAATAAACTTTTGAGTTTTATGGATGCATTCTCAGGATACAACCAAATTAAAATGCACCCGGCTGACCAAGATAAAACCAGTTTCATTACTGAGCAGGGCTTATATAGCTACAAGGTGATGCCGTTTGGTTTGAAGAATGCGGGGGCCACATACCAGCGGCTGGTTAACAAACTGTTCAAGCCCGAGATAGGAAGGACGATGGAAGTATATATCGACGACATGATCACAAAATCCCCAACTGTAAAAGGACATCAGGAAGACCTTCACAAAACCTTCCTCATACTGAGGGAAAACCAGATGCGTTTGAACCTCTCCAAATGTGTCTTTGGGGTAACTGCGGGGAAGTTTCTAGGCTTCATGGTTTATGAGAGAGGCATAGAAGCCAACCCAGAAAAAATCAAAGCTATCTTGGACCAGGAATCCCCAACCTCGCTCAAGCAAGTACAGATTCTAACTGTACGGGTGGCGGCACTTAACAGGTTTATTTCTCGCTCCACCGATAAATGTCTCCCTTTCTTCAGGCCATCAAACAAGGGAAAAACATGAAGTGGAGCCAAGAGAGCGAACGGGCTTTTCAGGCTTTGAAAGAATACCTAACAAGCCCCCCATTGTTAGTCAAGCAGGTTCTCGGAGATGAGTTGCAGATCTACCTGGCCGTATCAGAAACTGTAATAAGCGGGGCTTTGGCCAAGGATTGTAGCGACGGTTTTCAAAGACCCATATACTATGTGAGTCATGCTTTGACCAAATCAGAAAGGAATTACATTCTCCTGGAAAAGCTCGCTTATGCCCTGGTGATCTCAGCGAGGAAGCTCCGTCCCTATTTTCAAGCTCAAACAATAGCAGTGGTGACGGACCAACCCCTCCGCCAATTCTTGCAAAGACCAGACGTGTCTGGAAGGCTAGTCTTATAGGCCCTAGAGCTCACTCAGTTTGACCTAAAGTATAAGCCCCAGACTACGATTAAGGCACATGCTTTGACTGACTTCGTGGTAAAATTTTCAGCGATCCCAGATCAAGATGATCCCTCAGTATCAAATGAGATCCCTGAGAAGATATTCGAGGTCGACAATTGGCCGGAAGGCTGCAAGCCATGGACCCTCTTACAGATGGAGCGTCGGGGCAAGCCGGGGGAGGAGCTGGCATAGTTTTAATAGATCCAGAAAGGACTGAATTCTGTCACTGTTTCAGATTCGAGTTTAAAGCTACCAATAACGAAGTGGAATATGAAGCCCTCCTAGCCGGGATGAAGGTAGCCAATTAACTAAAGGCCGATTACCTACAAATCAAGAGTGATTCACTGCTTGTTGTAAACCAGGTGACTAGGGTCTGCCAGGCAAAGGGAGATAATATGGCTGCCTACCTAAAGCTAGCTCAGCTGCTAAAAAGCAAATTTAAAGGACTCAAGATCGATCAGGTGCCTCGACACCAAAACCATCGCGCAGATGTTCTGGCTAAAATAGCGGCGAACGGAGGCCAATCCCTACCACGGGGAATTCCCCTCCAAATGATCACCCAACCAAGCATAGCCGCAAATGGAGAAATTTGTTCCCTGGATCGCCTGCCTTGCTGGATGGGCCCAATTATCGCCTACCTCCTTGAAGGAGAGCTTCCCGAAGGGCCCGGCCAATGCCCGAAGAATTAAGAGACTCTCAGTTCGATACTGTATGGTGGACAAGTACCTCTACAGGAGGGGCAGATCACTTCCCTTACTTAGGTGCTTGCATCCCGATGATGCTAAGTGGGCATTGAGAGAGGTCCACTCTAGAGACTGTGGGAACCACATAGGTGGGGAAGCTCTAGCTTATCATGTGCTTCGTATGGGGAACTATTGGCCGACCATCCACCAAGACGCAAAGAGTTTTGTGCAATCTTGCGAACCTTGTCAAAGAACTTCAAATTTGAACCACCAGCCACCCGAGCGACTGTCGTCCCTCAGCTCACCTTACCCCTTTGCCATGTGGGGAATCAACCTAATTAGGCCACTCCCTACCGCTCCCGGACAGATGAAACATGCTATCGTGGCTATCGACTACTTCACAAGATGGGTCGAGGCAGGACCTCTTTCTCGAATATTAGAAAAGAATACAACCAAGTTCATCAAGACTAACGTGGTATGCAGATTTAGGACCCCTCTCATCATTATAGCTGACCAAGGGAAGCAATTCGACAACGCCCAGTTCAAAGACTTCTGCAAGGGATTGGGGATCGACCTCAGGCTCGCTTCAGTGGCTTATCCCCAGACTAACGGGCTGGTAGAATCCACCAATAAGACTATCAAGAAACTTCTGAAGAAGAAGCTACAGCAGAAGAATGGTAAATAGGCCGAAGAGCTGCCAGAAGTCCTCTGGGCATATCGAACTACAAAGAGAACAGCTACCGGGAGACACCTTACTCCCTGGCTTTCGGGGTTGAAGCAGTCCTCCCCATCGAGCATAAATTGACCTCGTTCAGGGTACAACACTTTGAGCCCGAAAGTAACGAAGTCAAACTCCGGGCTAATCTAGACCTCTTAGAAGAAAAACAAGAACGGGTAGTAGAGAAAGTAACGATCTACCAGAGCAAGATCGCTAGATACTTCTAACCAAAAGGTCAGAGCCCGGGAATTCAAAGAAGGGGATCTGGTACTTAGGAAAGTGACCCTGAACACTCAGTAAAGGTCAGATGGAGTCTTAAGTCCCAATTGGGAAGGGCCATATTTGATAAAACTAGTTGTTCGCAATGGAGCTTATAAACTCGAAGACATGGACGGACGATCCATCGACCACACTTGGAATGCAGATCATTTGAGGAAATTCTACCCTTGAAGGGAATTCTCAAGCAGACTACCCCCATTTAGTTTTCATTACAGACCCTAATAAAGATGTACTACATCTCGATCATCAATAAAGTCATTTTCCTTTTCTCTTCCATCTTTGTCTCCAACTATGTTCAACATTAGTGACTATACCCTTGTGTGGGAAACTCAACATAAACACTTTGAGGCCAGGAAATAGCTAAATAGCCCTCCTGATGCCTTGGTCGGGCTACCACCCCCAAGAAGAGTCTGAGTGTAAGAGTATAGTTGCCCTCCAGATCTCGAGACCAGGAAATAGCTCAATAGCCCTCATGATGCCTTGGTCGGGCTACCACCCCTAAGAAGGGTCAGAGTGTAAGAGCATAGTTGCCCTCCAGATTTTGAGGCTAGGAAATAGCTCAATAGCCCTTCTGATGCCTTGGTCGGGCTACCACCCCCAAGAAGGGTCTGAGTGTAAGAGCATAGTTGCTCTCCAGATCTCGAGACCAGGAAATAGCTCAATAGCCCTCCTGATGCCTTGGTCGGGCTACCACCCCCAAGAAGGGTCTGAGTGTAAGAGCATAGTTGCCCTCCAGATCTCGAGACCTGGAAATAGCTCAATAGCCCTCATGATGCCTTGGTCGGGTTACCACCCACAAGAAGAGTCTGAGTGTAAGAGCATAGTTGCCCTCCAGATCTCGAAGACCAGGAAATAGCTAAGTAGCCCTCCTGATGCCTTGGTCGGGCTATCGCCCCAAAAAAAATATAAATAAAATGTTTGTTTTCGTGTGTAGGATCAAAATCATCATAATTCCCTACACGAGTCTTAATTGTTACTACAGATGCCACTCTAGTTCCTATTCAAGACCAGAAATGAAACAAGAGTTCTCAAAAGTGATTCGATTTCTCATTAAGGACAAGGGGAGCCTATCCCTCGATAAGGCTACATCCACCAAACGGGGAGCCCAACCCCCGAGCTCAGGCTATAAAAAAAAAAGCTAATAAGGGCAAAACGGGGTGCCCACCCCCTTTTTCCGGGCAATCAAAAACAAGTCATGATGAACTTCTTCAAGCTTTGGGACTCTCTTGGCACTCCTCCCCTGGCCCTCCTCCTTCTTGCTGATCTTCGCCATCAACCCCCTCTACAGATAGCTGTCCATCTTGGTTATCCTCGCTGACCGCTCCTCCATTTAGAAGCTCCATCGGTTGATCAACAGGATTTTCCTCCAAAATCTCATTAATCACGTCCATAACCTCAAGCGGGATAGCCGCATCAAGAAGGGTAGCCATGGACCCCGTCTGGCTCCTGTCGACCTCCATCTCTGTTAAAGGAGGATCCTCAGACGGGCTCCTAACCTCTTTCACCAGCTCCCGACTGGTCCTCCTCAGGATCGAGAGGACAACACTTTACTGGAAGACTCCCTGGGACCTAAGGTAGTAAAGGTAAGAAGATGGAATGGAGGATTTGTCTGGGCGGGTTGTTTCCCAGCTCCTGCTTGGCTCGAAGGGACCACCTTATCGCCTTCAGGGCGAGATAGCTTGGCAGCCTTGAGCATTATTTCCTGTCTATCCCAGCCGGCAATAGATGACAAATCAAAGGGAGGAGGAAGAGCTTCCGTGGCCTGAAAGAAAGCATAGAAATATTTGTCGCTGAAGGAGGTCTCCCGCGTCAGCTTGCAGCTTGGTCACCTGAGTAATCAGAGACTGATTCTCGAGGTCCAACTTTTTAGCCTCAGATCTCCAGGAATCCCGCTGTCTAGCCCACCGGAGAGATTGAAGACTGCTCTTGATCATAAGATTGCTTCATCCTCTCATGATCGCAGCGAAGCGTAGCCATCTCGACCTCGACCTTTCCCTGGTTGGAAGTCATCTCTTCCACTAAAGGCTGAGCCTGCTTGAGCAATTCCTCGGCTTTCTCGGCTTCGGCTTCGACTTTTGCAGCCCGGTCACGGAGGAGGGCTACCTGCTGGCCCATCGCAACATTAAACTTGAAGGCCTACAAAATATAGAACCCGAGTTAGAAACTGAACGAATTAACAAGAGTAGCGAAGGAAATACAATTACCTCAGCTAAAATAGCAGACTCCTTGGTAATAAGGACATCCACAGATATGGAAGCCATCTTGGAGATCCTACCGTCAGGACAAGACGCTATGAATTTCTCCAGGACTTCATCCCGCCCTGCTGAACTTGACTGAGGCTGGGAGTGGCTGGAAGGAACCCTCGCGACACCTTTCCCAGAAACCTCTGAAGCTTTGGTTGTTGGAAGCGCAGCGGAATCAGAAGGTTGAGTTGAGGGGGTAGCAACTTTAACGACCACAGTCGAAGGGACAGAAGTAGCCGGACCAACCACCTGGGAGCTTTACCCAAAGCCTGCGAAGCAAGAGTGGCCATCTTAGACCCAGCCGGAGAGATAGATGAAGCAAGACCAGGTTCGACCTCAGTAGAGGGAAGAGAAACTCCACCTTGAGGAGAGAGTGAGACATGGCGGGTGGCCGGTTCCATGACAAAAACTGTGAATAAGCAGATTAAAAAGGAAAATCTTAGAACCAAGCTGAGTAATAAGGCAAAGCAACTCAATGACACTTACGAGGAATAGCGTCTAGGATCCGTAAATATTTGTTCACCCTACAAGGATCAAAGGCTTCAGCAGTAGGGAACTTCAGGTTCAAATAATTCTGGGCTAGAATAGCTTTCAAGATGGCTTCGGACTCAGAAGGCAGGGAGTCCCAGTCCCATGAGGGTTTGTCACTGAAAGCCGTGGGAACCTCGAATTCATGCCCTCTAATGAAAATCGAGCTCCCCCAGTCATCCCCCGCAAGGATCAATTATTCTTTCCAAGTGGGGTCCTTCTTCGAAGCACAAGGAATGATCAAGTTGAGCTTGTTCTTGGCCTTGGCATAGAACTGGCCTCGAGGAGCACCAGACAGGCTCCCAATCTGGAAGAGATAGGCCAGCTCCTCTGCACCCGGCTCCCTCGTCACCTTACTCATCTAACATTGTTCCCTCCATAGTACAAGGAAACCAATCAGATGCCTCCAGAAGCCACGCGTCAACTGGAGGGGAGTGAGCTGGATGGCGTTAAGAGCCCGCCTAAGAGTCGGATGAAGGGGAAGCCTGACCCCGTTCTCGAGAGCGGCCACATGAATCGGAAGCACGCCTTTAGGGGGGTTGAAGAACTCATAATTTTTAGGAGGCACCGAGATGGATAAGCTTTCGGGGATGCCAAACTTTGACCTCAAGCTGTCAATCGAGACTGGGTCGACGATGGAATCTGGGACAACCCGGAAATCATAAGGAGGGAGCCTCTCCAAAAGGGGACCAGGAGCCGAGACCCGAAGCTCTCCCGCGGCGTCACCGCCCACTTCTTTGTCAGAATCTTCGTCGACGATATCCAAAGGATGGCCAGGATGGTTGGAGAACCCAGTCCCAATGGATACATTCCTACTTGACCGCCGACGTTGCGAGGTGGGCGGGGAATCGTCGCCGTCAGAACTCCTCCTAGCCCGTTTCCCCAGAGTAAGACTGATGACCTCCTCACCGTCAATTATGGAGTCAACTGAATCGCGACTGGTTTTCGACATAGTAAAAGCCAATAAGGATGAAGAATGAAGAAAAAGGCAAGCTTGGAGGAAAGGCTATGAGAGAAAATATTTCTTAGCAAAATTTTTAGTTCGAGAGATGTGAGGAAGACGAGGAGAAAAATATATATATATATATATACATATATATATATATATATAGGCATGAGGGCAATAGCACGAGCTATCGAGATCCTCGTTTGGTAATGGTAAAGAATCTCGGGGACTACCGTAACATAACCGGATGTACTCAGAAGCTGGCTAATCATCTCACACCACATCACTTACGCAGTTAAGATGGAGATCTCCCCAAGATTCTGGTAACGGTAAAAAATCTTGGGGACTGCCCTAACGCAATCAGATTAATTCGGAGATAAATTAGTCTGTTCACATCACGTCACTCTAACGAGGAGATTTTCCCAATATTTCGGTAACGGTAAAAAGAGGAAGATTTCCCAAATAAAGTAAAAATCTGACCCCAACCCTAAGCTCGACGTCTGGTGTTCAAGTCAGAGGGGACTTCTGTTAATAGCCAAAATTGGCTAAGGACCAAAGGAAACTTTTCCACCTCCCAGACCTGGCTCCATACCCGAGAGTTTCCACCAGGAGACTATTCTATCCAGAGCCGAGCTACGATACCACCCCAAGAACAAGGACGGGCTCCGGAAACATCCGGGATAGAGCCCGGAACGATCAGATCTAGCCCGCATCACCAAAACTAGAAATTCCCCGAAGTCGAGGTCACCTCGCAATTGCTCCAGAGACTCACCTATACCTCGCTGACACAGGAGAATGTCCCTAGGAAGCCGCACCTAGCTTCGAAAGGTTAGGGGAAGCCGCACCTAGCTTCAAAAAGATCAAGGGAAGCCAGATTTGGCTCCTAGCTGGATGAAACTTCTCAGATATCGAGGTCGGAACACTGATCGACCTCACTAGTTGATGCACCACACCATATTCAACGACCTCTATAAAGGATCATGCTGTGAAGATACGAAGATACACTGGATCATATCAGGAAACGTTACCTACATGCAGAACAAGTAATAGAATCCAAAGAGGAAACAAACTGATCTCCACCAAGATATTCTCAATTCGGCTATTAACTCAAAGTCAATGACATTTAAACGAGAAATCCCGCCCGATAAGGAGGGGAGAGACTGAGAAAATCAAAGGGAGAATCAGTTGATTTAACCTACAAAACTATGTATAAATAGAAAGAAAGAAAAATAAAAGAGGAGACGACTATTCGACAGGCATACGACAAATACTCGACCATACCCTAGTGAGAATTGAGAGCAAAAATAAAGAAATTTGTATTTGTATACCATGCACGTTCAATAAAGAAAATATTTTTGCTTTCTTTTGGGTGATGAATTGTATCATTATTCCTTGTCATTTTATAAAACATTGCTACACATACGATCAAGCTTGGCCACCACCTACGTGGTAGTGGTCTCGAGGGTGTTAACTGAGATTTCTCGTCCCGAGCAAAATTTCCGTTAACATAAAATCTTTTGGAAATTTGAAGAAGAGGATTGCAAGGAGGTGATTCACCTCCACGAACCAGATAAATGAAGGAAAGATACCTTTTTCTTGTAAATAGTAGTTACATAATTTTGGATTTTTGTTAATTTGGTGTTATTTTTATTAATTTAGGTACTACTAATGCATTTTTTTAGTTCAATGCTTGTAGGAGTAAATGTTTCCAGGCAAGAAATCGAAGCCAGAATCAAGAGAGGAAAACCTCAATAGAGATAAAAGCGACTTCATACAAGTCGCATAGTAAGTCGCATCTGGATCTGGTGAAAAATAGAAGAATGGGCAGAAAGACATGTGACATTATAACTGACTTCCTACAAGTCACGTCTGGATCTGGTGAAGCATCAAAAACTTTTGAGCCGAGCAACATGTGACTTCTACAAAGCGACTTCTTCTAACATACAAGTCGTGTTTTCCTGACCACTTAGCTGAACGATGCTGTTTTGAGAGAAATACGACATCCAAAGCGACGTTTACAAGTCGCCTAAGAAGTCGCTTCGTTGCGATTTCTGGCCTATAAACCTAGGGCGAAGAGGAGCAGTTTCTTCACAAATTTTCACAGCAATTCGCTCTCGAGCAGAAGAAAATCGTTGGGTCTTCATAGCAAGGTAATTTCATGCCATTTTCTTCTCTTTTTATTGGTATATTGAAGCATCTAGGTGTTATTCTCTCCACATTGTAGTAAACTTGTTTGAGGGGATAGTTATTGAAGGAATTTTGGGAAGTTTACCATTGAAGTGATTTGTCTTCCTTCTTGTTTGGTTTTGTTTAGTGAATTATTCTAGGGTTTTTTGTGTGTTTGGTGAAATTTTTGAAGATTACTAGTTACTATTGTGGTGTTGGCCGAATTTCTTGTGAATTTTTTAGTGTGTGGTGGGGTATTTTTGGTTATAAATTGAAGATGGGAAACAATAGAAAAGAAAAGAGTGTTGCTAAAGAGGGTGGTAGGCCATCAAAAAAGAGAAAGCAAGTGCCGGTTATGCAACCACCAAAAGGGAAAGGAAAGGGAAGCACCGTTACGGCACCTCCAAACCCGGATTACCAGGAAAGGTGGACCAATTATGGTAGAAGGAAGATTTGGCTGGAAAGGGGTATTAAGTTGGAGATTTTTGGAGCAACCACCATACCAGAAACAATAAATACTATGGGTTGGGGTGGTTTTGTGAGGAAACAGAATGTGGCGGCATGGAATTAGTCCACGAGTTTTACTATGCAATGACACCTTATCGATTTTATCGAGCAGAGCCAGTGATGATCCAAGGAAGGGAAGTTCAAATAAAAGTCACAAAGATTAACCAATTGTTTGGCACGATTGATGGAATCGAGGATCTAGTTGAGGCGCTTTCAAGGCATGAGTACCAAAAGCCTTATCATGGGCACTTAGCGGCTAATTTAAGGATCGATGGTTGCACAGTTTGGAATGAGTGTCAAACCCCCCCTTTTGTACAAGGAACTAAAGTTAGAGGTTGCGTTGTAGGCACATATTTTTCAGTTTCTCCTTAATGCCCACCACCCACCGCACCAAGGTAACTTATGAGAGCGTCCGATATCTTTTTTGTATAAAGAATCTGATCCTAATGGACGTTGGGAAGATTATCATGAAGGCTAATGTTCGATGTTGGGCACTCAACAGTCGGTCCTCTTCCTTTCCCCTGTTTAATTACGCATTTATGTGAAGAGGCTGGTATTATTGTACAAAATGGAGGGTGGACAATGATCCAACCAACAGTAAGTGTGGGTAGGAAGGGTTACAATGACATAGCCAGGCGTAAAGGATTACCATTGCTTGTATTCCCATTAGGTATTGATGAGGCTTGATGAGAGCATTTTTGTTGTTAAAAAATGCTCGTCAAAAGTAATTTATAAAAACCTTAAATGCCCTTAAAATGTTACAAACAAGTACAATGACAAGTAAGGGTATCGTCCACAGGGATTAGGGGTAGCGATGGCTAGATTAGGATTAATAGCACTAAAATGTCATGGGTTGTTTGGAAAGGTTAATCTAAAATGCAATTAAGTTAAACTAGACTAAATGCAATGAGGTTAGAATGATATTAGTGAGAACTAAGGGATTAATGGATCCAAAAGTGAATAGTGGACAAATCATGAACTTGCAATAATGTTCATTAATCGAATTTAACCAATCAAATCATTTATAGGATTGGTTATATACCACTTATGAATGTCCAACCCATCATGTATAGTATTGGCCACCCACAAATGGTTGTGCAATAAACGAATATTTATCAAATAAGGGACTAATCTCTTAGTTTAAATTTACCAACCCATCATGTATGGTGTTGATGCTTAATCTCTCACAAGCAACCAATCAAATCATGTATAGGATTGATTACCGATTTGAGATTAGATAGAAATTGAGATTAATTTGTCCGGATTTCACTTGGGTCATGTACCCTTATTCAATCCTTCTATTCAAGTGAGCTCAAGAGAACCTAGCATTATGTATACCAAGTTCTCTACTCTAATCATTTCCCAAACAACTTGTAAAGAGAGTCATGTACAATCAAAGACAAATCATTCTAGAAATCAATTAAGAACAATGAATGAAACATAATTGATAGATTTAATATAAAAATATAAGTTCATTACAAGCCCAACATCCAATAGTGTCTCACATCAATCCCTTAGTGGGATATCTAGCTACTCATGACAAATATAATAAAATAAATATGAGAAGAGAGATAGAGAAGCCCCATGTTGAGAAACTCCTCCTTTCTTGAAGCTTGAATCCAACCTCCTAGTAACCTCTTTCAGTAGTGATGGTGAGGATGATGGTTAGATTTGGTAAGGAATGATTCCTAAATCTAGGTTAGTGGTTAGGGTTTAGAAATGGGAGAAATTTCATTCTTGGAAGAGGGTGGAAGATTTGAAGTGTGAAAGAGAGTGTTTTCAATAAGAAAATGATATACTTATATGCTTAGGAGGTTAGGGCATGATCTGGGCATGAAAATACATCATTACCCCCTCTAAATATTGCTTAAAACCCATCATTTTTGGTGCTGGAAAGTGCAGCGTACGGGTATAGCACGGGTAGTGCACGGGTAGGTTACCTGTGCATATCCAGCGGATAGGCGCACAACATTTACTAAAATGGCCATAACTTTCTCTAGATAACTCAGAATTGCAATCTGTGAAAACCACTGGAAACTAGACTCCAGAGGCTTTCTGAATATATATATATTTTGTAACATGGTTCAATTCAAGGAGGGAGATATGATCCTTTGAAGTTGGATGATCTGCACACACATTTTTACAATTTCAGCTATTTTTCACCAATTTTCACTTTTTGTATCTTCTGGTCTGGGCAATGTGCACGGGTGAATGCATGGGTGATACCTATGTAGTTACCCGTGCATTGAGATATTCTCCAAATTCTTCTTCTGGTGCACGGGTAATTGCACGGGTAGTGCACGCGTATGCTACCCGTGCACTTTGGCCTTCAAAACCCCTATTTTTGCACCACTTGTTTTCTTTTGATCCCGCTTCTTGATTTTTCACCTAATGCCTGCAATATCAACAAAAGAGCCATAAATACATATAAAAATATCCAAGAACAAGATAAATAGAAATGATATGAGGGCCACAATGTATGACATTTTCGGCTCGATATCTATTTTGTATAAAGAATCTGATCCTAATGGACGTTGGGCAGATTATCATGAAGGCAATGTTAGATGTTGGGCACTCAACAATCGGTCCTCTTCCTTTCCCTGTTTAATTACGCATTTCTGTGAAGAGGCTGGTATTATTGTACAAAATGGAGGGTAGACAATGATCCAACCAATAGCAAGTGTGGGTAGGAAGGGTTACAATGACATATCCAGTCGTAGAGGATTACCATTGCTTGTATTTCTGTTCGGTATTGAGGGGGCTGACGAAGATAAAAATGATGAGGATGATCCAGATGATGTGGACTATAATGAGCCGAACCTTGAAGGTGATCCAGATGCGGAAGGAGCTGATCAGGGGCCGATAATAAACCAGATCCTGCAAGTGCTTTAGGGTATGCGTGTGCAGATGGATAGAGAGTTTGAATTTCTTAATGAGAGGATGGACGCATTTCAGAGTGCTTGCATTGACTATGGCATCCATGTTCCTGAGGTGTATCGCCGGACCAATGCTAGTAGGGTTAGTGGATCAGGGAACGCATCGCAGTAGGCTAATCATGTGACCAGCATACCATGCTCGGATCCATAGATTATGGGCCACCCATACTTCTTTTAGCTTTTGTTTTTCACTATATTTTCGGACTCTATTATTAGTTTTTCAAGTATGACCTTGTTAAATATTGTTGATTACGTTGGTTTTATTGACTCTTTATTGCTTTATTTCTCCCTCTCTTAATGCTATTATGATAAAATTGCGAAGTTGTATTATGGTAGTCCAATTTTTTCTTTCATATGCAAACATTGAGGACAATGTTTCGTTTAGGTTTAGGGGTGAGGCCTAACTTTTGCATCTTTTATCTGCTGTTGAGCCAAAATTTTAAAGCACTTTGCCGTGCTTGTTGAGATGCTTTGGGTTGTGCTGTGGTATGAATTGCTGCATGCTTTTGCTTTTTTGAGTCTAGGCTGGGGTCGTGTTTGGCAAAGCTGCACCACATTGCTTGCACACACCTCACCAGACCCTGCTTTTCTTGGCTTAAATGGTAGCGCTTATGAGATGTCATGGAATCATCTAATGTTGTCGTAGATGATTGTAGGCCTAAGACTAAAGACCATGATGAGGAGGTCATTGTGCTTGATGATTCTTCCTTTGAGAAGAATTGTGAGACTTCAATTGATGTGAAGTCAAATCTTGATGAAGAGGTCATTCAACCTCTTGATAGAGATCCATCATTGGACTCTAAAGAACCCACTCCATGGGTTAGACATCTCCACAACAACAATGACATTCTTGGAGATATGAATGAGGGTGTTAGGACTAGGCGTCAAATAGCTAATCAAATTAGCTATACTTGTTACACCTCTCAAATTGAACCCAAAAAGGTTGATAAAGCCTTGAATGATGATTTTTGGGTTCTTACCATACAAGAAGAGCTAAACCAATTTGAAAGAAATGAAGTTTTGACTCTTGTTCCTAGACATAAGAATACTAATGTCATAGGCACCAAATGGGTATATAGGAACAAGTCAGATGAGAATGTCAACATTGTGCGCAACAAGGCTAGACTTGTAGCACAAGGATACTCTCAAATTGAGGGTATTGACTTTGAGGAGACTTTTGCTCTGGTTGCCCGTCTGGAGTCCATAAGGCTTCTTTTATCCATATCATGTGTGCACAAGTTCAAATTGCATCAAATGGATATTAAGAGTGCCTTCCTCAATGGCTTCTTGCATGAGAAAGTGTTTGTTGAGCAACCCAAGGGGTTTGTGGATCCATGCCACCACAATCATGTCTATCGCCTGAAGAAGGCTTTATATGGGTTGAAACAAGTACCTAGGGCTTGGTATGAGCGCCTCACTCAATTTTTTGTTGACAATGACTACACTAGGGGTAGTGTGGACAAAACT
This sequence comes from Dipteronia sinensis, assembly GCA_033220585.1. Classification (NCBI taxonomy): domain Eukaryota; kingdom Viridiplantae; phylum Streptophyta; class Magnoliopsida; order Sapindales; family Sapindaceae; genus Dipteronia; species Dipteronia sinensis. The sequence continues at coordinate 51,650,113 of CM065641.1, forward strand.
TTATTCATCAAGAGAAACAAAGATGAGTTTTTCATAGCTCAAATTTATGTTGATGATATTGTTTTTAGCTCCACCAACAAATCCAAAGTCCAACAATTTGTTGATGTCATGTCTCATGAGTTTGAGATGAGTCTTGTTGGAGAGCTCAATTACTTCCTAGGTTTGGAAATCAAGCAATTGCATGATGGGATTTTCATATCCCAAGCTAAGTATACTAAGAACCTAGTGAAGAAGTTTGGCCTGGAGAATGCCAAACATTGTGACACACCCATGAGTACCACCTTGAAACTAAGCAAGGATGCTAGTGGCAAGAGTGTGGAACAAAGTCTTTATCGTGGCATGATTGGTAGCTTGCTTTACTTGACCGCAAGTAGACCCGATATAGCCTTTAGTGTGGGTGTGTATGCTAGGTACCAAGCGGATCCCAAGGAATTCCATCTCTCCTCCGTGAAGAGAATCATTCGATATGTGAATGGGACATCCAACTATGGGATATGGTACTCTTTTGACACTAATGCTAGCTTAGTTGGTTTTAGTGATGCAGATTGGGCAGGAAATTGTGATGATAGGAAGAGTACATCAGGCGGTTGCTTCTTCCTAGGCAACAACTTGGTCTCATGGTTTTGCAAGAAGCAAAATTCCATTTCTCTATCCACAGCTGAAGCGGAATACATAGCTGCTGGGAGTGCTTGCACACAACTCCTTTGGATGAAGCAAATGCTTGTGGATTATGGCTTCGATCAAGGTATTCTAACCCTTTATTGTGATAACATGAGTGCAATTAACATTTCAAAGAATCCGGTTCAGCACTCTAGGACAAAGCATATAGACATTAGGCATCATTTCATTAGAGAACTAGTTGAAAACAAATGCATTGCACTTGAGCATGTGGGCACTAATGATCAACTAGCGGATTTATTTACAAAGCCCTTAGACTCAACTAGGTTCAAGTCACTTAGTAGGTCTATTGGAATTTTTCATATGCCTTATGGGGAGCTCAAGCAAAGAGAGCAACCTTGCATGTTGGAATAAGCAAAAACTTGATCAACTTTATGCTTCTTTATTAATTGCTTGAGTATTTTTGGTTGTGCTTATATATATTCTTATATGGCCTTTTATTTAATAAGTGTGCCTTGCTTGGTTTGTAATCCATGTCACCTCTATGTTCAAACATGCATTTTTGGATTAGGAGAATTGATTGGGAAGTACATTTGAATGACCTAAAATTTATCTCTATGACATGTGACTTGATTTTGACATGATAAAATATTATGCATGAATTGTGTGAGCAAATGTGTGTGGAAGCACCTTGACAAAGCTAAACTCAATAAGGACATTGTGTCCATGCAATAAATAAGGATGTCTCATCCAATTTAGCTTTGGGTCTTTTCTTAATGGTTGAACAAGACAACAACCAATAAGGATTCTATGTCCATTCAATTAATAAGGATTTTATATCCATGTCTTGATTGACCATTAAGGATTGACATGGTTGCTTGTGTGTGCTCAAACTTTAAAAAGCTATATCTTGTTTAATTAAGGCAAAAGGGTGCAAATTGGTTTGAATTCCTTTGGAACCCTTTTGATGTTCTCTTTGCCAAATACCATTTGCTTGAACTATGATGTTACATGTCTTACATCCAAAGCAACTAAGTCATACATTTTCTTCTTAAAAATAAACCCTCAATGATTCTCTCTCAATTAATTAAGTTGCATAAAGTTGTTGTATATGATTATGCACTTATCTTGCAAATAACTCTCTTTGCTAAAGTGACCCGGTTGGGGAATACTCCTTTGCCTATCTCATGACAAAAATGGGGAGTAATGTGGTTTATTTAAGGGGGTTGCATATCATATTTGAAGGGATTGTCCTGTTGAGGGAGAGTTAACCTATTTAGGGGGAGCATTTGCATGTTGCATGTTGCAGTTTTATTTTATTATGCAAATTGATTTTATTTATTGTCTCTCTTGATCACCTCACATACACTTGTCTTGGAAAGTGTAGTCTCATTGTTTTGTAGGGAAGGTGGCTATTCTACAAGAGTTTGAAGTTTTAAAGACCTAGTATCTAGGTATCTATTTGTAATGTAGAATATCTTTTTGTTGACCTTTAGTTTTTATTTTTTTGTGAGGATGATTTGTAAGTGGTGGTTTTGTCACGAAACAGCCAAAGGGGGAGATTGTAAGTTCCTCATATTTTGATTGGCTTATTTCGTTGACAAACCACATTGGGGATTAATTTTGTAAGGGTAAATTAGGCCTCTTAGGTGTGATCAAGCTTCAAGGACATCATATCTCTCAAGAGCACTTCAAAGGTATCTCACTTGTTTAACTTTCTTTCAAGAGATCTAGTTGCACACACTCACTTGCATGCATTATGTTCTTATCTTCATGTAATTGAATGATGGATTGTTTGCCACTTTTCACACTCCACACTTGCACTTTTTGCACATCTCTTAGTGTGTTGAGTTTGCCCCGAAAAGAGAATTTCTTCTCTTAGCGCGGCCTAGACCGCTTGGCAAGACATGCTTGCACCGCTGCATACAGAGCGGTATACCTCAGTAGGGTCATGCTTCCTGTACCGCTTCCTGTACACTTACACGCATAGCGATCCAAGTCGCGGTGTTGTCCAGTAGGCCACTGTTGCCCATACCGCGGCTTGTGCACCTGTATGCACAGCGCCCTACACCACGATGTTGTCCAGACGGTGCACTGCTGTGTGTACCGCGGTCTGGACACTTGCCTGCGACGCGGTCCATCAAGCGGTATTGACAGGTTTTTATGCCCTAAGTTCAAAACGACGCAGTTTTGACTAGGGCTCCCATATATATGTTCTCTCTTCTTTTTTGCTCATTTTTATGAGTTCAAGAAGCCATTTTTGAGAGGTCAAGCTTCCTTTAGAGAGAGAAACTCCCAAGAACTCATCTTTACTCAACCAAACACAAATCCATGTGCATCTAACATCTTACAAGCATTATCTTATCATGGATTCTTCTTGCTTTCATTGACTAGGTAATTTGAACATGCCATAAATCTCTTTGTATTTATTTATATTCTTGTTTGCCTAGGGTTAGCTCTTTTATATGAATTCATTGCATATCTTTATGTTTAATGGCATTTATAACATGTTTGAGTTGTTGTTTGTTGGTTGAGAGCTTTGTTCATTGATAGCTAGCATTTAGGATGATTTTACCCTTCTGGCTAAATCTTTATGCATTTGCATTTAGATATTGATATCTAGGATTTGCATTCATTGACATCTTTAAATCCTTAGATAAGCATTTAGTGTTGCCTAGCATTAATTGCATGTTTGAATATTTTTACATATTCACATAGGTTGTTTAACCTCTTCATTGATTGTTAAGCTTTATGACTAATTGGGTTAGTGCACAAGCTTGTGGTCTAGAATCACTATTAAAGGCCCGTTGGGTAGAGTGAAAGGGTAAGTGACCAAGTAGGTGTGACTTGAGGTCAACCTAGGTTGTAAACTTTCGTTCAAATAGTGGATTTGAGGACCGTATGTGGCTAGAAGGATAGCCCGTGAGTTTTGCCCAGTTTGAGGGTTTCTCACGTAAATCAATCCTTGTGTTTTTATTGTTTTCCGTATATTTATATTGGATTGGTTGATTGCTAATATGGGGTAGGACTATTAAAATTGATTAAGTGGAAAAGTTGGTAATAAATCAACTAAAACCTATTCACCCCCCCCCCCCCCTTCTCATCTAGGTTGTATTAGACACACTTTGTGTATTTTCAGTATCCTTCAATCGAAAAATCATCATTTCCATATTTGTCTAAATAGTACTCCGATCAATCAATTGTGGTAATTAATACATTAATCCCTGTGGGAACGAATCTTATTTATCATTGCACTACACCACAGCCTCGTACTATTGCGAGCGCCTGTTTAGGTGCGGTCACACATAGCTTGGATGACAAACATTATTTTCATATCCGTAAATATGTTTTTAGATCTCATTAGACGACCATCGAGTTGTTGGAGTCTAGGGGCTATTACTTTACCAATAATGACCGCACTAGCCTGTCGGTGGTACAAGTGGACCTCCTTCAGAGGACAATTGTTTTTCACTTTCAAAACTTCTTACTTGAAAGAATATGCCTTCATCTCTCCTCATCCCTCTTAATTTCCACTTATAGTTGTCAATCTTGCACACCAAATATAGAACTGACTTGTTAGACCTTTTCACTGTCTATTCAAAGTTCCCCCTCATTGCATGAAGACTTACTAACCTCTTTAAATCGTTTTTTTTTTTTGGAAAAATTGACCTTTGTAAATCAAAGTGTTATGTTCAGGTGATCCCATAGTGTTGTTCACTTGGCCAAACGAATACACTTCGGATTCGGGAATAACACAAGTTGATTGGTTATCGGAAGCTGTGAGATTAACATTTTTTGGGACATCACATGTCCTTGGCATATCCAGTGCACCACCTCGGGGATGGTCACCACATGCCTTCCTTGATCACCTACATGATCATAACTGGGCTTTACATTCACCTCAAATTGTCGCCCAAAGTAATCATTAAAATGAGATTCAACGCCACCTGCTGGAAGCAAGACACTACAAATATTTTCTGAACCTTGGGATTTCCATCATTGTACGTCCCACTCCGTTGTGTGAACATTTGGTTAGTACCGCTGAGGGATGAATAATGTTAGGATTTCCATGAAGAGGGATGTCATCACCCATCGCACTTCCACATCACCTTTCAATTGGGCTAACACATACTTGAGGAATCACCATATCTTCCCCTAGCATAAACTGAACATCATCGTCTTTTCTTATAAATATGCAATATGTAATGCAGGAACAATTGATATTGACCGTAGATCAATATTGTATTTGTTTGGATCGTATTTCACAATGGACTGCATGCGCGCCAATAGCTCTTCAAAAGTCTTATTCTTGGACACGTATAATCCCTGATTATCGGAGCCAACAAACTTTTGGCTTCCGTCTGCTAGTTGCTCCCATCGACCGTTATAGGATATAACTATTCTAACCCGATCCATTTTCCTGTACAATAAAAATGGGGATTATACAATAAAAATGAATAAAAACTTAAATTGTTCATGCTATAAGTTCAGAAAATTCTTAATAAGTCTCGGACAATTTGTAATAAGTCTCAGAAAATTGGTAATAAGTCTTAGAAATTGTTAATAAGTCTCATAAAATTTGAAATATGTCTCGAAAAATTCATAATAAGTCTCGAAAAATTGATAAAAAATCTTAGAATATTCGTAATAAGTCTCGAAAAATTGATAATAAGTCTCGGAGACTTTTATGAGCCAATGGGTTTTCACTATTATAAAAAGTCTCGGATATTTGTCATTGGACATACAAAGATCTTGGATTGCTAAGCATATATGCTTGAAATATTTCAATATACTTAGTACTTAGCAACCCAGGATCATGCATGCCAAAAGACAAAAAGTCTGAGACTTTTTTGAATACTCTCCAAGAGACATTTTTTAATACTCTCCAAGACATTTTATTACACCACCAAAAGTCTCGGAGGATGAGACACAAGTTTCGAAGGATCAATCAAAAGTCTCGGAGGATCAAGCTTTCCGAGACTTCTGAAATCAATGTCCGAGACTTTTGAAAACAATGTCTGAGACTTTTCTGCTATATGTCCGAGACTTTTGTAACACTATCCGGGACCTTTGAAAAAACTTGTTATCTCAGGCTTCTTTGGTTTGGTTGCTTCTCATTGTGTGAATTTTGTTAAATACTCTCTAAGTTGTTATACATTCATAAAGTTGTTATCTTAGACCTTTGAATGAATTTTGTTGTACATTAACAAACCGATAAGATGAGTGAACTTAGAGAATTGTTATACATTCTCTAAGTTAAATCATCTTATCGGTTAGTGAATAACAAAATTCACACAATGAGAAGCACAGTGGAAACAGTTATAGGCAACCAAAAAAGATTAAAGTCTCGGAACATATTAAACCAAAGTCTCAGAGTTGATTGAAAAGTCCCAGACATATAATAAAAAAGTCTCGAAACATTTGAATGAAAAGTCTCGAACATATTAACAAAAGACTCGGAACATGGTTAATAGGTCTTGGACATTACATTAAAATGTCTCAGAGACTTTTGAATAACCTATTCATTTCTGAGACTTTTATACATGTTCCGAGACTTTGGGAAAACTGTCTAAGACTTCCATCCAAGACTTTGGAACTAGCTATTACAATCTAAGACGTTTATAATATGTTCCGAGACTTGGTTTAAGTACATTCCGAGACTTATATCCAAGACTTCTAAAATTTGAAGTTTCATAGACTGTGCAACTAAACCTACGTACCTCAAACAGCTTTACAAATGGAAGATTCAAAACAAAACAAAAACACAAGAAACGGGATTAACTTAGCGTGATTTGTAGACAAAGAGGAGACAAAGATCACGAGTTGGAGAAGGAGATGAAAAACGACCAAGAGTTGGAGAAGGAGATGAACAGTGACCACGAGTTGGAGAAGAAGATGAACTTGGATCTTAGAGAAGAAGATGAACTTAGAGAGAGAAGTAGATTTCAGACAACACTTTAACTTTATTAAGTTAAAGCCAGAGATATAATAAAAAATACTAAAAGTAAAGGTGTTTTTGGAAGTCACTTAATTTGGTGCCTTTAAAACATAAGTTATTAAAGTGGTGACAGTCTTGCATCAGCTCAAAAAAGTGACAAAACCCCCTGTTTCCTAGGTTTGCCCATCCAAATAGGCTACCAAAGCTAGTGTCCTACATTAATTTTAATTTTGTCTCCTTTAGATTTAAACCCTCATATTTGATAGCATCATCACATCAACCCCTTTTGCAACACAATTAATTTATTTGGAGCATTTCTCACTTATATATATCACATTGACTAAGATCAATTTGTAGGATAAAATTGTCAGTTTCGTCATCAAATAAGAACGATTACTTGCGAAAACAAAATTTGGATTGAGGCTTACAACAACCATGCCCAACTCGGGCCCAGTACTATAAACAGAGCCCAACTCTTTCTCTTTCTTTCCTTCAAAATTGGGTAACCCTCAACTTTAACATCCTCGTAACTTTTTTTTGTTTTACCTATTTTAATTAATTGGAGGTTTAGGGAAGGAAGATATATGACTCGAACTAACAAAGTGCAGGTGTGAGAAACATACAACTGAACCAGCTAATCTTGTCATCATACATTTTTTGTTTAATAAAATAAATAATAAACTCCTCACACCAATAAGATGGGGTTGGTCAGGTGGTAAACTTCTCATAGCTGCACCACGAGATTTCTGGTTTGAGTCCTCTTCCTCTACCAAAAAATCTAGAATTTATGTAATAATGAAATACTTCAAAAAAAAAAAAACTATAATAAACCTTATATTTTGGTTAGGAGTAAGGGAAGAGTTTATTAACTTTTTCTGACAATTATTAGTTTTATACAGTTACATAAGCTCAAAATGCCTTCATTAAATTTTAAAGTGTTGTGATCTTATATATATAGTGGTGTAGCCAGGATTTTAGTTTTTTTTTTTAGGGGGGGGGCCAAAAATTAATTATTAAGTTTCATTGGTTGTTTTGCGGTTGAGCTTAAGTTTCATTCACCCTTACATACCGAGCTTTTGGGTGTTATAATATATGTTGATAAAGCAATAGCAAGAAGTTGAAATTATCGTCTCAAATTTTATTAACGGACTTTATGTTTCATTTTACTTTTGGGGTGTTTAGATTAGCATTTTCTTGTATTTTTATTCCCAATAAAAATGTCTTTTTATACTAGTTTCGTAACTAACGTTTTGTAAAACATAAATTGTTTCCTTAAGTGTCCGAAGAAGAGCATGTGAAGGAGGACATTTCATTGTCTTTCAAGGTTGATAGGTGCGATAAAGTTGAGAATGCAGTGGCAGAAATGGTGGTGATAGATACCGAGGGTAACAAGAGGGTATGGAACTTAGAGGAAGAAATTGCAAGAGTGATTGAGACAGGGGCTGCTCTGGTGTTTGATTTCAGAGGTAAGGAAAAGGTGATTATGGGCGTTTTGGCTAAAAGAGAAGAGGAAGATAATGCCAGAATTGTTTAGGTTGCGTGAGCTTTGTTTTTATTCTTGAGTGTGGGGCTGTTCTCTTTTTTATGATAGTGTTGTCTTAGAATGTGAGAGGGTTGGGTGTGGGTGAGAAAAGGAGGGTGGTGATAAATCTTGTTGATAGGATTACGCCTAAGATTATTTTTTGTTCAAGAGACAAAGCATTCCCTCTACGACAGTAAGATTTTTAGCTCGTTAGGTGGTTGTTCTCTTGGTAAAGGGATTGGTGTTAAGGCAAGAGGTTCTTCAGGTGGGCTACTAACCTTATTGAATGAAGGCCAAATTGTGGTTTCGGATTGTATTACAAAGGACCGTTGCATCTTTCTAATTAAGGAAGTTCTTTCTTTAAAAAACGTGGTCGGATTTTGTAACATTTATACGGGTTGTGTTGAGAACGAAAAGAAGGCTTTATGGACTCATATTGGAAACATTCTGAACTCCTTTAAGGTCCCGTGGATTATAGGAGGTGACTTTAATACGATTTTGGATCCTTCTGAGATAGTAAGGGTGAGCAGTAATCTGGTTTCCATCAGGAACTTCAACTCATTTGTCCTCTAGCCATGGGTGGTTGATATTCCCTTACAAGGCATGGCCTTCACCTGGTCAAACTTTAGAGATTCAGCGGCTTGGTCAAGGCTAGATCTATTTCTTATCTCGCCAATCTTGCTTTCTTGGCTTCCTAACTTGAGACAAAGGGGCTTACCTAGAAGTGTGTCGGATCATAACCCGATTGTCCTTGACATTCCCAAGAAGGATTGGGGACCAACGTCGTTTCGATTTTTTAATTGTTGGTTGGATAATAAGAATAAGATGGAGGATATGAAAAGTGGCTGGAAGTCATGCTTTAAAAGAGGATCGGGGCAGGAAGATTATAGGCTAAGGTGAAGGAGTCTAATCTTAGAATGAAAAGATGGCTCTCAGTCAACAAAACAGATGCTTTCTGTTGGAAGGATATTGAGGAAAGGATGGTAGTGTTATCAATAAGACCATGAAGGACGGCTGGGATCATAAGCTGCGAAAAGAACGGTTAAATCTGTTGGCTGAAGCGTGGACTGGCGCAAGGAAAGATGAGCAAGTTTGGGGACAAATGTTGGCGGTGAAGTGGTTGAAGGAAGGGGATAGAAAGTCCAAATTCTTTCATTTAGTGGCAAATGGTAGGAGAAGAAGTAATTTTATTAAAGAATTAAAAGTTAAAGGGGCTTATATCTTGAATCCGATTCGTGTTAGAGGTTTTTTTTTAAGCACTTTAAAAATCAGTTCCTAAAGGTCGATTGGCAACGTCCAAAGATAAATGGCTTGAACCTTTCCAGGTTAGAAGAGATTGAGAGAGTCGGTCTTAAAGGGACTTTTTCCATGGAGGAAGTTAGAGAGGCTTTCATAAGTTGTGATGGTAATAAAGCTCCGGGTCCGGACGGTCTGAATCTAAACTTTGTTAAGGCTTATTAGGAAGTAATCAAGGAAGACTTTATGAACTTTGTTAATGTTTTTCATGAGGATAGTTTGATCATTAAGGAGTTAAACGTTACTTTCATAGCTCTTATTCCAAAAATCAAGAGTCAGGTGTCGATGGGAGATTTTAGACCTATTAGTCTTGTAAGAGCTATGTATAAGATCATAGCTAAGATCTTGGCCAACTGGTTAAAAAGGGTGATGAACTCTGTGATAGGGGAGTCACAAATGGCTTTTTTGAAAGGGCGGCAGATTACAGATAGCTTTGTGATTGCCGATGAAATTATCGGTAAATGGAAAAAGGTGAGGCAATGTGGGTTAGTGATCAAATTAGATTTCGAGAAGGCGTGTGACAGTGTGGACCATTGGTTTCTCGACTTCATGTTGGAAGAAATAGGTTTTGGCACCAAATGGAGAAGGTGGATCTCGGATTGTATTTCGTCTCCCTTTTTTTCAGTTTTGTTTAATGGTAGTCCTACGGATCAATTTGCTATGGAAAGAGGCTTGAGGCAGGGTGACCCATTGTCGCCTTTTCTATTCAACATAGTTTATGAAGGGCTGTGTTGTGTCCTACAGAAGGCGACGGATCTGGCCATGATGAAGGGAGAAGACTTCAACGGTAGTGGTATTCATATTTCTCATCTTCAATTTGTGGACGACATGATTCTTTTCATCCAACCTAAGCTTGAGTTCATCCTCAACATAAAAAGATTTGAAGTGCTTCAAGTTAGCCTCCGGATTGAAAGTTAATTTCCATAAATCTTGTGATGTGAGAGTTGGTCTAAAGGCGACCACGGACCCTATTTGGGCTTCGGTTCTGAAATGTAAAAGCACAAAACTTCTGTTCTCCTATCTTGTTTTTCCCCTCGGTTCAAAACCTTATTCGAAAGCCTTCTGGAATGCATTGGTGGACAAGATTGAGGCTAGGTTGGCTCCTTGGAAACGAAGGTTCTTAAAGAAAAGTGGGAGATTATTTCTTATTAAATCGGTGATCTCTAGCATCCCTATTTATTTTATGTATGTGTTTAAAATGCTGAAAGTTGTTGCTCAAAGAATTGATAAGCTCCAACGAAGCTTTCTTTAAGGTGATGGTCTTGTTAAGAAAAGGTTTCATGCGGTAAAGTGGGATTTGGGTTTGCAAAAGTAAGATCAACGGTGGGCTTGGTATTGGTAGGGTGACGGACAATAACAATGGAATGTTGACCAAATGGGTGTGGAAGTTTAGCCGTGAAGACAATTCGTTATGGAAAAGGGTTATGGTTGCAAGATATTGAGCGTATAATAATTGCTTACAGTGGAACTTGAATGATTTGGGCCACTCTTCTGCCTTCATTAAAGCTATTGCCAGACTTTTCAGAGAAAACAGTACGTTGGCAACAATCCTCAATGCAGGAATGAGAGTGCTGATTGGTAATGGTGTCAAGGCTAATTTTTGGAGGGACATCAAAATTGATTCTATGGCCTTGAAAGACTCTTTCCCTCACGTTTTTGCTCTGGCCAATAAAAAGGAATATGTGATTTCTGATTTTGGTCTGTGGGAGGGCTCTTCTTAGGTTTGGAGGGTTCCTTTAAGAAGAAATGTTTTTGGATGGGAAGAGAGTCAGTGGAATAGCTTTCAAATAGTTCTACATGGTATTAATATTAGAGAAGGGATAGTTGATGTACTGGCTTGGTCTTTCAACTCGAGTGGGATGTACTTAGTCAAATCCTTTTGTAGAGCAATGAAGAAGCACAACATTTCGATGCTTTGTCTGGATAAGTTCAACTGGCAAGGCATTTGCCCTCTTAAGGTTGATCTCTTTGTATGGCAACTTCTGATGGACAGAGTGATGGTTAGACAGCTCATTCAAAGATTCTATAGGTTGCACTCTATCTCTTTAGACTGCCCTCTTTGCAATAAAGAGGTTGAATCCTCAAATCATCTATTTCTTCATTGCATCTGGTCTTGGAGAGTGTGGTTGAAAGTTATGGGATGGTGGAGTGTAAATTGTTGTGTTTCGAATTCTGTGGTGGATTGGACAGGGGTTGGTCTGCTTTATGCTCCATGCCTAGCTGTGATAGAGCTTGGAAGTCGGTTTTCTTCGTAGTGGTCTAGATAAATTGGGATTCAAAGAACCAGGCTGTGTTCAACCAGAAAGAGGTGGATTTTTCGGCAGCCATCTACTCAATTAAGTTATGTGTCGCTTGTTGGTTCAAGTTTCATGGAAAAGGTTCTGACGAGACCATCACGGCCATTCTCCTCAACATCGTAGAGCTGTGTAAGGAGTCGAAGAGGTTTAGAAAACATAGCAATAATGGCGTCCTACTGGTAGTGAGGGGTTGAAGTTTAATGTCGATGGTTCTGCTAGAGGCAAGGCAGACCCTGCTGGCATTGGGGGTGTTCTTCGCGATTCTAGTGGTAAAGTTATGTGCTTGATTTTGTGTTACGTGGGCATCTCGGATTCCAATCAGGCCGAGTTGATGGCTATTGAAAAAGCTTGTAGTCTTGCTGTCTCTAATCTGGCTCTAGCAGGCTTATCGATTGAGATTGCTAGTGACTCTAAAGTGGCGGTATCGTGGATCAATGAGGAGGATATTGGCAGCTTTCAGTATGTTAGTATGGTTTACAATTGTAGAGACTTGTTAAGGTCTCATGGCAGCATCACAATCTCTCACAATTGTCATTCGGCCAATTCTTTTACGGACAATCTGGCCAAGAATGGGTCGAGTATGGCTGGAGATTTCATTCAGTGCAGTATTTTGAGGCTGGTCCTTTTCCAGCTTATGTCCTTCCTTGTTTCTTCTGGGTTTTGATGCTTGTCCTCTTGTGGTAGTTTCTTAGGCGCTCTATTTTTGTCTTGTGTTGGTGTGGTTGCTTTTTGTTTTCCTGTTGCTCTGTTTGTGCGGTGGTAGTGTTCTATGTGGCTTCCCGTTTTTCTTTCCTTGTTTTTGTTTGTGATGTCTAGTGTTTGCTTGCTCTGTGCTGCTTTCCCGTTTCAATAATATTTGCCGTTCAAAAAAAAAAGTTAACAAAAAATATACATTAGATATTCAAAATTATTTTTCATTAAAAAACCAAATGTAAAACTATTTAATCAAAATAATACATATAATGGTAAAACAAAAACTACAATTAAAAATAATAAACAATAACAAAGATGATTTATAATAATATTCAAAATGCCATCATACCATTGATAGAGTCAAATAACAATTATTCTTATATATTTTTAAATAATTTAAATTTATCATCACACTTATCGAGTAAAATCAACTTATAATACAACCAACAAATTTAAATAAATTAATTGAATATATATATATATATATATATATATATATATATATACAATCCTTTTCTCCTCAGTGCGCACTGATATAACTTTTATCAGTACGTTGCATGTGGACCACTGATTATGGAGAAGTTTTGACAAGTGCATACACTTTGAGTCAAAATATGTAAATTTAATGGTTCACATCCAACGTATTGATAAAGTTATATCAGTGTGTACTGACTTGAAAATTTCTGTATATATATAATTTTATTAGGGACAGAAGAAATAAATAAAGTTTGTTAGGGTAAGATAATAAATAAAATTAAACAAATAAGGAATGGATCATGGATGAAATAAGTATATTTATATCTTAAATAATGAGAGGGTTATTGGGTTATAATTGTATGTATTATACATATTGTAATTTATATGCACTAAATATTAAAACAATTTCATTGGTTGGGGGAGCCATGGCCCCTATAGGCCCCCCCCATACATCCGCTCATATATATATATATATATATATATATATATATATATATATATATATAGTGAGTCTCTCATAAGGGATCCTTTATTTTAACTTCGGTAAGGACTATCATGAAATCACATCGATTTGAATGAATTTTGTTTGATATAATTTTTTTTAATGATAAGATCATTGAAATCTCCATAAGAATAAAATTTGAAAACTTTTCAAGCATTGGAATTATTTATCCCGGTTTTTTTAAATATGAAAGTATCGATTTTTTTCGATGTGATTTCATGGTGGTCCTGACTGAAATTAAAATAAGGGATCCCTTATGAAAGACTATATATATATATATATATATATATATATATATATATGACACTTGTTGCACTCATATTATATAGAATTTTCCATTAATTTATAGTCCATTACATTATTTATTTATGAATAACAAATAAAATAAAATAAACAAATAAAAAATATTTTAAAATATTTTTGGTACAAGAACCATTTTTCCAAATATTTTATGAAAAAGACATTAAAAAATGGAAAAACATAGTAAAATTGAAAAAAAAAAAAAAAAAAGGAGTTTACATGTCTTAAAAATTTTCAAATTTTTTCTTCAGGTATATTTAAATATTCTTAGGATTTATAGAAAAAATCTCATTAAAATTTATTAAATTTCATGCAGGTGTGCATGCTGTAGACAAAAGATGATTTTTTGGTTTATAAACCATCCGGTTTTCAGGTGGAACGGATCCACCATACGGTACAATCAACCCTGTCTACACCCCGACTAATCCGACAAAAGATGATTTCACTTGAGCATTGCAAATATAAATTTTAATCTTATGTTAAAAATTAAAATTTCATGTTCTCATATATAAAGGACCAGAGCCGGCGGCCTGACTATTTTTAGGTCCATAATAAAAATCTAAAATGGACCTATTTATATATATTCATAATTTTATTTTAATACAATTTAGCCCCTTTGATCCCTTGTCGCTGATATTATTGTAATATTCTAAAAAGTTAGGTTGCGACAATTTTAGAGGTTTACTGGTCAGTTATTCACAAGGTTTTTAAAATCGATATAACCACCGAAATATCCACCGATATATCCATATTTTTGAGAGACCGATATCGAAATAGGGGTAATACCCAATATCTAGTAAATATCCTGTCGATTTCGAAATATCCATAAAAATCTCCCGATATTCCCGAAATATCCCGATATTCCCAAAATATTATGAATTTCATCCCGAAATCCAGGGATATTTTGCAAATTATTTTTCTTAAAAAAATTAATCTTAAACACTTAAATTATTGTTCAAATAATCTATATTGAAAATTATTTTAAAAGAAGCATTAACAAATTTATAAAATTTTCCAACACAATAGTCAATAGTATAATTATTGAAGTAGAATTGGGCAAAGATTGTGAAAGTATTACTATTGAATTGAACCCAAAGTACCAATATAGAGACAATATTGGAGATAATTCAGATCTTTTGAAAGCCGTACATATTGTCTATACGCAATTAGACCCTGAAGCTGTAGGGATTGCTAATTTTGGAAATGAGGTAAAAAGTTACAACTTACAATCAATTTTATAATTCTAATATTATAACTTCTTTGCATGGGAGTATTCTGTCATATACTCATATTTATATTTATTATTTACATACTGATCTCATGAGTCATTAATGTAGCATACTTTAAGGATAAAAAGAAAAGTTTTGGTAAACGAGCAGTCATTGCAGCTAGAAGCAAAATGCAACCGGGTATATAAGTTTTATTACAAAAATCTATGTAATAATAATAAGTAATAATATCATTGAAATGGTATAAATACTTATAATACTTAATAATTTTTATTGCAGCTGATTGGTGGGTAATGTATGGAAATTATGCTTCATCATTGAATGCAATAGCAGTTCACATACTGTCACAAACATCATCATCTTCTGTCTGCGAAAGAAATTGGTTCACATTTTCTTTAATCCACACAAAACAAAGAAATTGTCTTACTTATTCTAAGCTTGAACAACTTGTTTATTGTTATTATAATATGAAGTTGAAATTTAGGGATATAACAGCTGAAAAAGATAAATTAGATGAAACTGATTTTATGGATATACTTCAACTAGCTGCTGAAACAAGAGACGATAATGAGAATCCTTTTTTTGACTAGGTTAGACCTGCCTATTTGGATAATGATGAGAGAAATCTTGATCCACAAATTGCTTCTCATGCTCGAGACATGGCAATAAATGTTGAACAAGTGATTAGAGAAGAAGTTGGTGTAGATCGTGGAGTTACTGTTAGCAACTCTTCCGATGACCAACATACCTCTGATAGAAATAGTTGAGGAAAAGATGAGGGAGATGAGGGAGAAGGTTGGGATTCTGGTGCAGGAGGTTGGGATGCTGGTGCAACAAGTTGGGATGTTCGTGTCGGAGGTTGGGATGCTGGTGCAACATGTTGGAATGCTAGTGCGACAGGTTGGGATGCTCATGCAGGTAATTTTAATCAAAATCGTGGTAGACAACATGGAGGAACAAATCAAATTGATGAAGATTCTTTGAATATGACTCTCTCCTTAATTAGTATGGACACAGAAAATAGTTCTTTGGGCGATTCGCAGACAATGACAGATTCCCATGTACCATATCATGGTAGTTATGGTGGCTGCAATATATTTGATTATCCTTCTCAACAAATGCCATATGCAATACCTATGCATGCAGATCAACAATATCCACCAAGTTGGGTAAATCCAAACTACCCAATTCATGGATTAGTTGGAAGAGATCAAACAACATAAGTGTGGTATATTAATAACTACCTTAAAAACTATGCTAGCACGTTTTCCTGAGAAAATTATTGTTCGAATCAAGATAGAAATTTATCTTATATATATGAACCAGGAAGGAATTCATTTTGGTTTTAAATTTCAAACATGCAATGTATTATTATGTATGAATTATGATTTATCATTTATGATTGAATCTTGGAAGTATGGAACTATATATATATATATAAATAAATTAATGAGAATTTTGTTTATTAAATATTTAATCTCTTTATATTGTATATAAATCTATAATATTGTAAAAGTGAAACAAAATATTATTCTATTAAATACTCAATTTTAAAAATTATATACAGACTATATCTATGTTATAATTTATAATAAATCAAAACTATGCAAATTTATTGTTGAAATATTATTCATTTGATGGATAATTACTTGTTTAAGCTTGTCCTAAAGTTTCACAAATTATTTTTAACTTTATATGTAAATATCCATCATTTGTTTAATTTTTTACCGAATATCCACCGATATCGATAATATCCCCGATATATCCATAAATTTAGGAGCCCGATATCAATACCGATACCGATATTTTATTCATTGGTTATTCATTAAACTCTAGACTTCATCAGATAATATAATATTCATTTTTTTATAAACAAATAAAAAAAAATTGGCCCCCTTAATCTTGGCCCGAAACGGCGGCATTCAGTGCACTTGCTCAGAGTCGGAACCGTAGAGAACACACAGTAAACCAAAAAAATAAATTTGCTCGATGTATTTTGAAACATACATTCAATATGATTATTAATAAGTTGGGAAAACTTAGGGCATATTCAGTAATTTTTCATTTAAAAATAAGAAACTGATCTTCATATTTTTAAAAACTGTAAAATGCTGAAAACGCATTTGGTAACAATTATTGAAACAGTAATATTACTTTACTCAAATTTGGTGTGCAAATATGGTGGTCAAATGATGTGGCATTATTATAATCCATTTATTTAAATTGTATTAGATTTGTATGATTTAAATAAATGGATTACATTGTTGTCACATCATTTAGACACCAGATTTGGACACCAAATTTGGACAAATAGCATTACTCTTATTGAAAACAGTATTTTTGAAAGAAAAACATGAAAATGTGTCCGGTAGTAATACTAAAAATATGAAAAATATAGAGAAATTTTAGAATAACCAACAAAAATTTATTATAATACAAGGTCAAATTAACTCCAAAAAAATATATAATGTTGTTATAATACATATGGCTTTACACCACTTGTATATACACACAATATAAACCCACCACCCATCCACCGCTTGACTTTGTCAAAGCTTCGTCACTAAGCCATTGATACAAGTGGGAGTGTGGGACTAACTTTGAAGGATATATATACATACTGTTCTCTCTCTTGTAAACCGAGTACTCAATATCAATAAAACAAAGAGATTTCTCACAGCTCTTTCGTCTCTCTTGTCTCCCTCTATATCTCACTGTCTTCTTCATTTGTTCTTCAATTATTCAATTATTTACAACATGTTATCAGCACTAATATAGATTAGGACTTTCAGAGAAAGTTGTTGAGTGTTTTTAGTTTTTATTTTGAATTTTTGATTGAACCCAGAAAAATCAAAGTTCTCGAATCGCTTTTCAAAGGATACCGTTGTGTTCCTCTCAGAAATACGATTCCGTCACCGCTGACCGAGTCTCAAACAGAGCTCTAACGAACTCCTAGGTCCGGTCAAAGTCCGGTCAACATCCATTTTTTTCCAGTTTTTCCAGCAGCTTTCCAAGGTTGAAGACGACACTGTAGCACCACGTCAGCGCACATATCATGCCATGTCAGTGCTACGTCAGCACTCTATCATGCCACGTCAGTGACACGTCAGCATGCGTCACTGCCACGTCAGCATGCATTAGCGCCACGTCAGCATTAGGCTCCACGTCAGCAATGAACTGCCACATCATCAGTGACGTCAGTGCCACGTCAGCGTGCTGTTTTCGTCTGTTTTCGGTCGAGTCGGACTTGTTTCCAGCTATTTTGACCGTTCCGGACGCAACCGTGCCATCCGTTTCAGCTAACTCCACTTGTAAGTATTGTTTTGACTTATTTAAACTTTGTTAACTCTGTTTTCTGGCACGATGAAATATCCAGAACCTGGAGATCTGGATCTAGTATTATATACATGCTTGATGCAATATTCAGAGAAATATTCAGAGAAATATACACATCCAGTCTGATGTTTTAAGCATTATAATTTAAGATCCTAACGTATAATGAAATTGGAATAATATTTTATTCATTTCATACACATCCAGAAGGATGCTCTGAATATAATAAAAAAAATGATTAAAAATCCTAACGTACAAGATAGCTATGTCGTCAACGGAACATATATATATATATATATATACATATACTGACTCTGACTCTGACTCTGACTCTAACATTTATTTTTATGCAATATATGAGACTAGCTTATGTTGTGTCTCTGGACTGGCTTATGCTGTGTCTAAGGTGATCTTATGACCCTGAAACTGTTATTTTTATGCTATATATGAGACTGGCTTATGCCGTGTCTCGGGACTGGCTTATGCAGTGTCTCAGGACTGGCTTATGCCCTGTCTCCAAATAAATTGTTTAAATATTCGGTATTTATTTTTATGCAATATATGAGATTGGCTTATGCCGTGTCTCGGGACTGGCTTATGCTATGTCTCCAAATAAATTGTTAAAATATTCATATTATTTATACACAATATATGAGATCGGCTAGGCCGACTAGCCAGAACTTTAATCTCTTGGAATTATAATATTTAAGTCGGCACGGTTTTGGAAACCGATAAGAACATGGAGTTCTGGATCCAGTGTTATTACATAAATGTCATACTTTATTATTTGGAACCTGGGGTTTCAAACACATTCAGAATATGACGTTATCTCATATAAATAAAGTGATACGTTTATATGTCACTCATTTGAAAGAATGATCTACACATCCAACAGGGTGTAGTGAGTATCATAGAAGGGATTTAAGATCCCAACGAATAAAGAAATTGGAATTAATATTTTATCCATTTTCATACACATCCAGCGAGATGCTGTGATTATCATAAAATACATTTAAAGATATTAACATATCATTCATTTGAGAAGAAAATATATATATATAAATATATATATATATATATATACATCCAGTAGGATGTTGTGAGTATCATAAAAGGATTTAAGATCATAGTATCACGTATAATGAGATTGTAAATGATATTTTGTCCATTTTATACTTGCTCCTGAAGGAGCAGTATCAAGAGAGTAAATTTGATATATTTATATTCATGAGATATCAAAACATACCCAGGAGTGGATGTTTGTGAATAACAAAAGAAAAGATTTATAGAATAAACCTATTGAAAAGATTATTATCATTTCAGATAAGATATAAAATGGCATTATACATAATGTCCATAAAATTCCTAGAAGGGAAATATATGTCTTGCCTAGAGTACAACGATTTGTACAATTCTGCGGAGTCAGAATATTTTATGAATTGGACTTTGATCTGAGCAAATATTAATATTGTATCAGGTCCAACGGATATGATAGAAAGCTCTGGCAAAGCCATGATAGAAAGCTCTGGAAGAGCCATGATATTGTTATCAAACAATACTAAATTATATATCAGTGATACTTGATATTATTCAAGCAGAACATAAAAGAATATGCTAAGTTCAAAAATATATAAAGTTAATACCAGATCAGATCCAGCAGATCTGATCAAATGCTTAAAAAGAGCCACGATATTATTACCAGATGGTATTAAATTGTGTATCGATGATACTTTATGTCATTCAAGCATAATATAAAGGGAATCTGCTTAGTTTCAAAGATATACGGAGGAATGGATATCATATTGAAACTATAAGTGATGAGAATATTTAATATGTATGCATTACTTCTCATAATTCAGACCAGAAACTCATTATAGAAAAGCTACGTGTTTTATCATCTGAATTATATTACACTATTATAAATAGTGTAGATATTTATGCAATTATGAATCAAAAGTTCCCAGATCCAAAAAGTTTATACTTTGGAGTGATCATATAGGTCACCTAGGATCTACAATGATGTGTATAATCATTGAAAATTTTCATGGATATCCATTAAAGAACCAGAAGATTCTTTATCCATTGAGAACTTGTGTACTGCATGTTCACAGGGGAAACTAGCAGTAAAACCATCTTATTCTAAAAGTTGGTTTTGAATTCTCATCATTCTTACAAAGAATTCAAGGAGATATATGTGGACATATTCATCCACCAATTGACCATTTCATTATTATATGATTCTAATTGATGCATCTACGGGATGATCACATGTTTGTTCATTATCAAACATCTCAATACTATAAGGCAGCTGGGGTTGATGTTCAACATCCAATTTTCAGATATAGTCATAATCAAAATGGATTAGGAGATCACTTATCAAACGTCTCCAGGTACTTCCGAGCACCTCATTATTTCGGTACAATTATTAAATTCCATATAGGGACTTACTCACTTTTAAGATATTTGATTGTATTGCATATCCCCTTATTGCATATCTGACATGATCTAAGATAAGACTTTTATATCAATCTGAGATTAATATTGATTTTAAGTAATCTTCTATTAGATTATTTGAACTTCTGATAATTTATATTTATATGCAGAATCTGCATATTATTATATTGATTATTTCTCAATTGGGAAAGTTTCTCCAGAAGAGAAGAGTAAATGAAAAATTACTTATATACAAAATAGAGACACCAGTTCGGTTCTCTATATATATTTATATGTGCGTCTCAGTTCAATCTTCGTATCTCTCAATTACAAAAGATGATTGATCATCGGATGATTATTAATCTGTTACCTGGTATATTAAGGGTAACAAGATTTTATCAGTTGCTATCTCATAAACCCCGGCTGGGTGATTGTTCTTGAAGAACGATCAGAGAAAAAGACAATAAATAAATCATCTGATACATATCATAAGTTTATAAACCTTTTGCAAAGATACTGTTATTGGGATCCCAGGAGTAAACAAAACTCGAGTTATGAATAAATCCACTTTCTCTAAATCAACTCTATAAGAGTCTGATATATCTAAAGAGATACAAGAGTATAGAAATTGAGAGAAATTCTATAAATCATACGGAGTATATGAAATGACTAAATCCATTGAAATGGAAGAAATCTCAACAGAGATACAAGAATATAGAAATTGAGAGAAATTCTATAAATCATACGGAGTATATGAAATGACTAAATCCATTGAAATGGAAGAAATCTCAACAGAGATACAAGAATATAGAAATTGAGAGAAATTCTATAAATCATACGGAGTATATGAAATGACTAAATCCATTGAAATGGAAGTAATCTCAATAGAGATACAAAAGTATAGAAATTGAGAAAATTATATAAGAGAAATGTGGAATCATAAGGAAACAATCATTGATGATGTATTTTTATACACAGTAGCGCTACTGAAATTATAAAATGATAATTATGATATTCATAATATCAATGATTGTAGATAAAAAGGCATGATTGGCATAGATGGAAGAAGCAATTCAAGAAGAATTGACTTCCCAGACATAAAGTATTTAGACCAATAGTACTCCAGACACCTGGAGATGTCAAACTAGTTGGATACTGATGGGTCTTTATACGGAAACGTAATGAGAAAAACGAGATCATGAGATATGAGGCACGACTCGTAGTGTGAGGTTTCTTACAGAAACTTGGTATTCACAATTGATAAATACAGTTACGTTGTTGATAAATTTGGCTGTCTTTAAAAGGTTTAAAATACATCTTCTAGACGTAGTAATCATTTATCTCTATGATTCACTCAATGCAGATATTTATAAATCCTGAAGGATTCAAAATGCTAGAAGCATGTAAATCGAGATCTCGTAATCTGTATTTGATGAACATACAAAAATCCTTATATGGATTAAAAAAATATGAACGGGTGTGGTATAACCGTCTCAGTTAATATCCGATAAAGATAAGGATATAATAATCATATTGTATACTCATGTGTCCTCATAAAGAAATGAGAAAGAAAACATTGTCTCAACCTGAAGGTCGAGCATATATCAAATGGAATGCTTGTCCATCAATCAGAATATGTTGAAAGGATTCTGAAAAGGTTCTAAAAAGGTTCCATATGGATATTACTCCATAAAGCAAATCTTTGCTGATACTCCCTCCAATCATTTATGTTGTTATTTCATTACATGAAATAAACATCAGTGTACTTCAGTTCAACAATCTAGAAGATTGCTTCAAAAGAACTTTTATTAGGGGGAGCGTCCCATCAGGAGGAGCATCCCACCAGGGGGAGCATATCAGATAAAGTATATTAATTATTTGGGTCATATGTGCATTGTACTCTTTTTCCTTTCAATCAGGTTTTTCATCCCATTGGGTTTTCCTGATAAGGTTTTAATGAGGCAATTCTCTAAGCACACCCAAAATCTTTTGATCCATAAAAGACCATCATAAATATTACATTTATTCAATTGATCATCGTATATATGTTATCTTGATCAAAATATCATTGTAAATATTACTTTGATCTTGTTAATCATCGTATATATGTTACTTTGATCCAGAAGATTATCATAAATATTACTTTGATCCGACAGATCAATGAATATATTTGTTTAGGTTTTTATCTCATTGGGTTTTCCCTAGCAAAGTATAAATATGAGAAATGTTTTGAAGGAAACAAATAAATCTGGACATATGTACACTATACTCTTTTTCCCTTCGATCAGGTTTTATCCCACAATGTTTTCCTGACAAGGTTTTTAATGAGATAGTTTTTAATGTCCAACCGCACTAGATCCAGAGAGATCATTGTATACATTTTTCTCGGATTTTATCCCATTAGGTTTTCCTTAGAATATTAATACAAGTAGTATAAATCCAAGGGGGAGTGTTATAATACATATGGCTTTACACCACTTGTATATACACACAATATAAACCCACCACCCATCCACCGCTTGACTTTGTCAAAGCTTCATCACTAAGCCATTGATACAAGTGGGAGTGTGGGACTAACTTTGAAGGATATATATACATACTGTTCTCTCTCTTGTAAACCGAGTACTCAGTATCAATAAAACAAAGAGATTTCTCACAGCTCTCTCGTCTCTCTTGTCTCTCTCTATATCTCAATGTCTTCTTCATTTGTTCTTCAATTATTCAATTATTTACAACAAATGTCAAATTATTTTTTATTTATTTATTAACTATCTTATTTTTGTAATCAATCAAAATTGATTTTATTTCCATAAACAAAATAATTTTATTCAGTTTAATGCGTTTAACTTATTTAATTTATAAAAAAAAACTTATTTAATTTAACAATATCAAATGTTTGAAAATAATATATGATAATAAAATCTTTAAATGATGTGGCAATCGGTAAGTGATGTTGTAAGTGAGATAAATCATATATAGTACTTACCGATCAATACATCATTAGCTGGGATAAAATTGAGATACAAAATGTGGGAAATCTATCATTATTATTATTATAGGTAGTATGTAATTTATTATTATTTTTATTGTGCCATGTGGTAAAGTATTAATGGGTAAATTGAGATATCCTAGACAAAATGAACTTGACCCATTAGTTTGGCCTCACACGTATGCTAAAAGTTGTGGATTCAAGTCTATCTTATTTCCTCAAATTCTAAATTATTATAATATTTTAAAAAAACAATTCTCTTAGCATTTCCATTTTCTATTAATAACATAACAATTAGCTTTTATGATAATAATAAAGAAAAATTAATAATAATAATAATAAACAACTAAACATTTAACTTACAGACCCCATAAAGAATAATACTTGGATACTGACCCCACTAATGTGGTATTGCCACATGGTCTTTTTTTACATTTATCTTCTTGCATTCTAAAAAAGAAAAAAAAAACCACGTACCAACACTCTATTGGTGGGGTCAATACCTTGAATACTGACTGACCATTATCCAAGTATTGTTCCCCCATAAAAGTAAAAACAAAAATTTGAAAACAACTTATGACGTTTCCAACAAATTCTATTTGATTTTTGTTCTCAAAAAATGACGAACTTCTTCGGAAACGGGATCGAATATCACATTATTATTCTTGATAAAGTATGTGTATTAATTGTTTTTGGGTAAAAATCTAAAGTAGACCTAAAATTATTGTGTCATTCAAAAGTATTCCTTTTTTAATGTGTTCAAATTTATCCGAGAGAAATGAGTTTCGGACCAAGTTTGCCCCCTAAATCACTCCTTTTTAAAATTTTAGAAATAAAAATCAAGAATTATAAACAAAATTGTAAAAGGAAAAATGATTCTTTACACGAACACTATTCAAACCATCCTTATACGAACATTATTTACATCATCCTTTGTAGAATGACTTCTTTGGTAAAGAGAGAAGTCATGTAGAAGGGTCGAAGGAGAGCGAGAAAGACATAGTGAAAAGAGTTAGGGAAAGTGAGTTTAAATTGTTAGAGAAAGAAAAAAGGAAAGAGATAAAACTCCTGGCATTAATGTACAAGGGCATTTTCAACAAGTCACGACAAAACTTGACAAAAATGATCATTTTATTGAGATGGTATAAAAATGAAGAGATTTTCTCTTCATAATCAGATTTTTTTCTTTTCACACTCCTTTTCTAAATGAACTCCATTCTAAAAACCTGAATTTAAAAAATTTTAAAGACACTATGGCCCTGTCCTATAGTTGTTTTTAGTCCGTTTTCGTTTTTGTTTTCCAAAAATGATTTCAAATTCGCGTTCGTTAACCGTTTTTCATTTTATTTTCAAAAAATAAAAAACAAATGAAAAACAAAACCAATGTTAACAGTGAAATATTTGAAAAACACAAAATACTTGTTTTTGTTTTTGTTTTTGTTTTTCAAAAATAAAAATTAACAATATTTTTTTTCATTTTTTCTTTTTCTCCTAAACTTTCTTCTTCCTCGTCAGTTATTTTCTCTTCGTCTCCTTCTTTCTTCTTCTTCATCTCCATTTTCATATTCATCTTCTTTCTTCATTCGCCGTCGTCGCCGCCGCCGATCAGCTCTGCTTTGCCACTCGTCGCCGACGGTCTTCTTCAGCTGGTCTGCTTCGCAGTTCATCGTCGCCGATCAGCTCTGCTTCACCGCTCGTCACTGCCGATCTTCTTCTGCTGGTCTTCTTCATCTCCTACTCGCCGTCTTCTTCTTCTTCTTCTTCTTCAACTAAACATGGTTTTTATTTTAGGTTTTGAATTGTGATCGGTTTTGATTCTGTGATTTTGAATCTAAAATTCTGAATTGGGTGTTGTATTACATAAAATAATTGTTCTTGTGAACTGTAATAATCAAAATAATATGAGGGTTTATGATTAGCAGTTTTTAAACGAATAACAATATAATTTTTTTTTGTTAGGTTTAGATAGAAATTGTTAGATTGTATTAATACAATTAAAAGCAATTAATGGGTTCTAAACTTCTAATATCTACAAAAGGATAGTTAAATTCTGTACAATTAGCATAATCAAGACATGTATTTATCTTTGTATTTGATAACCGTATAGAAATTGGTAGTTTATTTTATTGTTTTAGTACCATGTATATAAATTGTTTTATTCTGGGTAACATGAACAAATAAATGAGTTTTTTAGTTAGACCAATTTTCATCATGCAAG
This sequence comes from Dipteronia sinensis, assembly GCA_033220585.1. NCBI lineage: Eukaryota > Viridiplantae > Streptophyta > Magnoliopsida > Sapindales > Sapindaceae > Dipteronia > Dipteronia sinensis. The sequence continues at coordinate 51,675,958 of CM065641.1, forward strand.
ATCTAAATTCAACCGAGCATCATAGTTAGACTGAAGTTATCAGTGCTCAATCTTCATCATGATGCGTCAATGTAAGAACCTAATTATTTTTTTCAAAAATAAATTTGTTCTAAAATTTAATATTTTTAATTGAATACTGAAGTTAATCTTTTTTAAATCGAATATTGGAATTTGGTACAAAATTGAAGTGTTTAGGTAAACTGAAAATACTCGAAAAGGTGAATGACTCACTTAGTCAATGGCCTTAAGTGTTTAGGTAAACTTAAATTGCAGGAATCAGAGGCGTGATGAGGCTTCAGGAAAATGTCATTTCGCGATGAGGTGTGATTTTCAAAGGTGGGATCATCATATTCCCGAAATTGAAGATCTAGTGGCCATATTCTGGAAAGTGTTTGGGAGTTTAAAATGTGAAGAAGTCTTACTGTATTGCACATATTGTACACTTCAATTAACAATTTTTTTTTTTTTCTGTTTGTAATGAGATTGTAGTTCCACGTAACAAGCCCATTCGATTCAACAGGTGGGTGCTCTGCTCAGTGCTCACTCACGCATTCCAGGGTCTTCCCAATAAATTTTTCAAATATATAATTTTTTAATGATATTGAACAACAAAAGCAATGTTCTAGGATTTGTAAAATGCAATAAGATTAAAAAAAAAAGTAACATCGTAGTATAGCAAAATTTGTCTGTAGTGTATTTAGAATTTCTTTGTATTTGTAGTAATTATAATTAGGATAAAATTGTCATATAATAAAACTATTTAAAATGGAGTGTATAAATATATTTAGGGTCTGTCTTACAGTTGTTTTTCAACTTGTTTTCGTTTTTGTTTTCTAAAGACGATTTTAAATTAGCGTTTAATTTGTTAACCGTTTTTCATTTTATTTTTATAAAATAAAAAACAAAATCTGTGTTAAAAGTGAAAAAATTGAAAAACAACTTTTAAATGTTTTCCATGTTTTTCATTTTGTTTTTTTTTAAATCACTTTTTTATCATATTTTTTCTTTTTCTTTGACGATGTTCTCGTCACTGATCTTCTTCTTCACTCCTTCTACTTCTCGTCTTCTTCTTCCAGACTTCTTCTTCTTCTTGGAGAATCCGACGCCGGAGGAGGTGAGCGACACTGATCTGGCTCCAACGCCGTAGGACCACCGATCTACTCTTCACTGCCAATCTTTTCTTTGCCGCCAATCTGATCTTCTTTGATACCGATCTGCTCTTCTTCATCTTCTTCTTCTTCTTCTTCTTCTTCTTCTTCTTCTTCTTCTTTATTTTTTATTATATTTTTTTACTGTTATTTATATTTAGAGGGAATGGTTCCAAATAGCACCTTTTTAAAGTTGAGTTGTGCAACTATCACTACTTTAATAAGTGTTGTTTTATTAGCACCTACAATGGTGTGCTGACAAAAATACCCTCCACTTATTATTCATATATTTTTTAGGCTTTTAATTTCTGCATATTTCTCTCTCTCTCTCTCTCTCTCTCTCTCTCTCTCTCTCTTCCCATTGTCTCAAACAATCTCTCCTCTCATTCATCTTCTACCTCTGATCTCACCGCCGACTGAGAACTCTTGACTCCGCCACTCACAAGCATCACCGCCACTTGAATTTGGGACTTGGGAGATCCAATATATCTCCAATTTTTTTAAATTATCTCTTAAAAAAAATTAGGTTTTCAATTTAGTTTTTATTGTGAATTTGTTATCAATTTGATGTGAATGGTGGGTTTGTTGAATCTGAATAGAGGTTTGTTTGAATCTTGAATTAGTATAGGTTTGGGTTTGGGTTTTTCGAATCTGAAAAGATGAACAATAACCGATGTTGAGATTTTTTTTTAAATTTCGAGACTTATTTGCTCCATTTCGAGACTTATTTATGAATACTCGAGACTTATTACACTTATTCGAGACTTAATTCATGAATACCCGAGACTTATTACGATTATTCGAGACTTACTCACGAATATTTTAGACTTATGCATTTTCGAGACTTATTCATACGTTGTCGAGACTTATTTATGAATACCCGAGACTTATTGGGGTCAATTCGAGACTTATTTTGGAAATTCGAGACTTATTTTGAAAATTCGGGACTTACTGGGGCGAAATACAAAAAAAAAATTCTGGTCTTTCTTCTTCCTCGTGAAGGTAACAGACCTCCTCAATGGTGAAATTGACGATTCGACAACGGCGCCGGTTGACTCCGGAAGTAGTTGGATCTAGAAGATCGGACGACGCTGAGTTCATTGGAGCCATCCGTTTCGCCGGATTCGTGTCGGATCGTCGCAGATCTGACGATGAAGGTTCGGAGACGATTCTGGTTTTGCTTCATTTCTCTCTCCACACAGCTCGAAATTGAAAACGGATACTTCAGTTACAATGGGTGGCACACAACGGACGTTTTTCCGGTGGTTTTGTCGATCAACTCACCGGTGATGTCATCGACGGTGGAGCTCGAGCTCCATCAATGGAGATTTTGAAAAAAAAAATAAAAATAAAATAAAAGAGGATTGGTAAGAGAAAATAATAGAAGAGAAAGGGTATTTTTGTCCCAATCCCATTTTTAGTGCTATTTAAACTAGAGTTATTAAAGCGGTGCTAATTACGCAAATCAATCCCCAAAAAGTGCTATATAAATTTTCAACCCTTTATATTTATTAAAATGAATACTTATTTAAAATTTAAGAGTTCAGTTTTGATTAATTGATTTTTTGATATGTTTTTTTTGAAGTAATTTGTGAAGTGTTACTTTTGTTTAATTTATAAATTACAATACAAAAATTATATTGGTTAATTATTTAATCAATGTATTTATAATTGTTATAATATTAAACAAAATGTAACAATTGATATTTCAATTTGATAGTTTTTGGATAACCTATCAAACACATTTTTTTCGTTTTCATTTTCTAAATACAGCTTTCATTATATGCTACTAGAGTCATTTTCGGATTTCGAAACTAAAACCAAAAATATTGTTTTCATTTTCATTTTTCTTTTCAAAAAACAGTAAATGAAAAACGCTTACAGGACGTGCCCTTAGTGGTTTGTCAACAGCATCACTCAAAAATGATTTTTCTCCTAATTTTTAGGTCAAATATGGGAACATCCTGCTAAGAGAATTTTTGTTGGGTTGACATTAAGAAATTGTATTATGATGAAATATATATATATATATATAGAAGACTATCAACACTAAATGAAGAAAGAAAAAGTAAATAAAATTTAGAGAGAGATGGCATTAGTCATACGAATCTCAGTATAATCAATGTCGTCATTTTGGGGATCCAAAGATAATTTAGCAAGGCTAAGAAGGCTCCCAGTTGCAAGCATTGCCTTAGGGTTGATATCATGCAAAGACCTTCCGTACAAACTCTTGCATGCACAATAAGCCGCATCAAACAATTTTTTGTTCTTCTGATGATCAAGACCCATTAGACAATGACCCAATATTCTCAAAATCGGCTGCACAAGTTCCCATGATAATGGAATCCTCATCCTCTCTCTCTGATCTAACTCTAAACCCTCTCCATTATTATTTACACTACTGTCATGTTGATGATCTCCGCCACTAGCCCAAGCCTCACAAAATTCACAAAAATCAATCTTGGAAGCCACAGGGAGTTGTGATATTTTGCTGTAATAAAACTCCAATGCAACCCCAACAATCCTGGCTCTTTTGGTGGATCTTACTGTTCCATGTGGCTCCAGGCTTGGAGATATCACTGCTAGGTTTAGATTCGTGGCATTGTTCTTCACTGCCGTGTTAGACTCGTGATAAATACTTGGGTGCGATATATCGGGGACGTTCACGGTCATGGATTGGCCTGAACGAGAGGTGGTTTCGTAGGCGTAGAGGGCTAGCAAAACGGCCTCAAACCCGGCTAATGGTTTTCGAAGAGTGACACGAGAGAGGTAGACACCTGCAAGGATGGGGAGGAAGCGAAGGACGACGAGCTGGAGCTGGGGATCGGTGGATTGGAAAGTGTCGTAGAGCCACCGGCAAATGTTGTCATTGCCGGTGCCTGCGTCTGCTTGCCGGATGAGGCTGGATATCTGGGAGGCGATTTCAGGATCGTTGAGAAGAGAAGAGGATGGGTTTGGGGAATCAGGGACGGTGGTGATGATGGAGGAGAGAGATTCGATTGCTGATTGAGCTTTGAAGGTGGAACGTATCGATGTTGATCTTGTGTTTTCAGTGGCGGTGGCGGCCGCGGTGGGAGAAGAGGCTGAGATTGACATTGGTTTGTTTAAGATCGAGTTGAGAGAGAAAACAATTAGGTGGAAAGTGGTAATTTTATAATAGACGAAAAGAGAAACCATCTATGACTGTGAGTTTATTAAGGAATAAAAATAGGATCATTTGTTTACTTTCCCAAATTACTCTCTCGTTCAAACTTGTATAAGTTTTTTTTTTTTTTTTAATGCGTGCCCGGACATGACAGGATTGAGGTTCCACAAGTAGAACCCGAAATTCAACTCCCATACTAGTGGAGTGAGTTGTCTCCCAACACTTTGCACTCTAATAAGAAAATATAAAATTATATTTACAATAACATGATTTATATTTAAAATATAATCACTAATCACTATTCTTCATATTTTTTTTTTTTTTGAGTATCTATTCTTAGAAATTTTAATCATATTTTATGTAACATATATGACATGATCATAAAAAAAAAAAAACATGTAATCTTATTAATTTAAATTCCAACTCCTATCTATATGTTTAATTAGCATCTCTTTGGATTAGGGATGGGTATTTACCCCATGGAGCCCTACCCCCACAGGGCACCACCTCTATTTGGGGGCAAATTTTGCCCCCACATGGGGGTGGGGGTGGGGGTGGGAATGGGGACAAATTGTACCCCTAAAACCTAAATGGGGATGGGGAAGGGGATGGGGGGTGAGGGAACCTATCCCCACCCCCATTTCTCTAAATGGGGGTGGGGCTCCATTTCCTCCATTTTCCCGTATATATATATATTTACTACCTGAAAGTTGAAATTGTTTAGTTTTTTGTGCCTTCTAATATTTTGGATTGATCCATGGTTTTAAATTTGTTTAGACTTTTATGTATAATAATACTATATTACTATAGTTATTTGTATTAATTTGGATTAGATTAAATCAATTGTATATTTTAGATTATTTATTGGATTGGATATCGAAACAGAATGAATCAAACGATTGAAATGATTGAATTTCGAATCCCGAATTGTAAATTTTGAATTGGAAATAGGAGAAATGAGAGAAATTGGGGACGGAGTGGGGGCAGTGGAACATCCCCCCAAACACCCCCATCCCCACTTCCCCCAAATGGGGTTTGGAGGTAAGAAAGGGGGGAGGTTTTAGGAATGAGAATGAGGGTGAGGGTGGGGGTGGGGGTGGGGGGGTACCCTCCCCCTTCCCGATAGGCCCCCACGCTCATCCCTATTTTGGATCAAGTGCTAACTCTTTCACATAAATGTAAGAAGCTAGCAATTAGCTAGGTTGGCCAAGCTTAACGGTACGTACCCTCCTCAGAGCACTAGCTAATATTATTTTCAATAAATTAATAATAATAATAATAATAATAATAATAAATGCAAATTCACTACCTAAAAAGCACGTCGTCTCATAACACATGTGGTTGAGCATTTCCTTTCCACGTTGGTGGTCAAGAATTCGAGTCTCACCATACACATTTTAAAAAAGCATATGTGGTGAGTTTTCTCCCGGTTTGTGGGAGTAGATATCTGAGTCGTACATGTATTGTCTAATCTTGACAGGGTCCGACAGTCATATTGTAATAGCTGTAAATTGTAATACTTCAAAAAAATAATAATAATAACGAGAGAAAAAATATATATTAATATGTATAAAATTGTTACAACTACACAGTCAATACTAGGGATGGCAACGGATCGGATCAGCATGCCCCAAACTCGAAACTCTATTTTAGCAAGTTTCCCCAAATCCAACCCATGATCAGAACGGGTTTTTGATTTCCACCCAAACCCAACCCGAAAGAAGCTGGGGTGTCCCAAACCTGACCGTTTCATTTTTTGAAAAAAAATATTGAAGTAATTAAACATAGAAATTTTTACCATACATTTAAATTTTAGGCTAGGAACTTGAATTTTAATATTCAATCAAATTTAAAAATACACTTAAATTTCAAAATAAAGAAAAATAAATATAAAAATCTAAGGTTTAGCATACTCTTAAACTTCATAAACTTCATATATAAACTTAAATTTAATAGAATATAACATCCAAGTTATATAAACCTTAAATTCAAACATAAAAGACAATTAGACAGAGATAAAAATATTAGAGTTTTGTTTTTTCTGTTTATATATTTAATATATTAAAAAATAATTATATAAATATCGGGACGGGTCGGGTCATAGTGGTTTGGCCATACCTACCCAGCTACAAACAGAATCAATTAACGTTTGACTCATACCCGACTTGAGCTCCGTTTTAAGTACTCTAAACCCGTCCCAAACGGATTGGATCCCCGTCGGTTCTAGGCAGATCAGGGATTTTTGCCATCCCTCATCAACACACACAATGTAAATTTCGTATATTTGACTGTGTAGACTTTTTCATATATTTTACTTGAAAATAAAAATTTCATTAAATGTAAAATGATATCATAGGACAAATAGTTTTTTTATATACATAAGAAAAAAAAACAAAATTCTCATAATTCATAAGCAATATTTGACTAAAAAGACTGAACAGTTCATTATTGTCAATAACATACTTCAAAATTGTTGGTAATAGCTTACAAATTAAATTATAAAAGATAGATCACTTAAAATCTTTTGCAAAATTCCAAAATACATCGACAACACCACTTCAACGCTATTCAAGCTGTATATCAAGCATGTAGTTTTCCAAAACAATATAACCACCTGGTAAAGAGTATCAAAACTTCATTAGAAACGTCTTCTTCTTGTATTTGAGAAGCAAATTCGTCAATAATAATATCAAGGTCAAAAATCGTAAATAGCCTTTACATTAATAGATTATTCAAAAATATCCAATCTCCATAAGCTATTTTTTTTTCTAAGATAAATGATTTTTGGGCAAAAATGCCCTTAATACAGATCTGACATGTCTGAGAGAGAAAAAGATTTTTTTTTTTCCATATTCTCCATTGAACAAACCTCCATCGATGGATATCTGAATATTTTTTATTCTTTTTTTTTGAAGTAGAATTATTTTTATTCAAATCTCCATAGTTGGAGGTCTATGTGTGGAGGTATGTTTGACTTCAATCAATGGAGGTTTGAAAAAAATAATTAATCTGAAAAAAATAATGTAATTTTAATTGTTTATGTATAATATATACATATGTAATATTATAAATAATTTTATTATATATACATCATTTTAATAAAAAAAAATTACTTTTAATTAATTTGTTATATTTTGTAAGTTTTTCGATTTTTTTTAATAAATTAACTATTTGAGAGTAAAGTTGTAAATAATTATACTGCAAAGAGCTTACCAAATATCTATGCAAGACCATGGAGGACGTGTTGGCAAAACAGTGTGCTCAAATCAAATGGGAGGAAGACGAAGTGAAACTACATTGGAAAAACCAACAACTACATTAGGCGCAACGACCGCATCGATAGAAGTTCAAATGACAGAAGGGTCGGACCCTATCCAATAGGAAATCGACGAGACAACAACTCCTGCTACAACGGACATAACGACAGAAGGCCATATGATCAGAACCCTCTATGAACTAGCCGATTGCGAGCCCCAGTCCCAGAATATAACCTTAGCATCGAATTAGTCGACCTTGTGGCAGTTATGAAGGAAATGGGGAGAACGGTCAAGTGACCAAGAACGATGAATGCCCCGCTAGAACATCGAGATGCCCGTTTTCGATGCAAATTTCACGGAGATCACTAACATCTAACAGAAGACTACATCGCCTTGAAGCTCGAAGTGGCAGAATTATTAAAGTGAGGACACTTGTTGGAGTACCTTACCAACAAAGGGAAGCAGACTGTCGCTCGACGGGAAGAAAAGTAGAAGACCAGTCCGGAGGATGGACCACCAACACTGCCTCAACATGAGAGGATGATCAACTAGATAGCAGGTGGATCAGAAGTCAGCAGAGTGAGTTATTCAGCTGGGAAAAGACACACTCGAAAGGTGTCGAACACAGAGATACAGCCAAGCAGAGATCACCCCTCCAAAATAGACGAAACGGTCACATTCAAGTCAACCGACAAATCAGATTTGTTTTCTCCTCACCATGACGCTTTAGTTATTTCTTTATATATTGCCAATTGCTTAACTAAAAGAATTTTAATCGACAATGGTAGCTCTTGTAACATTTTATTTAACTATGCACTCAAGGAAATGCAGGTCAAAGAGTCCAGAATTAGACCTCGAACGACAGTATTAACTGGATTCAGTGGCGAACAAAAAAGCACACTTGGTGAGATTGTACTACCAGTCTATACGGAAGGAGTGAACCTCTATATCAATTTCCAGGTGATCGACTGTCAGTCTCCCTACAATGCAATTTTGGGTAGAAATTGGATTTATGAGATGAAAGCAATCCCCTCGACCTACCATCAAATGATCAAATTCCCTACAAAGTGGGGAGTTTGTGAGATCAAAGGTGAACAGAAAGCAGCTATAGAATGTTACCAAAACGCCATGAAAAAAAGGAAGGAGCAATTATAGCAACTAAAGGAAACTAAGGTCGAATCGACTTCAAATAAGCCTAAAATGGAAGATCTTTATGAGATGTCGATAGACCCAGAAGAACTGGAGCATAAAGTTCAAATCGGGTCAAGATTACCAGAAGAGATACCGAAGCAGCTGATCGACTTCTTAAATGAGCGTCGCAATAGCTTTGCTTGATCGCACTCAGATATGATCGGCATTGACCCTGAGGTAATTGTTCATCACTTACAGGTAGACACTAGTCACCCGCCAGTAAAGCAGAAAAGGAGAAAGTTCGCACCAGAACGAAATAAAATCATCAACGAAGAAGTACAAAAGCTTATCGACATCAGATCAGTCAAAGAAGTCAAGTACCCTAACTGGCTAATGAACATCATGGTCGTAAAGAAAAAGAATGGGAAGTGGCGCGTTTGCATAGATTTTACAGATCTCAACAAAGCCTGCCCCAAAGATCCATTCCCACTTCCTCATATCGACATGTTGGTCAACGCCACAGCAGGGCATGAACTACTCAACTTCATGGATGCTTACTCTGACTACAACCAGATTCTGATGCATCCGAACGACCAAGAAAAAACTAAATTCATCACCGAACGAGGTATTTTCTACTATAAAGTTATGTCTTTTGGTTTAAAAAATGCAGGTGCGACCTCCCAACGGATGGTTAACAAAATGTTTGCTAATATGCTTAGATCAACTATGGAAGTCTACATCGACAACATGCTAGTTAAATCGCTTGCCACTCGACAACACATAGAGCATCTAAAGTAATCATTCGACGTACTCGACAAATACAGTATGAAACTTAATCCTACTAAATGCTCTTTTGGTGTTTCCTCTGGCAAGTTTTTAGGTTATTTGGTGACACAAAGAGGGATCAAAGCCAACCTAGACCAAATTCGGTCGATCAAAGCAATCAAATCACCCAAATGCATCAAAGTGGTACAGAAACTCACAGGTCGAGTGGCAGCTCCTAATATATTCATTTCTAAATAGTCTGAAAGATCCCAGCCATTTTTCAACGTCCTAAAGAAAAACAAGGTGTTCGATTGGAACGACGAATACTGAAAAAGCTCTGCAAGACTTGAAAGAATATTTGACTACACCTCCACTACTGTTGAAACCAAAAGACAAAGAAACGCTATACTTGTACCTGGCAGTATTCGACACCGCCGTAAGTGCCGTGTTAGTCAAAGAGGAGGAAAATTCATAACATCCGGTGTACTACGTAAACAAGTTATAGCAAGCTTGAGAAATTGGCTCTGGCACTTGTCGTAGCCGCACGCAAGTTAAAGCCCTACTTCCAATGTCATCTGATAAAGGTACTGACTTCCTACCCGCTCAAAAATGTATTGCATAAACCTGAACTTTCAGGTCGACTAACAAAATCGGCAGTCGAACTCAGTGAGCACGACATCTCTTTCCATCCATGAATAGAGATGAAATCACAGGTATTCGCTGACTTTATAACAAATTTTACTCCTAACAGTAATTTATAGGCTGAACAGGAGCTAATGACCCTTGCTAGGGACATGACCTAAGAAAAATGGACCCTGTCGGTTGATGGGTCAAGTAATATAAAGGGGAGTTAACTAGGACTTGTGCTTAAATCCCCCCAAGGGGATAATCTCAAACAATCAATCCATTGCAGTTTTCGTGCAACAAATAACGAAGCAGAGTATGAGGCACTGATTGCTGGACTCTACCTAGCAAAGAGCTTGGGTATAAAAAACATATAGGTCCAAAACTACTCATAGTTAGTCGTACAACAAATGAATGGGAAATATGAAGCCAAGGATAAGAGAATAGCAATGTACTTGGCTAAAGCCAAGCTACTGAAGTCCACGTTCGATATTTTTTCTATATTACAGGCCCATAACAGAGAATTCTCGGGCAGACGCCCTTACAAACCTAGGGTCGACAACTAAAATTTACCGCCCCAAATCTATACACATTGTTCACCTGTTATTGCCCGTAATACGTGATGAAGAGAATGTGGGGCCAATTGACAATGGTTCAAGCTGGATGGACCCAATAATTGATTACCTACAAGCTGATATCCTACCAGACGACAGAGCCGAAGCAAGAAAGATCAAAGCCAAATCGGCTAAATTCTACATTTTGTATGGTAAGCTTTATAAAAAATCCTTTACATGTCCATACTTGAGGTGCGTTATATCCCGAAAAGCATACGACGTTCTCAAAAGCCTTCATTACGAAGAATGCAGAAACCATTCGGGTGCAAGAAGTCTGTCAAACAGAGCAATCACAGTTGGATACTATTGGCCAACAATGCTATCCGACTCTCAAAAATATGTGAAGCATTACGACAAGTGCCAAATATTCGCCCAAGTATCTCACCTCCCACCAGGTATGCTAAATTCAATTTCGGCCCCTTGGCCTTTTATGAAATGGGGAACAGATATTGTAGATAAACTCCAGTAGCACCAGGAGGAGTTGCCTACATACTAGACTTCACCGAATACTTCACCAAATGGGTCGAAGCGGGTGCTTTTCAACACGTAAGAGACATAGAGGTACGTAATTATTTCTGGAAACAAATAATTTATGGGGTTTGAAATACCAAAAGAGATTCTATAGACTTCAAAATTTTCTACAACAACTACGGAATCAAGTTGAGCTTCTCAACTCAACACTACCCACAAGCAAGCGGTCAAGCAGAGTCGACTAACAAAACTATAATAAATACATTGAAAAAAAGACTCAAAGCTGAAAAGAGCCAATGGGCTGACAAACTTCTTGAGATCATGTAAGTCGTACTGGACAACTCCTCGTCGATCGATAGAAGAAACACCATTCTCACTTGTCTATGGGTCAGAATAAGTTATCCCAATCGAAACTCAACTTTCAACCGCTCGAAGTGAAAACCCCTACGAAGGACAAAACAACCTAGAACTCCAATTTGAATCGGATCACCTCGACGAACGTCGTGAACAAGCAGCCCTAAGAATTCAGGCTTGTCAATAGCAAGTCGATTGACATTACAACAAGAACATGAAAATAAGAACATTCAAAATCGGTGATAGGGTGCTACGAAGGGTTTTCCAGAATACCAGAGATCAAGAAGCAGGAAAATTGGGTCCGACCTGGGAAGGGCCGTATCTAATAACAGATGTTAAAGGTCGAGGCACCTATAAGATACGAGACCTTGACGGCCGAGAGTTACACAACAGTTGGAATGCATTACACCTAAAACAGTATCATTTCTAATCTCAATCACTTCTTTCTTCTACATTGTTATTTTTTTTACTATTTTTGCTTCTAACAATAACAAGTCGATCGACAAGAGCCATGATGACTCCTTAGTTGCAACTAAGTGCAAAACTGAGCTCACAAAAATCAATTTTTCAAAAAGACTACTTATCATATGAAGCTGCCGACTCCGACAAGCTATGAAACAAGTTCTTACAGAGATATAATTAGAACAAGAACCCTACATTCAAGAGAACAACATTCGACACCCTGCATTCAAGGGAACAAGATTTGACACCCTGCGTTCAATGGGACATGATCTGACATCCTGCACTCAAAGACGTGAATCAAATCTTCAAAACCAAATAGACACGACTTCAACTCCAGTGTTTAGAATCGACAACACACAGAAAGTTGGAGGAGTACCAATGGGGACAACTCATCATTTATTAATGCATGTACGCGATTTCTTCTGTAACAGTCGTGTCGACTGAATTTATTGACGCTTTTACGTGACGTTTTCTCTAACAGTCATGTCGTCTGGATTAATTGACGCTTGTACGTGACTTCTTTTGTAACATTTGTGTCGACAAATTGAAAAATACGCTACTCTATTTCTTACAAAACTGCTGTGTCGACCAAAATATCTTACCCAAGTAAGCGATTATCTCAGTTTAACAGTCGTGTCGACAAAAATAAATAATACATTTTTTCGAGTTCTTATGTAACAACACTTTCAAGCGACTATTCGTTAGTATAATGGTCTTGTTGACTTTGTTCAATTATCTATCAATATAACGGTCATATTGACCGAAAATACGCAAGTAAGCGATTATTTCATTGTAATGGTCTAGTCGACATTAATAAATTACGCGTGTACGCGATATCTTATGAAACGGTCTAGTCAACTAAAATGATTCACTCATGTTCGCGAACCTTTGTATAACGCTATCGTCCAAATAAAGTTGAACACGCGATTCTGCAAGCAAATAAAATGTCGACCTAAGATAAGTTACGCGAGTACGCTAAGTAAAATGATACTAAATAACATCAATCGATCATGAATAATAAATGGTCGAATCAACCTTATCTATTTGAATTTAGATATATTATCGTAAACAAAATAAAATTAAAAAAAAAACCATTTACATGAACAAAAAAATGTCTAGAATCAAGACTGGTCTTGTGTTGAGTCGGGTGCAGAAGCTTCAGTGTTAGCAGCATCGACATGGCCTTTTTCGGGTATCCCAGCATCTTTTTCAACAGAAAGGGACTTCTCAGCTTTAAGGCGTTCAGCCTCCTCCCATTCTGCGATCCCCGCCTCGGGGTCCCATTTCTTATGCTCTCTGGCCAGATATTGCTGGAAGAGGTTGACTTTGGCCACACACATGGCTTTGACTGAGATGCTCATGAGCTAATCATTTAATTCGGCTATATGTCCATCTTTTTCTGCAAGGCTTGACTTAGCCTCTGTCAACTTTCGATCGCTATCGGCAGCAACTTCCTTGAATTTGGCCAACTCAGCATCAATCGCTTGAGCCCTCTTATGACCACTTGCTTATCTTTGTCGATCGCTTCATATTTTCATTTGAGCATGTCGATCACCTTCTGGAGTTTTGAGCACTTCTCTTGACTTGCGGTATACCTATCTTTCAAAGCCAATTGCATCTGGAAAGCCTACAAAAGAAAATTTTCTCAATTAAAATCCTACACGACCATGATTTATCAAAATTAAAGGCAAAGTAATAATTACATGCACACCTGGAAAGAGGAGACAAGGCTTGCATTGATCAATTCATCCGTCTTTCTCCCCTTCAGATATTCTTCATCAGCTGAGAAGAGGAGGTCGTCTGACTTCTTTAAAAAGCTACTCGACTCCTTAAAGATATAAAACCCTTTGGGGAATGTAACCAAGGTCAAATCGGGTCTTTTCCGAATGACCTTAGCAGATGCTTCCTTTGATCGACTTTCCCTTACCTTTCTCCTTGACAGTCTTCCTTTTCTTTGGTGCCCTTAGAGGATCTATCTCAGGAGAGGACTCCTAGAGGTTGCTCGACAATTAGTACCATCAACTTATCCGTCGATGTAGCCTCCTCCGCACTCTTTTTCTTTGCAAGTGCAGCCGCTCTTTTCTTGTCCATGGCTTCCTTCTACCTCTTCAAGGCCTCCTCTGGATTAGGCATGTTGAACTTTGATCATACCGATTTATACACCTATTTAAGGTCCTCTTTTCCTATCATTTGTCTCGTTTTCGAGCATATTTTGGTATATACTATGTTTTGTGAGCCTTGTATAAGTTTTATCCCTTAAAATAAGGAGTTAAGCTAAATTGAAGAGTTTTGGAGGTTAAAAGGTAGAAATTGTAATGGCCCGTGTAGAACACCCAAACTTCGGAAGGTCATATCTCCCTCCTCAAATCGAACTACATTTCCCATTACCTATTTTCGAATGCCACGGATGTCTAGTTTTCAACGCTTTTCATAGATCACAATTACGAGCTTGCTAGAGGAAGTTATGCCTGTTTCCGTAACAGTGCGCAAAGCTGTCAGGCGTACCGCGGATGTACCGTAAAAATGGGCAGAATGTACCAAAAAGTGATCTGCGGTACGTCGGTCGAAAGAGTATTGTGGAACGTACCACGGAATTGCCTAGAATTACGATTTTTAGCTATTTTTTGAGGGGTATTCTTGTCTTTTCACCCTAAAGTCGTGCCCTAACTTCCATACAATATAAATACCCGATTTTCTCACCTCTCTTTAGACTTTCTTATCCTCTCTCACGCCTAAACACTTCTCTCTTCCATTTTTCTTCATCTTCTTCACATAATAAGGAGACACCTAAGCTCCCATGGAGGTTTTTTCTCCATGGGAGCTCACCATACACCTCCACAACATCATTTTACACTTCCTCCATCCATTTTAAACTAGATTGCAAGGAATTAGGAGCCAAATTCAAGCTAGGAAGGCTAGGAGCATCTTTGGAGGAATTGTCTTCAAGGGTTTACTCTTATTTACTCAATTCTTTGTATTTCTTGCTTCTTTGATGTGTAACCTCGATTTGGAGAATATTGTAAACCTTCACATGTGCAATATATGTTATTTGTATTTAAATTCATTTGGGTTTTATTTTACTCTTTGCTTTATGTATGAATTAAACTCTTGTTGTGATATTCATGTGTGTGGAGAGTTTAAATCAATATGTGTCCATGAATGAGATTAAGAGTAGAGTAAGTTAATGTAGGAGTAGTGTAATTTAACATCCCATGATTGTTGATTGATTGATGATGACTCAAAATACCATGTGTGGAATGATTTGAGTGTTAGAGAATTTAGCTCCAGAGAGTGGGAAAGGTTTCAGTTCAGGCATTTAGTTGCTAAATTGGCAATGGTTCAAATCCTTGTGCTTAATGAGTCTTATTTAGACACAATTGCCTATCCTTGGCCGAATTGGGTGATGAATTGGTTTTGAAGAATTCCTTAATCAAGAGGATGAACCTTTAACCAAAATTGAATGTCTTTAATGTTAAACAACCAACATATTTGCATATTAGTGTTAGGTGAACTTGTTTCCCATGACTAGCCATCCTAGGGGTTTCCGAATCCTTAATCTAGAGTATAGATGAACTGAATTCTTCTTGTGCTCGTGTAGTTATATGGGTATTTCATTGCTAAATGCTTTCACTCGATTAGCCACCTTGTTAATGATATTTAGGATGTGTGTTATATATCGCGTGGTTCGTATTAACATGCTCAGCTTGGTATCCTCTACATTTGACCAGAAAGTTGAGAGATCACTAGGCTGCCGTATAAAGCTCATGTGTGTGTCCCACAGTCCTTAATGGATTCATGCATATGTATTGATGCAATCTCTATACGCTCGAGAGAGGGTAGAGATTAATTAAAGAGACACGAGCATATAACATACATGTTGTATGGGTATCTCGTATTCTTAATGCTTTCACTTGGTTGCCATCCCGTATTTGGTTAGCCTCGTGGATGACTTATTGGCTGTAGTATGGCCCATGCGGTTGTGCATTACATGCCTAACGAAATAACTTGTGTATATGATCAGAAAGTGAGAGTATCACTAGGCTGGAGTACATGACTCTTTTGTGTGTGCCACGGCACTTAATGAATCCATGCTTTGTGTGGATGTGATCTCTAAGACATCGAGAGAGATTAGAGATTAATTAAGGGGACACGAGCGTATGATATACTTGCACATTTGAGTCTAGTGCTTAATTAGGAGGATTGTCACGGTTGAGTCATTTCCTTAACGTAACCACATTTCATGCATCTCTCCATTCCACCCTATCATTGTAAATATTATATTTGTGTAATTTATTTATTTATATTATCATTTACTTTTCTGCAACACACGAGTCCACTCGGGGTGTTACAATAATAGCTAGAACTGATAACGGTCGACTAATCTCACCTCCATGTGGAACGATACCCTCGTTTTCCGTTTTGATAGTTTTCATAACTATATAGCACATTGCGTAGGACTTTTTATAAATATCTTTTTTGGATCCGCAATTCCCTAACGACAGAATAACGGGTATCAAACTTCATGTTCGATAGCGATTTGGCTGCGAAATGACGTTCAACATCAGTTCTAGGAGTCAAAAATTGTGTACCACAAAGTATCTCAAAACCTCGTCTAATCAAAACGAAAGACACTAAATATTTCATCAGAGGATAAGGCGTTCGAGGCATATTCCATGTAAAATGAATCCAAATGATACTAGGCCTAAGGTTACCTTCAGCCATTAGCACCTTCCAACTTCTCTCCTCTGTTGTGATAGCTAATACTTTTTGTGTACGACCGACGGCGTCGTCGCATATAATTTTGTGGTCCCCAGTTGTTGACTTTACAAGGACAAATTCTTGTCAAATTTTAGGAAAAACTAAAACCAATCTAAACAACACTGGAGGATAGACACTCACCATATCTATTCAAGACTCGTGGGTAGATGTACTTCTCGTTCCCAAATGGACCATCAATTAGTGGACCCTTTGCAAAAAAGAACATATATTTCCATCTCCGGTCATTCGTTGTGAGGGTCGTTATCAGCTGAGTTGCATTAGACCTCAAAATCAACGAGAATCGACTTTTCTAGTGCATATGCTACTTTAAGTAATAGCTGTGCAAGAGCGAGCCTATCCCAAATTTCAAATTGTACTTCTCACGCAGAACAAACAGACTTATGAGTATTCTCCAACTGTTTGGCATCAACTGACCAGGAGCTATATCGTAATAGACCAAGAGTTGTCGAGCCAAGAGGGGACAGGAAACCTGAACCCCTTACAGAAGTTATACTCATAGAAGCAAGTCCATCCAGGGATGTCCCAGTCGGCTCGCTCGTGCTCTTTAGCAGTACAAAGAACGACATCATCTGGGATTCCTGTATATCGCTCTTAAACTATCCATGTTGTCATCAGTAAGTACACTTCCTAGGTTATCCCCAGCCAAAATACCTGGTGGCCTACCAGAAAATGATGATTCTTCGACATCTATAAATTCTGGGAATTCAGATCTTTGTACGATGACGAGTACATCTCCTCCCTCTACGATCCTGAACTCATCTATTTCTACTCCTGAGGGTTTAGCTATTGTAATCTGTCGATCGATGTCTAATGAGTCAGCCTCGACTCCCTCTTCGATTTTGCCTCCTGAATCACTACTTGTCCAGGAAATGACTGGATCTAAAGTCATAGGTTCGTTCGACATGTCTCCAAAAGCTGACAAATGCAGACAATGCAGGAGTCAAGCGCAAACCAAAATCTACAATCACAAAATAAAATCTAAAGATCAAAACCTAGGGTTTCTATATATTCTATAGACCTAAGGTTTCAATGGATCTATCAAAAAATTAACCAAACTAGATCGATCGAATGAGGACCTCGACAGAAAGGAAACGACAACAGTAGCAATTTACAAATAGAATAGGTCTCACAAAATCACACCTAAAATGGATCAAATCCATTTTCAGAATAATTTTTACCAAACACGAAGAACAACACAGAAACATGAAATAGAAATTTCTGGGTATTATTTCACTAATTTCCTAAATACATGAAAAAATCAAGTCTTATGGAAATAAAATCAACAGGGGAAAGGAACTCTTGCTTACCTTAAAGCTTGAATTTGAAGATTAAACTGAGAGAATGTTCTTGATACTTTTGATGAAGTTCGTAAGATTCTGGAAAAAACTTTGTCTTTGAAGAGTTTTTTTCCTTTGAAAGAATACAAAATGGTGAAGAAGCTTAATGAAGTAGATTTGTGTTTATATAAACTCAAGTGTAGACCTAAGCTGCCACGTGTCGTTACCGCCTTTGTAATTGACTAACCAAAGTAACTGCAAGGGTTAATTTGAAATTTAATCTTTTTGATAAGTGAGCCCAAAATTCAAAATCGTGCCAAAAATGGGGTACGACGTCAGCCTTAGGAGTTGAACCGCTTCAACTCTATCAGTTTAGCTTCTCAAGGCTAACGAAACAATCGACACCTTGACAAAACTAAGGATCTCGTTGATTAATCTATTCGATATATTGTCGTGTAGACAGTCGACTCGACCAAGATAACACTCTCCAAATTAGGGACTTCTTTAGAGAGTGAGGGACAAACTGTGGTAGCCAAAAAATGGCTTCTGGGCCCAACGACCGAAGCCCATTAAAGATCTTGCACGTCCCAGATCATGTTCAATTGATCCGGGTTGACCCGAATTGTTCTATCAGAATAGTTGTTTGACTTGGTCACACTTTCAGTTAAAATCAACTATTATCAGTATGTTTGAACTGAGAAAATCACGAGATGGTCTCATAAAATCAAGGAGATATCCCTAAAATCTCTCCCAAGAGTTCTTCAACGTGCTACTGGTTCAAATGATCTATAAATAGATCATCTCTTCTCCTAGGAAGCTCTCCTGATTTTCACTCTCTCCTTCACGCTGTATAGCTAGCCGAAACTCTGCCGAAATCATTTCTCCGGCCACCGGAACCTTCTTATAATATTTTTCAGATATTCCCTACCATAAACGCTCAACCCAAGTGCACCTAAGGCTTAAATCGTCTCTACCATCGTTTCTTTTCTTTTGCTATTTTTGTTGTTGTGTTCATCTTTGTTTTGCAGGTTACTTTTGAAGAAGACGAGTCAACATGTTTGACCAATCCAACAGGTTGCGTGGGCCTTTTAGAATTCGACCTGACCCATTAATTATCGAGCGACCCTTTACATTACCTAGATTCAGATTTCAGATACTTTTCAGAATTTAGTAAATTTCAGATCTGTTTAGATTTCAGTAAAGTTCAGATCTGTTCAGATTTCAGACAAAAAAAAAAACAAACACTACCATAATTAACATCAAGAGTCAAAGGTTATTGTATATGAAAATACAAAAATACCCTTTAAAATTAAAAAATAACTTAAATAAAATAATAATAACTAAATAACTAAATAAAAAATTTTAAAAAGGAAAAAGAAAAAAAAAAAGGTAACTGCCAGTCATATTCACAAAAGAAAAAATCTTATTCAAAAACAATTAAAATAAATATTAATTATATAAGTAGAAAAAAAAAATAGAGGCCATTTAGTGGCCTCCAGCTGAAGAGGCCAGCTATCTTCACATTCAGGTAATGGAGGAAGGTCCATCATCCAAATTCGTGGAGGCAGCCCCTTCCAATAATTTGGACCGGATTCGTGGAGGAGACCTTCACGATATGTTAATTTCCAGATCGTGGAGGTCAGGGATGAAACCAGGATTTTGGCTTTTAAATGGTCAAGACAGAAAATAATACTAAATGTCATGCAAGAAAAATATACTAATATACTAAAATGTAATATCATTTAATAATAATAATAATAATAATAATAATAATAATAATAATAATAATAATAATAATAATAATATTGACATTGACTTTGAGAATCAAAACAGAAGTTGACTCTATTTTATACCTCAAAAATCATCTATAATTAAATTTATTTAAATTTCTTTACGATTTCCATTTTACTATACATAATCAAAGAATTTGTGAGAAAATAATCTCCATCTTGTTACATTGATTAAATATCTCTTTTAATAGTTCATAATTAATAAATATAAAAATTAATATAAAATATTTAAATTATTATTGTACTATTAATATATTTAAAAAATTAATTATTTATATATTTATAATTTAACTCTATAATATTCATGTCAAACCAAATTAATTTATAAATATTTTTGAACAAATTTAAATAACAAATGAGTAAAATAAATTTATCAAACCATAGTAATAGTAACAACCAAACCAAATATTAAATATATAATAACACAAGCTTGAAAAATAAAATTCATTTATTAATTTATAATCTCAAACATAAAATCTTGGAAGTTGATAAAAATAATATTAATGTTCAAATCAAAAAATTACGAGTAAACAAACTATATAAAGTAAACAATAAAAGCCACCTCAAAACAATATGGATATTGCATAATAAAATAGTAAATAAAGTCTTAATTTGTTCTAATGAGTACCTAATAAAAATAAAATACACACACACACACACACACACACATATACTACATACATATATATATATATATATATACACACGGATTTAGCTACTATATAATTAATGTATGGTTGCGAGGGTAATTACAAGAGGAGGTTATTTCCTTTTAGTTTTAATTTCTTATAAATTTTCAAATCTTTAATTTTTGTAGATATTTAGATTGAAATCCAATGATTGAAAATTAACCATGTAACTATACATTAACTGTGTAGTATTTGAACTCATATATAGACTAAATTAGGAAATAATGTATAAAATCATAAGTAATTAAAATACTAAAAGGGGTTGATTTTGTCTTGGAAAACAATACTGAAGAAAGTTATATTATTAATAAAGTGGAGGTACCAGGTTGCAATTATCATATCTATATAAAAAGTCTCATAATTTGTTTTTAATGAAAATTATGTTGAGGGCCTCCTAACAAGACGGAAATAGATATGACACAGGTTCGGTTCGAACCGGAGAACCGAACCGGAACCGGCGTCAGAAAATCGGAACCGGAACCGGAACCGGAACCAGAAAAACCGGTTCCGATTCCAGAACCGGACCGGGAACCGGTCTGGCCCGGTTCCGGTTCCGGTTCGTTTCAGTGAAGAACCGGGCGGTTCGAACCGGACAAGAACCGGCGGTTCGGTTCCGGTTCGAACCGCCCGGTTCTTCTTTTAAATTTGTTTTTTTAAAACGAACTGTTGGAGGCCAACGGTCTGCTGACGTCAGCAGGCCGTTGGGCCCAACGGTCGGCTGATGTCACTTGTTTTTTTTTTTTTTTAAATTTTCTTTTCATTTTCTTTTCTATAAATACCCCTACCCCTCCATTCATTTTTCCTCACCCCAATTTCCTCAATTCTCTCTAATTCTCAATTCTCAATTCTCAATTCTCTCTAAACTTTCAATTCTCCAAGTCTCAATTCTCAAACTCCAAGTCTCCAAGTTTTCAATTTATATTATTTGCAATTACTAAGTTAGTAAGTTTCCAATTTATTTTATTTACAATTACTTAGTTTCTAATTTTATTTTATTTGCAATATTTCTTATTTCCAATTTATTTAATTTGCAATTAGTCAATTACTAAGTTTCCAATTTCATTTATTTACAATTTATTTTATTTGCTATATATTCCAATTTATTTTATTTGCAATTTATTTTATATACAATTAATTTTATTTACAATATATTTTATTTGCAAATTGCAATTACTAACTACTAAGTTTCTAATTTTCTTCCAAATTTATTTCCAACCATTTAATCATTTTTTAAATCAATTTTTTAACATTTTTTGTTCAAGGAATTTTACAATTCAATTTTTAAAATGGCAAGTGGAAGTGGTGACACTCCTAGACGCTCCATTTCGATGAAAGATAAGGGTCGTATGACGGATAATCTCGGTCATAACGACCGTGCCTATCACGAGTATCTAAAACTACAAGTCTACGCTGAAGACTTAGGCCTAAACTTTCCTCAATCTCATTCTCATCCCTCTCTTAGAATTTCTGAACCCGATCTCAATGTCACCCCCATTTTGACAAGCCAATCAGAAAATATGCCTGATCTTGGCCATGATGGTGATGACCCTGATGACCCTGATCCCAACCCACATCAAGATTTTGATTTTTATCCACAGATGGAAGAAAAGTTACCGAAGCAGGTCAAATCTGATCTATTCGTACTCCATATAAAGAAAGTTACGCATGAAGATGCAAGCACAGTAGTGATTTGCAATTACTGCAAAAAAGTATTTAAATGGCACAAATCTGGAGGATATGGCACATATCGGAAGCATATAACGAACTCACATTCAGATGCACAGGCCAAATCGAGTTCACAATCTCAAATTCCCAGGTACGCTACCCCTAACCAACAATTATTTAAATGGCACAAATCTGGAGGATATGGCACATATCGGAAGCATATAACGAACTCACATTCAGATGCACAAGCCAAATCGAGTTCACAATCTCAAATTCTCAGGTATGCTACCCCTAACCAACAATTATTTAAATATAGTGATGCAAAAAATAAAGAAGAATTAGCTAGAATGGTTGCAGTAGAACACTTACCATTTAGTTTTGGTGAAAAGGTTGGTTTTAATAATTATTGTCAACGAGCATTAAATCCTGCTGCATGTCGTATTCCTAGAACCACGCTCACATAAGCACTTAAAAACATTTATGAAAAAGAAAAGAAAATGCTGGAAAAATTTTTAGAAAAATATAATGGTCGTAGTTTCCGTATGTGCCGACATATGGAGTGATCATTGGCGAATACATTCATACATAGGTGTCACTTGCCATTATATGGATAATGCATGGGCTATCCAAAAATGAATTCTTGCATTTAGAGTTTTTGATGAAAAACACACTGCTGCTAATATTTTTAGACATCTTAGAATTATTTTCACAGAGTATAAAATTGAGAACAAAATTTTTGCAATTGGTTTTTATAATGCTTCTAACAATACCGCTGTTATTCCTGCTTTAATTGAATTATGCAAACCTTATCTTGGTGGTAAATTTTTTCATCAAAAATGTGCATGCCATGTTTTCAATTTATGTGTTCAAAAAGGATTAAAAACTCTTGAACAGTTTATTCAACCTATTAAAGATGCCCTCTATTTTTTGTGGAAACATCCTTCTGTAATGAAATTATGGGCAACATATTGTAAACAAAATGGTAAGCGTGCCATTAGATTTCCTTGTGATGTTCCAACATGTTGGAATTCTACTTATAAATTGCTTGCTAGAAGTTATGAATATAGGGATTTATTAGTTACTTTTATTCAATATCATGTTAGTCACATTAATCTTTATCAAAGTCATTGGGATACTTGTAGCAATGTTTGTGGTTTGTTAAAAGTTTTTTATACTGCTACTAACAATTTATCTGGTGTTTATTATCCTGCAACTAATTTATTTATTATTGAGAGTCTTAATATTGCTGGTGCATTTGCTCATTGTGAATCCGACTCAGAATTACATGAGTTTATTACTGCTATGAAGGATAAATTGTTAGAATATTATAAGGAGTTTCCAAATATTTATTTGATTGCCTTGTGTTTTGATCCACGTTGTAGATTAGAAAGTTTGTCTGATTATCTTTCTGCTTATTATGAACAAGATTTAAAAATAGATTATGATGTTGATATGTGTTGTGCTAGGGTTAAGACATTATTGTATGAATTATATGATGAATATCTTAAAGTTTACAGTCCATCACTGAACATAGATGTTCCACAAACTCAAAATGTATCTCGTTCATCATCATCATCCTCTGGATTTGTTAATTTAGGGTATAATCTTTTATCAAAAAAAACCAAAAAATTACGAGGTTCTTCTTCATCAAGCTCCACCACATATTCCGAGCTTGAATCTTATCTAAGTACCTCTTTTGGGTTCATAGAAGACACCGAAGATAAAAAATTTGATATCATACACTGGTGGAAAGAGCATGAAAGGTACTTTCCAATCTTGACTATGATAGCCAAACAAATCCTTTCAACACCAGTTTCTACGGTGGCGGTAGAACAACAGTTCAGTGTCGGTGGGAATATTTTAGACCCAAAACGTTCCCTTATGAGTCTGAAATCACTTCAGATACAAGCTTGTGTTGAAGATTGGACGAAGGCTCAATATAGACAACAAGAAATCGATCAAGAGGAACCATATGATTTCTTTAAAGATGATCAACCGGCTGAAAGTCGAACGGATGATCATGGCAACAATTAGTCCACAACTCCACGCCAAATCCCTATCTCCAAACTCTAAAGTCCAAATCTACAATAAAAGGTAAGAGAACTACGTGGCCTTTGATTCTTCTAAACCCTTAAGAGGATACGTAGGCAACTTAATTGTGGTAAAAATTAAATGCAAGGCCAATTTTATTTTTTTTTGTTTTGTTTTGTTTTATTTTATTTTTTAATTTGTCATTTATTTATTTAACTTTATTGTGCGGGTGACCCAATAAAATACATTTACCAATTACATTTTTACATGACTAATTTTTTTTATGAAATATGATTTAAAAATAAATAAAGGGGCCGGTTCCGGTTCGAAACCGATGGAACCGGACCGGAACCGGAGGAACCGGAGGAACCGGAACCGGCGTCATGTCTAGACGGAAACCTCTTCTATACATATGGCCGCCATCAAGGGTGGACTCATATAACTTTTTATTTTTTTAAGTAAAAATATTTTTGTGTTTGTTCAATATTTAAAAATAAAATTTTTATATAATCAATATTTTTTTTTTAAAAAATAAACATTTAATATAGTTGTGTAAAATAAAGAAGATTTATATAGGAAATGTGTGAATTTAATATTGCTACATATGTCAACAATTAAGTTTTATGTTAAAATTACAATTTTATCCTCAGATCTATTAAACTTGATTAACATCTGTCAGTCAAACAGATTGATTTAGTACTTGTGAAAATATAAGGACTAGATTAGTCAAAAGCAAAAACGTTGGAGACATCCAATACCTTTGGTAATTGTCCTGAACAATAAAATGAATGGTGAATTGTAAATAACTATGTTACTTTTATTGAATTCCAACATAAAACTTTATTATTTAAAAAATCAATAGAAAACCCTCAACCTTTACTTTTGGTGGAGGACCTCTAAGATCGGATTCATGGAAAAGGCTGCCTCCTAAAAAGACCGAAATCTCTTCTACTGGAGGCCGCCATTAAGGGTGGCCTCATATTTCTTTTTCTTTTTTTTTTGGTAAATATGTTTTAATTTTTTTTCAATATTTAAAAATTAAAATTTTATATAATCAATGTTTAAAAAAACCATTTAATGTACTTGTTTAAAATAAAAAATATTTATAACGGAAATGTGTCAATTTAATATAGCTGCATACGTCAAACAATTAAGTTTTATATTAAAATTAAAATTTTATCCTCAAATCTATTAAACTTGACTAACATCTGTCAGTCAAAGGGATTGATTTAGTACTTGTGAAAATATAAGGACTAGATTGGTCAAAAACAAAAACGTTGGAGACGTCCAATACCTTTTGGTAATTGCCCATAATGAAAAACATAATGGTGAATTGTAAATAAATATGTTATTTTTGTTGAATTCCAATATAAAACTCTATGATTTAAAAAATCAATAGAAAACCCTCAACCTTTACTTTTGGTGGAGGACCTCTACGATCGAATTCATGGAGGAGGCTGTCTCCTTATATCATGGAGGATGCAACCTCCTAAAAAGACCGAAACTTCTTCTACAGGAGGCCGCCATCAAGGGATGGCCTCATATTTCTTTTTTTTTTTATATAGTAAATATAGTTTAATTTTTGTTCAATATTTAAAAATTAAAATTTTATATAATCAATGTTTAAAAAAATACATTTAATTTACTTGCGTAAAATAAAAAATATTTATATAGGAAATGTGTCAATTTAATATAGCAACATACGACAAACAATTAAGTTTTAAATTAAAATTACAATTTTATCCTTAAATCTATTAAACTTGACTAACATCCGTCAGCCAAAAGGACCGATTTAGTACTTGTGAAAATATAAGGACTAGATTGGTCAAAAACAAAGATGTAGGAGACATCCAATACCTTTTGGAAATTGCCCATAATAAAAAACATAAGGGTGAATTATAAATAATATGTTACTTTTGTTGAAGTCCAATATAAAACTCTACGATTTGAAAAATCAATAGAAAACCCTCAACCTTTACTTTTGGTGGAGGACCTCTACGATCGGATTCATGGAGGAGGCTACCTCCTTAGATCATAGAGGAGGCAGCCTCCTAAAAAGACCGAAACCTCTTCTACTGGAGGCCGCCATCAAGGGTGGCCTCATATTTCTTTTTTTTATATAGTTAATATAGTTTAATTTTTGTTCAATATTTAAAAATTAAAATTTTATATAATCAATGTTTAAAAAAATACATTTAATTTACTTGCGTAAAATAAAAAATATTTATATAGGAAATGTGTCAATTTAATATAGCAACATACGACAAACAATTAAGTTTTAAATTAAAATTACAATTTTATCCTCAAATATATTAAACTTGACTAACATCCGTCAGTCAAAAGGACCGATTTAGTACTTGTGAAAATATAAGGACTAGATTGGTCAAAAACAAAGATGTAGGAGACATCCAATACCTTTTGGAAATTGCCCATAATAAAAAACATAAGGGTGAATTATAAATAAATATGTTACTTTTGTTGAAGTCCAATATAAAACTCTACGATTTGAAAAATCAATAGAAAACCCTCAACCTTTACTTTTGGTGGAGGACCTCTACGATCGGATTCATGGAGGAGGCTACCTGCTTAGATCGTAGAGGAGGCAGCTTCCTAAAAAGACCGAAACCTCTTCTACTGGAGGCCGCCATCAAGGGTGGCCTCATATTTCTTTTTTCTTTTATTTAGTTAATATATTTTATTTTTATTTTTCAATTTTTAAAAATTAAAATTTTATATAATCAATGAATAAAAAAACCTTTA
Source organism: Dipteronia sinensis (assembly GCA_033220585.1). Lineage (NCBI taxonomy): Eukaryota > Viridiplantae > Streptophyta > Magnoliopsida > Sapindales > Sapindaceae > Dipteronia > Dipteronia sinensis. The sequence continues at coordinate 51,702,920 of CM065641.1, forward strand.
ATGTACTTGCGTAAAATAAAAAATATTTATATAGGAAATGTGACAATTTAATATAGCTACATACGTCAAACAATTAAGTTTTATATTAAAGTTACAATTTTATCCTCAAATCTATTAAACCTGACTAACATCTGTCAGCCAAAGGAACTGATTTAGTACTTGTGAAAATATAAGGACTAGGTTGGTCAAAAACAAAGACGTTGGAGACGTCCAATACCTTTTGGTAATTGCCCATAATGAAACAGAAAATGGTGAATTGTAAATAAATATGTTACTTTTGTTGAATTCCAATATAAAATTCTATGATTTGAAAAATCAATAGAAAACCCTCAACCTTTACTTTTGGTGGAGGACCTCTACGATTGGATTCATGGAGGAGGCTTCCTCATTATATCGTGGAGGATGCAGCCTCCTAAAAAGACCGAAACCTCTTCTACTGTAGGCCGCCATCAAGGGTGGCCTCATATTTCTTTTTTTTAGTAAATATATTTTAATTTTTGTTCAATATTTAAAAATTAAAATTTTATATAATCAATGTTTTAATAAAACATTTAATTTACTTGCGTAAAATAAAAAGTATTTATATAGGTAATGTGTCAATTTAATATAGCTACATACATCAAACAATTAAGTTTTATATTAATATTACAATTTTATCCTCAAATCTATTAAACTTGACTAACATGCGTCAGTCAAAAGGACCGATTTATTACTTGTGAAAATATAAGGACTAGATTGGTCAAAATCAAAGACGTTGGAGACGTCCAATACCTTTTGGTAACTGTCCATAATAAAAAACATAATGGTGAATTGTAAATAAATATGTTACTTTTGTTGAATTCCAATATAAAACTCTATGATTTAAAAAATCAATAGAAAACCCTCAACCTTTACTTTTGGTGGAAGACCTCTACGATCAGATTAATGAAGGAAGCTGCCTCCTTAGATCGTAGAAGAGGCAGCCTCCTAAAAAGACCGAAACCTCTTCTACTGGAGGCCGCCATTAAGGGTGGCCTCATATATATATATATATATATTATAGTAAATATATTTTAATTTTTGTTCAATAGTTAAAAATTAAAATTTTATATAATCAATGTTTTAAAAAAACATTTAATTTACTAGCATCAAATAAAAAATATTTATATAGGAAATGTATCAAATTAATATAGCTACATACATCAAACAATTAAGTTTTATATTAAAATTACAATTTTATACTCAAATATATTAAACTTGACTAACATCTATCAGTCAAAGGGACCAATTTAGTACTTGTGAAAATATAAGGACTAGATTGGTCAAAAACAAAGACGTTGGAGACGTCCAATAACTTTTGGTAATTGCCCATAATAAACAACAAATAGGGTAAATTGTAAATAAATATGTTACTTTTGTTGAATTCCAATATAAAACATATGATTTGAAAAATCAATAGCAAAACCCTCAACCTTTACTTTTGGTGGAGGATCTCTACGATCGGATTCATAGAGGAGACTACCCATTTAGATCGTAGAGGAGGTAGCCTCCTAAAAAGACCGAAACCTCTTCTACTGGAGGCCGCCATCAAGGGTGGCCTCATATTTCTTTTTTCTTTTATTTAGTAAATATATTTTAATTTTTGTTCAATATTTAAAAATTAAAATTTTATATAATCAATGTTTAAAAAAAACATTTAATTTACTTGCGTCAAATAAAAAATATTTATATAGGAAATTTGTCAATTTAATACAGCTACATACGTCAAACAATTAAGTTTTATATTAAAATTACAATTTTATCCTCAAATCTATTAAACTTGACTAACATCCATCAGTCAAAAGGACTGATTTAGTACTTGTGAAAATATAAGGACTAGATTGGTCAAAAACAAAGACGTTGGAGACGTCCAATACCTTTTGGTAATTACCCATAATAAATAACATAAGGGTGAATTGTAAATAAATATGTTACTTTTGTTGAATTCCAATTTAAAACATATGATTTGAAAAATCAATTGAAAACCCCAACCTTTACTTTTGGTGGAGAACCTCTACGATCGGTTTCATGGAGGAGGCTGCCTCCTTAGATCATGGAGGAGGCTGCCTCCTAAAAAGACCGAAACCTCTTCTACTGGAGGCCGCTATCAAATATGGCCTCATATCTTTTTTTAATTTTAGTAAATATATTTTAATTGTTTTTCAATTTTTAAAAATTAAAATTTCATATAATCAATGTATAAAAAAAACATTTAATGTACTTGCATAAAATAAAAAATATTTATACAGGAAATGTGTCAATTTAATATAGCTACATACGTCAAACAATTAAGTTTTATATTAAAATTAAAATTTTACCCTCAAATCTATTAAACTTGACTAACATCCGTCAGTCAAAGGGACTTATTTAGTACTTGTGAAAATATGAGGACTACATTGGTCAAAAACAAAGAAGTTGGAGACGTCTAATACCTTTTGGTAATTGCCCATAATAAAAAACATAATGGTGAATTGAAAATAATATGTTACTTTTGTTGAATTACAATATAAAACTATATGATTTGAAAAATCAATACAAAACCCTCAACCTTTACTTTTGGTGGAGGAACCTTTACTTTTGGTGGAGGACTCTACGGTCGGATTCATGGAGGAGTCTGCCTCCTTATATTGTATAGGAGGCAGCCTCCTAAAAAGACCGAAACCTCTTCTATTGGAGGCCGCCATCAAGGGTGGCCTCATATTTCTTTTTTTATTCAGTAAATATTTTAATTTTTTGTTCAATTTTTAATAATTAAAATTTTATATAATCAATGTTTAAAAAAAAACATTTAATGTACTTGGGTAAAATAAAAAATATTTATACAAGAAATGTGTCAATTTAATATAACTTCATACGTCAAACAATTAACTTTTTTATTAAAATTACAATTTTATCCTGAAATCTATTAAACTTGACTAACATATGTCGGTCAAAGAGATTGATTTAGTACTTGTGAAAAATATAAGGACTAGATTGGTCAAAAACAAAATCATTGGAGACGTCCAATACCTTTTGGTAATTGCCCATAATAAAAAACATAAGGGTGAATTGTAAATAAATTTGTTACCTTTGTTGAATTCGAGTATGAAACTCTATAATTTGAAAAATAAATAGAAAACCCTCAACCTTTAATTGACCTTTAATTCTTTAATTAAATATTTTTTTTCTTTTAAGTATTTTAAAATACAAAAAATATTTTAGAAAATAAAATTTTAAAATTTCTTTAATAAAAATTAAATTTATATTTCAAAATATACTATAACAAAACAATAAAATCATAAAAACTTAAAAAGTAAAAATATAAAATATAAAAATAAATAGAGGAGATGCTAATAGACATATATCCATTTTGGTAATTTGCATATCTTCTCAATAGTTTTTTTTTTTCTTATTAAATATTTTTTGGGGAGTCTTTTGGACGGGGTTCAATTAGGGGAGACTCTCAGGACAGCCGGAGTAAAAAAATTAATTTTATTATTATTGTTATATATTTTTCTTAAAGAAACATTTTTTGTATTATAGTTTTTTTATTCAGTTTATAATAAAGAATTTAAATAATCAGTTGAACGAACGGCAATGGTTTTTTTTTTTTTTTTTTTTGCTTGTTCAAACTTCAAATAAATGGGTTTGATTTGTCATTTAAGGAAACTTGAGGGTTTATTTTCAATTCTCCCTAAACAGAAAACCTCACTGACTTTTTTTCTTTCGCACGTCAAACTACGTTCTTTTGATCTCTCTTTCTTCTCGGATCGTTTTAAGGGTTCTAATTCTCTGCTGCTCAGTCTCTCTCTGTTAAGGTGCGATTCTAGTCCTTCTTTTACATGTTTTTTTATTTATTATCTGGGTTTCGCAAATACAACCTGGTTGAAAACTTCAATTTTGGATGTAATTGGTTAGAAAATTAATTGAAAATATTGGATTCATGTTTTTGTTTTCTGGGGTTTATTTGTTTATGGGCTTTTGAGTTTCTGTGATACACATTTCTGGTTTCGTATGCTTTTGTTCTTGTCATATATTTTTGGATTGTGTTGTAAAAATCCTTGCTTTTTATTGTTCGATTTGTAAATTTACCGTGTAACTGTATTGGATTTGATTGGAATTTTAAAGCTTTTTGGTCCCTTGTTTATACTATGAGACAATAGTAGTACACGAGCTTTCAAAGACAGGCACATTTCATCCTTTTTGCATTTGTGTCATTATTGGTGGTCTTTCATACGTTCTGTTTTGGCTCTTGAATCCTGATTAGGCTGGACTCAAATTCATATATCTGATTGGAAAAGTAACCGGTAGAAAACAAACCATAGTGTTCATGTTTGGTGATCACGAATTCTCATTTGAATACTACAGATTTTCAACTTATTGGTCTTAACAATTCTTAGGTTTGTAGTGTTCGCTTTATTTGGAAGAATTTTTTTCTATTGGAAATTATTTGTTTGGTGTGGAGTGGTTGATTGAAAAATACCTGAATTTTTATTACTGTGCTTCAATTGTTCAACTTTTCGACCTCACTGGCAGTTTCTATCTTGAAATGAATTACATTGAATAGATCGTGATGGTGAAAGCTTACACACAAGAGCACATTTATAAGCACCCGTGGGAGCGAGTGACTTCTGCATCTTGGCGCAAGTTTGCTGACCCTGAAAACAAGCGTACATTGTCCCATGTCCTTGAAGTGGACACATTGAGCCACAAGCTCGACCCTCTGTCTGGGAAGCTTTACACAACCCGTGCACTTACTGTCCATGCTCCAGGGCCATGGTTCGTTCGCAAAATTATAGGTCAAGATATCTGCCACTGCGTTGAATCAACAGTTGTTGATGCCCAATCAAAGTCAATGCAACTTACTACCTGCAACATAAGTCTTCAAAAGTTCATAGAAGTGGAGGAGAAGATACGTTACGAACCCCACCCAGATAATCCAACAGGATGGACGGTTTGTCGACAGCAAACCAGTATTCGTATTAAGCCGTTATCAGCACTGGCATCAATGGCGGAGAAGGTGGAGCAACGATGTGCTGAAAAGTTTATGCAGAATAGTGTTAAGGGTAGAGAAGTTATGGAGAGGATCTGTAAGTATCTTGAAGCTGAATCTGGTGGGATTGCTCTCTAATTCATGATTCTGAAGTGCAATTTTTTTTTTTTACTATTATAATGCTAGCTGATAGGCTTTCAAGTTCTTTTAGAGTTGAAAATAACTAATAATGCGAGTTTAAAATTGAGGGGTTAACCTTTGAAACTCCATCTGCAGTTGATACAAACTTTGATGTAGTTTGAATGTAGTTCACAGACATTTTTTGTAACGTGCTTGTTTTTTTGGCTCAAGACAGTTTAAGTAGGATTCATTAGATAGCGTTAGTTCTATTGATTATTAGATTGTATGGATGTAATCCAATGGCTACAACCTAGTCTTGCCAACATGCCAGGACGATAGCTGATCCATTAGCGTTAATACTACAAATATGTAATAACCTTTGTCACTGAGAATTTTCAGGCAAGAATTCATCATAGTTTAATTCATCTCTTGGTAATATATGTTGTGTTTGCATATCTCAGTATATTTAGAAGACCGAAATCCTTTATCAACACTGTAAGCATTGATACACACTATGAGATCTTATGTTCTCTTATTCAGTTCAAGAAGGTTCTAGTATGATAACTTACTAGACTGCTTTACTTATTTTTCGTTCAAAACGTGGTTGTCGTTCAGTGTCATAACTCTCGGAATTAAGTTTTGATATATTTCTATCTTGTGAGTCCTCTTCTGTTCCCTATATTTGAAGATAGTAGTCATGTTAGCATTATTAAATTTAAATCCTACTGAAGTTGCTCTGTTTTATTTTATGCTGAATGATGAGAGAACCCAGAGGCTGATATAGGATGTGTGAATCAGAACCTCTTTGAAGTCGATTTATAGGTCAATAGATTAGTGTTCGTTGTACAGCCTATAAGAACAAGAAGGCATGTTGTAATTAATGTTTGATACGATATTGTTATGCCGATAACAAGCTGTTTTTTGCTCTAGGATTGTTGTCTTCAATTGTTCAACGCCTTGTTTAGTTTCAATGTATTGATGCACAAAAAATGAAGGGAAAAGTGTGAAAATGTGTTATGGTTGTGGAAGGAAGCATCTGTACTATCCTATTGTTGCCTTTATAGCTATTCAAACTCTGCATTGTGAGCTCTAATAAGCCACCCAATGACCCAATATACACAAACAACTTTCCATTGCGGGTTTTTGTTTTGTGTCTCAATTAGCTGTTGTCACCTATTGTTCAGAATTGTTAATTTATTGATTCTGGTTAATTAATTATAATATTAAAACTACTTTTGTAGAAAATGGATAATAAATCATTCTATTTCAACAATATTTTTGGTTTAGATGTTTAAACTTTAAATGGTTTTTTTTTATTGAAATTAAAATAACAAAAAAAAAATTTTGTCGATTAGACTGCAGGCGACACACATATAGTTGAATTTGAATTTTGGACCAAATTGATTGCTTTTAATATGATAAAACATCCACAAACCATAACTCCAATACTTCAACTTATAACCATATCTAAAAGTATGAGATTTTTCTTACCAAAATTTTGGTTTTTCTCATAATTATATTACTAATAGCATTGTAATCAACATTGATAAAATATTCTTAACTGGCTAACAAAAAGGTCAATGTTTTCTATTAATGTGCGTATTACCTGCTTATAACTGTTTTTTTAGGTCAAATGTTTTCTATTGATATGTGTATTGCCTATTTATAACTGTTTTTTTTTTTTAAGTATTACACTATTATATAATTTTTTTTATTGATATTCAAATAATCTGCCTAGTAACTAAAACTACTTTAAACCAGCCAAATGAAGTTTAAAAATAACATTTCTCTTATGTCATATTGACTTTTGAGAATAGCACCAAGTTGAGTTTATATATCATCAAAGTTACTTTCAAAAATACCCCTTTACTGTTTTTTTTCTTTTACTTTCTCTTTCAACCTCTCAAAAATCTTCTCTTTCATTTTTATGGTTTTCTCACTTCACAATTTCAATCTCTCAAAATCGAAGTTCATTACATTATTTTGGACTTAAATCTGTAAAAAAATAAATAGAGAAAATATAAATATATAACAAAAATGAAAAAAAAAATTCTAAAAACAAGTCTGTTTCTGGGATTTATTTTAGTATTTCCAAAACTTATTTTGAAATTCAAGATTTATTTCGGTATTTTTAGGACTTATTTTAAAAATTCAAAACTTATTGCACATTTTTACAAATTAAGAACTTATCACATATTTTTACAAATTTAAGACTTACCAGGGATGAAATAAGAAATTTGTTTAAAATAAAAAAGGTGTTGTCTTCATCATCAACCTCCAACAAAGGTCTATTCATCCTCCATTGAAGGCATGTACGACAAATGAAGGTCTAACAAATAATAGAAGTAAAACTAGAGATTTTTATTTAACATCATATTTCGGTGCCATTTAAATTTAGATCATTAAACTTATGCCAATTAGGACAAAAATGCTAGAAAATTTTTGACCTCTAACACAAAATACAAAACATGACAGGATAGCAATGTGAAAAATAGACCATATGAATATTTTGTTTGAGAAATTTACCTGCATATGATTTGCTCGTGCTCAAATGATAAATCAGAAACATTCATCATACCAAAACTAATATAACAACTATCCTCTAATGTTAATCGATGATAAATGACGCACATTCAGTCTGACAATGTATTAACTAAAGATTCGAGTTGGCAATGTCTAAACCCCAGGTTCAAGTCATAGTTGAAAAAAAAAATCGTAAAAAGATCAGTAAAACTAGAAAAAAACTTGCACTTGGGGAATTACCAATCTAATCCACAACCAATTTTACATCTTTTATACATATATATATATATATATATATATATATAATTCTAAGAAAAAAAATCAATACGAGATTAAGCAAATTTCGAATACACACGGCAGGGAAATCAAAGGCACGTAGGAACCATAATTAAAAAATTTACAGAAGAAACTACGCCACGTGACAATAATGTCATCTGGAAATTGGACAATCATTTTTAAAGGAGATAACTACTAGAGAGAATGAAAATGCGATATTAAACATAATTGACTTAACAGCAAAGCTAACCCAATACCAAGACAAAGGTCCATCAAACCACCACATATTCAGACTCTAAACACTGAAGCCAACATATTAAGTTCTCCCCAATCACAAAAGAGTTCTTCATACTTTGCTTAGATGTCCCAACGCTCATGCCCACCCCAGCGTATATAAACAATAAAATAAGGACACCCCATAACATACGCGGCCAACTCGGAAGACGTCTCACAGATGGAAAATCACAGCATCATTCTTTCATTAAAAGAAATTTCATTTCCGTTGGGTTTATATTTTATCCAGCTTCTCTGCCTTGATAACAGGGTTTGCTTTAGCTATAGCATCCCTAGCGGCAGTGCGATAATCAAATGGACAGTCATGTTTGTCTGAGTACCGATGTGATGCACAGAAGAGGTTACCACAGCGGCATTTGAATCCTGTCAAACCAACACGCTTCTTGCAACTGCTGCATCGGCTGGGACCCTCCTTTGGCTTTGCCTCCGCACTCTCACCCGAGCCTGAAGCACATGACGGCTGTACAGAGATGGTTTTAGACTCCACTGGACTAACTTGCACATCAACAGTGACTGCTGCAGCAATGGGTTCACTCCCATTGCTGCTTGATGATTCATTCACAATGCTTCCAATAGATGATGCAGCAAGCTTAGCCTGCTCTTGTTTCAACACTGTATCCTTATAGCATTTGGAACACATGTTCATAGTAGCCACACTTCCAAAGAAGCCACAGTTGTTGATGCACAAAATTGGGCGATCAGGAGGAGCTTGGCATCCAGTCTCATCATGGTCCATTTTTCACCTCTCCTACAACAAAAGAGCTGAAAAGTTAATCTCAAACAGTGTTCTAAAACCCGTTTTCAGTTTTGAGGCGATTTCCTCTACTAAGGCGAGGCGTAAGCCTCAATGCGTAATGAGGCGTAAGCCTCATTAGAGAGAGTTACAACACAAATGAAATTGTTACCTATGACAGTTTCATGCGTAATGAGTCTTTTGACTGATGGGTTTTTTTTTTTTGACAAATGAGCCTCTTATTTGGACTTTAAAATAATTTAAAACCCATAAGTTTATAATTTTAGATTGGGCTGGATTAAAAGGATCAAAATGGGCTTCAAAAACCATCACAACCCAATAGAAAACTGTTCACAATTGAGGCGTGATTATGAGGCGTATTGAGGCGTGAATTGAGGCGGAAGCCTCATTGACCGGTATTGAGGCTTAAGCCTCATAACGTTTTTTTTCAATTCGCTATTGAGGCGCGCCTCAATACGTTTTTTTGAACCATGATCTCAAACAATAATAATAATAACAATATTATAACACTAAGATTATTTACTACTATACCCACTAAAAGCAGTGTAAAGCAATGTCGAATGATGATTGAATGCAAATGGAAAACGTTTTAATTAATATCAACATTGATTAATCTAAAGCAAAGCTGAGGTCCAATGGCTATGAAATCTTAGCCAGTCAGGGACAGACAATTATTTTTCTCTCACCATCATTACTGACTAGAAAGCATTCTGATCAATGATTAAAAATTGCTTCATAAATTTTAACAATCCATGTTTAACAAGATGTTTTTAGACCTCATCTTAACCACACAGTAATTTCTTATTCTTGGTGCGTCTCCAATAAAAAGGGTACAATCAATACTAGCATTTAAGCATAAAAATTACAACTAACTGAATTTCCCAATCACAAAATGTTCACAAGGTATATGTATTCTCCCCAAATCTTTCATCACTGCTTAGTGTAATGGTGCATACACTTCCAAAGGTGTAAATTGCAAATAGAAGGGATCCGGAAACATTATGACGTGACATAAGAAATTGGTCAACAATGACAAATATTTTTATGGGACCCTTGTCAGGACACCACCATACCACATCAGACTGACTAGTAAGTGATAAATGCTTATAGTTATCCTCCTTAGCAACTTGTAACACATAACACCCAAAACCTTATAAGAAACCTATCAATAAGAATAGATGTACAAGCAAAAGGGGTGAAAGAGTTATTTCATAAAGCATATATTTCACAATTCTGAACCAAACCTCTTGCACTCAGAAGAATATAAGCGAATTAAGAAAATATTGCACAAGTTTTGCACAAGCCATTTGAAATTTATTGTCAGAGAAGCATCTCTCGACTCAACCATAAAAATCAGGTGGCCTATTCTGTATGCATGAAAAATGTCCAAATTAACAAAAAGCCTTAAAAAATGTCCAGTTTGGTTTCTCAAATTACCTAGGCCTTGTTCATTATCTTAATTGTACATGTGGTGTAATTCAGAGCCAGTACACTCAAGTTGAGACAGTTCTAGCATGCCTCACCAATTTATACTAAGTGGCTGTGGCTGTGGCTGCCGGTACATTCTATAAGAAGGTAGAAATCAATTTGAATGTTATTAAATTTCGAACTTCACTCGACTATTAACATATCAGTATGTGCCAGGACCTAAAATCCAACATTTCTAGCATTCAACGTCCAGACTAACAGGAAACATTTTATACACAATGTGTTACAAAGAAGTTTATGGTTACTCAGCTTTTTTTCCTGGAAAATGGATGATTCAGTGTCAACTTAACCCTTTCATATCCTTGATCGAAATTAAGTGCCGCAACTACCTCACAACAAATGAGACATTTATAGGATTAATCTCTTCATATAGAAACATACATAGCAACCTAACTAGGCTAAACTGGGTGTCCCAACATTTTAAAATGAGCCAACTAACTAAGGTTCAGCATGCTCTAGAAGTAAGACAGATTAGGAAAATGAACACTCAGCAAAATTTGGTATTACAACATTCAAGAGATTGGGTATCCTGGAAGCAAAAAAAAAGTGGCAAACTGAAGCCTCATTACCCACTCAAATACAGGCTTCAGCTTTGGAGTGAGGGAACTGAGGCATAAGGTCTTCAGCAATCAAATTAATATAGGAGGCAATATCATTTTCCTACTGTGGGATTTGTCCCGAAAAATGAGGTGAATGTGATCCTTGCAAATAAGCTATTGGCCTAAAATATGAACACAAAATCTTTTTCCCAGCAAATAAAAAGATTATTTGAAGGCTCGTTGTCATAATACACCTTCATTCTAGAGAACCTATATGAACTTCATTAAAAACAAAGGCACTAACATGAAAATAAGACGATACACAGTTGGAATCTGCATGTCATGTATACCAACACCTTCCACAATTGACACAGTACAGATTGGGCACAAGGGGTTGAAACCAAACCAGCCTGGACAAGGCTCTAGGCAAAGAAAAATGGGAGACAAACCTATCAATGCAAAACTGTGAATTAGTCCAACTATTTGTTGGTTTGATTTAAGTCTTTGTATACATCAATTCTAGTTGCACATCTAAACATCAACTTAACCGATTACTAATTGATATGCAGGCTTCTATTCTTTTGACTCATACCGATAATTATGGTATTAAACTTCTTGATGTTCATTAGCTAACAGCTCACACCGTATTGAGTAAAGAATAGCACAAACCCCTAGAAATAGGATACACCATACACCACTGAGTAATCGCTCCTTAACAAAAGACAAATACTCGAGTAGCACACCAATATATGCCAATACAAGAAAACCTCAACCTCCTAACAGTTCTTGGGTTACAAAACAGTCATACAAGGATAAATAAAGTAATAAACACACTTATATTGGGATATTTCATACCAAACAGCTAAATCAACCAGCCAAGACAGAAAACATAGAATTTACACACCCCTAAACAATATCTCACTTGTGTGCTATATAAGTCGCTATGACATATCTATCTACTTAATTAGATATAAGCCAATTGCATACAATCTCATAGCCATATTGCAAACAATTAAACAAACCAAAACACAACTTAACAGTTTCATAGCCCAATATAAAGTGAATTCCGAAACTTAATCAATCATTTCTACAACTGCTCAATCATGCCAAAATCCAAAAGAAAAAATTACCAACAATCCATAGCAACAGCCCATAACATATAAATTAGATACTACCACACAAATCGGACTTCAAAACAACCACTTCAAGCCATTAAAAAAGGCCACAAAACACCATAAGATTTGAATTAAACGCTATCAAATGCAAAATAAAATAATAAATAAAAAATCAAACTTAAAACTTTCACCATAACAAAAAAAATAGCAAAACCCCAATTTAAATCAGCTCATCACACAAATATGCATATTCACAAATATTACAAAACAAGCTTTTTATCTAAAAAAGTGTACAAAAAATCCTAAATTTTCTACCTTACTATTTTTTTTAAAAGCAAGTTTCCAATAATTCACATTCCAGAAGAAAAAAAAATCAATCTTTTTCTTCCTTTTATTAAACAATAAACGAATCAATTTCAAATTATCAAATAAAATTCCAAATATAAACACAAATTATCTCAAAAAATTAAACAATAAAAAAATCGAAAATTGATACAAAAATATAAATATATAACATGAAATTACACATAAAAATAAATTATAACCTGTTAGCCAGAGAAGTCCTTAAACGAATCCCTTAAAGCCGATCCCAACCTCAAAACGGCATCCGATGAGCCCTGCAATTTTTTTTTGAAAAATAAAACAAAAATCAAACATTTTTTAAATAAAAATAATCAAAACAACAAATCGACCAGAAAAAAACACAAATAAAACATTTTTAAAAAGAAAAATGAAAAACAGAAAATTAAAAGAAGAGATCAGCAACCCTAACCCAAGAATTTTAATGGACCAGATCGCCCGATGAGAGAGGAAAAACCGAAGAGAGAAGAAGCAAGAGAGGGAGAGAGACGTTTCGATTATCTCTTTTTTGGTCTCTGATTTTTTTTTTTTAAAAGCGAGCGTCGTTTCTCTGCCAACGAAGGCTCTTTATTGATTAGGGGTGACGTGTACGCTTCCCATTCGTTGAGCGTGTTACCTTGTGTTTTCCCCTTTTTGTCCCTCGTTTGGACTCTTAATTACAGTTCTAGCATTTTTTGCTCTGGCGATGCTAAAGAGACAACTTTGTGGAGGGTGTAGGAGAAACAATCCAATGGATATTGATGAAAGTGATCATGTATCGACCGGTAGGTGTGGTGTATTACTTATTTGTGTGAATAGAGTTAATTAATGAAGGCTTAATTGTACAAACATTCCCTAAGTTTAGACAAAATTGCACTCATATGCAATCTTTTCATTTATTATATAAACATCCCCTGTAAGATGTTGACTTTTTGTAGACCAAAAGGGAATGACGAAAATACCCTTATATAAAATTATCAATTACCCCATGAGCCAACAACCTTAATTAATGGTTTAATTGCACAAACATACCCTAAGTTTAGACGAAATTGCACTCATATGCAACATTTCCGTTTATTGCACAAACATCCCTTGTAAGACGTTGACTTTTTGTAGACCAAAAGGGAATGACGAAAATACCCTTATATTTTTAATAGGGATTGAACCAACAACCTTAGCCAAGAGCCCAAGCCAGCTGAGCTACTCAAGCTTACTATTATAGAATTGTTGATTTAAATATATATATATATAGTTATATATATATATATATATATATTTTAAGGCTTAATTACACAAAATAATTGAAATATGTTTCTTTCCATAATTTTAACATATTTAAAATAATTCTTTTCCTTCTGTTTTCTTATTTTCTTTTTCTTTTTCATAAATCTATTTTTATATATTATTATTATTAAATATGAATTTATTTAAAATATTATATATATATATGAGTTCATTTTAAATTATATAAATATATTTAAATTATTTTTAAGGCTTAATGGCACAAAATAATTTTATTCTGTTACTTTCCATAATTTTAATAGATTTAAAATGATTTTTTTCCTTTTGTTTTCTTATTTCCTTTTTTATTTTCATTAATATGTTTTTATATATTATTATTAAATGTGAGTTTATAAATTATGGAAAGAAACATATTTAAATTATTTTTTGCAATTAAGACTTAAAATATAATTATATAACTCTCTCTCTCTCTCTCTCTCTCTCTCTCTCTCTCTCTCTCTCTCTCTCTATATATATATATATATATATATATATATATATATGAATCAACAAATCTGTAACAATAAACTTGAGTTTCTCAGCTGGCTTGGGCCCTTGGCTAAGGTTGTTTGTTCAATCCCTATTAAAAGCATTTAATTTCTTAATTAGAGGTCAAAGGTTTTTAGGGGTTGACATGCTATTATAGAGAATAGAGGGACCAGATTATTTAAGGGCAAAGCTTAGGGGGTAATTGCTAATTTCATATAAGGGTATTTTCGTCATTCCCTTTTGATCAACAAAAAGTCAACGTCTTACAAGGGATGTTTGTGCAATAAACGAAAATGTTGCATATGAGTGCAATTTCGTCTAAACTTAGGGGATGTTTGTGCAATTAAGCCATTAATTAAGGATAGTTAAAAATAGACAGAATTTCATATAGATTCTACAGTTTTAGTGATTTGTCACATTTATAAATATCTTTTTAAATTTATCACTTTAGTCTTTACTTTTCCAAAACTCATCACTTTAGTCCATTTGACCAAATATGTGAAAATTGATTATTTTAAAACTTATGAAAGTACATTTTTGCCCTTATTACTATTAAATTTAGCTAAAATGATTATATTAGCTTTATATTAAAATGAAAAATAACAAAATTCTCAATAATAAAATCTTAAATAAATATATTACAAAAAAATCTTAAATAAATAATAATAATAATAAATCCATTAATTTTTTCTTTTTTTGTATTTTTGTTATAATGGATATTTATTTAGCTAAAACGATTATCTTAGCTTTAAATGATTTTTTTCATAATTTTTTTTTGTAATCTATTTATTTAAGATTTTATTAATTTTCATTTTAATTTAAAGCTTAGATAATCATTTTAGCTAAATAAAAATCCTTAATTTTTTCTTTTTTTGTATTTTTGTCATAATGAATATTTATTTAGCTAAAATGATTATCTTAGCTTTAAATGATTTTTTTTCATAATTTTTTTTTTTGTAATCTATTTATTTAAGATTTTATTATTGAGAATTTTATTAATTTTCATTTTAATTTAAAGCTAAGACAATCGTTTTAGCTAAATAAGAATCCATTATGAAAAAAAAATGCAAAATAAGAAAACATTAATGGATTTTTTAATTATTTATTTAAGCTTTTTTTGTAATATATTTATTTAAGATTTTATTATTAAGAATTTTATTGTTTTTCAATTTAATTTAAAGTTAAGATAATCATTTTAGCTAAATTAAATAGTAATAGAGGTAAAAGTGTACTTCACAGCTTTTGAAATAGTTGACTTTCATATATTTGGTCAAATAGACTAAAATGATGAGTTTTGGAAAAAGTAAGGACTAAAGTGATGAATTGTAAAAGACATTTATAAAGGTGACAAATCACCAAAAAAGTAGGATTTATGTGAAATTCTGCCTTAAAAACATAAAACGGCACATTGCATGTAGCCCCCCCCCTGAGGTTATGCAATATTGCACTGAACGGCAACTTTTGCTAAAATTGACACACTTACACATTTGATTGTGTGATCATGCATTACATTTCATTATGTGTAGTGGACAAAATATATGCGGCCCAATTAGACAGTCCAACGACCCAATAAAGTTTATATTAAGCCAAAGACTCATAAGAATAAACTCTTACCATGCCCAAAATGGCCCAAGTAATTAAACTGGCATTGAGCTTGGCCCATTGGACCACTAAAAACACGTGGTCAACAAATATATTGTCAGCAGATTTGAAATTGTAATCAAGTCAGGCGTTACATTGGTTTCAACGCCTGACAAATCCTTCATTGTCCGATTCACCCGAATCAAAACGGACAATTGATTGTCCGTGATCCACTCCCTTATATGAATGAGCAAGACGTTGAAGACCCTCGGTCTTCATTATAAATATGGGACCTCTTCTCACAGAAGAGGATCATGAATTCTTCTGCCTACTCACGTGAAAACTCTATCTCTTTCTTTTTCTCTCTTTCAACTTATCTCAGTTATATCTTACATTTATTGCGGCCCACACCTTTATATTAATAGCAGAGTTGCCACCCAATCGAGATCGACCCAACTGAACATGAAAGTTGATCAATCCAACATAAGGTCAACCCACGTCGAACGAAGGTATCCACCTGGGTTTCGGTTTATCAAATTCATCGTTATCTAACATCGACCCAACCTTCATTCGATCAACGACTCGACGAGACCCTAGGGAATCCATCGATCGATATCATCGATATCCATAATATATCACATAACGTCGATTCAGCTCTACCGTCTCGAGAATCTAGCCACACGGTTTGTAACTTTGATTTCAACAGCTATTTCGATCGTCAAACATATCTGACTCGAGCGTCGGAGAGTCTCCGTAAAGGAATAACCCCTCCTATGGTATGCCACCGTTTTTTTCTTTTGTCTTACAGGTTGTCAGTGCCCACCTCAACGATCAAGAATTAATTGTCATGTTTTTCCTCCAGGAGGTCTTACAGGTTGAAGTAGCTGGCAATCCGACTCTGATAGATTGCTACCTTTTATGCAGCCTTGTCTTGTTTTTCCTCTAGGAGGTCTAGGTTTGCCTTTAGCTTATCTTTGTTGCCCTCTGGTTCAAATTGCTGAACTCGGAATGAGGTAAGTTTATGCTCGATTGGAAGGACAGCTTCTACCCCGAAAGCTAATGAGTATGGGGTTTCTCCAGTAGTAGTCCTTTTAGTGGTACGATATGCCCATAACACATCTAGGAGCTCTTCCGCCCATATACCCTTCTTCTGTTGTAGTTTTCTCTTCAGAAGTCTCTTGATGGTCTTGTTTGTGGTTTCTACCAGGCTGTTAGTCTGAGGATGTGCTAATGATGTGAAACGAAGCTCGATTCCCAGGTTCTCACAGAAATCTCAAAATCTAGCATTGTCAAATTGTTTACCCAGATCTGTGATAATGACCATCGGGGTACCGAACCGGCATACCACATTCTTGTGTGATGAATCCAGTTGTGTTTGCCTCTGTGATCTTGGAGAGGGGTTCTGCTTCCACCCACTTGGTAAAATAGTCAATGGGTCACTATAGCGTGTTTTTGTTGACCAGGCGCTGTCGGGAGTGGTTCGATCAGATCTACTCCCCAGAAAGCAAATGGATATGGCAAGCCTATAGAGGATAGGCGTTCTGGTGAAAGATGATTCAAATTGGCCATCTTTTGGCATGGCACACAAGATCGCACGAACTGTCTTGCATCGTGGTGCAAAGTTGGCCAGTAATATCCCATACGAAGTACCTGGTAAGCTAGCGCTTCCCCTCTGGTGTGATTTCCACGATAATTGCCCGACATATGATAGGCCACCTCAAAACGTAAGTACACAACGAACACAAGTCCAAGATTATACACTGAGTATTGAACTATCGGAGGGGGTGAACGTCCTAAGAGGTATGGGAAACTCGGTCAAGTGGCCACCCAAGATGACCTCAACTCCTGAGTACATAGATTCAAATAGATGGTGCAAATTTCACGGAGATCATGGGCATCAAATAGAAGAATGTATCGCCCTGAAACTCGAAGTAGCAGAACTGTTGAAGCAAGAACGACTGAATGAATTCCTGACCTACAAAGGGAAATCAACTTTAGCGCAGCGAGACGAGCAACAGAAGTGTAAATGGAAAGACTCTCCACCAGAACCACCGCATGCTGAATGAATTGTCAATTTCATATCCGGAGAATCTGAGGTAAGTGAAGATCTCAGGGTCAGGCGCTGATGAGCATATTGAACTATCCATGTGGCTGAGAGCCCTCATAGCCCAGCTTTTAGTGAAATTTCTCGGTATGATACATCGTTGTGGTTAGCAGACTGTGAAATCTGTGTTGGATTATCACACTCTGCAGCCAGAAAACACACTCGACATGTATCTAACTCAGAGGTGAGACTTTTCCATAAAAACGACCCCTTGGTGGACATGGTTATTTCATTTAGCACAACAAATAGTTCCAATTTGTTTTCACCTTACCACGATGCACTAGTTATTTCTTTGTATATAGCCAATTGTCTGATCAAGCGCTACTTGGTCAACAAGGCAGTTCCACTAACATTCTTTTTATAAGTGCGCTAACAGAAATGCAGATCGTCGAATCAGGAATCACCCGTCATTCGACTGCACAGGTAGGGTTTATCCGTGAAGCTAAGAGCACGGTAAGAGAAATCATCCTTTCAGTGTATGCAGAAGGGGTGAATATACAAATAAAACTCCTGGTGCTCAACTATCCGTCTGCATATAATGTGATCGTGGGAGGACCTTAGATCCATGAGCTTCTAGAGGTTCCTTCAACCCATCATCAGACAATATACTTCTGAACGAAGTGAGGAGTTCGAGAAATTAAAGAGGAACAGAAGACCTCAAGGGAATGTTACGAGATGTGCTTATTATAGCAACTACATAAACCTGGCCTAGAGCTCGACCCCGATAAACCCTAAATAGAAGAGCTTGATGAAGTACATATTCATCCCAATGTCCTGGAGTACAAGGTTCAAATAGGTTCAAGGCTCGATCCTACAATCATGGAAAAGCTGATCAACTTCTTGAAAGAGCACCACGACACCTTTGAAGAGAATGTGCAGATATGGTCGAAATCGACCCCGAGGTCATGGTTCATCGACTACAGGTTGATCTTGACCATCGACTAGTGAAGCAGAAGAGACAAAAGTTCACTCCTGAGCGAAACAGAGTGATCAATGAAGAAGCCTAGAAGTTGATCGATATCGGATCAGTAAGAGAGTTCAACTATCCCGACTGGTTGGCAAACGTGATCATGATAAAAAGAAGAATGGAAAATGGATGGTCTGCATCGACTTCACCGACCTAAACAAAGCCTGTCTGAATGATTTATTCCCGCTCCCACACATTGATATGTTGGTCGACGCCACCACGGGACACGAACTGCTAAGCTTCATATACGCCTTATCAAGCTACAACTAGATTCTTATGCACCCAGATGATTAGGAGAAGACATCTTTCATAACAGAGCGAGGTATATTTTGCTATAAGGTAATGCCTTTTGGCCTAAAATATACAGGAGCGACATATCAGAGGCTAGTGAACAAGATGTTCGCGAAATGTTCGGAGACACAATGGAAGTCTACATCGATTATATGTTGGTCAAGTCACTCGTGGCAGATCAGCACCTCGAACACTTGAGGCAATCCTTCAAAGTACTCGATAGGTATAACATAAAACTTAATCCAATTAAATGTGCATTTGGTGTCTCTTCAGGGAACTTTCTAGGCTACCTCGTCACCCACAGAGGGATCGAGGCAAGCCATCAACAAATTCAATCCATCATGGGGATTGAGTCCCCTAAATGCGTCAAGGACGTATAAAAATTGACAGGTCGTATCACAGACCTGGGACAATTCATATCCCGATTCTCGGAGAGGTGCCACAGTTTCTTCGAAACCATGAAGAAGAACAGGGAGTTCGAGTGGACAGAAGAATGTGAGAAAGCCTTGCAGGAGATAAAAGTCTACCTCATCTCCTTACCCTTGTTATCAAAACCAATCGATAGGGAGAACTTTTACTTATATCCGGCAGTGTCAAACACATCAGTGAGCTTAGTGTTAGTTAGGGAAGAAAATGGCAGACATCTACAAGTTTATTATGTCAGAATGTCCTTGCTCGATGTCGAAACACTTTACAGTCAGCTGGAGAAGTTGGCGCTTGTACTCGTGGTTGCTGCTAGAAAACTTTGACCATACTTCCAATGTCATCTGATAGTCGTACTCATAACGTATCCACTCAAGAACATTCTCCATAAACCCAAACTATCAGGTCGCCTGACCAAATGGGTAATCGAACTCAGCAAGCATGACATCTCTTATCGACCAATAACCGCAATTAATGCCCAGGTATTAGCTAATTTAATAAATGATTTTTTCTCATAATTTTTTGGAACAGGTTAAGAAAAAAGCAATAAATATGGTTGATGACCCGGCCCTGGGAACGTGGGAGTTTTCAGTTGATGGCTCAAGCAACGTCAGAGGGAGCAGACTTGGTGTTGTCCTTCGATCCCCAGAAGGATTCATAATCAAGCAAGCCATAAGCCATGGTTTCAAGGCAACTAACAACAAGGCCGAGTACGAGGCTCTTATCGCTGGGCTTACCTTGGCAAGGAGCTTGGCCATAAAGCGAATCAAGGTCAGTAGCGATTCAAAACTGATCGCATGACAAATGCAAGGTTCATACGAAGCAAGAGACCTTAAAATGACTGCCTACCTTGATCTGGCTCGAGAACTGAAGTCTAGATTCAAAGGGTTCGATATCGAGCAAATCCCACGAGTGAAAAATGCTCAAGTAGACTGCCTAGCCAAAGTTGGCTCGACGATGCGAGCGACCGCAAGCAGGATAATCCCAACGGTTTATTTGTAATGGCCAACAGTATGGAAGGACAAATCGTAACTTGAAGTATCATTGATCAATTCGGATCCTAACTGGATGACCCCCATCGTCGACTTCATCGAATGAGATAAGCTCCCAGCAGACCGAAACGAAGCCAGGAAAGTATGAGCTATAGCGGCCAAATTTTGTATAATAAGGGGTGATTTATACAAATGCTCTTTTACATGCCCCATATATCTTATGTGTAAAGCCTTCAGAGGCGAAATCAGTGTTAATCGAGCTGCATGCGGAAAAATGCGGGAACCACTCCGGATCGAAAAGTTTAGCTCACCGTATAATAAAATATCCTCACCATCGCAGGTTGTCAATTACAAATTGCTCACGAGCCTTGTAGACACCACTTAGTGTTGGAATATCTTGTTTAACCTTAATGCATGTCGAATCACAACAATAGTCTGGCATTCAAAGACTTCATGGTTTAAGGCTTTAAGTTCAAGTCCACTATACTCATCGAGCAAACTTGCCCTAGGTGGTTAAGGCACGCGAAGTCTGGTCTATCCTTTGGGCTCGATCGAGCACTATTGTATTATGACGCTCTATGTCGAGCAATTTGCTTCTGATTCAGCTATTAATTGTCAAAATATTATGTCGAGTCATGGGAATTGTAAACATCATTTGCGAATTAAAAAAAATTAGTTTTGAATCCATTGAATGAAAGCTTTACTCGATCCTCAAACACTTTTTTAGTTGATTATAAATTGGAAACATAAAGATATAATGTTCATCCAGTGCATGTTAAATAAATGAAAAATTATTCATAACACATGTATATTACAAAACTATAAAATGGAGCAAATATATCATCTACCCTTTTGATCAAAATGAGTTATAAAAAGAAAGAAATTTAGCTATCTTGTTTGTCTTGATCTTGACGAGCGCCTTCCAAGTCGTCCCCATGCATTGCTCCCAACATCTTCCTCCTCCAGCTCAACATCTGCCCCGCCATCTTTGTCCTCCTCCTCGTTATTGTCCGTATCGAGCGCTTTAAGCTCCTTCCACTGCTCCCACACCTCGACATCCTTATCAGGATTCCAAGAGTCTATATGACCCAACCAGTATTGCTGTATGAGATCGCCCATAGTTTGGATAACGGCTTCATCAACAGCCTTATCGAGTCTCTCCAACGCATTCGCAAGCGTCGCTTCAGTATGGGACAACTTATCTTGACTCGATTTCAAAGAAGCTCATGGTTGAGCAGCCTCCTCTTCAAGCCCAATGACTTTGCCAGTCGTTTCCTAGTCGAGCCATGACAACACTAGATTCTGGCCATTTTTCCTATGTTTCTTGTTCGATTCTCTGGAAAAATAGAGTGTTTAATGGCTCGAATGAGGTTATTGCAGGTTATCCTGTGTATCAGGGGCATTTCTGATAGAAGAGAAGAAATTTGGGCTTAAAGTGCAATTTTAAGGACTTGGAGCCTTGTTGTAGAAGTATCTCGGGGAGCGTCGTCCGAGAAGGTCGCGACCTAGTTAGTGGCAGGAACTCTCACGGTCTAGTTACCGTCTTGCGTGACCACGGTGTTTCCCCAAGCAAGATCGCGACCATCCAAGCCAACTTGTGTCACAGTTGAAGTGTTGTTTTAAAAGGCCACAACACTTTTAGCTACAGGAACTATCGCGTCTAAAGTGTCGTTGCTATAAGTCTCTAATTCTGGGCGTGGAGTGGAAGATGAAGCATTGTCGCGGTCGATCTGCCGTCATGGCAACCCGTGATACTGTGGATCATGATAGCATGCCGGCGCGACTTTCTAGTTTGATTGTTGCCTTATTTGGTCTCCATATAAATACCCCTCTTAATTTTATGTCAGTTGGCATCAGCCACATGAGAATTTCAAACCCAACAACTTTTCATACAATTTCATCATCCCTTTTACATAATCCTCGTTTTATCCATCATCCATCTATCCTTGGAAGATTTGGAAGCAAGAAGAAGAAGAATACCAAGTCTAGGGGGCTCACATGACCAATATGGGTTTCCTCTACAACCTTTCTATGCTCTTATTTCCTCTATTGATGTGTAACTAATCATTTAGCTAGGGGATTGATGTAACCATTTAGACTACTCTATGTAATTAATTAGTCTACTATTCTTAATTCAATTCGATTTTAGTCTTAATTATTGCATTAATTGCTCTAATCTTTTTACTCATGTTTTGTTGTGACCATAATGGATATGAGTGTGTGAGTTAGTTTATGTAGGAGGTTGGGGTTTAGATGTGGATGACCATTCCATTTGAACTAATACCATAAGCTTAGTAATTGAGAAAGTTGATGTATGCATGACCATGCTATGTTAACTTGGCTTAGAGTTTATGTTAAATAGAGGTTTTGACCATTGCTTATTACATGATCATGTGTGAATAGTGGAAACGACTAAGAACTTAATGGATTTATCTTAAACAAACCCTAAAATTGGATTAAAGTGCTTAACAAGACTAAGAGATTGTATTGAGTGGTCCGATAAAGGTTGCATCGATTCCCTAGTGTTTTCTCCCATATATCCATCCTTGTGTGTGTTGTTGTGTTTAATTTAGTTAATTTACAAGTAGCAAGTTAGTTTAATCAATTGTTTCCATCAAACCAAGCATTATACAATTTAATTTTTTTGCACTTAGAGTAGATTTTATTTAGGATTAATTAGCATTCAGCCAATAGAATCACCGATCCCAGTGAACCAACTTTCTTTTAAATTGAATAGAAGATTTTTACTACATCAATTTTGGCACCACTGCTGGGGATCGGCATACATTTCATTAGTTGACTCTAGTTAATTCGGATTAAGTAGTGTGTGTCATTTACCTTTTTAGTTTTATTTAGTTTTAATGTCTTTTTACTTCGTTGGTAGTTTATTTTTGGTGTTTCAGGTTTACAGGTGCATGCACGGATGCCGTTCGCTTGGAGGGAATTTTTTCCCGGCTAACGACTACATCAACTGTGTAGGCCAGCTTGCTAGACAATTTGAAGGGTTAGATATCTTCGTGGACTTAGTTAGTACATCCACTCCGAAAATGGCTGAACACGTTGACTGAGACGAGCAAGGTGAACACATGAGTCCACTGGGTTCTCCAACACGTGCTCTAGATGAAGGCATAATAGCAATGAGAGAGTCCGGTCAACCGATGATTGAGAGTCAGCCCTCACCAATTATGTTGAATGTTGTGGCAATAAGTTATGAGTTGAAGGGTTTTCATTTGAACATGCTTCCAGCTTTCCACGGCCTCCAAAATGAAGATTGTTTGCAATTTATGAAAGATTATCAGTACATCTTAGAGACATTCCAAATAGGCCGACTCATGGAGGAGTAATTGAAAATGAGGTGTTTTCAGTATTACATGAAGGAAAGAGCCAAGGTTTGGTTCACATCCTTGAAGGCGGGGTCTTTAAGATCTTGGGATGAGGTGTGCCAAGCCTTCTTTAATAGATTCTTCCTAGCAACAAAGACAAAAAACATCAGGATATAAATAGCTAGTTTCACCTAAGAGGATAATGAACCCTTCCATGAGGCATGAGGGAGATATAAAATGTTTTTGGAACAATGCCCCCCTCACATGGTGACTGAAGAGTACAAGGTATGTATCTTCTATGACGGGTTGACGACATTCTAATCGCTCTAGGTTTGTATACGTTTTGAGCATCTAATTCATCCCTTTTTGTGTCCGTTTTTAGAACATTTTTGTCTTTTAATTATCTCTTGGAGTCATTTGCAGGTATTTTTGTTATTCAGGAGCAATTTAGGACTTAATGAAGAATATGAAAGAAAACGAAGTTAGAATTGCATTTTTGGAGCAATCTGCGAGTTCCACCTCGTAGAATCAAGTTGCAGATCAAGTCCAGAAGACTCTGCCAATTCCAGATGTGACATTGGCCTAGCAGAACACATTTGCGAGTTAATACTGTGAGTTACAACTCGCAGACCAAGGCAGAAGATCAGAGGCAGAGGTCACTGCGAGAAGCAACTACGAGTTAGATCTAGCATGAGGAGGTAACAGCCAAACCAGATATTTTTCTACGAGATCCATATAGCGAGTTCTTTTTAGCAGTTTAGTTCCAGAAAAGATTACGACACATGACTGCGAGTTCGACCTCGCAGAAGAATCTAGCAGTTTAGTTCCAGAAAAGACTGCAACATAAGATTATGAGTTACACCTCGCAGAAGCACCCCGCAGATCAGCACCAGAAGATACTGCGAGCAGAGACTGCTAGATCTAAGTCGTAGATTAAAGTAGCAATTCAAATACATATGAAGATCTGCGAGTTACAACCAACAGAATGAAATGGCAAATCATGAGCCGACTTAACTGCGACTTGACACTGCGAGATCCAAGTCGCAGATTATGGTCGTAGAACCCATTCCACGTCATCTTGCAAGTGGATCTCATCCAAAACTTTTCCCCACTATATAAAGACACTTATCTTTCCAGAAAAAAAGTGTGTGATCTTTTTAGCTAAAGTCAGAAACACCCTTTTCACAATCATTTTTACTTTGATCTTGTACTTTAGATTAAACACTTTAGATTTCATAATATAGAGTTAGAATCTTCTATTTGGTGGTAAGTTAGATCTACTATTTGACAATCAAGCAAGTTTTTGTTGAGCAAGCTAGAGGGGAGCATCAAGAGCACCATGAGCTTTCTTTATATTTCTCTTTACTTTACTTGTATTTATTTGATAATGAGTGGCTAAATCCTTTTTGTTGAGGATTTGATGATTTTATATATGTGAACACTCTTAGTAACGATCTATTCTATCTTTTTATCTATTTAAGTTTGCACTTATGTTTCAAAGAATTGCATGTTGATTGTTGGGTATGAACTTTACTTAGCATCTAAGCATGAATTGTGTGCATGAATAGTGGATCTATCTATTGATTGACTAATCTTGAGTAGGTTACACTTGAAACATAGATCCTTAATTGATAGAAATTAGGTTGTGAACTGTGTTATTAACATTTGCACCATCATCTCCTCACCATGTTTTTTTACAAGCAATATCTCTTTACTTTACCATAATCTTTAGTGAAATATGCTAGATTAATCACCAATAGAACTCACTAGGTTTCTCTGTGGGATCAATACCCTTACTTGTGTCCGCTATACTCGACATCGATTCGTACACTTGCAAATGGTTAATTAGACTTGCGCACTCCTTTTCATTTCATTTAGTTCTTAGAGCACCATTAGGTTAGAGGTATGCTCGGAGTGCGACAAAAATCTTAGCGCCGCTACCGGGGATACTTCTGTAGCATTTGTTTTAGCATAATTCATCATTTTAGTTTTAGAGTTAATCAACTTGTTACTCAGATCTTTGATCAGTTTTAATTGTCAATGTTCAGGATATCATTTGAAATGACAAGTCGGGATATGTCACCGGATCTATCACGGGATAGAGAACGACATGTGTCACTAGACATGACGCCGGTTTGGTTCTGGTTTGGAACCGGCGATTCCGGTTCCGAGAGGACTGAAACCAGAATCGGAACATGAACCTCCCTTGGGAGGTTCTGATTCCGGTTCAGCGGTTTCGGTTCCAGTTTCTTTTTTTTTAATTTAATTTAATCTTATTTCATAAAAACATTAGCCATGTAAAATTGTAATTTGTAAATGTATTTTATTGGGTCACCCGTAAAATAAAATAAAATAATTGCATTTTATTAGGATTTTTAAAAATTTTAAAAATATTAAAAAAAATAATGTGGGAACCGTCCCAGTTTGAACCGGAACCGAACTGCCGATTCCAGTCTTGTTCGAACCGAGCGGTTCCTCCAAAAAGAGAACCGGAAACGGAACCGCCCCGGTACCGGTTCCGGTTTTGCTCTGGCGGTTTCGGTTCCGGTTCGGTTCAACTGTTTGAACCGAACCGATGTCATGTCTATGTGTCACCGGTCAGATCAAAGGATAGTGAACATTGTAGGTATATGAAGGATTATTCCTTGCCAAGATTCGGAGCACACCCTTCGGCAATATTAAATACGGCACAAAAGAATTATGAATTGAAGAATCAACATTATAATACTTTTCTCAGTTACTATGGAAAGACAGGAGAGGATGCTCTTCAGTTTATGAAAGAGTATTATAATGTGATGACAACCATTCGTCTATGAGCGTTGGTCAGATAATCAACTCAGGATGCGATGTTTCTCATATTGCATGAAGGATCAGGCAAATCAGTGGCTTATGGCCCTATCATCTGAATCGCTCAAAACATGGGATGAGGTGGAGTGAAAATTCTTCGATAAATACTTTTCGGCGTGGAAGACCAAGGAGATCTGAGGAAAAGTTGCTACATTCGTAGAGAAGGACGGAGAACCTTTTCACGAGGCATACGAGAGATTCAAATTACTCATATCTCAATGCCCTCACCATGAGTTCACACTAGTCAGTCGAGTTTAGTCATTTTATGATTGACTTCTAGGGCTCACCCAAGCGATAGTTGACAATGCTTGCGGGGAAGCTATTAGAGAAAAGACAGCAAAAGAAGTCATGGAAAGATATGAAATGTTGGGACAAAACTCCAAGCAACATAGTTTGAGAGGGCAAGAAAAAGAAGGAAAGAGGCATTCAGAATTGGCCTCGCAGTTAGATAACCTAACAAAGGAGATGAGGGGATTGGCTAGCAAATCTGAGAAATAACAAGCACAAGCCGTGATATGTCAAGTGTGCGGGGCAAAATGGACATTGTGCGAACATGTGCCCCAGTCAAGGTTTAGCACCTTAAGAGGAGGAAGCACAAGCATTCTACCAATACAATCAGAATCGTCAACGGAATAACCCAAACAGAAATAATTACAATCCTAATTGGAGAAATAATCAATGGGGTGGTAATTACAATCGGGGGCAATTCCAAGGAGGAAATCAACAATATGGAAATAATCAGAACTACCAAGGGTACTGAGGAAACCAATAACGGTAGCAGAAAAATGCCAAATCAAGCTAGAACAATCAACCGGTTCAAGTCTACAATCTGGAGGAAGACTAGAGGATAGTTGGCTTGGAGGCCTCCATTAAGAAGATGTCTTTGCAATTGTCTCAATTGCAAGAAAATTCCAAACGTCAAGATAAGGGGAAAACGCTTAGCAACCACACAGAAATAATAAACATGGTGATCGTGATAAGAGACAAGAAACCTTAAGCAAAAGGGGTCGCAATGGGAAAGGTGCAACCAAGCCTTCATAAAGCAAAGAACCCTTAGAAACCTCCAAATTCCCAAACTAAGACAAACCAAAGATGAGTGAGGTAGTTAGCAAGATGGAGCATGAATTAGGACCCAACCACAAAGAGTGTCTTGGAAGCAATATTAATGCGGTAATTCAGAAAGGCCTCCCACCAAAGCGGAAGGATCTCAGAAGTTTCACTGTCTATATATCAGTTGGGGGCACTTTAAGAGAGAAAGCTATGTTGGACTTGGGATCGGGTATCAACTTAATGCCTTCCTCAGTCTATAAACGGTTGAAGCTGGGAGAGCTCAGGCATACCTCCGTGTCTTTAGTGTTGGCGGATCAATCTTCACGACACCAGCTCGGGATTCTTGAAGATGTGCTCCTATAAAGGGACAAGCTAATCATCCATACTGATTTCGTTGTCCTTGATGTTGGAGAGAAATATGCTAGTAAAGAAAAGCTGATACTTTTAGGAAGGCCATTCATGGCCACGGCAAGAACAACAGTTGATGTGCATCATGAGAAGCTAACCATGATAGCTTTGGGAGAGGTAGTGGAGTTTGACGGATTTTCGAGGAAGGAAGAAAATGTGTTGAACACTTGTTTCAACCTAACAACCAAGGAAACCAAGGTAACAACCGAAGAACTGATGGATGATTTTGAAGATTTCTTTCAAGCATTTCAAGATGAAGTAAGGATGCTTGAAGAAGAGAAGAAGGCCAAACTAGAGATGGACCTCATCAAAGAAGATGAGAAGCTAGTTGGGGTATATATCAACCCTGCTTTGATGATTGATACACTTGAAAAAGAGAGGGATGAAGCCCTCAAGAAAGGTGAAGAATTGACAGGGATTGCTGAGAGTCAAGAGAAAGAGTTCATTATGAAGATGAGAAAGATGCTTATGGAGATAAAGAGGAAAGATAAGGAGAATCAAGCTCTTAAGGATGCCTTAGCAGTGAAAGAGAACGTATTCAAGGTCACTAATAGTGCTGGCAAAATGGACCGGGCTTCCGTGGACTGCCCGGACCAGCCCGTTTTTTTCACGGGCCTGGGCCGGCCCAGCCTACTAAAGAAATGGGCCAGGCCCAAGCCCGTTTCCCTGGTGGCCTAGGCCGTGCCCCTATTTGGAAAATACTGGGCCGGGCCCGGTAAGGCCTACAAAACCGGTGGCCCAAAAAAAATTTGAATTTTTTTAAAAAATTTGAATTGAGGGGTGGCTTTTGTAATTAGCCAGATGACTGTTGATGACCACTAGGGGAAAAAATATTCAAAACTTTTAAAAATTACATTTTTTAAAATCTTTTATAATTTTTTCCAATTATACCCTTACCTAACTGTTTCCTATAAATACCCCATCACCCTCACCTCATTCTCTACATTTTATCTACTTCCCTACTCTCTTATTCTCTCTATTCTCTACAATCTCCAACATCTCTCACTTACTCTTTCAACTATTTTTAAATTTATTTTATTTATTTAATATATTATTTATATACTATATACTATAATACTAATATACTATACACCATACTTTATATATTATATATTTACGTACCTCTCAGCTCCCACTCTCTAGTCTCTACATATTCTAAGGCTCTTACTCTAAGGTATTGTCTTGTTTATTTTTTTTAATTAACTTTCATTTGTTATTTAATTATTAAGTATTTTTAATTGTATATGTGATTCTGTGACATTTAATCATTTATTTAATTATAATCTTAGGAAAATGAATCCTGAACACTTCGACCTGAACCCTAACGACTATATACCGGATGAGGAAATCATCCGATTATATGGTGACTTCCATATCGATACCGATCCCGATCCCCATAGTACTACAGGTGCAGGACCTTCGTCCTCAGCACAAAATTCGAGTAAGAAGAGGAAGAAGAAGAAATCGATGGTGTGGGATTGCTTTGAAGTCATACTGGTAAAGAATACAGCTGGTATTGAAGTTGATCATGCCCAATGTAAGTATTGTCAATCTGTACTCACTAGTTCAAGTAAGAGAACTAGTCATCTCAAGAGACATAGAGATAAATGCATGGCTTCCCATGGGCAAGTCGATACAACTCGACAAACCCAACTGCAACGGAACCCAAATGGTTCTGTGAGTACATGGCATTATGACCCCAACCGGGTCAGAGATCAGGCGGTGTTGTACTGTGCTGCAACTGACCAACCCATAGGTTTTCAAGATAACCCCCATTTTCAATATTTTATTAATAATGCTTTAACCCCCAATATGTTCCTGTTTCTAGAAACACAATTAGGAGCGATTTGATTAGTACTTTTCAAAAACGTAGGACTGAATTGATTTATGAATTGCAAAACATTTCTTTTTCAATTGCATTAACGTCCGACATCTGGAGCGGACGTTCAAAACAAGATTATTTATGTGTCACTGGATACTATGTAGACACTGAATGGATTTTACAAAAAAAGCTGGTTTTCGTGTCATGGATTATTCACACACTGCACAAAATATTCATGATGTTATTATGTCTGTTATACAAGATTATGTCATTCAAAACCTCATCTTGTCAATTACTTTGGATAATGCATCTGCTAACTCCAAAGCTATAGAACTTTTCATTAATTCTAGAATCCCTAATACTACGGGAAAATTTTTCCACGCCCGTTGTGCATGTCACATTATAAACTTGATTGTAAAATTAGGTTTAAAGCAGGTGGAAAGTCGAATCGACAATATTAGGGGGGCTTTGGGTTGGATTATGGCATCTAACCAAAGAATTGGTGAGTTTGCCAGATATTGTACAACAAAGGACATAATACCCCGTAAATTCCAAACAGATATGCCGGTAAGGTGGAACTCAACATATTTAATGTTGAAATCTGCTTTACCATATGCTGAATTGATTACTAGATTTTATAAACTGAACACCGCCAACGACACTAGACGTGAAAAACTCACGGATGGTGATTGGTATGTGGCCACTATTTTTGTTGAATTTTTAAAAGTTTTTTATGATGCTACTATAGAACCTTTCGGGGTTTATTACCCCACCTCTCCTCTTACAATTCTTAAAATTTATGACATAGCTGATGTACTTAGACAATATAGTGAAAATGTGATGGTAGCTTCCGCTGTTGTTGCTATGCAAAAAAAAATTGAAAAATATTGAGGGAAAATTCCTCTTTTGTATGCCCTTGGTATTATTGTAGATCCTAGGTTCAGATTTAATTCTTTAGAAGTTTTTTCTAAAGAATTGGGTGAGGCTCTAGGTTTAAGTGAAACGGATGTTGCTGAACATCTTAGTACACTGAAATCCAAAATGTTCGAGATTTTTTCTATTTATGAGAACAGGTGCGGAACCGGCGCCTCCTCAGCAACAATCCCAACAACAATTGAAGCTCATGAGGATTTTTTTAACAAGGCCACAACTTCTCGCGCTTCAGGTCCAAGAAGTTCAAGTCAAAGTCAAAGTCAAGGTCAACGACAACACGTGGAGCTGAACAGATATCTGACTACTGAGTACTCCATCACGGAGAACGATGACTTCACAACCAACGATCTTCTAAAATGGTGGCGCGGCAAGAGAAATAGCTTCCCCATTCTATCGAGATTAGCATGTGACGTCCTTGCTATCCCTGTTTCAACAATTTCATCGGAGCAGGTGTTTAGCACGGTCAGACGAATACTAGAAGAAAGAAGATGTTCATTGGCCCATGATGCGGTGGAAGCTTTGACATGCCTTAAGGATTGGAAAAATGCAAGATTCAGATGCAACATCAACCAGATACCGAAGAACTCATGGATGACTTCTCCAACATGACCATCGAAGAGAGTTCTGGTAGCAACCAGCCGACGAGCTAATGTAATTGTAAATACTTAATTTTTTTTTCCCGATTGCACTCTTTTTCCCTTACCAAGGTTTTATCCCATTGGGTATTTCTTGATAAGGTTTTTAAAGAGGCAATCATGATTTGTAATTTTTACATTTCAGTATCTCACCACAAATTTAATACGAAATTACAAAAATATTATTCATCGAAAACTAATTAAGTGTTGTATGAAATGAATAATATTATATTTCATATTAAAATTATTATATTAATTACTCAAAATTATTACAATGTATAAAAAATAATATTGTGTTTAAAAAAAAATTCGAAGTCCGACGGGCCTTTAACGGGCCGGTCAGTTACAGGCCAGTTAGAGCCTTAACGGGCCGGCCCGTTAGAGCCTTAACGGGCCGGCCCGTTACAGGCCTGGCCCAAGCCCGGCCCAGCCTGCCCCTACACGGGCCTTGGATCCAGGCCGGACCCTATTTTTTATCTAACAGGCCGGCCCGGCTCGGCCAGTTTTCCATGACGGTCTTAATGGGCCCGGGCCTAATGGGCCGGACCAGCCCATTTTGCCACCATTAGTCTCTAAAGTCAAGGAATGTGATTTGATAATGGAACTCAAGCACGCTGAGTATGCCATTGAAGTCTTGATGAAAGAGACAACAAGGGAGAAAGAAGGATCCACCTCAAGGTCCACCAAAGTAAGCCACGAAGGAACTTGCCCACGGACAATGAAAGGTAATATTCCATTCTTCCCTCATAAATGCTATTTTTGTTATGTTAAGGGTCATAAAAAGACCCAATGCAATGAGTTCATTAAAAGGCGCAAAAATAGGCATAAAAATGTTATGGGAAACCAAATGAGGGTCACTCAGAATTGGATCCGAAAGGATAATAGTGACCAAACCAAAAGTACTTGTTTAGATGAACCAAAATCAACACCCATGCCAAAGGTATTCATCTTGAAAAAAAGGGAAACCCTTGATTTGTCTCCTCACCCCACAGTTAGTCATCATGGTAGCACAAGTGGAGTTACTCCACCATTGTTTGCATGAACCTTTTGACTGATTCTGTTTTTGTGCAGAAAAGAAGTCGCTCGTCAAGAAAGCGCAATTTTGGGAAGAACGAGTATAACTCGGCGTTTAATGGCTGGTATGGCCATGGTTATTGCAAATATTTTGTTTATGCAGGTTAGAAAGCAAGATAGGTAGAAGAAGTTATAAATTAAAGGAAAAGACCAAGTCTGCGAGCTTAGTCTGCGAGTTCTACCTTGCAGGTTAACATCGCAGAACTTTCTTAAGGGTTTTTATGAGTGAAGATTGCGAGCACAAAGTCGCAGTGTGAAAAAGTCAAGTAGTAGCATCTCATGATGTGCATCTGCAAATTAGAATTGCGATCACAAAGTCGTAGTGGACGATCCTGCTAGATGGAACTACGAGTAGGAGCTCGAAGAGAAAGGATCAGAAATCGTAACACATTCTGAAAGAGTTTTTGCAGGTTATCTCTACGAGACGGAATTCGTAACTTTAGAATCTGAAGTCGTAGAATCACATCTGCGAATCAAATCTGTTAGTCAAAAGTAGCATATTTTCTTGGGATTCTTCTGCCAATAGACGCTGTGAGTGCGAACTAGTAGTATGAAGTCGCAGAGCTTTCTAGACAAGATCTGCGAGATGAGACTGCGAGTAATTGGTCGTAGTTAATCCCCAGCACAGTTTCCAAGATGAGATAAGGTGAGATCTGATGCCACGTCAGCTTATGCGAGATGAAACTGCTAGTTCTAACTCGCAAATTTACAAAATATCTCCTTAAAATGAGGGACCGACTCATTTCCACTATAATCCAAATCTGGTATTCCTTTCTCTTTTGTTTCTCAAAAATATCTTATAGCTCTTATCCAAGGTAACTCTATAACTCAATCTTTTTTCCCTTTAGTCTTCATCAAATAACTTCCTTTATCATTTTAAATATTTCATTTTATTCATAAACAAAGTTTAGGATGTTGATTCTTTAGAAGATATTATGCCATTTAAAAATTTTCGTGAGAAGAGAAAGATGATTAAGAGAAGTAAGAGTTTAAGCATGGTGATAACAATTATGATTAACTCTTGTGTGTTTTAAAACCTGTGCTAGTAACTTATCTTGATCATATTAGTTTATAGTTATACAAATTTAGTTGTCTATGAACTCTCTTGACTTTAATTTTTTTTCAATAGTAGGAAAATGGAAGATTTCGAAGAAGAAGAGATGTCCGATTCTGAACAACTTTGCTACATGGGCGCATTTGATATCAATGAGATAATCACAGAAAGAGATCCCGATGATGATTGGATTGAGACTCTAGTATGGGCTAGTGGTTCAAATACACTAAAAGAAATCAATGAAGAGATTTTTATCAAAGGATCAAATCTGAGCTCTAGTTTCACTCCAAGGATAGAATTGAAACCTCTACCGTCTACATTGAAGTATGTTTTCTTAATGAGAAGGAGTCACTACCAGTAATTGTAGCATCAGACTTAAGTCCACTAGAGGAGGCATAACTCATTGAAGTTTTAAGGCCTTTCAAGGGAGCAATCATATAGAGTTTGGATGATCTAATGGCAATAAGTCCAACCACTTGCATGCATAAGATTCGTCTTGAGGAAGGATCCAAACGGTCAATCGAAGCTCAATGAAGGTTAAACCCTATCATGAAGGAAGTGGTCAAGAAAGAAGTTCTCAAGCTGTTGGAGAATAATATCATCTATCCAATTTCAGATAGTAAATGGATTAGTTCGATTCATGTGGTGCCGAAGAAATCCAAAATTACGGTTGTGAGGAATAAGGACAATGAGTTGGTGCCTCAGAGAACTCAAACCAGGTGGAGAGTTTGCATAGATTACCGGAAGCTTAACAATGCCATTCGAAAAGACATTACCCTTTACCTTTTATGGATCAGATGTGGGAGTGCCTTGCGAGACATAGCCATTATTGTTTCTTGGACGGATACTCTGGATACAATCAAATAGCAATCGATTTGGAAGATTAGGAGAAGACTACTTTCACATGCCCATTCGGGACATTTGCTTATCGACATATGCCTTTTGGTTTGTGTAATGCACCCGGAACTTTTCAACGATGTATGACGTCAATCTTTTCAGACATGGTGGAAGGAGTTATATAAGTCTTTATAGAGGACTTCTCAGTAACAGGTAATTCATTCGGTGATTGTCTTCTTAACCTCATTTCAGTGTTTGTCTTCTTAACCTCATTTCAGTGTTAAAGAGGTGCAACAAAGCCAATCTTGTGTTAAATTAGGAGAATAGCCACTTTATGGTGCGTCACGGGATAGTTTTGGGGCACGTAATTTCGGAACGAGTAATAGAGGTGGGTAGAGAAAAGATCATTGTCATGAAGAGTTTGCAACCCCCTAGCACAGTAAGGGAAGTCAGTTCATTCTTGGGGCACGCAGGATTTTATAGAAGCTTCATTAGGGATTTCTCTAAGATTTGGAGACCCTTATATCGGTTGTTGCAAAAAGGCATTGAGTTTGACTTCAACGATAAATGCCTAGAAGCGTTTGAGAAGCTAAAGGCATTATTGACATCGACACCGGTAATGAGACCTCCGAATTGGAATCTACCCTTCGAACTTATGTGTGATGCATCAGACTATGCAATAGGGGCAATGCTTGGGCAACGAGTAGAGAATATTTAGCACACCATCTATTATGCATCTCGTACGTTGAATGATGCTCAACTAAACTACTCAACCATGGAAAAAGAGTTGCTAGTGGTGATATTTGCCTTGGAGAAATTTATGTCATATTTGATAGGGGCAAAGATTGTTGTGTTCTCGGATCACTAGGCACTCCGGTATCTCTTCCAAAAGAAAGATGCCAAACCACAACTTATCTGTTGGATACTCTTATTGCAAGAGTTTGATCTTGAAATCCGAGACAAGAAGGGGAGTGAAAATGTGGTAGCCAATAATTTGAGTAGGTTGATGCATGAACCAAAGCTAGAGAATGACTCACTTCCATTGAGAGATGACTTTGTGGATGAGCAATTATTGGCTATTGCAAATGAAGAGCCATGGTATGCGGATATCGTCAACTTCTTATCAAACGACATTATACCTCCAGATTTGTCATACCAAGGCAAGAAGAGATTCAGATGGCAAGCAAGGCAGTATTTGTGGAATGACCCCTATTTGTTTAAGCATGGGGCAGATCAGATTATTAGGCGGTGTATTTCGGAAAGTGAACAGAGTGACATTCTAAAGTTTTGTCATGAGTTGAGTTGTATAGGCCATTTTAGTGCAAGAACAACGGCTCTTAAGGTTCTTCAATCAGGGTTTTATTGGCCTTCTATTTTTAAGGATTCCTATCACTTTTGCATGACTTGTAATAGATGCCAAATGGCCGGGAATATTGGAAAAAGGAATGAGATGCCGTAATCCATGAATATGGTGGTTGAAATATTTGATTGTTAGGGGAATCGACTTCATGGGACCATTCCCACCTTCTGAGGGCAACATATATATATATATATATATATATATATTGGTGGCGGTAGATTATGTTTCCAAATGGATAGAAGCCAAGGCCACCAAAACAAACGATAGCAAAGTTGTTGTGAAATTTGTGAATGAGTTTATCTTCACAAGATTCGGAACCTCTTGGTATATAATCAGTGATGGAGGAATCCATTTTTGTAATAGAGTATTTGCAACATGACTCCTTATCATCCTCAGACCTCGGGCCAAGTAGAAGTTGTTAGGTCCTTAAGTTTTGTATTGGCATAATTCTATATCAAAACGATATTTGCTTTGTATTGATTAGTTGTCTAGGATTTGTAGATAATCAAGCTTCAAGGAAGATTTGACAACATTCAAGCAAAGTGATGGCTACAAGAGGAATAAAGTTAAGTTGCTTAGAAAAAGGTAAATCGAGACCTCTTTCCTCTTGAAAGGCCTAGGCACAAACATACATTGCATTCATATGTGTCCCTTCATAGTTGTGCATAATTTGGTTTAACACAATACACACACTTATACTTGTTTGCACATGCATTATACTTAAAGTTGACAATTTCATATATTGCATGTTTTTGGACTAGTTCTAGGAAATAGCATACTTGTGTGTTCTTGTGTTTATTTATTTTTGTTTATATGTTATTAAACTTGATTTTGAGCTTATATAATTCCTCAATGAGTTCCAATTAGTTTGGTTACTCATTCATTAAGTTTTGAGTTCAAATTAGGTAGTTAAGAAAATTTCTGTGATTTTATCGTACATGATTTTCGTTCTTCATTTCCAAGTTAAATTCCATATTTTTTGTGAAAGTTTTGCTGATGACTTTTGTACATGAGGGAGTCCCGGTTCGTCCAAAAATGGATTCAAAATCGGAGTTTGAAGGCTGGAGAACGATCGAAGAACAAAATGGTGCGTGAGCGGAGTTGAAGGCCAAAATGGAGGGCCATTGCAACTCACCGCATGGAGGCGCGTGGCCTCCACGGGAAGAGCTGCACTCTGCCCCCGTGGAGGCCACACGCTTCCACGGGAAGCAGAGGTGGCACCTTCCAATTGGCTCTTCAAAACCCTCTTGCTTCCCTCCTTTAAATACTCTATTTCCCTCCCAATTTCATTTAAGAAGAAAATTGAAAAAACTTGTGCAGAAAATTTTCCCTCAAACTTTCTCATCTTCTGATGGTGAAAATCGTGTTATTAAAAACTATACTCGCAAGTGCACGAATCGTGAAGATTAGCACAGTGACAAGTAAGGTTCGTTCCCACGAGGAAAAGAGATTTATTAATTAAAAACTAATTCTAATTAAAGTTAAACTAAAATTAACAAAAGATTTATT
This sequence comes from Dipteronia sinensis, assembly GCA_033220585.1. Lineage (NCBI taxonomy): Eukaryota > Viridiplantae > Streptophyta > Magnoliopsida > Sapindales > Sapindaceae > Dipteronia > Dipteronia sinensis. Next base: position 51,740,338 of record CM065641.1, read on the forward strand.
GATGATTTAATTAAACTAAAACTAAATTAAATTAAGCTAAGAAAACAATTAAAAAGAATATGGTTGTGATCAAGAGGTAGAAAGCACTAGGTTATCAATGATCCCCAATTATGAACACTCGATATATGGAATTAATTTATAAACAAGATTCAATCAATTCTAGGGTTCATTCTTTGTCTTTAATATGACTATTACCGTATGGTCATGGGATGAGTCACGTGCTTCCAACCACTATTCACCCTTGGTCTATGGTGTGAACAGTGATCGGAAACCCTTTAAGCTCAAGAATTAAGAACCAAATTCTATACTTTGCTTGGCCTATGCTAAAGATAAAATTCATTCATTCAAAAGAGCATTAATTAAGATTAGGTTTGGTTTATATTCTAACCCTAATTCTCAGATAGTCTTAACCCTAAAATCATGCCAAATAGTTATTCACCCTTGGTCTATGGTGTGAATAAATATTAAAATTAATGAGGATCAAGCAATTAAGAACAATGAATAAATCAAGAATTAAATTGATGAAATAATAATTAATCCATATATGAGCATTCACAAAAGGTTCACATTGATTCCTTAGTTATGGGATTAGTTACACATATTTAAAATAAAAAGAGAAGAGAAAGAAAAGATAAAACCCATTAAGATCTTCAATTGTAATCTTCTTCGTCTTCAAATCTTCAATGTGTAAAGATGGATGAGTGTGTTGTTGTTCTAGGAATAAAGAGTAGAAAAGTGAAAAGTTCCTTCTTTCTCTCTCAATAAGAAGTATTTATATGATCTCCAAAAATTAGGGCTTTAAGATCTCCTTCGAAAACAAGGAATGTGCACGACCGCTCTCTATACCGCTTGGCGGACTCATGCCTGAACCGCGGTCTGAGTAGCTATGTACCTCCTGATCTTCAGCGCTTGATGGACCGCGACTGAAGTAATTCTTGTCAAGCGGTATGGACCGCGGGTAACAAACGAGTACCTACTGATCTGCAGCGCTTGGTAGACCGCGACTTATGCAGTGCATGGAAAGCGACATACACAGCGGTGCTTCACAGATTTGCCCGTTTTCTCACTTTTAGACTCCTTTTCTTGGAAAAATTAACAAACACCTCTTTTAAGGACATGTGACCTACACATGCTCAACAAACACATAAAATACCTAATTTCACTCAAGAACAAAGCGCAAATAATAGGAAATGGGGACCTAAAATATGTATAGAAATAGACCGATCAAATACCCCCAAACCTATCTTTTGCTAGTCCTCGAGCAAAACTAGAATAAAAACAAAAACTAAAAACAAACAAAACCTAAAAACCAAAACAAAATTCTAAACTAAGCCATTTTCGTAGGGAACACGATAGCATTGAGCATATGCTACAAGCCTTTAGACTCCTAAGTAAAACACCTATAAACCTAAAAAGTTATCCTGCAAATACCTGTCATCCAAAATATATTTGAAAAGTGCCCATATTGAAACAATGCATGCAAAAACCAATAAGTAAAAACTAAAGTTAAGTCACGAAACTGAATGCATTGCTCAATTTAATGAAAAGCCCACACTCAAAACGTTCAAGTTTCCAAGCTACCTTCACTAGATGCCATAGATGTAATTCGCCTTGACTCTAATTCTCACAGTATATCACTCATTAATTCACACAGAACCTAGGCTGATACACTCATCAAGCATATGCGATAGAAGTTATGCACAAGAAAATTCAAGTATTGATCGCATATGAATTTATAATTAAAAGAACGCTCAAATGTATGCAAAAGATCTCATGAAAGAATCAAACATTATGAACAAGATAATCACATGAATTATTTATACTTTCATAGCAAGGACCAGTAGATCAGTTAGACTTTCATTTAGGTTGTAATGGGGCCATTGGGTGAGGGTTAAGAAAGAATGGGAAAAATGGAATTCAAGAACCTAGGACCACACCATGAGAATCTTCAATTGCTCTTCCGGCTTCACATAAATCTTCGTAGTCTTCATTGAATTCATTGTAAATGAAATTTTCATTCATCTTAGTCAAAATCTTCAAAAGTCACCATTTCCTTCTTAACAAAACTCCTCTTGAGTTGATTATAGTAATTGCACTAATGAAAAATTATTCTCTGATTCTCTTCAACTACTTTCCTCTTTTTTTTTTTAATCAAATAATATTTCGAATCAGAGAATTACATAGAAATTCACAAATATCAAACTTACACTTTTGGATTGAATACAGCTCTTCCTTCAATGGTCTTCGACTAATATACACACGCAGAACCATCACGTCTTCTTCACTTCCTCAAAGCATGATCCCAAGTTATAAGGTATGGCTAAGTTATGGCTTATTGGGTTATATTAGATGTGGTGAAGAAAGAAAGGCTTATTCAGTGTTAAGCTTCAAACAGGGCTATGGAGCACACACATAAAGGTAGGAAATATTTAAGGCCTTTTTAAATGGTTCATACACACATAGTCTAATCATCACTTCCACTGGTTCGACTCACTCAAGATCAAAATAAACATGTGAAATCTTTTATTGATGAAAGTTCTATAATGCTCAATGTATAACCTATAGAGATCAAATCTAATGCTAAGAACCTACTGAGTGTTTAGGAGTAGAAACAAATCCCTCATAATGTATCATTTATGTACGCTTTTTGGCTTAGTGAACTCACAAGGGTAGTCTCCACTATTAATCATGGCAATCCAACTAAGCATCCTATCCACCATCACATTAAGAGCATGTCATAAATTTTGAAAAATGCAATGTAATACTCTAAATGGCAAGACGTTAGTGTAAACTCAGTGAGTAATGCATATTATCTCGGGGCACAATTCAAAGTAGTTTATCAAGGATTCACAAGAAAACAGACACTAAAAACAAAAACTTAACTTAAACCCCCTACCCTAAATACACCCCCAAACCTAAATTCAGCATTGCCCCCAATGGTGACAAGAAACAAAAATGGGGTGAAAAACAGAAAATAAATCCAAAATGAAAGACAGAAAATAGAATATCCAAACAAGAAAATAAATAACGAAATCCGAAAGAAACAAAAGAAAACATGAGAAAAAGAAAAACATATCCTCTCTATGATCTGTTGTCCTCGTCTGAAAGGTGCAGAACTTCGGTTCCCTGATCCGAATCCGGGTCACGATGTTCTTCATCATGAAAATGCATCATAGGGGTTCCATCTCTGACATCAGGCTGATAAAATCCAGAACCATCTCTTGCATCAAAATCTGCCCCTGAAGCAGAAGTCTGGAAAGGGGCACCACTCCCGCTAGCCACAGAAAACCGGCTAACCATCGAACGCACCTCCTCAATACTCGCCTGAACACCATCAAAGCGCTGGTTCATTCGCCCCTCCAATCTCCTAAACGTGAATCCATATGGTCCTTCAATGCCTGCAAGAAAAAATCAAAATGACCAGAATCTAGCTGTGCATGGCCTGGCTGTGCACCTGGAATAAGCTATACAGCATCAATCTGCAGCTACTCCTCCATCTCAGCATCATGAGCAGCCTGAGCATCACATGCCTCACGCGCCTCACGGCGACGACGTCTCTCTCTATACGGTCCAATAGTGGGAAGGCCGCGAGAATGAAGCAGATTATTCCAATGAGTAAGACCCATCATAGTAGGTGTCTGCTCCTCTAAACCAGTGTCCACATCAATACCCATAGTCCGACAAAAGGCGGTAATCAAACATGGAAAAACCATCGAAAGGGTATCGTCGGACCCACTCTGACAAATATCTCGAAATATAACTCGACCAATATCGATTGGTCGGCTCGAGACCAGACGATGCAACAATCTAGCTGGTTTATAAAATAACTCTGTCCGATGTCGAGTCGGCATCAATGAATATGAACTGAAAATGTTCCAAAAGGCTGTATCAACCCGAAGATCACGCTGATACAGTTTAACCATCTGGTTCCACTCCTCTCGACCATCCATCCGAAGAACGGCAGCTAATCGTCCCCTGTACTGATCAACCTCCTCTATCCATTCAATCCCACGGTCGGTATTAACCTGAACCTTCGGAACAGCAAAGTATTCAGAAATAGCTTCAGGAGTAATGTGAACAGACACACCTTGAACCAAAACAGGTCCACCCGTCAGAAATCTCTCTGGGACCATACTGGCATAAAACTCAGCCACCACTCTCTTATTCGGCCGTGGAGGCCGTTCAACATATCTCGCCCAGTGGCGAGCAGCCACCTATCCCAGGGACAAGAGTATCTGCCAAACTGGAAATATCTATCCCCTTCTCAATTATCCATGGCCGGTCTTGATATTTAGATGAACGGCTTTTGAAATCTTTGTTTTGGGCCAAACGAGGTATAGCTTGTTGCTTTCCTTTGGTAGAAGCACCGATCCTGGATCGCTTGGCCAAAGACGTGTTTCTCATCTGTGTAAGAACAAACAAACAAAGAAGTTAAGCCAAAAATTCTGTAAAAATCCGGTAGCAATTCGACTCAAAGAGCGCATTACTTCTTCCACATCATCAAAAAGGAAATGAACACAATTTAACATCAAAAAGTAAACACATAACTTCTCATAAGTTATTAAAAATTGCAAATTGAGTAATTCCCATGTAAAGGCAAACGGAATCCATATATTGAAGACATTTTGTTGAATCAATTCAATCCAATTCTTCTCTCTCAATATTCATCTCATGGAATTTTAAATTAACTAAAACAATCCAAATCAAAATTCAACAAATACATGTCGTCAATGTATAATGCAATTAATTCAAAACCCATTAATCATATGTGCATGAGAGCCTCAAATTCCATAGAAACACAATAAAACATCTCATTAATCCTATTGGCACTCAAAGTAGCAAACGAATTTAAAAGAAAATCATAAGAGAGAGAGAGATATACCTTTACTTTAATGAAACAAAACAAATTTGGAAAGAATTTAGATGAAGTAAAGGAAGAAGAAAACCAAAGAGAGGGAAGAGGGAATTGGCGCAGCTGCTGTGGGAAATTTGAATTCCACGAGCTGCGCTGTTCCTTATAAGCACAAAATTGTGCCCTACCGCGGTGCGGGTCACTTACCTGCGTCGCGGTATACCACGCGGTGCTGCCTAAATATCTTCTCCTGAACCTGTAAAAGGCACCGTTTTATGTAATATAACACGGGACATGCAACTTACCTGGAACACGGTACACAAAGCGGTACAGTCCAGTGATGTTATGCTCTGTAGCACGCGGTGCGGATAGACTGCCCAGAGCACGGTACAACTAGCGGTACATGTCAGAATGCACACGCTCGCCAGACCGCGATGTAGGTGTATGCCTACAGAGCGGTATATGAGGCGGTAAACTTCAGAAGTTGCATGCTTTTAATACCGCGGTCCAGGCAGTGTGCCTAGAAAGCGGTACATAGAGCGTACGGATCTCTCCTTCTGCCTAAACCTGTTCTGTTCAGCTCAAATTTGCATACATTAAAAAGTATTAATTCTTAACTTGAAAACTAAACCTTCGAGATACCCCCCAAACCTGAATTAAACATTATCTGTCAACAAAATTCAAAACAAAATAAAATGACAATGTTCAACTCAAATTAACAAGCACTCGAGACACACACTATTATATGACAAAATAGAAGAAAATAAAAATAGAAATAAAATAAAATAAAATAAACTAAATGAAAAGAAAGAAAATACCTGGGTGGGTTGCCTCCCACCAAGCGCTTTATTTAACGTCTAGGCAAGACTTATGAGAGCTCTACGGCTCTTTGAGCACGATCCATTCAATGGTACGGATTTCATTTGATGGGTTCAAATAAGGTTTCAACCTATGGCCATTGACTTTAAACGATCCTCCGCTCTTTAAATTCTGAATCTCGACTGCTCCATTAGGAAAAACTTGGGTAACACAGAATGGCCCCTATCCATTTCGTTTTTAGCTTTCCTGGAAACAACCTCAAACGCGATTGATATACAAGGACTAACATTCCAGGATGAAATTCTTTCCGACGAATATTCTTATCATGCAGTTCTTTAGTCCTCTCTTTATATATCTTTGCATTCTCATAGGCATTGTTCCGAAACTCTTCTAGTTCATTCATTTGAAAACTCCTCTCTTCTCCAGCTTTATCTAAATCGAAATTCAACTTCTTCAGGGCCCAGTAGGCATTATGTTCCAATTCCACTGGCAGGTGACATGCTTTCCCAAAAACTATCCTGTAAGGACTCATCCCAATTGGGGTCTTGTAAGCAGTTCTATATGCCCATAAGGCATCATTAAGCTTGAGTGACCAATCCTTCCGATTTGGTTGCACCGTCTTCTCCAATATCTGCTTAATTTGCCGGTTACTTACCTCAACCTGTCCAGATGTCTGAGGATGATATGGAGTTGCCACATTGTGTTTGACACTATACTTTTTCATTAACGAGGCAAAAACCTTGTTACAAAAATGGCTCCCTCCGTCACTTATGATTGCACGAGGAGTCCCAAACCTGGTAAAAATATTCTCCTTGACAAACTTCACCACCACTTGGCTATCATTCGTCTTAGTTGCTATTGCTTCAATCCATTTCGAAACATAGTCCACAGCAACTAAAATGTAATTATATCCGTACAAAGATGGGAAGGGTCCCATAAAGTCAATTCCCCATACGTCAAATATTTCCACAACCAACTGGTTTGATAATGGCATCTCATCTCCTTTTCCAATGTTCCCAGTCCTCTAGCACCTGTCACAAGAAATACAAAAAGTATAAGCATCTTTAAATAATGATGTCCAGAAGAAACATGATTGAAGAACTTTAAAAGCAGTTTTTTAGCACTAAAGTGCCCTCCACAATGAAGATTGTGGCAAAATTTCAGCACATCTTGCTGCTCTTCTTCAGGGACACATCGCCGAATGATTTGATCGGCACCAAATTTGAACAAGTATGGTTCGTCCCAAAAAAAATGCTTGGTGATGGAGAGAAATCTTCTCTTTGCTTGCGAGCTCATCTCAGGTGGTATGATTCCATTTGCGAGATAATTCACAATGTCCGCATACCATGGATCTTTGCCTACTATCTTCAGAAGCTGCTCATCTAGGAAAGTTCTCATTAATGGGTAAGTTCTCAGTATGCTCTTTTATTTCATCATCTTCTACTAATCGAGAGAGATGATCTGCCACCACATTCTCGCTTCCCTTTTTGTCCCTGATTTCCAAATCAAATTCTTACAGTAAAAGGATCCACCGGAGTAATCTCGGTTTCGCTTCCTTTTTAGTTAGCAAATACTTTAATGCAGCATGATCAGAATAAACAATTACCTTAGATCCTATCAAATATGATCGAAATTTTTCTAAAGCACTAACAACAGCAAGCAATTCTTTTTCTGTGGTGGAGTAATTTAATTGTGCATCATTCAAAGTACGACTAGTGTAGTAAATAACATGAGGTAATTTATCTATTCTCTATCCTAAAACAGCTCCTACAGCATAGTCAGATGCATCACACATTAATTCAAAAGGAAGGGACCAATCAGGGGGCATAATTATAGGAGTAGATGTCAATTTATTTTTCAAAGATTCAAAAGCATGTAAGCAATCATCATCAAACACAAATGCAGTATCCTTGGTCAAGAGATTACATAGGGGGCGACTAATTTTTGAAAAATCTTTAATAAAACGCCTATAAAAACCTGCATGACCAAGAAAACTTCTCACTCCTTTCACCGAGGTGGGAGGTGGAAGTTTTGCAATTACCTCAATTTTAGCTCTATCTACTTCTATCCCTTTTTCAGAAATAACATGCCCTAAAACTATTCCAGATTTAACCATAAAATGACTTTTCTCCCAACTAAGTGTCAAATTAGTCTCAGTGCATCTTTTCAAAACAAGAGTTAAGTTATCAAGACAATGGTCAAAAGAGTTGCCAAAAACGGAAAAATCATCCATAAATACCTCGATAAACTTCTCTAACATGTCGGAGAAAATTGACATCATGCATCTCTGGAAAGTGGCAGGAGCGTTGCATAACCCGAAAGGCATTCTTCGATATGCAAAGGTGCCAAAGGGGCATGTGAAAGTTGTCTTCTCTTGGTCCTCTGGAGCAATGGCAATTTGATTGTATCCTGAAAATCCATCCAGGAAACAATAATAAGCATGTCCCGCCAAGCGCTCAAGCATCTGGTCAATGAACGGCAAAGGAAAGTGATCCTTTTTAGTTGCCGTGTTGAGCTTGCGGTAATCTATGCACACTCTCCATCCTGTTGTCTTCCTTGTTGCAATCAACTCATTGTTCTCATTGGCAACAACAGTGATTCCTGACTTCTTTGGTACCACATGGACCGGACTCACCCACTTACTATCAGATATTGGGTATATAATACCCACCTTGAGTAGTTTCAAGACCTCTTCCCGTACAACTTCTTTCAGGTTTGGATTAATCCTTCTTTGAGTCTCTCTAGAGTACTTTGCATCATCTTCTAATAAGATCTTGTGCATGCAAATGGAAGGGCTTATTCCCTTAATATCTGCTATAGTCCATCCAATTGCAGCTTTATGTCCCTTGAGTACCGTAAGTAACTTTTCTTCTTTTTCCTCATCTAGGTCAGAAGCTATGATCACTGGGAGGGTTTCATTCTCACCTAAGAAAGCATATTTTAGAGTAGAAGGAAGTTGTTTGAGTTCTAATGCTGGGGGAGAACTCGTAGATGGCATCAAGAATTTGTTGATTTCATCTTCAATTTCTGCAATGACTTCTGTAATATCAACATTGTCTTGTATACCCTCTTCTTGTTGTTCTTCTTCATTATCTTCGAAGACGTCTTTCACCCAGTCCAGTAGTTCGTCAAGGCTTTCATTTGATAATTCCTCTTGGATTACGGAATTAACCACTTCAACAGAACAACAATCGACCGAATAGCCATCGTCGGCTGCCTCAGGCAATTTCAATGCTTCAAAGACCTTGAACTCCACAGTCTCATCTAACACTGTCATTGTTAGCTTCCCATTCTGTACATCAATAAAGGTCTTTGTAGTCACCATGAAAGGTCTTCCCAATAGAATTGGCTTGCTACCTCTTTCCTTGGCTCCCTCATCCATGTCAAGAATTACAAAGTCAGCAAGAATAATAAGATTGTCTACCTGGACCAGTACGTCTTCAACATAACCTCTTGGGTATCTGACTGAACCATCCGCTAGTAACAATGACATGGTTGTCTTCTTTAGATCATTCAACCTCAATTGCTCATAGATATTGTAGGGCATCAAATTGATGCTGGCTCCCAGATCTAACATTGCTCTCTCCAAGGTGGTACCTCCAATAGTAATATTGATGCAGAAACTTCCAGGATCTTGGAGTTTTGGTGGCAGAGACTTTTGAAGGACAGCATTGGCGCTTCCGGCCATGAATTCCTGATGATTCTCTAGAAACCTCGGCTTGTAAGTGTGAAGACTCTTGAAGAATTTTGCATAGGCTGGCATTTTCTGGATCATCTCCAATAGAGGCAAATTGACATTGACCTTTGACAGGATGTCATATATATCTTTGTATGATTTTTCCAATTTGCTCTTTTGCAATCTTCCTGGGAATGGAACCGGAGGAACATATGGATTTGGTGATTTATGCAGAAGTGGTGTTTTCTTTGACTTTTCCACCATTATCTCTTCTTCTTTTTCTGGTACCATGTTTGTTTCTGAAGGACCTGAAACATCAGTAGAATTATTAGAAAGTTCAGCAGGTCTATTATTAATTAATTCCTTACCATTCCTGAGAACTGTCATGGCCTTTGCTTGTTCAGTATGGCTGGGAAATTTTCCTGGTTCGCTCCTTTGCTTAGCTTCAGCCATTTGTCCAATTTGAGTTTCCAGCTTTCGAATAGACGCATCCATGTTTTGGAATCATACAATATTATCTTGTTCAGCTTGATTCAATCTTTGATCCATATTTTGTATGAATTGCTTCATTGTATCTTCCAGCGACGAGTTTTTGGATTGATATTCAGGATTCTTGGCACCGGCATTGTATTGTCTCTGACCATAATTATTGTTGTTTCCCCATTGATTTCTGGAATTTTGATTATTGCTCCATGAGAAATTTGGATGATTTCTCCACCCCGGATTGTAGGTATTTGAGAAGGGATCATTCCGTGGTCTTGAATTGAAATTATTCATGGCTTGAATCTCTTCCTCTTCATTAGGTCCAGTACCTTTTGCTTGATAAGCTTCCATGCCATACCCTGGTTGTTCACATCCCATGCATTTATTTTCTCTCATTTGTCCTACCTGGTTCACAAGTAATTCGATGGACTTTTGCATTTGTGACATTTGCATTGAATTCCCGGTATTAGCATCGACTTCATAGATTCCCTTCCTTCTCCTAGAACTCTTTTGATGAGAATTATTGGCTAATTTTTCAAAGATCGATTTCAGCTCTTCCGGTGTCTTGTCAGTCATGGATCCTCCACAAGCGTTATTCACCAAAACTGTTGAGACGTCATTAAGGCCATCATAGAACCATTGACAAAGTTGGTGGGTATGGTACCCATGCTGAGGACAATCAAAAAGGAGCATTTTGTAACGCTCCCAGGCTTCATAGAATGTTTCTTGGTCTCCTTGGAAGAAATTAGTAATCTTGGCCCTTATCTCACTGGTTTTCTGAGGAGAGTAGAATTGGTCAGTCAGCTTCTCTACTACCTCATCCTAGGTTGTCAGTGAGGCTGGAGGCAGGGTCAACAACCAAGTCTTCGCTTTGTCCTTCAAGGCATGTGGAATACACCTCATACGCAGCTGGTTTTCTGTCACCCTATTGTTTGGAAAGGCTTGAATTGCTGCATAGAATTCTCTGAGGAATTTGAGCACATCTTCATTCGGTAGACCATGAAAAGCTGGCAGCAAATTATAATGGAAGCTCTTCAGCTCATAGTTTCGTGCTGCCTCATCTAGTGCGATGCACAAAGGATGGTTGTCAACAAAAGGCCTACTATAATCCTTCATGGTTTTGATAAGTACAGCTGGTGGATCTGGAACCTGTTGAATGTTGCGATTTCCATCGTCTGCCATTGCTCTTAGTCTAATACGATCAATGTTGTCGTTCAACGGTAGTAATTCTCCTTGCAGTGATCTTCTACCTTGCATTCACCGTTGAAATCCTGTAACCAAAGACAGACACACTGGTAAACTACGACAATAAAATAAAATAAAAATAAAAAATCTAAAAATTAATGACACGACTACCTAAGCTAGACTAAATTTATTAACTAAAACTAAAACTAGAATTAACCAATAAATTCAACTTTTCCCCGGCAGCGGCGCCAAAAACTTGATGGTGAAAATCGTGTTATTAAAAACTATACTCGCAAGTGCACGAATCGTGAAGATTAGCACAGTGACAAGTAAGGTTCGTTCCCACGAGGAAAAGAGATTTATTAATTAAAAACTAATTCTAATTAAAGTTAAACTAAAATTAACAAAAGATTTATTGATGATTTAATTAAACTAAAACTAAATTAAATTAAGCTAAGAAAACAATTAAAAAGAATATGGTTGTGATCAAGAGGTAGAAAGCACTAGGTTATCAATGATCCCCAATTATGAACACTCGATATATGGAATTAATTTATAAATAAGATTCAATCAATTCTAGGGTTCATTCTTTGTCTTTAATATGACTATTACCGTATGGTCATGGGATGAGTCACGTGCTTCCAACCACTATTCACCCTTGGTCTATGGTGTGAACAGTGATCGGAAACCCTTTAAGCTCAAGAATTAAGAACCAAATTCTATACTTTGCTTGGCCTATGCTAAAGATAAAATTCATTCATTCAAAAGAGCATTAATTAAGATTAGGTTTGGTCTATACTCTAACCCTAATTCTCAGATAGTCTTAACCCTAAAATCATGCCAAATAGTTATTCACCCTTGGTCTATGGTGTGAATAAATATTAAAATTAATGAGGATCAAGCAATTAAGAACAATGAATAAATCAAGAATTAAATTGATGAAATAATAATTAATCCATATATGAGCATTCACAAAAGGTTCACATTGATTCCCTAGTTATGGGATTAGTTACACATATTTAAAATAAAAAGAGAAGAGAAAGAAAAGATAAAACCCATTAAGATCTTCAATTGTAATCTTCTTCGTCTTCAAATCTTCAATGTGTAAAGATGGATGAGTGTGTTGTTGTTCTAGGAATAAAGAGTAGAAAAGTGAAAAGTTCCTTCTTTCTCTCTCAATAAGAAGTATTTATATGATCTCCAAAAATTAGGGCTTTAAGATCTCCTTCGAAAACAAGGAATGTGCACGACCGCTCTCTATACCGCTTGGCGGACTCATGCCTGAACCGCGGTCTGAGTAGCTATGTACCTCCTGATCTTCAGCGCTTGGTGGACCGCGACTGAAGTAATTCTTGTCAAGCGGTATGGACCGCGGGTAACAAACGAGTACCTACTGATCTGCAGCGCTTGGTAGACCGCGACTTATGCAGTGCATGGAAAGCGACCTACACAGCGGTGCTTCACAGATTTGCCCATTTTCTCACTTTTAGACTCTTTTTCTTGGAAAAATTAACAAACACCTCTTTTAAGGACATGTGACCTACACATGCTCAACAAACACATAAAATACCTAATTTCACTCAAGAACAAAGCGCAAATAATAGGAAATGGGGACCTAAAATATGTATAGAAATAGACCGATCATCTTCCAAACATCATAACTCACTCATACAAACTTCGTTTTGAGTGATTCAAGTTTGAGAATCTTTGTCTACCAGTCCTCTATCATTTCCATAAAGTTTTGGAGTCATTTGATCAAGGTTTCTGGTAGCTATACTCACAAAAACGTGACAGCACAGTTTTTCTTCAAGGTATTGATTTCTATTTTGTTCTTGATCTTCAAATCTTCAATTACCTTGGGTTTTCTTCTCATATATATATATATATATATATATATATGTATGTTTGCTGTGCAATCATTGATTAGAGAAATGATCTCTAATAGAGCTAGTTTGAGCTTCAATTGATTAACATGTTGAGTTAGATATTTCTAAATCTATGTTTTCACATGTTTGAGATGTTGTATTGTGCTAGCTTCAAATCTAGGACTATCTTGTGTGTTTATTGACTTAATTTTGTTGATTTATAGTCTTCTCATATGCTAGGTCTTTTTAATTGAAGGTTAACAGAAATAACATATATGATTGATGATTTACGGCTTGATTGGATTTAATTAATTATCTTGAGAATCTAAGCTCTATAATTTTGCTAGAGATGTATATTTGATTTTATCAAATTGATTCTAGCATTTTTATGTGATTGAACATAATCTAGACTTTTATGTGTGTTAGGTGTTTCACATACTCTAGGTTGATTGTTCATATTACAAAATCTAGATATAATTGATTTGTGCTTTTGATGATAAATATCTAGTTCTTCATGTTTTGTGTCTAATCCACACATTTCAAATGTACATGCATATTTGAATGTGATTGCATTGTTTTTAGGATTATAAACTAGAATATATATGATATGTGCATATTGATTCAATTCTAGTTTCCATAGGATATATTGATCATATATATTATGGTGTGTATGTTTGCATCATTTGCATTCACTTAGATCATTTACCTTGCAAAAGGTTGGAAGTCTCATTTCCCAGAGTGACTCTTTTAATTAAGCATTGGAAGTCATATGTTTGGAGATGAGATCTTCAACTTGTTCAATTATAAGTCTCAACTAGAGTCGGAGTGACTTGGATAGTTGAGCATTGGAAGTCTTGTCTAGGATCGGAGTGATCCGGATAGCTAAGCATTAGAAGTCACATGTTTAGAGAGGGGATCTTTAACTTGTGCATGGAAGTCTCGACTAGGATTTGGGTGATCCAGATAGTTGAGCAAAGAGGCATCTCTTTCATTGTGTAGAGTTGAATGGTAGATTTCTAGGTGAAGTGGTCACTTGAGAGATTATACCTTTTTATCTTACTAGTGAAAGGTGTTTACTGGTGGTTATGGTATCAACCCGTGGATGTTTCCTCTTAGGAGGTTTTACCACGTAAAAATCATGTGTTGATTTTCTCTATCCATATCTCTTTATTTTTGTATATGTGTTGATATATATCTTAGTTGATATCTTTGTAATTAATATTCATACTATATCAACTTTGTATATGTTGGAGCTTTTTGTATGAAAGCCTTGTTACAATTTGAGTTTGTATCACATACATGTTGTTGCTTATATTGACTTTGTTTGAACAAGCATATCTTTAATTGAATTGATATTGCTTGTACTTGTATTTGAAGTGTGATACAAGCTATTTAGAGGGACAAACGTGTGTTTGTTTCAAGGGAGTGAAAAAGGTGTAATAACCTATTCACCCCCTCTAGGTTAGCTTAAGGCAAATTAACTGTGTTTGTATTTTTCATTTGGTATCAGAGCGGGTCACTGTTGGGGTTTATGCCCTAAAGATGTAATTTGTAAATGGATTTATGAAATGAATAAAAAGAAAAGTTCAATTCATTCTTGTTATGTTGTTTATTAACTTGTGCATATATTAACATCCTAGATTGCCGGATGTAATCTCGAAGTGTGTATATGAGTGTCATATACAGATGGATACAGTAAGAGACGTGCAATCTAAAGAGTCCATAGATAGCAAATAAAGCTGGGTACTTTATTTGTGGTTAATCTATAGCTGCGGTCCATTATGTAATGTACGGTGATTCTATCCTGAATCATTCATATGAGATATGGGAATGGAGGCACCTTGTATGATGTGATCATATAGGACTGGGCCATGATCTATATGAATCTCTCACCAAGATCCGTTTACTGATGAGATTCATATATATCAACTAATGATGGCTATATGTGGGTGATCTTAATCCTGAGTGTCTTATCGACTCCTTCAGGTTAGATCGTGGTCTTTGATATACCATGGGTGAGGTCAGATGCAATTCCTGATCAATATACTCCGTATGTTGGGATTGCGGTTTGGCTTGTGGCTGGGAAGGTATGTACACAATAGTGGAATCCACTTCCTTCTTGTGAGAAGTAGGATGGTAGTTCCCTTAAGGGTTGATTCGGGGCTTGGACAATATGAGCGCTCTCCTAATTCCGTGAGGAAATAGGATTTATTGTTCATTAGAGAATCAACGGTACTTAAAGGATATATGTAATAAGAGGGTTATAACGGACATTATGACCCAGCTCTAATTATGAACTACTGTGGAGGATCACACCATGTGTAATAGCTATATCGATGGACACCGAGTTGTATCGGTCTGTGTAAAAACGTCTGCAGTTGAGAGAGTGCAGCTTCGGGTTTTTAGTGGAATAACACCGGAGTTAATAATCAAGGAATATTATTTAAAGAGTTTAATTAATAATTCCGAGGATTATTGGAGCTCAAAATACTGTAGGTCCATTAGGTCCCCTTGCTAGCCCGATCGATTTAGGTAACAAGGGTCACAGTTAATTAATTGGATTGTCCAATTAATTATGTTACGAAAGTGACACGTATTTATTCAGGCATTAATTGAATAATGAGATTATTTAATTAATATATTAATAATTAAATTAATTAAATAATTAGATTATTTAATTAATGAATTAATAATTAATTATTAAATGGAGGTTGCAGATTCAAATCATGACTAAGACATAAAATAATTAGATTATTTTCTTCTTTGAGAAGTCTAGTAATTAAATTTAAGTCAACTAGGGTTATGTGGGAGTTAGAATCCTACTCTACCTATGACACTTAAATACTAATTACCTTTTGAATATATAAAGATATATTTGGGAAAAGATAATTATCTAGTTTTAAAATATATAATGATATATTTATATAACCAATAAGAGAGAAATAGTCTTTGATTTTGATTTGAACAGCACAAAAAAAGAAGCAAATATATGTGTTTGTATAGGATACAAACATGTGTGGTGCGTAATTTATAAAAGAGAACAAGAGAATACGTATAAATGGACTTGGTGTGTGCAATTGGTGTGTGTGATTTTTTTTTAAGAAAAAACAAGAAAAGCTGCGCATCATGTGATATTTAGAAAAAAAACAAAAAACAGCTAGGTGAAAATACTACTCTAAGCGTGTGTCTAACAACCTAGAGGGGGGTGAATGGGTTGTTAATCGATTATTACCAATTTTTCGATTAGTCAATATTAATAATATAACCCAACATAAACAAACATACAAAATCAAGTAAAAGTGTGGAATATAAATAACACTTGATTTTTTACGTGGAAACCCTTCAACAAGGGAAAAACCACGAGCTATCCTTCTATTCACACACGATCCTCAAATCCACTATTGTAATGATGTTTACAACCTAGGTTGACCTCTAGTCATACAATTCTCGGTCACTAACCCATCACTACTACCCAACAGGCCCTTATAGTGAATCCTTGATCACTTTGCTTGCCAACCACACCTTGGTTGCAAGACTTCACTTGCTTGTGCACTACACCTTGTAGTCATAAGACTTAACTCTCTAGAAGAGATTAACAACCTAAGTGAATATATGAATACTCAAAATACAAATAATGCTAGGCAACACTAAATGCTTATCTAGGGATTTAAGATGACACTAAGTACAAATCCTAGATATCAATGTCTATATGAATGCTCATAAAGACCTAACTAGATATAGATATGCAAGTCTAAAATCTAGTCATCAAAACAAAGCCATATCAACACATGTTGTCACATAAAATGGCAAGGAAAATAAATGCAATTAACAAATGCAATCAATGAGTCCTAATTAGCTAGAGGGCAAACATGTCCTAAACATTAGCTATCACAATACTAACCCCAAACATGTCATAACTTCAATTGATATACAATAAATATGAAGATTTGCTAACCGAAGCAATAAATGACATGTCTTGATAAGCTCGAACAATAAATGAGCAAGGATGTGAGTTCTACTTACCAAGTAAAGACATTAATGAAGACTTATGCTTGAATGATGCTCTATATGCAAGATGATGATGGGTTTTGGGGTTTGGAGAGTCAAGTAACAAAGCTTGAAGCTTTCTCTCTCATAAAAAATGGGTTCTTGAAGCTCTCTCTCTTGGAGTCACTTTCTCTCACTAAGGATGTAAATTTCAGAGCTCTATGGTTAAATGGTGGAGAAGATGAAATATAAAAAGGAGAAAAAACGTGATGTCGTGAAAAGATGAAAATGCCCAGTTCGGGTGACAGAGGCGACATGCAAGGCGACATGACCAAGTCGCCTCGTAAGTCGCCTAACACACTGGAAAGAAACACACGTAGCCTGAGGCAACATGTAAGGCGACATGACCAAGTCGCCTAACACACTGGAGGAAAATTACAAGACAAAGGCGACATTGGAGGCGACATGCACAAGTGGCCTTGCATGTCGCCGAACCCACTGTGCAGCCCATCAACTCCAAAATGCAAGAAGTGTGTGTGTGTGTGTGTGTGTGTTCAACCATACATGCATGTCAATACAAATGCATAGAATGTGAGTGTGTGCAACTAAATCTCTTCAAGAGTTAAGGACAAGTGGACTACCTCTCTTGAAGCTCTTTGGGATGATCGGAAGCATGTCTTCGAGAACTGATGGTGTAAAATCGTGTTATTAAAAACTATACTCGCAAGTGTACGAATCGTGAAGATAAGCACAACGGCAAGTAAGGATCGTTCCCACGAGGAAAATAGATTTATTAATTAAAACTAATTCTAATTAAAGTTAAATTAAAGTAACCAAAGATTTGTTGATGATTTAATTAAACTAAAACTAAATTAAATTAAGCTAAGAAAACAATTAAAGAAAATATGGTTGTGATCAAAAGATAGAAAACACTAAGTCATCAATGATCCCCAATTATGAACACTCAATGTATGGAATTAATTTGTAAACAAGATTCAATCAATTCTAGGGTTCATTCTTTGTCTTTAATGTGACTATTACCATATGGTCATGGGATGAGTCACGTGTTCCCAATTATTATTCACCCTTGCTCTATGGTGTAAACAATGATTAGAAACCCTTTAAGTGCAAGAAATAAGAACCAAATTCTATACTTTGCTTGGCCTATGCTAAAGATAAAATTCATTCATTCAAAAGAGCATTAATCAAGATTAGGTTTGGTCTATACTCTAACCCTAATTCTCAGATAGTCGTAACCCTAAAATCATGCCAAATAATTATTCACCCTTGGTCTATGGTGTGAATAAATATTAAAACTAATGAGGATCAAGCAATTAAGAACAATGAATAAATCAAGAATTTTAATTGATGAAATAATAAGTAATCCATATATGAGCATTCACAAAAGGTTCACATTGATTCCCTAGTTATGAGATTAGTTACACATGTTGAAAATAAAAAGAGAAGAGAAAGAAAAGATAAAACCCATTAAGATCTTCAGTGATGAATTCTCCTTCGTCTTCAAATCTTCTATGTGTAAATATGGATGAGTGTATGGTGATGTATGGTAGTGGAGTGATGGGGGACGGCCCCCTTGGTGGCTTGGGACCTCCCTTAGCTTCTTTCCCGAAATTAGGCTTCAAAGGGGTTTAAATAGGCTTTAGATGATAAGCCAAGTCCTTAAACAACAAGGAAATTGGTTCCCTTTTGGAACTCTACCTTTTTTGGGATTTAATTCTTTCCTAATCCACTCAAATTGATTACTTATTGAAGGATGATAAGGATTAGGTGTCAACTTGCTTTCCAAGACTCACACTCATGTCCAAGAAGGTAATATTTCCCGTTCCGACAACTTGCAAAATAAATCCTGTCACTATTTACGGAATTATGACTGATCTGACCATCGGATACTAAAACGGGCATAACTTCTTCTAGGAATATCAGAATTGCGATCCATAAAGTGCGCCGGAAACTAGACTTCCGGGGATTTCCATCCATAGGTGGTAGGACACACAATTCAATTGGAGCTGAGAGATATGTGCCCCGCAATCTGGTGATCTGCACTGGCCGAAATTCAGCTTTTTGCTCATTTTCTTCAAAATAACTTCTAACACCTCTTTCATGGAATATGACCTATAAATGCTCAACAAACACATAAAATACCTAATTTCACCCAAGAACAAAGCACAAATAATAGGAAATGGGGACCTAAACTATGTATAGAAATAGACCGATCAAATACCCCCAAACCTATATTTTGCTAGTCCTCGAGCAAAACTAGAATAAAAACAAAAACTAAAAACAAACAAAAATCTAAAAATAAAAATTTTAAATTAAGCCACTTTCGTAGGAAACACAATAGCATTGAGCGTATGCTACAAGCCTTTAAACCTCTAGGTGTCCCTAGTAGGAGGAGTTTTGTCTCCTGAGGGTTTACAGCTATGCTACCCACAAACATAAATTTCTGCGAAAAACCAAATAATCAAGATGCAATCAAAATGTAACATTCAAAGCCAATGCATGCTAGAGCCACTAAGTAAAGACTAAAATTATGCCACAAATTTGAATGCATTCTTGGTTTTAATGAAAAGCCCATACTCAAGACACTCTAGTTTCAAAAACACATTCGTCAAACGCCATAGATATAATTCGCCTCGACTCTAATTCTCACAAGATGTCTCTCTTTAATTCACACAGAACCTAGACAAATACACTCATCAAGTATATGCGAATGACGTTATGCACAAGAAATTTCACGTTATAATCGCATATGAATATATAATAAAAAGAACGCTTGATTTTTATACAAAGGATCTCATGAACGGAATCAGACATTAAGAACAAGATAGAGCACATGTTTACATTTACTCTCGAGCTAGCATTCCCAAAACATCAATTAGGTCTTTTCTTTGGTTGTAACGGGGCCATTGGGTGTAGGTTTAAGAAAGGACAGGAAAAAGGATAGCAAACAAACCTAGGATCACATCGAGATATTCTTCGGCAATCTTCATACTCGGCCAAATTCTTCGAATTCTTCATTCCACTTGCATCCAAGCTTTTTGAACAATTTTTTGTTCATCCTCCTTCTTGAGTTGACATTGATTTCATCACTTCATTGTAAAGCTCTATTCCTTTTCACTTTCATTTAATTCATCATCTCATTCATGTATCTTTCTCTTCTTTTCTTTTTTAACCCTTTTTTTTTCAACTTTTTTTTTAAGATGAGAATTTTACATCAATTACATAATTCTTCAAAAACCTTCTTTGCATTTGATCTTCTTGCTTTTTCCTTGGTACATGCACTTCACGAGTCACCCATTTTGAACTCTCTTCAATCATCTTCATCACCTCAATATGATCCCAAGCTATAAGGTATGGCTAAATTATGGCTAATTGGGGTTAAGTTAATGTGGGTGATGAAAGAAAAAGGCTTATAGTGTTTGGCTTCAAAATTGGCTATGGAGCACACACATAAAGGTAGGAAATATTTAAAGCCTTTTAAGTAGTTCAAGCACACATTGCCTATATCACTTCCAATGGTTCAACCAAAACAAGAGCAAAGTTCACATGTGATATCTTTTATGATGAATGTTCTTTAATATCCAATGTATAACCTATTGAGATCAATTTCTAATGCTAAGAACCTAATGAGTGTTTAGGAATAGAAACAAAAGAACCCTCACATAATGATATTTATGTAACGCTTTTTGGCTTAGTGAACTCACAAGGGTAGTCTCCACTATTAATCATGGCAATCCGACTAAGCATCATATCCACTATCACATCAAGAGCATGTCATAAATTTTGAAAAATGCAATGCAATACTCTAAGTGGCAAGACGTTAGTCTAAACTCAGTGAATAAAGCATATATTACGGCTTTTAAAGCACACAAAAGAATCATCTCAAAGTGGAGGACAAAAATTCAAAAACTGGTGACTTTTGAAATTGATGTACGCCTGGTATTTAACGCATATCTCTCAAAATACTCAACAAAAGTTAACCAAATTTTAACACAAGACAATAGACATGAAAACTCACACTTTTCATTTATACAACATTTCAAAATTCGAATTGGAAAAGTGAGAAAATAGACGACGAAAAACATTGTACGTGCAGGATTTCAAAAACAGGGCATCGCCCATGACCTTTGGTCAAAGAAACAATCATAACTTTTAAACCACCGCCCAGAATTTTATGTTCTTTATACCGTTGGTTTCGTATCGAAAAAACGATGAACCCAACGTGGACAGAAAAATTTATTTCCTCACCAATGAATACAGTTTTAACAAAACTTTTGCCTCAAAAATTTTCAAAACAGGTCACTTTTTCGCAGATTTCAACAAATGGTTCAAAATAAACACAAATAAAATAAAATAAACACGAATTCACACCCCCAAACCTAAACTAAACATTGTCCTCAATGTTTATATGACATTAAAAACATGGACAAAGAATAAAGAAAAAAGCATGGCGTGTATGAACTTGAAACACAAAAACTAAAGAAAGAAAACTAAAAACTAAAAACAATTGAAACTAAATTACCTAGGTGGGTTGCCTCCCACCAAGCGCCTTATTTAACGTCTTAGCAAGACGGGTGCAAGAACCACTCAACCAAATTCCAATGTCTCAAATTTCCGTTTTCGCGTGATCAAGTCATGGAAAAAATTTTCACGTGCCGGCATGTTCCTACACACAATAAGCAAAAGCAAGTAAATGTTCAATATAAAGTGTGATGAAATAAGTTCAGAAAACCACTTATTCCATTTGCTTTTGTGTAGGCAGCTCGGGAAAGTAATGGGAGGGACATAAGGCTTGAGTTCCTTGTATAGGAGCGGTGCCTCGAAAGGGACATCTTCCGCTTCCTTCACTTTTTCTTCTATCTCCTCCTTTTCTACTTCTTCATCTAAAACACTAGAAAAATCATTAGAAAATTCATGGCTCACTATGGTATCGACAATCTCACCATTAGAAGGGATGATAGCAACATCTTCTTGCTCCGGTTGGTTTGGGAATTTTTCGGGCTCCTTCTTTTGAAAAGATTCATCCAATTGCCCAATTTTCACCTGTATCTTCCTTATCGAAGCTTCAATGTTTTGAAACCTCACATTAGTGTCTTGTTCACTTTGATTCAATCTCTGATCCATATTCTGTATGAATTGCTTCATTGTCTGTTCAAGTGATGGTGAGATCGGTTGCTCATAGGTATGGACTTCATTGTAGCTCCTTGAGAAGTTTTGATGATTCCTCCAATCCGGGTTGTAAGTATTGTCATATGGTTCATAACTCGACCACTGACAGTGGGAATTTCCATATGGTTCATTGATAGGATACGGATTGTAGGAATTCATTGCTCGGGCTTGTGCTCTTTCTGAAACTATCAATCTCTCCATTTGTGGCACTAAAGCCGCCAGTTGCATAGCAAATCCCTGAAGTGTTTCACTTTCCTCATCATAAGTGTTTTGCCTGTAGAAATCCATTATACCTGAAAGAAAGAAAAGAAAAAGGAAATAAAAAGAAAACAAAATCTAAATAAAAATAAAAATAAACTATTAACTAAACAAAAAAAATTAAACTAAAACTATTAACTAAAACTAAAACTAGAATTAATCAATAAATTCAACTATTCCCCGGCAGCGGCGCCAAAAACTTGATGGTGTAAAATCGTGTTATTAAAAACTATACTCGCAAGTGCACGAATCGTGAAGATAAGCACAACGGCAAGTAAGGATCGTTCCCACGAGGAAAAGAGATTTATTAATTAAAACTAATTCTAATTAAAGTTAAATTAAAGTAACCAAAGATTTGTTGATGATTTAATTAAACTAAAACTAAATTAAATTAAGCTAAGAAAACAATTAAAGAAAATATGGTTGTGATCAAAAGATAGAAAACACTAAGTCATCAATGATCCCCAATTATGAACACTCAATGTATGGAATTAATTTGTAAACAAGATTCAATCAATTCTAGGGTTCATTCTTTGTCTTTAATGTGACTATTACCGTATGGTCATGGGATGAGTCACGTGTTCCCAATTATTATTCACCCTTGGTCTATGGTGTAAACAATGATTAGAAACCCTTTAAGTGCAAGAAACAAGAACCAAATTCTATACTTTGCTTGGCCTATGCTAAAGATAAAATTCATTCATTCAAAAGAGCATTAATCAAGATTAGGTTTGGTCTATACTCTAACCCTAATTCTCAGATAGTCGTAACCCTAAAATCATGCAAAATAATTATTCACCCTTGGTCTATGGTGTGAATAAATATTAAAACTAATGAGGATCAAGCAATTAAGAACAATGAATAAATCAAGAATTTTAATTGATGAAATAATAATTAATCCATATATGAGCATTCACAAAAGGTTCACATTGATTCCCTAGTTATGAGATTAGTTACACATGTTGAAAATAAAAAGAGAAGAGAAAGAAAAGATAAAACCCATTAAGATCTTCAATGATGAATTCTCCTTCGTCTTCAAATCTTCTATGTGTAAATATGGATGAGTGTGTGGTGATGTATGGTGGTGGAGTGATGGGGGACGACCCCCTTGGTGGCTTGGGACCTCCCTTAGCTTCTTTCCCGAAATTAGGCTTCAAAGGGGTTTAAATAGGCTTTAGATGATAAGCCAAGTCCTTAAACAACAAGGAAATTGGTTCCCTTTTGGAACTCTACCTTTTTTGGGATTTAATTCTTTCCTAATCCACTCAAATTGATTACTTATTGAAGGATGATAAGGATTAGGTGTCAACTTGCTTTCCAAGACTCACACTCATGTCCAAGAAGGTAATATTTCCCGTTCCGACAACTTGCAAAATAAATCCTGTCACTATTTACGGAATTATGACTGATCTGACCATCGGATACTAAAACGAGCATAACTTCTTCTAGAAATATCGGAATTGCCATCCGAAAAGTGCGCCGGAAACTAGACTTCCGGGGATTTCCATACATAGGTGGTAGGACACACAATTCAATTGGAGCTGAGAGATATGTGCCCCGCAATCTGGGTGATCTGGACTGGCCGAAATTCAGCTTTTTGCTCATTTTCTTCAAAATAACTTCTAACACCTCTTTCATGGAATGTGACCTATAAATGCTCAACAAACACATAAAATACCTAATTTCACCCAAGAACAAAGCACAAATAATAGGAAATGGGGACCTAAACTATGTATAGAAATAGACCGATCAAGAACCTATGCTACCCGTTACATAAACATCCCCAATGTGATTTGTCATGAAACAAGCCAATCACAAAAGTGAGGTTCTTACAATCTCCCTCTTTGGCTATTTCATGACAAAATCACCACTCATAAAACAAAAAAATGAAGCTATTGGTCAACAAAATATATTCTACGTTACAATAAGAGAAACCTAGGATCTAAGTCTTCAAGGGCATCAATCTCTTCGTAGATCATCATACCTACACACAATAGCAAGAAAGCACTTTCCAAGAACAAGTGCATGTGAGGTGAACAAATACAAAAGGCAATTGCACTCAATAAAGCAATATAAAGAAATGCATGTGCAATGCTCCCCCTAAATGGTTACTCTCTCTCAAGGCTTCTCCCCCAAATCATAACCACTGCTCCCCCTATATCTCTCAAGACTTTTCTCCCCCTTTTTGTCATGAGATAGGCAAAGGAGCTCCCCCTATCGGGTTGCTTTAGCAAAGAGATTTATATGCAAGATAAGTGCATAATCATATACAACAACTTTATGCAACTTAATTAATTGAGAGAGAATCATTGAGGGTTTATTTTAAAGAGAATGTGTGACGGTGTTGCTTTGCATGCAAGACATATAACATCAAAGTTCAAAAACAATGGTATTTGGCAAAGCAGACATCAAAAGGGTTTCCATAAGAATTCAAACCAATTTGCACCCTTTTGTCATAAGCAAACATGATATAGTATTTTGAAAAGAAATTTTCAACGCACACAAAACTATATCAATCCTTAAAAGCAAATCAAGACATTGGATCAAGAGATCCTTTTAGATTTTTCCGGATAATTATCTGTATGATAGTAGTCTTGATTAACAATTAAGAAGAGAGAGAAGACTAATTTGGATATAAAATCCTTATTGATTACATGGATACAAGATCCTTATTGATTAGTCTTCTCATTTGCATTCACACACATTTGCATTAAAGCAATGAAAACATATTTCATGCATATCATTTTGAGCATGTCATAATCAAGTTCACATGTCATGGAGATAAATTATAGGTCATTCAAGTGTACTTTCCCAATCAAATCTCCTAGTCCAAAAATGCATTGTTGAACTAAAATATGACATGGATTGCAAGTAAAGCAATGTTGCACACTTATTACGAAAATAACATATAAGCATATGTGCAACCAAGAATCTCAAGCAATTAATAAAGAAGCATAAAGTATATCAAAATTTTGCACATTTCAAAAATGCAAGGTTGATCTCTTTGCTTGAGCTCCCCAAATGGGGTCAATTCCAACCAAGTCAATGGGAGGCAAGAGCCCCTATAGACATATCAAGCCTATTAGACCTAGTTGAGTCTATAGGTGACATATTAGCATAATAGTATGCGGGTTCATCTTTTCTAATCCACTTAGGTGATACACTTTCATTCCTAGTGGTCTTAGTCAACATATTGCTAGACTTCCTAGAATCATTTTCTCTAGCTTTCACAGGCACATGCAGATTGGCCTTTTTAAGTCTATTCCTCTCCCTCATGCTCTCAACCCTACATTTCTTAATGTACCTATGGCAATTAGGCCTAATATGCCCATCAACACAACAAAAATGACAAGTAGGTATAAAGTGAGGAGTCATACCATATCCTTGTAAGGTCATTGGAGACTTGTCAAGCATTTGATGTGGCCTTTGGTGTTGAACCGGTTCTTTCCTTCTTTGTTGTTGAACCGGGTTGGGATGTCTCTTTGGTTGAGGTTGCATGGCTTGCCTTCTTGGTTGGTCATGATGAGAATGTTGAGATTGAGCTCTATTCTTTGTTGGCATCTTCACTTGGCCATTCTTGGATGACTCTCCAAGCTCAATCTTCCTCCTTGGATGTTGTGGAGGTGAGGCTTCCTTCACGCTATTTCCCTTGACAAACACCGTCTTGCCTATAGAGGGAGTTTCCTTGTCATGAACATATCCAAGGCCCCTCTTATCATTGGACTTCTTTCCAATGCCCAACATATGGTCAAGCTTTTCGGTGCCAGAGGTCATTTTGGCAAGCAACTCCTTAGCTTCCTCAAGCTCCTTCTTCATCTTGTCTTCACTTTCGTTCACTCTCCTCACTTCTTCGTTCAAGTGAGTTACCTTGGTCAAAAGCTTGAGATTCTCCTCCTTTAATTTTTGAATCTCCTATTTCTTTTTCAACCTAGAGTCTTCAAAGTGTTTGATGAAGCCTTCAAGGTCCATGCCTTCACAAATTCCTCTAGAGTGAGGAGAAGACTTCTCATCACTAGAGTCACTTCCTACACTAGAGAATGAGACACCCTTTTCACTTTGCCTCTCATCAAATGAGTCAACTTCCTTATCAAGACTTTTGCCTTGGTCACAAGACAAGGCACTCTTGCCTTCTTCTACTTCCACATAGGAGGCTCCAAAGGCCGTGTAGTTAATGGCAAGTTCTTCATCATCATAGGAATCTTCTACACTCTCACTATCACTTGATAAGATAGCCATTGCCTTTCCTCTTCTCTTGTCCTTCAAGTTAGTACAATCCTTAGAGAAATGCCAGAATCCTTCACATTTAAAGCATTGAATCCCCTTTCTTGAAGGCTTCTCTTGACTTGGCTCAATCTTCTTAAAGTGGGTTTTCTTCTTGAAGTCATTTCCCTTAGAGCCATGGCCACTCTTTTGTAGCTTCAAGAATTTCTTGAATCTCTTCACCATTAGAGCCATGTCTTCATCCGAGTCATCATCCCCCTTCCCAATCTTGGAGGTCTTCAAGGCTAACCCCTTTTGCTTCTTAGGAGGTGTGGAGGTAGGACCCCGTCTAGACTCATAGGCAAGTAGCCTTCCAATCACTTCACTTGGCTTCATATTCTTGAAGTCCTTGTTTTCTTCAAGAGCCGTCACTTTGGATTCGAATCTAGCAAGAAGTGATCTCATGATCTTTTGCTTGATCCTCCTATCCGAATACAGGTCACCTAGTTGATGGCTTTGATTCATAATGTCCATCAACTTCACTTGGAAGTCATTAAAGCACTCATGCTCCTCCATCTTGATCGTCTCAAATTGTGCTTGAAGAATTTGGAGCTTGGAATCCTTAATCACTTCGGTTCCCTCATGCGCCGTCTCTAGGATCTTCCAAGCTTCATGTACATTTTTGGTGATTTGGATGAGTTTGTATTGGCTCTCATCCATTGCACAAAACAAAGCATGCATTGCTTTGTTATTCCACTTTGAAGCTTCAAATTCTTGTGTGCTCCATTGAGACTTAGGCTTGGAGACTTCACTTCCATCTTCGGTGGTCATTGTTGGAGGAGTGTAACCATCTTCAATTGCCATCCAAGCTCGGTCACTTATTTGGCAAATATAGGACTCCATCTTGCCTTTCCATGAGGCATAATTGTCACCCTTGAGCAAAGGAGGTCGTATGCTCGATGCTCCTTCATTACTCATCCCAAAGTCACTCATAGTATTTGGGTAATATGAATGCAAATGAATGCAACCAACAAAATGCACACAAATGCAAGACACACACAATCAAGAGCAAGGATCACCTAAGTATATCTAGGAACCCGCTCTGATACCAATTGAAAATACTACTCTAAGCGTGTGTCTAACAACCTAGATGAGGGTGAATGGGTTGTTAATCGATTATTACCAATTTTTCGATTAGTCAATATTAATAATATAACCCAACATAAACAAACATACAAAATCAAGTAAAAGTGCGGAATATAAATAACACTTGATTTTTTACGTGGAAACCCTTCAACAAGGGAAAAACCAGGTGCTATCCTTCTAGCCACACACGATCCTCAAATCCACTATTGTAATGATGTTTACAACCTAGGTTGACCTCTAGTCACACCATTCTCGGTCACTAACCCATCACTACTACCCAACAGGCCCTTATAGTGAATCCTTGATCACTTTGCTTGCCAACCACACCTTGGTTGCAAGACTTCACTTGCTTGTGCACTACACCTTGTAGTCACAAGACTTAACTCTCAAGAAGAGATTAACAACCTAAGTGAATATATGAATACTCAAAATACAAATAATGCTAGGCAACACTAAATGCTTATCTAGGGATTTAAGATGACACTAAGTACAAATCCTAGATATCAATGTCTATATGAATGCTCATAAAGACCTAACTAGATATAGATATGCAAGTCTAAAATCTAGTCATCAAAACAAAGCCATATCAACACATGTTGTCACATAAAATGATAAGGACAATAAATGCAATTAACAAATGCAATCAATGAGTCCTAATTAGCTAGAGGGCAAACATGTCCTAAACATTAGCTATCACAATACTAACCCCAAACATGTCATAACTTCAATTGATATACAATAAATATGAAGATTTGCTAACCGAAGCAATAAATGACATGTCTTGATAAGCTAGAACAATAAATGAGCAAGGATGTGAGTTCTACTTACCAAGTAAAGACATTAATGAAGACCCATGCTTGAATGATGCTTTATATGCAAGATGATGATGGGTTTTGGGGTTTGGAGAGTCAAGTAACAAAGCTTGAAGCTTTCTCTCTCATAAAAAATGGGTTCTTGAAGCTCTCTCTCTTGGAGTCACTTTCTCTCACTAAGGATGTAAATTTCTGAGCTCTAGGGTTAAATGGTGGAGAAGATGAAATATAAAAAGGAGAAAAAACGTGATGTCGTGAAAAGACGAAAATGCCCAGTTCGGGTGACAGAGGCGACATGCAAGGCGACATGACCAAGTCGCCTCGCAAGTCGCCTAACACACTGGAAAGAAACACACGTAGCCTGAGGCAACATGTAAGGCGACATGACCAAGTCGCCTATGAAGTCGCCTAACACACTGGAGGAAAATTACAAGACAAAGGCGACATTGGAGGCGACATGCACAAGTGGCCTTGCATGTCGCCTAACACACTGAGGGAAAAACTCAAGTCTAAGGCGACTTGTCAGGCGACATGCACAAGTGGCCTTGCATGTCGCCTAACCCACTATGCAGCCCATCAACTCCAAAATGCAAGAAGTGTGTGTGTGTGTGTGTGTGTGTGTGTGTGTGTGTGTGTGTGTGTTCAACCATACATGCATGTCAATACAAATGCATAGAATGTGAGTGTGTGCAACTAAATCTCTTCAAGAGTTAAGGATAAGTGAACTACCTCTCTTGAAGCTATTTGGGATGATCGGAAGCATGTCTTCGAGAACCTATGCTACCCAGTTACATAAACATCCCCAATGTTATTTGTCATGAAACAAGCCAATCACAAAAGTGAGGTTCTTACACTAGGCGTGCACTATTTTTGATACAAGAATATATATATATATATTAACTAGAATTGTTCTAGTTTTATTATTCTCTTGAAAGAAATTGTTTCTTCTTCATTCTCTCTACATCCTCCTAAGTTCCTGAGTACGTGACACGCCCACACGTAGTTACCAGTCCCGGGATATAGCGAGGAAGATCAGTGGTACAGACCAGGAGCATATCGTAAAGTGAAGGAGCCTCCAAACATTGGTAAGGTTCTAAATTTTCTTTTAATATATTGATTACAATTTCCTGTGTTTACATATTGTATGTATTAGTTCCGAAAAAAAGAATTGCGATCCTAAATTCACTGGTCCCAGATCGTTTATGATCTGTATAAAAAATTTTAAAACCTATTTCCAGCTGCGTTACTGGTGAACGGGGTTCCAACAGTCACTAGATTGTACTTAGTGAGATCCCGGGATACACTCACGGTGATTTACTAGCTATGGATAACAATCTTGAGTTTTATATTATTTGTGTTGATTGTCCACCTCTTGTTGATGAAACTAAAAAGGCATGGGATATTCTTCAATATATCCGCGAATGTGGTCATTTATTTTCTTCTTGGTATTTGTCTACTAACAATTTTGTTGATGAGCTTAAAGAGAATATTAGTGACAAAAGCGAAAATGAGGAGAAACTAGATTCCTTACAAGATGATGTTTGGGGGTTTTGATCGCTCTAGGTTTGTATATGTTTTGAGCAGCTAATTCATCCCTTTTGTGTCCATTTTCAGACATTTTTGTCTTTTAATTATCTCTTTGAGTCACTTGTAGGTATTTTTGTTATTCAGGAGCAATTCAGGACTTATTGAAGAATATAGGAGAAAACGAAGTTAGAATTGCATTTTTGGAGCAATCTGCGAGTTCCACCTTGTAGAATCAAGTATCAGATCAAGTCCAGAAGACCCTGCCAATTCAAGATGCGACATTGGCCTAGTAGAACAAATCTACGAGTTAATATTGCGAGTTACAACTCGCAAACCAAGGCAGCAGATTAGATGCAGAGGTCACTGCGAGTTAAATCTAGCAGAATGAGGTAGCAGCCAAACCAGATATTTTTCTGCCAAATCCATACTGCGAGTTCTGTCTAGCAATTCAGTTCCAGAAAGGATTACGACACACGACTATGAGTTCGACCTCGCAGAAGAATCTAGCAGTTCAGTTCCAGAAAAGACCGCAACATAAGATTGCGAGTTCCACCTCGCAGAAACATTCAGCAGATCAGCACCAGAAGACAATGCAAGTAGAGACTGCGAGATCTAAGTCACAGATTGAAGTCGCAGTTCACACATGTATGAAGATCTGCTAGTTACAACCAGCAAAATGAAGTGGCAAATCATGAGCCGACTTAACTGCGACTTGACACTGCGAGATCCAAGTCGCAGATTATGGTCGCAGGAATCCCTTTCCACATCAGCTTGCAAGTGGATCTCATCCAAAACTTTTCCCCACTATATAAAGACACTTATATCTCCGGAAAAAAGTGTGTGATCTTTTTTAGCTAAAGTCAGAAACACCCTTTTCACAATCATTTTACTTTGATCTTGTACTTTAGATTAAACACTTTAGATTTCATAATATAGAGTTAAAATCTTCTATTTAGTGGTAAGTTAGATCTACTCTTTGACAATCAAGTAAGTTTTTGTTGAGCAAGCTAGAGGGAAGCATCAAGAGCACCATGAACCTTCTTTATCTTTCTCTTTACTTTACTTGTATTTATTTGATAATGAGTGGCTAAATCCTTTTTGTTGAGGATTTGATGTTGTATATATGTGAATACTCTTAGTAATGATCTATTCTATCTTTTTATCTATTTGAGTTTGCACTTATGTTTAAAAGAATTGCATGTTGATTGTTGGGTATGAACTTTACTTAGCATCTAAGCATGAATTATGTGCATGAATATTGGATCCATCTCTTGATTGACTAATCTTGAGTAGGTTACACTTGAAAATCTTAAACATAGATCCTTAATTGATAGAAATTAGGTTGTGAACTGTGTTATTAGCATTTACATCATCATCTCCTCAACATATTTTTATAATGTTTGAACTAAGCATTTTACAAGCAATATCTCTTTACTTTAGCATAATCTTTAGTGAATTATACTAGATTAATAACAAATAGAACGCACTAAGTTTCTCTATGGGATCGATACCCTTACTTGTGTCCGCTATACTCGACAGCGATTTGTACACTTGCGAAGGGTTAATTAGACTCGCGCACTCCATTTCATTTCATTTAGTTTTTTGAGCACAATTAGTTTAGAGGTACGCTCGGAGTGTATCATATTCACACAAGCAGTTGTTGATAATGCTTGTGGAGGTGCCCTAACAAAAAAAAATCAACACTTGAGATTTTTGAGATCTATGAGACATTGGCTATCAACTCCCAGCATAAAAGCTCAACTTCAAGAAGGGGAAAGACGTATGAAGTTCGTCAGAGTACATTCATGGCTATTCAGATGGTAAAACTCACCAAGCAAGTGGAAGCTATGGCAAGGAACATGGGCCGCCAACAACAAGGAAGGGTGAACTACCAAAGAGGAAGGAAGGGGATCGTCATAGTAGAGACTTGGTACCGTTTGAGATAGAGGAGGTCCAAGCCTTGAACTACCAAAGGGGAAGGAATGACCCATATTCGAATTCCTACAATCCTGGGTGGCTTAACCTATCCAAACTTCTCATGGACAGATTTGAGCAATGCTTTGAACAATCAGTCAAATACTCAAGGAATTAACTAAGGAGGGCACAATAAGGGAAATTGTCAAGGTCAAGGGTTTGGTGGTCAACAGTAGAATAGTTCAGCAAACAGAGAGATTTCTTCATATCAGTCTAGGAAGCCATCTTTAGAAGATATAGTGACTAACCTTGCTCAAAGTTCACAGCAGGCATATCAGAATCTAAATAGTTTCACACAAGCAAGTGAGCATAGGTTTTAGGTTTACCAACTTAGAGGCATCTATAAAGAAGTTGGAGACACAGTTGGGACATGTAGTTGACACTATCCATAGGAATGAGTCGGGAAGGTTTCCTAGCCAGTCTGAGCAAGCAAAGGTAATGACTGTTTTGAGACATGGGCGAGTGTTGGAAACCGAAGATGTAGGTAAGCCGAAGAGAAAGAAGGCCAAGAAGTCAGAAAATGAGAGCAGATGAGAGACTAGATTAGAAAAGGAAGAGATAGTGGTTGACTCAACTCCCAAAAAGACCTCCCTTTTGCATAAATCACCAAACCCATACATTCCACCAATTCCATTTCCAGTAAGGTTGAAGCAAGACAAGATGAACAAGGCTTTCAAAGAGATTTTTGATTCCTATCAAAAGTACATGTGAACATACCTTTGTTTGAGATGATAGAGAAGATGCCTGGATATGCAAAGTTCTTCAAGAGTCTTCACACAAACAGGCAGAAGTTTGGGCCAAACCACAAAGAGTATATAGCAAGCAGTGGCAATGCAGTTCTACAGAAGAAGCTTCCACCCAAGCTTAAGGATCCGGCCAGTTTTTGCATCAACATCAAAGTTGGAGGTACCCAGCTTGAGAAGGCCATGTTAGACTTAGGTGTCATCATTAATTCAATGCCTTTCTCCATTTACAAGCATCTTGGATTGAATGAGCTCAAGCCAACTACGATGTCACTTTTGTTAGCAGATGGTTCAGCAAAATATCCTAGATAGTTTGTGGAAGATGTGTTAGTGCAAGTTGACAAGCTTATCATCACAGCAGATTTTATGGTTTTAGAAACGGATGATGTGAGTGAGGAGATTAACATGCCGATCCTTTTAGGTAGACCATTCATGAAGATAGCAAGAACGATCATTGATGTCCATGAAGGAAAACTTTCCAAGACTATCTTAAATGAAACAGTAGAATTCAAGGTTTTCAAATCAGATGTGCAAGACACTAGCTCAGTTGATTGTCTTGCTGTGGGTACAGTTCAGTTAGAAGACTACTCAAGGAATCCAATTGAGTATTTAAATGAAATCCTGGCACTTTTTGAGGACAAAGGAGAGAAAGATGTCCACGTAGAAGAAACTTGTGAGAAACATGCATCCTCAGAAATTAATGGGCTTTAGAGTGAAAATGTCAACTTGATGAAGGAAGTGGAAGCCCTTAGGAAGGAACAGGATGAGGCAATCAAGAAGGCGGTAAAGCTTGAAAGGCTAGTAGAAGAACAAGAGGAATATTTTTACCGAAGAATTAGGAAATTGCAATGGCAAGTGGAGCATAAAAATAAGACAATCGATGCCATCAAGGAGGATTTGAGTTAGAATGAGAATGCCTTGAAAGTGGCAAGGGTAAAGGAATGCAATTTCTTGGTGGAGCTTTAAAGAGCTGAGCGAACAATTGAACCAAAAAACAAAGCATAAATGAAGAAACCCCAGAACTCCACACTATCGGGAGAGATTCAAACCATCCAAAGGTAAGAGTTAAGAAGATCGAAGGTGGTTCTCCTTATTTTCCTTACAAATGTCATTTTTGCCATACTAAGGGTCAAAAAAGGCCCAATGTGCTGAGTTCATTGAAGTGTGAAAAAAAGACGAAGCATGCCTAAATGAAAGCCAAGGGAAATTCGGCAAGTTTGGGTCCGAAAGGACAAACTTGACCAAGTAAGAGACACTATCGTTAATGGGAAGAAAACTTTTGATAGTGAAGAATGTCCAAAACTCCTTGACATTAATTGTGGGAGCTCTAGTAAAAATATCACTTGTTTGGAGGATTTTTTGCTTAAAGAGTAGTAGCGCTCTCACCACGTCTTGCCTATACATTAAATCATGTGCTTGGTGGGAGGCAACCCACCTAAGTACTTTTCCTAATTCAATAAAATTTTTCAATTTTAGTTAAGTTTATCTGGTAGTAGCTCAACTTCACTCACATGTCTTTGTTGATCAACACCTTAAATTTTGAGTTAAGTGGTGTTTTTGTGCAAGGTGTGGAAAAATATAGGTTTGGGGATGAATTTTATTTTTGTTCCAAGTATATTAGCTAAGATTGGCGCCCCAAACTTAATTTCACCGAGCAAATGCATTTGACATGGTTTGTGTTGAGTATAAGTGCAGTTGAGGCATATTAGGAATTTTATGCAGCCCTAGCAAGCATTTTTCCAGGTGTGTAGCATCCATGGTGACGTCCTGGAAGACTGCGATACTTCAACCCTGGGAATTGCTGTTACGTGGGTGTCGTGTGATTTGTCGACAGCTACAATGGAAAAATTAAAGGAAGCGATGTGGTTTTGGTGTCGCGGTCGTTGTTTTCGTCTCGGACAACCGCGACAGTTGGGACCGCGACACATTGACACTATATATATGCCTTGTTCATGGTAGGTCACCACATAAATTTCAAACTCAAAAACTCTCATTCCCTCCCTGCACTTAATCGACGCCTTCAAGCCCACGCAATCGGTAACTTCTTCATCTTTTCCACTTGTTTTCATGTGTTTATTTTCCAAGAACCCTTCCCTTATGTTCCTTGCCATATCCTAGGTTAGTTTGGGTGTTTAGAGACATATTTGGTGTAGAGAGGATATTATGTGTATTTGGTCGAATTGGTGTGTGGGTTTATGTTTGAGGAGTATATTGAAGTGCTTGTATTGTTTATTTCATGATTTTGGGGGTTATTGGATGATTTAAAGTGAAGTTATGGCATTACTTGGGGATTTTTCATGATTTGCTTGTGGAATTTTTGTTTGGTGTTATTAATTGTATTGTGGATTGTGGCTGTGGTTGTAGGGTATCCATGGTGTATCGGATTACCATTGAGTTATTGGTGTTGTGCCGTTGTGCTGCCCATTTTTGTTCAAGCTAAGGTTGCAGCGTCATAGTTTTCTTAGTGTCAATATGGCAAGGGTGAAGCAAACTGCTAGGGTAGTCTAGGAAGGCGATTCCAGTTGGAGGGAGAGGCCGAAAAAAGGCCAAGAAAAAGGGAAGAGACAGGTTCCAGCATGTGCCAAAAATCTAGACTTTCTAGTTCAGATAGCCAAATACAACAAGAATGAGATAATTCCAGAGCGGGGGATCAACATCAGTGAGTTGGGATCAACACCGATTCCTCAGATGTTTAAAGACAGACATCGGGAAACATATGTTTAACGTCCTCCCAAGTATTGCCCTCAGATTGTCAAAGAGTTCTATGCAGATGTGATCGACCAGAACTACAGTTTGGGCAGCCCAGTCTTGGTACGGGAGAGAGAAGCCAGTATCAATGCCTGCTGACATCAATAGGTTTTTCAGGACCACACTTCCACCTCGGGTGCCGGGTGCCATTGGTATGTATAATGGGATACCAAAGCTCGACATCTTCACCCATATGAATATTGAGTTAGCCAACAATGTAGCTGCAAAGCAGATGCCTTTTTGGAACTCCAGATCCTACCTTCTGAAGCAGTCCAGACTCCACATAGAGCTTGCCTTCTAGCACATTTTCATATCCTATTCCATGAGACCATGCAGTCACCGCACCACAGTTGCTTATGAGGTGGTAGCCTTGCTTTACTGCTTGCACAATGACCACTCTATTGACATCAGTGTGATAGTGAAAATGGAGATGCACAAGTCAGTAAAGGATGTCTCGGGAAAGGAGGTGATGGTGTTTCCGTGCTTGATCACTCATTTCTGTGAGGTCTATCCAGGGCGAAAGAGGGGTTGAGCCAACCCAAGAAGAATAGGGCTAAAGTGGCAGAAGATGACAGTGCTGATGAATAGGACACTGGAGCAGAGATTGAGGGGGAAGAAGGTACATAATATGAAGGCACATAAGAGGATGATGAGAGCCTTCCAGCTTTGATGCGAGTCTTAGCAGGCATCAAGCTTTCCAGAGAAAATCAGGGGGATACAAATGCAGAGCTCTTCAGTACAGTCACAGCACAACATGCAGCCGTTCTGAAAGAGATGAGTGCAATGGAGAATCAGTTGTTGGCTAAGATGGATTTAGTGGATAGTGGGTTGAGGCAGGATTTTACAGAGATGAGATAAGAGCTTGGCCTCTCCTCATATACCAGGGAGATGAAGCCAAAACCAGTTCCAGACCGCCCGACCGGAGGACCACAGATTTTAGAGGACGATGCTGCAGTGCATATCGCGATAGAGTTGTCACTGAAGGAGGCATAAGATAGGGAAGCTGCTGCAGCTGGATGGAAGGGCAAAGAAAAGATGCCTGAGACCTTATAGCCATAGTTACTACAGTCATTAGAAACTTAGTTAGCTTTTTTTTTCTGCTGTATTTAATTATGCACTTTACTTTAGTTTATTTTCCTTACTCACATATTTTGTTGGATTTTCTTAGTTATTCCATCTTATTATTGTTAAATTTTGATTTAGTTTATGCTGCTTAGATGAAGGGTGTGCGATGTATTGTGATAGTGTAGGTTGATGCTTGATTTACCCGCATGTTGAAAATTATTGAATGCTATCTCTTTGAGCCATTGTTGAGTCCCAGTGTTCAGTCGTTTAATTTTTAAGTCAATATCGTTTCGTGGCTTAGGCGCCTTTCCACTGGGCTCTCATTATCAACATAGGGGACAATGTTGAGTAAGGTTTGGGGGTGTCGACGCCTTTGTAAGTTGGTTGTTTTGAGTCCAAAATTTTCAAATAGTCATATGGCCAAATTTTCGAGCTTTAATTGGGTGCGATGCCTTGAGCGTGTGTTTTTCGTGAGTTGATTTATACGTAGTGTGCTTAATTGAGTAACTAGTTGTCACTCTAGAGTCTCACTTGCACGTCATGGCTAATCCCATCATTTTTATGCTTAAGTTGTGGGGACTTGGTGCTCAATCACCTTGTTCTAATAGTGGAGACTATCTGTGAGTTCACAAACACAAGCCTTAAAAAACTGCATTTGAGTGTTTTCATTTCCATTCTTATACACTCTTCTCGTCATGTGCATCATATGCCATAGGACATTGCACCTCATTTATATATAATGGACAGCTTGATGGATTCATTCATTCCCTTGATAGACGAATTGTCGAAATGATCTTAGGCAATGTGTGTGCATTTAACAACTAAACACATTCCAAGTCCCTATTATGTACTCCAAAGCCAAACTAGAGGCCAAACACTTACCTTTCATTTAGGACCACATATAACCATATAGCCATAGCATAACACATGCCTACCCTTGTTACCAATCATGTTAGGATGTGTAGTAGTAGTGTGGTTGAAAGGTGAAAATGCTCTTGCATGTAAGTTAGTGTGTACTTAGGCAATATGTTGCGTAATGTGCTAAGCAAATGCTTAAAATGTAAAAGTGCCAAAAATGAGCACTTATGAGCTTAAAAATGTCAAAAGTAAAATGTGCAAAAAGAAAAAGCAAAAAGATGAGATAAACGAAAAGAAAAAGAAGCAATAGATGAAAAGAAAAGCACAAAGAGTCTTGATATGTTAAATGTAAATGTACTCAAAGAAATTAGAGTACTCAAATGTGAAAGCACAAGTGTGTGAAAGTACGCCTAGACGCTAGTGTTCATGAATGGGGAAGCAAGTAGAGTTTAAGTAGGGGTGTGTATAGTATCGAGTCTATGCTATGGTTGGTGACCTTTGAACTCAAAATTTTCCTATTTCTTTTGTACACCACATTTCACCCCGTGGCCCCATTATAACCGAAAGGGAAGACCTTTTTGATCCATGATGAGTCTAGATTGGGAGTGTTTGTTAAAGCATGTGTAGGGACCTCGGATTACCGGTTGCCTAGCGGAAGAATATTAAAAAAAAATATTATTTCAATGAAATACTGAAACTGCGACCAGTAAATCCTATGATCTGTTTTTCAGAATAGAAACAAAAATAAAAGGAATCGAAATCAAAACATAAAAGAGAAGAAAATAAACAATTTTCTTCATATCACGTAGGAGGCTCCTTCTCTTTAATACAATCTGCTCCTGGTTTGAACCACTTGATCTTCTTGGCTATCTTCCGGAATTGGTAACGGCATATGAGCGGGTCACGGTACTTAGGAACAACAGGAGAATACAGAGAGAAGAAGAAGAAAAAGTATGTTTTTAGTGTTGTGTTATAGTTTCCAAAAACATATATCATATATATATATATTTATAAAACTAATTAGTTAAATCTTTTAAGATATCTACTATCTTTAAAGATATTAATTATGTTTTTGATTTGAACTCAAACTCTTTAAATCAAAATTAAATAGTTAATTTAATAAAATAGAATAATCATATCTTATTTTATTCAAAATCAAATATCACTTAACACCCTTCATTTAGTGATTAATAACATAATTAAATAATCTCATCATTTAATTAATTCCCGAATAAATACGTGTCACTTTCGTAACACAATTAATTAACTGTGACCCTTGTTACCTAAAATGATCGGGCTAGCTAGGGGACCTAATGGACCCACAGTATTTTGAGTTCCAATAATCCTTAGAAATAATTAATTAAACTCTTTAATTAATATTTCATAATTATTAACTCCAGTGTTGTTCCACTAAAAACCTGAAGCTACACTCTCTCAACTGTAGATGTTTTTACACAAACCAATAACTTTCGGTGTCCATCGATATAGCTATTACATGTGGTATAATCCTCCACAAGTAGTTCATAATTAGAGCTGGGTCATAATGTCCGTTATACCCCTCTAATTATATCTTTCCATTGAGTACCATTGATTCTCTAATGAACAATAAATCCTACATTCCTTATGGAATTAGGAGAGAGCGCTCATATTGTTCAAGCCCCGAATCAACTCTTGAGGGAACTACCATCTATTTCTCGCAAGAAAGAGTGGATTCGACTATTATGTACAAACCTTCCCAGCCACAAGCCAAACCACCATCCCAACATACGGAGCATATTGATCGGGAATGCAACTCTGACCTCACCCATGGTATATCAAAGACTACGATCTAACCTAAAGGAGTTGATAAGACACTCAAGATTAAGAATTAAGATCACCCACATATAGCAAGCATTAGTTGATATATATAAATCTCATCATGTAACGGATCTTATTGAGAGATTCATATAGATCATGGCCCAGTCCTATATGATCACATCATAGAAAGTGCCTCCATTCTCATATCACCATATGAATGATCCAGGATAAGATCATCGTACACTACGAAATGGACCACAATTGTAGATTACCCTTAAATAAAGTACCTAGCTTTATTTGCTATCTACGGACTCTTTAGATAGCTCGTTTCAAAATGAATATATCTGTATGTGACAATCATATACTCAGTTTGAAATTACATCCGCCAATCTTAGATGTTAAATGCATAGGTTATACACAATTTATGACATAAGAAGAATGAATTAAACTATTCTTTTATTTATATTAACATTACATTTACAAATTACAAGCTTTAGGGCATAAACCCCAACAATCTCCCACTTGTACTAAAGCATGAGAGACATATCTCGTAACCCTAGACCTTCTAGGTGACCTGCAAACACTTTAGCCGATAAGGTCTTCATAAATGGATCAGCATGATTGTCCTGTGGGGCTATCTTGGCGACGATAACATCTTCTCTTTGCAATGAGATGATACTTTCTCTCTATATGCTTCCCTTTTTTTGTGGCTTCTTTGTTCTTTGGAATTAGCCACAACACCACTATTATCACAATAAAGTGTAATGGGCTTATCTAGATCTGGAACAACTTCCAGATCACTCAAGAACTTACAGAGCCAAACAACCTCTTTAGCAGCTTCACAAACGGCTACATATTCGGCTTCCATGGCGGAGTCAGCAATGCAAGATTGCTTTATACTTCTCCACACAATGGCTCCACCACCTAGGGTGAATACTGATCTAGATGTGGGTTTCCTAGAATCTCTGTTTGACTGAAAAATCAGAATCCGTGTATCCTAACGGGATCAAATCCTGTCTAGTATACACTAGCATATTGTTTATCGTTCTCCAAAGATAATTGAGAATAGTCTTGACAACAACCCAATGATCCAATCCTGGGTTGGACTAGTACCTACTGACTACTCCCACTACATAACAGATGTCCGGTCTCGTGCTTAACATAGCATACATGAGACTACCTACAGCCAATGCTTAAGGTACACGTCTCATATCCTCAACTTCTTGAGGCGTCTTGGGACACTGTTACTTAGACAAGTGAACCCCATGTCTGGAAGATAAATTACCTTTCTTAGAGTTCTGCATCTAAAAACGCTCAATGAATCTTATCGATATACGATGCCTAAGACAATGCTATGAGTTTTTTCTTACGATCCCTTATAAGTTGAATCCCTAGAATATAACTCTCTTGTCCCAAATCTTTCATTTGGAATTGGCTAGCCAGCCATCACTTTACATCAGACAACACTCCCACATCATTCCCAATGAGTAGGATGTCATCTACTTATATGACTAAGAAAACTACTTTCTTGTCAATGATGCGCTTATAGACACAAGGCTCATCGACGTTTTGCTCGAAGCCATAGGTTTTGATCACATCATCAAACCTTATGTTCTAAGATCTAGATGCTT
Source organism: Dipteronia sinensis (assembly GCA_033220585.1). Classification (NCBI taxonomy): domain Eukaryota; kingdom Viridiplantae; phylum Streptophyta; class Magnoliopsida; order Sapindales; family Sapindaceae; genus Dipteronia; species Dipteronia sinensis. Next base: position 51,781,154 of record CM065641.1, read on the forward strand.
GCTCAAGTCTATAGATGGACCTTTGCAGTTTGCAAACCTTTTGCTCTTGATCTGGAGACACGAATCCCTCTAGGTTACGTTATATAGATGCTCTCGTCAAGATTGTCATTTAAGAATGCAGTCTTGATATCCATCTTCCAAATTTCATAATCGAAATAGGTAGCAATGGATAAGAGAATCCTAATAGACTTAAACATGGCTACTTGTGAGAAGGTCTCTTCATAATCGAACCCCTCTTTCTGGGTATAACCCTTGGCCACTAGCCTTGCCTTGAAGGTCTCTACCTTTCCGTCTACTCCTCTCCTTCTCTTATAGAACCACTTACACCCTATGAGTTTTGCCCCATCTGGTAAGTCTACAAGTTCCCAGACTAAGATTAGAGTACATGGACTCCATCTCGAGATTCATGGCTTTAAGCCATTCTTCTTTATCTGAATCTTCCATTGCATTTTTAAATGTCAATAGATCATCAATACTATCAGTAGAGACAACATCTTGTCCCTCACTTACACCCAATAGCGTTTAAGCTGTCTCACAACTCTCTTACTACGTCTAAGTGGTAGTGTATCCTGACTAGGAATCATATGACTCTCTCATGTTAATGGATCAACAACTCTTCCTAACTGAGTACTGGTCTCTCCAGGCTCCAACTCATTCAATACAATTTTAGAATGAGGTTTATGGTCACTAATATAGCTATCCTCAAGAAACGTTGAATTTGTCTATACAAATACTTTGTTATCTTTAGGACTATAGAAGTATCCACATCTAGTCTCCCTGAAGTATCCTACAAACAAACATACCACAGACTTGGGATCTAGCTTTCTAGTTATGTTCTTCAGTACGTGTTCTGGACACCCCCATACACGGAAATGTTGCAAACTAACTTTACGACCATTCCACAACTCTATGGGAATCTTAGGAACAAATTTGGATGGCACTACATTCAAAATGTATGCCGTTGTTTGTAACGCATATCCCCAAAAGAATTTGGTAATGATGAGAAACTAATAATAGATCTCACAATTTCCATTAGGGTTCTATTTCTCCTCTCCACGACACCATTCAACTGAAGGTATGCTAGGAGCTATCAGTTGGGACATTATCCCATACTCGACCATAAAGTCTTCAAACTCTTGGTCAAGATACCCACCTCCATGATCTAATCGTAGAGTCTTGATAGTCTTTCCTAACTCATTCTTAACTTCAGCTCGAAATTCTTTGAACTTTTCAAATGTTTCTGACTTCCGTTGCATTAGGTAGATGTATCTGTATCTTGAGTACTCATCTATAAAGGTGACATAATACTCATTACCACCCCTAGCTTTAACATTCATTGGTCCGTAGACGTCTATATGTATAAGCTCTAGTGGTTCTTTAGCTCTAAGCTCTTTTCCAGTAAAAGGTCTCTCAGTCATCTTACCTTCCAAACAAGATTCACAGACAGGTAAGTTGCCAACCTTTAGCTCACTTAAAGGTCCACTTTTTACTAGTCTATTTATCCGGTCAAGGTTAATATGACGAAGCCTTAGATGCCAGAGATACGTTTCGTTTTCTGGAGAAATCTTATGTCGTTTAGTTTTTGGTTTTTCAACCTTGAGCATTTCACTATTGAGCAGTGTTGTACGTATTAACGGTCTTAACACATACAAATTGTTTCATTAATTCCTGAACAAATATTCATACCATTCTTTGCAATAATAACCGATTTATTATCAAAAGAAACAAAATATAATTGTTCTAACAACTTAGAAACGGAAATTAAATTCCGTGTAAATCCAGGAATGAAAAATACATTGTCTAATAATATAAAATTATTATTACAAAAACACAATCTAATTACGCCTACTGTTCATGCTAACATGACATCCCTTGACCCCACACACATAGAGAAGGCACCCTCCTCAAGCTGTGTCTAAGAATCAGTCCACTGCCAAGAAGAACAAATTTGGTTAGTGGCCCTTAAATCAACTATCCAGGGTGAAGAATTAGCTTCCACTAAACACGACTCAAGAACAATTAAATCATATTTACCTTTCGTTTTCTTCTTCTTGGCTACCTTCTCTAGAAACTGAGGATAGTTCCTCTTCCAGTGCCTGACTTGTTGCAATGGAAACATTTTCCCTTGCTCTGGTCGGTGGAGGCACCCTTCTTTTTGTTATGGGCTTTCTTGGGTTTGGGCTTGCCCTTTTCTCCTAGCAGACCTCTTCCTCTTCTTATTATTGGAGGAAGATAGTTCTGCAACATTTGCCTCACTGGTCTTACTTTTGCTGTCCTTAGTCAAGGACTCAAAAGTAGTGAGCTCATTAAGCAACTGAGTGAGACTGAACTTTAGCTTGTTCATCTCATAGTTACTCTTAAACTGATCGAAACTCTTCAGAAGAGTCATCAGTATGATGCTCACTTGACTGGGTTCATCAATGGCCCCGCCATTGATCTCTGCCATGTTGAAATATGACATCATGTTTAGGACATGTTCCCGAACAGATGCGCCCTCTTTCATCCGAGCAAGCATTGCGGAACGAACAGCTTCCTGCCGCTTTTGCTCAGAGGGCTGCCCGAACATAGCCTGCAATGACTCCATTATTTCGAATGCGGAAGTCATTGCTTCGTGCTTTGTGACAAACACGTCTGTCATATTAGCTAACAGATATGTTCGGGCTTTTTCATCTGATGAGACCCATTTTTGATATGCCTCATGAATAGTTCGTGCGGCATTGGCAGTAAGAGCTGGAGGACATTCCTTCGAAAGAACAAACTTCAGGTCCTTTGTAACCAAAATTGCATTGATGTTGTGTTTCCCTTTAGTGTAGTTATCACCAGTTAATTTATCATTTGCAAGTATTTGTAAGAGTGCAGATGACATGGCTGAGATAAACATAAAATAAAAAATGCATTCAGTCATACATTCATAACAAGTACGAATGGTTTGGCATGATGCATAAACATGTTTAATGAACAAGAACAACCCAAAAAGAATTACTACGCCATGATAATCTAACATACAACAAGCAAGTGTCACCTTAGGGTCGGTCAAATTCTTGCATGTTAGATCGAGACACTCTCAATCAAATGATATTCCAGAATAACTCTTATTCTTATATCACTCAACCATCGTTTATTCAGCCATGTTTTTAATTAACCAAGTTTAATCAAAACCTTGTGAGTGTAACCCATTATTTCAGATCTCATGAGCTTAACTTGAGAATTGCCGCCTTAGGGTCGGTCAATCCCGAAATACCCTCAGAAATCCTATCTATTAGGAAGTCAACCTTGGTATTGATCTTTGTCGAAACCCTCCTTAGGGAGGATGAAAGCAAAGCCGTCACGAGGCCCCACTCGGATCACACGGTGTTGAACTAATGATGGAGACTACAGGATATAATGTCATATATCTCTCTCCCACTCACTATTTTATAACTAGGGTTTTCTATAGTTAATGCACCTAGATTTTTACAAGATTAAACGACTAACTTCAATCTAGTCGTCTAGCGCATTAACGTTTCTTTATTAGAATATAATTCTATTTAACTAATAAATTATTGCAATTTTTAACTCTTAAAAATCCAATATATTAGTAATAATTCTAATCTATGTAAACAATTTACTAATACTAGAATTATTAATGTGTATTTACCAAGTTTTAACAATTAAAACTAAACACATTATTAGGTCCAATTATAATTAGAGCGTAATCGATTTAAACCTAATATTTATAATGGACACTACTAATCTACATAACTAAACATATTAAAAGATTAGTAATTAATGAGAATTACCAAGTTTTTATTCCTAAAAACTAATCTCATTAACTTATAGCCGATTAAGTGAATTACCCATTTTAATCAAATTAAAATAAAACACATAATATAGAAGGCTATAATGCATGTATGACATATCAACATATATATATATATATATATATATGTGTGTGTGTGTGTGTAGGCACACCTAATCTAAATGATATGCATATGCATGACAATGCTTTAATTATCTCATAATAAAAGCATACATGAGTTGACCGAGTACAATGGGTTATTTAACTTTAAAAAAAAAATCTAATTACAAAAGTTATCCAAGGCATTCCTTGGTCTTCAAGTAATTCCTATATTCTTCAAGTCTTTGGGTTCTTTTTATTTTGGTTTTTTAACCAAGTCCAACTTGATAAATTGTTTTTTTTATAATGTGTTTCATCTCATGAATCAAATCTAAAGCCCAAGTGTTACTCTAACACTTATTGGAGGCCAAAGGCAATATATATATATATATATATATATATATATCCCAAAATCTTTTGCAAATTCGGAAACCCTAACGTCGCGAATTTTCAGCCCATAACGCTTTCGCACATAACTGTTAGTCGTGCATGTAGGCTGCCCGTACCATTACCACATGAACTGTACCGCACGAACAAAACCACATGAACAGTGCCGTAAATAGTACCGCGTGAACAGTTCCAATGAACAATGTCAAGTGAACAGTGTCCGTCGCGCGTGTTTCCGATTTCGCTCTTACGCCTTCTGTCTTATTCGTCCGATTTCTTCATACATATTTTATGACAAAATACATAGCAGAAAAAATACAACAAAGAAAATACAGCAGAAAAATATATTAAATTACATCTCGGCATTAATATTACATAAAAAATTAGGGATATTATTCATTTGGTACCTATGTTATTTTGAAATGTCTATTTTTTACTCACTTATCTATTTTTCACTTGATTGGGCCCTATGTTTTCCAAAACCACTCATTTTGGTCCCTCTGACCATAATTTTGACGGTCAACGACCACAGGAAAAAACAAAATGACATCTTTATCCCCTAACCATTTAATTTCTTTAAAAAAATAAAATTTAAAGAAAAATTAAAAAATTAAAAAATTTACCCTTTATGTTAAAAAAAATTAAATACAAAATCAAAACAACAACAAAAAAAAGTTAAAAAAAATCTAGATTTTTTTTGAATCTGGAAATGAAACCCTAAATTAATCTCTTCACCAACATCATCATCAACACACCACCAAACAAATCACCCAAACACCCTCTCCAAACCCATTCATCTCTTCCCTAACATCATCAACACACAATCACACAAATCACCCAAACATCCAAACCCATCAATCAAGCCACCCTCTCCAAACACCCAACACCCAAAACCACCCAAAACCCCCTCCACGAAATCCATCCCAGTCGCCTATCCCACCACCGATTGGCGTTCGAACTTGAGCAAGTACAGAATAGAAGTAACGACGATGATAACTGCCAACCAGAAGCGACATTGACAACGCCGACTAGAAGCGACGACGATGACCAGAATATGATGGGTTCGATCTAGGTTCAATCGTGTTCATCTCTCTCTTTCATCATCCTTCTCGTTTGGTGTGGATTCAATTCGGCCGGTGGACTTGGTTTCGATCTGGGTTTCAGTTGGTGGTAGTGGTGATTTTGGTCGATTTGGGTTCTAGTTGTGTTGGTGTTTTGGTTTCTGATTTGGGTTTCAGTCAGTGGTAGTTATGGTTTGGGTCGATTTGGGTTTGGTTTCGGTCTGAGTTTCGGTTAGTGGTAGTGGTGTTTTGATAATTGTGAATGAGTTGGTGATTGTGGTCTGGTGGTGATGATGAATGACTATGGTCTGGTGGTGATGATGAATGACTGGAGGTTGATTGGTCGTTAGGATGGTGATTGGTGGTGGTGTTTTGATTATGTATTGGGTTTGTGGAGATGTTTGATGATGGTTCTCAGGAAGATTTGGTGAGTTGGAATTCAATGAAACCTGAGTTTGGTTCTCAGGAAGATCTGTTTGTTAAGGAAGGTTAAATGTTGGAGGTTGATGATGATGGAATTGGAAGGTTGATGATGATGATTTTTGATATTTTTTTTGTTGTTTTTTTTGAATGAATGGTTTTTTTATTAAATGTTTATTGTTATATTAAAAATACTAAATTTAAGGAGTAAAAATTAATTTTAAAGCATTTAAAAATATATATAGTTTTAAAATTTTGATCTCCACCATTCATCTCAGAGGTGGATGGTGGAGATCTGTTTTTCTTTTTTCTTTTTTGTTTTATTTATAATTTTTTAATTTGTATTTATAATATTAATTTTATTAGTATTACATAAATATTTAATTTTTTCCATTGATTTTTGTGTTGACATGTGGCATGTCTTTGATTTAAGACAAAAATACCCTCAAAACCGTTAAAGTTGACTAACAGAAGGACCAAAATGAGTGGTTTTGGAAAACATAGGGCTCAATCCAGTGAAAAATGGATAAGTGAGTAAAAAATAGACATTTCAAAAAAACATAGGGACTAAATGAATAATATCCCAAAAAATTACAACCTTTATAATAAGAACACTAAAACCCATGTCCCATAAAAATTTACGATCAACCACGTTTAAATTAAACGATTTAATTATAAACATTCATACAATCATAAACACAGTGCCTACATATTCATACATGCCAGGAGCATCAAAATCGATTCTCCTGGTCCGAAAAATTGGCTCTGATACCAATTGTAGGGACCTCGGATTACTGATCGCACAACGGAAGAACGTTTTTTAAAAAAATTATTTCAATGAAATACTGAAATTGCGACCAGTAAACCCTAGGATCTATTTTTCGGAACAGAGAAAAAAAACAAAAGGAATTGAAATCAAACAATAAAAGAGAAGAAAAGGACACAATTTTCTTTATACCTACGTATGAGACTCCTTCTCTTTAATACAATCTGCTCCTAGTTTGAACCACTTGCTCTTCATGGCTATCTCACAGAATTGATAACGGCGTGTAGGCGCGTCACGGTACTTAGGAACAATAGGAGAATATAGAGAGAAGAAGAAGAAAAAAAACATTTTTTTTTTCTTTTTGGCCGAACCCTAGAACACTTATAGTTTTTTTTTATCTGAACGCTCAAAACTCTTTGATCGTATGTTTTTAGTGTTGGGTTAGAGTTTCCAAAAACATATACCATATATGTATGTGTATATATATATATATATATATATATATATATTATAAAACTAATTAATTAAATCTTTTAAGATATCTGATATCTTTAAAGATATTAATTATGTTTCTGATTTGAACTCAAACTCTTTAAATTCAAAATTAAATATTTAATTTAATAAAATAAAATAATCGTATTATCTTATTTTATTCAAAATCAAATATCAATTAATACCCTCCATTTAGTGATTAATAATATAATTAAATAATCTTATTATTTAATTTATTCAATCACCATTATTCATTAATTAAATAATCTCATTATTCAATTAATTTTCGAATAAATAAGTGTCACTTTCGTAACATAATTAATTGGACAATACAGTTAATTAACCATGACCCTTGTTACCTAAAACGATCGGGCTAGCAAGGGGACCTAATGGACCCACAGTATTTTGAGCTCCAATAATCCTTAGAAATAATTAATTAAACTCTTTAATTAATATTTCATGATTATTAACTCCGGTGTTATTCGACTAAAAACCCGAAGCTGCACTCTCTCAACTGTCGATGTTTTTACAAAAACCAATAACTTTCGGTGTCCATCGATATAGCTATTACATGTGGTATAATCCTCCACAAGTAGTTCATAATTAGAGCTGGGTCATAATGTCCGTTATACCCCTCTAATTATATCTTTCCATTGAGTACCATTTATTCTCTAATGAACAATAAATCCTACATTCCTTATGGAATTAGGAGAGAGCCCTCATATTGTTCAAGCCCCGAATCAACCCTTGAGGGAACTACCATCTATTTCTCGCAAGAAGGAATGTATTCCACTGTTGTGTACAAACCTTCCTAGCCACAAGCCAAACTGCGATCCCAACATACGGAGCATATTGATCGGGAATGCAATTTCGACCTTACCCATGGTATATCAAAGACCACGATCTAACCTGAAGGACTCGATAAGACACTCAGGATTAAGATCACCCACATATAGCCATCATTAGTTGATATATTTGAATCTCATCTTGTAACGGATATTATTGAGAGATTCATATAGATCATGACCCAGTCCTATATGATCATATCATACAAGGTGCGTCCATTCTCATATCACCATATGAATGATCCAGGATAGGATCACCGTACAATACGAAATGGACCGCAACTGTAGATTAACCACAAATAAAGTACCCAGCTTTATTTGCTATATACAGACTCTTTAGATTGCTCATTTCAAAATGAATCCATCTGTATATGACAATCATATACTCAATTTGAAATTACATCCGGCAATTTTGGATGTTAAATGCACATGTTATACACAATAAATGACATAAGAAGAATGAATTAAACTATTCTTTTATTTATGTTAAGATTCCATTTACAAATTACAAGCTTTAGGGCATAAACCCAAACAACATGATCTTTCATGTCCATGGCATTTGATTCCTTCCTAGGCCAGTTCACCGACATATTAGCGGTCCTTCACTGATAATTGTATGCAATGCATTAGATTCCTATGCATAAATTCTTTCTTTGCATACCTTGCATGAGTGTGAACATAGGACTCCGAGCGGAAAGAAACGAGAGTATCCACGTGAGGCTTAGAGTCAAAGTGAATTAAGTTCGAGGTGTGAGAGTGAGTAGTTTCCGATAAGATAGCAGTCTTAGGTGTGGGATTTGTGAGTATACGAGTTTCCCATGAGTGCCTTCGAGTAGTTTTAGAGCATGCGTCTACTCCTCTTTATCACACTCCATTGCATCTCACCACTAGTTGAAAATGCGACTTTTGAATGGTTGTTGTACTAAGAATTTTTTTGTTTTTCCTTTTTAGATCGAGTCGTGTTATTTTTATTTTGTGTGCTTGTTTTTTCTTTTTGTCTTAGTTTTGCTCTAGGGTGAGCAAAAAGCTAGGTTTGGGGGTGTTGATCGAGCCACGACAACACCAGATTTGGCCCCTTTTTCTATTTTTCTTGTTCGATTCTCAAGAAAAATCTAGTGTTTAATTGCTCGAATGAGGTTGTTGTAGATTATCCTTTGTATTAGGGGCATTTCTGATAGAAGAGAATAAATTTGGGCTTAAAGTGCAATTTCGAGGACTTGGAGCCTTGTTGTAAAAGTATCGCGTGGAGCGCCATCCCAGAAGGTCACGACCTAGTAGCGACTAGGAACTCTCACGGCCTAGGTGACGTCTTGCGAGACTGCGGCGTTTCCCCAAGCAAGATCGTGACCATCCAAATCAACTTGTGTCGCGGTAGAAGTGTTGTTTTAGAAGGCCGCATCACTCTTAGCGACAGAAACTATCGCGGCTAAAGTGTTGCTGCTATTGTCGCTGATTATGGGTACGGAGTGGAATGTGAAGCGTTGTCGCAGTTGATCTGCTGTCTTGGCAAACCGCGATACTTTGGATCACAACAGCACACCAGCGCGACTTTCTAGGTTAATTGTTGCCCTATTTGGTTCCCATATAAATACCCCTCTTAATTTTATGTCAGTTGGCATCAACCACATGAGAATTTCAGACCCAGCAGCTTTTCATATAATTTCATCATCCCTTTTATATGGTCTTGAATTCTTCTCTCTACTCATGCGAAGGCTCTGTCTCTTTCTTTTTCTCTCTTTCAACTCATCTCAGTTATATCTTACATTTATTGCGGCCCACACCTCCACATTAATAGCGGATTCGCCACCCAATCAAGATCGACCCAACTAAACACGAAAGTCGATCAATCCAACACAAGGTCGACCCACGTCGAACGAAGGCATCCATCTGGGTTTCAATTTATCAAATTCATCGTTATCTAATGTCGACCCAACCCTCGTTCGATCAACGATTCGACAAGACCCTAAGGAATCAATCGATCGATATCATCGATATCCATAATTGATCATACAACGTCAACTCAACTCGACCCTCCCGAGAATGGAGCCACATGGTTTGTAACTCTAATTTCAATAGCTATTTCGTTCATCAAACATATCTGACTTGAGTGTCGGAGAGTCCTCTTAAGGGAACAACCCCTCTTGTGGTACTCCACCGTTTGTTTCTTTTGTCTTATAGGTTGTCAGTGCCCACCTCGATGATCAAGAATTAATTGTAGATGTGATCGACTACATTATGTGATATCTTGTTGTGTGCAAGTTGTTTGATATGTGTTAAATATGGTTTGGTTGTTTGGAGTAAAGTGTCTAGTTTCGAAATATTCAGTTTTCAGTGGTTTAAATGTTTTTCAAAATTGATCTTAGTGTAGTTTTATGTCTATAACTCTTTATATAAAGTTCAAATTGAGTTTTGAAAAATTCTTGATAAACTAGACACTCATACTTTACCTATAGTATATTATTCATAAAATTACATGACCGTTTTGATTGGTTTGGAAAATTCCAAAGAGACCACTGAAACAGGGGAACTTTATTCATTCCAATTTTGACCTTTGGTTACTTAAATGACCATAACTCTTTCTACATACATTCAAATCTTTTTTTTTTTTTGCAAAAAAGAGTACAAAGAAGACATCCATACATTTCCAACGGTATATTATACGATAAGTTTCGATGTCGTTTGGTCATATTTTGGGGTGCTCGAAACTCTAGCTGTTGTGTTGTCGGACCCTTGCGCGGTTCATGTCCTCTTAGTGTACTATGAATGAACGTCAATTTTTTGCTCCATTTTAGTGAACTGCAGTTTTCAACCACGATTTCACTCCAGTATGTTATCACGGTTCATGTCATCTTAGTGTACCGCGACACGTACCGCACATAGAGGTTTTTTTTTTGGTCAAAACGACATCACTTTGTTTAGGGCATTATAAATACCCCTCCATCTCGTACCAACGGACTTGGAGAGCCCTAAATCACCAGTTTTACTCCTCTCATAAACTCTTAAAGATAAATCACTTCCAAAAGAGAGAAGCTAGGGTTTCTAGAGAGAGAAAGCTTCCAAGCTTCGATTTTAACTCTCCACCCCTCTCCCATATGCATTTAAGTCATCAATCGTCCATGGATCTTCATTGAGCATCTCTATTGTAGGTAAGAACAAATCCCTATTTCATTTATTGCTCTTACCATCTGGACTCCATATTAAATGCATATTCTTTAAAGTTCGAGATTGTTTGATGGTTAGTTGATAACTAGGTTGTTGGGTAGTTAATTTACACACCTAGTTAAGCATTGTATGTTTGTTTAGTATATTTTACATTTGAACATCTCCATTGCTAAGGAAGAACAAATCCCCATCTTATTTATTGTTCTTTCCCTTTTAGACTTCACATTAGTTGCATGTATTTGGAGTTGTGGAGATTGTTTTTGGAGTTAGCTAATAATTAGGATTGTTGGGTAGCTATTACCACACCTAATTAAGCATAGATTATTTTGTCTTGTATTCTATGTATTGAGCATTCATTGCATGTTCACACTTAGACAATAACTCTCTTCATTGAGTTCAAGTATTGTAGCCTCAAGTGATGGTTGACAAGCGATTGGAAAGTCTTGTGGCTAAGGTGTCGGTTGCACAAGCAAGTGCAAAGTTTCACTATAAAAGGCATGCAGGTAGATTATGAGGTGCTCACGCCAAAAGTAGTGGATTTTGGGATTTCACTAGGATTGAAACAAGAGTGGTGAGTGAAAGTGTCTATAGCCTTAAGTTACTGAGAGTGAGAGTCTGTGTATCACTTGAAGGTGTAACTTTCTTTTCATATATTGGATTTCTGTGGCTTAAATGGCTAAAGAGGCTAGTCCTATGGTTTTTCTCAAGTTGGAGGATTTCCACATAAAAATCGTCCTGTAAATTCTGCAATTTTATACTTGATTTTATTATAGTGTTGTTTGCCATTATAATTGAATAATAAAAAATTTTGTAACATAATCGACTAATCGGTAAATAAACTATTCACCCCCTATAGGTTAATTGTATTCGTATTAGACACATCTTCAAGTGACTAGGTTGTCATCTTAGGATGTCATTAAACTATCATATAGTGGTTTCTGTGACTAAGTGGCTAGCGAAGCTAGTCCCGTGGGTTTTTTTCCGGTTGGAGGGTTTTCCACGTAAAAACCAAGTGTTATTTATTTTCCGCTCTTTTACTTGATTTTAATTTTGTTGGTTGTGTTTAATTTTGACTAATCGAATATTTGGTAACTTAGTTGATTAACAACTCATTCACCCCATCTAGGTTGTTTAGACACGTTTTAGATTATTTTCAATACGTATCAAGTAGTAAAAAAAAAATCAAATACTCAAGTTTACACAATTTTAGTAATAAACTAGTTTTCGGCCTGCACATCAAAAAAAATAACGTAATAGTTATCAATTTTTTTTAAAATTTTTTATATTCTTCTATTTTGGATTTCAATACTCTATTTTTTTTCATTGGTCTCATATATCAACCTTTCAACCCGAATGGTGACAGTTTTTGATCATTTAGTTTCCAATTTATATTATAAATTACTTAATTTTGTGAGGGGAGTAAACAAAAGAAAACGGAAGCACATAAAACAACTCTTCTTTTATTAAACAAGTATATAATATAATATAGATATAATCTTACAATTGAATTAAACAAAAATTAGAAAGAAACGGCACAAAAAAATCAATTTGGCTACAAATTTCTACATATGAATTCCTTGTAAAAGCCTACTACTATTTTTACATTTGAAATATTTTGAAACTGTTCTCACATTTTTACTCCATTTATTAACTTCAATTATATTTGCACAAACGTTCGATGTTGCACAAACATGTAAGCAAACAAACCCAAAACAATTCCAAGTCAGTCCAGACCTTTAGCCAATTATCCATTAAATAGTACTTGTTGTTTGTAATACTCAAAAATAATCTGGTTCGAATCTGCAAGAGAACTGAAAGTGAAAACCACAAAACAACACGTTAGAAAACGGTTTTGGGAAATCGAGCCCGTGTTTCACACAGTGTCCTTAAGACAATTTAGCCGTATAACACCTGTATGTGTATAACGATTGTCTCCCAGGATAATACGATTTAACAGCGATCGTGCATGGCACAAACACTCTCAACGAACTCAAATCCGGTATGAACTTACCAAGAACTGAAGAAGAAGAGAACAATAATGAGAGGAATTAATTTTGTGATTGCTATGAATCTCTTCTGAAGAAAGACTAGGGTTTATTATAAAACCGAAGTCAAGAAGATTGTTTAGGAAATTACTTAATTCATATGTTTTTAATGAAAATGATATTAATTAAAAAACAAATCTCCAATAGATTTATTTCTAATTAATCACCGAATCCAAATCATTACACGTTTGATTTAGGGAAAATTAAATTGAATTAATTCTTTCCATATCAATACAAACATTGACTTAGGAAAAAATAAATTCTAAATAGTAGCAAAAGGTCATTTGTCCTATGACAGTCCAATCGGAGCTGGCATTTGTGTATGCAGGTCGTGCCCACACACAAGTCGTCCAATCTGAAGGTTCGGGGACCATGATTTGCATGGGCTCACTTTGAGACTCAATTTCTCATTCACCCATTAATTATTTTGTAAGTTTGAGCATACCATTTCGAAGCTCTCACGGAGGAGAATTCAATTATACATTGATCTTCCATTTTTATAGAACCGATCATACTTAAATAATGTTCTCAAAATGAGTTTTCATAACAAAATTTTCCACCAGTACTATCTTCTGAGAAAATCTGCTTTTGTCATGTGTTGTCTTCAGCTTCTCGCTTAATAGTCAAACTCAGAATGTGACTATATCCTACCTTCAAATTGGTTTGGTGTTTGCAAAAGCAGAGTTTCCAGGTTATGAACTGCACATGAAAAAAATATATAAATGAGACAGATTTATTTTATTATTACATTTGAATGTTGAAAAGCTTATTGGATGAAGCACTAAGACCGATAATCTATCCATATCAATTGCATATAATACTTGTTAATTATATTCAATAAAGTCAGAGAAATGGTAAACGTTTTCTCGCTAGACATAAAACAAAATAAGTTAGTTGAATCATGAATGTGGCTAATCTGACCAAATATCCTCATTTTGCTTTTGTTATTCTTCCATCAATGATTCTATCTACCCTACAATATGTAATTAATTAAATAAATTAAAGAACAAAAATAATATATAATTATAGACATACAAACATTTCAAAGAAAATGTGTAGCTTAGAATCGAAGCTTTCATTATAAATTTGTTCCTTGTAAATTTTGTATTGCTTGATCAAAACTGTATTACAGAACAAACCTATTTATAGTGAATAAAGAAAACCTAGAAATCCTACCAATGATAATTACAGGAAATATGTAAATGATAATTAAAGGAAATATGTAACAAGATAATATCATATACAAGATTCTAGGATGACAGAGGTAGTATCGTAACACCCCCCCTCAAACTGGACGGTCGTGGACGAACTAGTTTGTTTGTGAGATGCGTGTGACGACGTTTGTGGAGGCCCTTGGTGAGAAGGTCAGCAAACTGATCATTAGAGGGGACGAAAGTGACCCGATGACTACCGAGTGCCACTTTCTCAAGTACAAAGTGGTAGTCCAGTTCAATATGTTGAGTGTGCGCATGATGAACCGGATTAGCTGCTAGATAGGTGGCACTGATGTTGTCACAGTAGAGCAATGTAGGAAATGAAATGGGGCAACCAAGTTCATGAAGGAGAAAGCTAACCCACACAGTTTCAGCACAAGCGTGAGCTAATGAGCGATATTCCGACTCAGTGCTAGATCGAGCAATTGTCAGTTTCTTTTTAGAACACCATGATATAAGTGTTGAACCCAAGAAGATGAGGTAGCCAGTAGTGGAACGACTAGTGTTAGGACATCCGGCCCAATCTGCATCAGAGAAGGCTCGTAAGGTTAATGGCGTATGAGAGGAACTGAGAAGAATCCCATGATCGATGGAGCCTTTGAGGTAGCGAAGAATCCGCTTGACTGCAACTAAATGCGGTTGGCGAGGAGCACTAAGAAATTGAGCAACGGTACTAACGGCGAAGGCAATATCGGGACGGGTCAAGGTCAGGTACTGCAATGAGCCAACCAGGTAAGGAAATTCAGTAGCATTGACCAGAGGATCTGTTAGGATTATGCTCAATGGCAAGAGTGTAATATTGTAATTAACAATCTTCTCATATTAATAAAGTGAATTCTGATTCTTACAATTACTTATAGCATTTATTATTATAATTGTCAAGGTAAATAATCATAAGGTTAAAAGACTATGAGACATGAAGAATTGTTCATACATCCAGATATGTATGAGGTAGACACAATTCTTTAGTTAGTCTTGAATAACGTTCACAACTTAAGTTAAAGGTTGGGCACCTCTATCTTGTTAAAGTTGTAGAATTCTTTTACTGGCATTTGAGTGGGATCAAATGAATATGATGAGTCTAAAATCATCGAAAGGTTTTCGAGTAAAAGAATCTAGTGCGCTAGGTGCATTGAACTGAATCACAATGAAATACTTTATCTATAACCGTCACTAGATATAAGTCTTTTCATTAAAGAGGACAATCAGAGAGTCTATCTTAATCCTGAGATAAATGATGGACTTATGGTTGCAAGTGTTATCATTAGAGCTATCAATGAGTACGATTATATAGTATAGTCTATCCTCGATAGTTTGGTGGTATACATTTGTTAATCGATAGAGGACTTCATTTATAGATATGGATATCGTGGCTCCATTTATTAAATGAGAGTATAATATCATCATATGGATGTTTTGAGGTATTGGATATTAAATCTCAACGTTGAGTTTTCAATAATGATTATTGAAAACATGGCTTCTGGACAAGTCAAAGTATCCAAGTTCGAAATGTGGTCATATGAGGAAATATGGTAACTTGGAGAGCTATAGGCGGTCTATGAGCTCTTGGCGATTACTGATATTATTCACGAGGATACACCATCTCCTATAAGATTGTCTAGGGTATGAATGAGAAACATTTCCTTATTCTATCTTTATTTAAGAGTTCAATTTTAGCTCTTTAGTGGAATGAGTTAAAATTAATAGATTGGACATAAGTGAATCATTTGTTGATTGTGATTAGGTTGTGTCTATTGAAGCTTAAATTTAGATAGCCCGCCAAGATCCCCAATCCACACGTATTTGCATGGATCACTTGATATATTCTACCGGGCCGATTTAAGGGTCCATCTAGAATTGTTTTTAATATATCAAGAATATAATATGTCTATTATTTAATTAATGGGTTGCACTATTATATTAATATATTAAAAGGAGACATGTGGGCTTGTTTCTTTTAGTAAGAATGGGTCTGGTTCACATGTGGGCTTTTATTTAAAGTCCAATGGATTAAATGAAATAAGAAAATAATATATGGCCCATTTATATAAGTGGGGCGGCAAGGTGTATATATTAACCTAATATATTATTTTGTTTCATTGTTTTAATTAAATAAGAATTAGTTAATTTATTAATTAATTGTTTAATTAAGAAACAAATCTTTTTCTGATCAGGAAATATATTTCCTAAAGTTATACTATTGGTAGTAGTATATTAAAAGTAAAAGACTTGTTTGATAAGAAAATAAATAATTAATTTTATTTATTTAATCAAATAAGAAGTCTTTTTATTTAGTCAATAAAAGAATAAAAATATCTATGAGTTGGATTAGGTTTTGAAGTCTAAAGGTTGATGGAAATTAGGGTGCAACACAAACTCTTTTTGGTATGTGATTTGCGGCAACCCTAGTCCATTTAGAGGAAGATTTCGGCAATCCTAAATAGAAGAGGAAGCAAAATTTCGGCCATCTATATAATACCACATATAGAATTTGGCCACCATAGTTGATTGAATGATTCAATTTTTCTTCTTTTTCTCAATTCATAGAAAAGGATAATTTTTATTCTACTAAACATAAAAGAGAGAAGAGATTATTCTTTGATAGTACACTGATTGCTTGTTCATAATAAGCTTGTGTGTACAACATCGAATTAGGTTCACGCGAGTTTCGATCATTAGATTGAGAACTCAAAAGTGACCGGAATATTTTTTTGTCTTCTTTTGATTGTTTTGTGACTAACAAAAGAAAAAGAAAACTTTGTTCATCCATTCTCAGGTTTGCAATTCAAAGAAAAAGGGAGACCACGCTCCTAGGTGATTCACGTACGTGTTCGGATTGGAAGATCTCGCGGTACTGTTCACGATCACTGTTCACGGCGGGGGTACTGGTCACGATCACTGTTCACGCGGGTACTGTTCACAATCACTCTTCACGGGCATCGGAAAAGATTTTGCGGATTACCAATCGACGTAAGTCAATCGGATCATGCGTCAAGAGGTATTTAACTCTAACCGTATATATTTGAGTTTAATTAATTAAAAGGTTAAGGTTCAACTTTGAGAAAAATTTTAAAACCATACGAAATCTATTTTTTGTTTCTTCCGCTGCGTTTTATATCGATTTTTCCCTACAGGATCACCGTCAGAAGCTAGTAGCTTGACGTTGCCAACAAGTGGCGTGGAGCAAGGCTTGCATTCAGTCATGGAATTTTGGTGGAGGAGGTCCAATGTGTACTTCACCTGTGAAACATGTAAACCTTCTGAATGAGAGTTAACCTTGAGACTAAGGAAGTATCGCAAGGAGCCCAAATCCTTCACATCAAATTCTTGGCTAAGTTGGTCTACAAAACATGTTATAAAATCTACATGGCTACCGGTTAAGACAATGTCATCAACATACAGTAATAAATAAAGAATATGAGAATCATGTCGATAAATGAAGAGTGAAGAATCAGCCATGCTTTTATTGAAACCAAACCGAATTAAAAACATATTGAAGCGGCTGAACCATGCCCCTGGGTGCCTGTTTCAGTCCATACAATGCCTTTTGTAACTTACAAACATGATGTGGTCGATGTGGATCGACAAAGCCTTGTGGTTGAGTCATGAAAACATCTTCACAAAGAACGCCATTTAAGAAGGCATTTTTAATGTCCAACTGATGAAGTGGCCAAGAATTCGTGACAGCAATGCATAGAACCGCGTGAATTGTGGCAGGTTTGACAACATGAATGAATGTCTCATCATAGTTAAGTCCAGGCTGTTGGTGAAATCCTTTGGCAACAAGTCGGGCTTTGTAGCGTTCTATAGAGCCATTAGAGTTAAGTTTGATTCAAAAAACCCACTTGCACCCTACCATATTAGGAGAAGGAGATTGCAGAACTAGAGTCCAAGTATCATTCTTGACAAGAGCGTTGAATTCTTCAGCCATACCACTACGCCATTCGGAGTGTTTGATAGCCTGTGTGAAACATGTAGGTTCAAACGGTTGAGAAAGAACTGAAGCATGTGCTTGAGACAAAGGATATCGGATGGTGCCATCGGTCCAGACTTTGGGCTGTCGGATTCCATCACACAATCGAGTGGTCATTTGGTGACTAGGTAATGGTTAAGCATGCGGTACTGTCAGCATAGGTTGCGGTAGAGGTGCAACAGCAGGGTCCGGCATGGCTGGAGCAGTGCCTTGAGGTGCTGGTGCAGTAGCGAGGTCAAGTATGGTTGGCGTGGGTGCTGGACAAGGCGGACTGTGTTGTTTAGTAAGTCCGACATTGCCTGGAGGTGCAGCAAAGTTGAGTGTTGAGTTGATGAAGCTCCAATGTGGCTAACTGTGAAGGATCATGCAGTACCTGGATGCTATCAAAGGGAAATTTTTGTTTGTTAAAAATAACATGATGCGAACATATACCCGTTGAGTTACCCGATCAAGACACCAATATCATTTATGATTCGAACTGTACCCCAGAAAGACACATTCTGTAGAATGAGATTGAAGTTTATTGGAGACATACGACCCAAGATGAGGAAAACAAGTGCACCCGAAGGTGCGAAGATGACTATAGCTAGGATTTTTACGGAAAAACATGTAGTATGGAGAAGACCATTCGAGAGTTGGTGTAGGAAGGAGATTAATTAGATAAACTGAGGTGAAGGCTGCCTCAACCCATAAATTGAGCGGTACATGAGACGTAGATAATAGTGTTCAAGTCATGTCCGCAATGTGACGGTGCTTACGCTTAGCAAGGCCGTTTTGTTGAGGTGTGTAAGGACATGAACGACGCTGATGGATGCCTAAAGTTAGAGGTGCCCACGGTTTGGTTAAAGCGTGGGTATTAAACCGAAACCGACCACCCAAAACCGAAACCAAAACCGCCGGTTAGGAAACCGGTTGGAAACCGATTTCTAACAGGTTCAGTTACGAAACCGGTTGGAAACCGGTTTCGAGCCGGTTCGGTTACGGTTAGGGATGTCCCAAAACCACCCAAAACTGGCGGTTTGGGGCAGTTTATATATTTAAAAAAAAATCAACCAATAGAAAAGTGCCACGTGGACAAAAAAACAAAAAAAAACACAAAAATCGAAACCGAAACCACTCAAAACCGAAACTGAAACCGCCCAAAACCGAAACATAAACCCCCAAAACCGGTGGTTTGGGGCGGTTTTGGGCGGTTTATATATTAAAAAAATCAACCAATAGAAAAGTGCCACGTGGATAAAAAAACAAAAACAAAACACAAAAACTGAAACCGAGAAAGCCCAAAACCGAAACCGAAACCACCCAAAACCGAAACATAAACTGCCCAAAACCAGCGGTTTGGGGCGGTTTATATATTAAAAAAAATAAAAAATTTCCAACCAATAGAAACGTGCCACGTGGCCACAAAATTGAAAAAAATAAAAATAAAAACCGAAACCGAACCGCCTAACCGGCGGTTCGAAACCGAAAACCAAACCAGTTTTCTCGGTTCGGTTACGGTTTGGGTGGCCATGGAACCGAAACCGGCAGTTTCGAAACCGAAACCGCCCCGAAACCGAACCGTGGCCACCACTACCTGAAGTGAGACAAAATTCTATAAATTTAGAAATAACATATTCAGTACCACCATCACTTTGAAAGATTTGAATCAAAGATTTAAAAAGATTTTTGACCATAGCAACAAAGTTGCAAAAGTGTGTAAAAACTTCAGATTTTTGAAGCATTGGATAAATCCATGAGTAGAACGAAAATTCCTCAGTAAACAAAATATAATATTGAAATCCTAAAACAGAGGTAATAGAGGACATCCAAACATCAGAATGAATTATCGAAAATGGAGAAGTTGCATAGATTTTATTCGAAAGAAATGGGAGTTTGTGAGACTTGCAATTCGCACAGTCATTACAAAAAGAAATACTACTAGAAAAATCTGAACCTAAGGAACTGGAACCTAAGCGACGGAGAACTGTGGATGACGGGTGACCAAGACGACGATGCTAAAGATTGGTTACGGTTGTCGCCAATGCGCAAGGTTGTGGCTGCGAAAATGGATAAAGACCATCTTTACATGGGCCTTGAAATAGTGGAACACCAGAATTGAGATCAGAAATTACATAACCTAAAAGACTGAATGTGAAGCTTACAGAATTATCTTTAGTGAAACGTGCAACAGACAGTAAGTTTTTGTTCAGTGAAGGAACATGAAAAACAATATTTAGAGACAGTTTATGAGAGCGTAGAGACATAGGAATATTACCAGTGTTGGTAATGGGAAGAAAGGCCCCATTACCAAGGAGAACAGACGTATTACCAGTATATGGGACATAATCTAGAGGAGCAGAACTCGTCATATGGTGAGTAGCACCGGTGTCAAGATACCAGGTAAAATCAGGAAGAGGCCGATACTGAGCGACATGCATGCCCATAAATGGATCAGTAAGAGATTCAGGTCCATGATAGCGGTGATGGCAATGTGAATGAGAGTGCTGCGAAGTTAAGCACCATTGTGATGCCTGAGACGGATGCGCACCAAGGAGGCCAGGACCGCCGGTTTGTTGAGGTCAATAATAGCCACGACCGGAACCATAACCAGAGTAATCAGGAGTAGAATGCCAGTGAGCACGACCACGCCCATGTGAGTTGCCACGTCTACCATCACGACCATTTTCACGGGACTGTCCACGACTATAAGAGGGACTGTGAGTGATGTTCGCTGATGGGGAAGGAGATTGAGTAGCAACAAGGCTGTGGTACTGCTAGAGTCAGCAGGTTTAGTACGCAGCTGCTGTGATTCAAAGGAGAGTAGGCATGCTCGAAGGTCTTCAAACCGTGGTAGAGGAGGGAAGTTTAAATTGGCTGTGACAATCATGGCATAATCCGAGCCAAGACCCCGAAAAACGGCGGTGACAAGGTCAATGGAAAAGATCGGTTCACAAATTGCTGTAAGGGTGTCAGAGAGAGATTTAGCATTTTGAAGGTAGGCAAAGATTGATTTTGTACCTTTTGTCATGTCTATAAGCTGAAAACATGTGTTAGCTGCGTTGGCAATTGATTGTTGGGAGAAGTTGTCTTTAAGACACAACCTCATCTCCAAGGCCGTTGATTTTCTAACAGTTAGGGAGAGCATGGGTTCGGTCATGTTGGCTACCAAATAACTGACCACAAGTTGATCTTGCTGGAACCAATGGAGATAAGCAGGGTTGGGATCAGCAGTGGCACCATCGGTGGCTGGAAGTGTAGGAGGAGGAGAAGGCATGGTGCCGTCAACATACTGATACGGACCATGGCCAATGAGAAATGGTCGCAATTGAGCAGTCCAAAGGAGATAGTTGGTTTCAGAAAGCTTGAGGAAATTCGCAAGTGTTGGGCCGGGTAAGGAAGATTTAGAGGAGGAGGAAGAGGTTGAGGAGGAAGTAAAGGCTGGGGTGGTGGCCATGACAGGATGCGGAAGAGAGGATCGAGAAAAATTTCGTTAGAAAAAGAGATGCTCCGATACCATGTAAATTTTGTATTGCTTGATCAAAACTTTATTACAGAACAAACCTATTTATAGTGAATAAAGAAAACCTAGAAACCCTACCAATGATAATTACAGGAAATATGTAACAAGATAATATCATATACAAGATTTTAGGATGACAGAGGTAGTATCATAACATTCTTAAAACTATTTGAACGGTGCATTGTTAATGTAATGACCTCTCATTATGCTAAGTTAGTGCCCGAAATTGTTCCCTTGCAAATTCTTCTGATTCCTTGTTCATCGCTATCATCACCAATACCATCATACAAATATATCAACAAACACACGCACATATATACAGGTGTGTATATATTACTTTGATTCCTTGTTCATCCCTATCATCACTATCATATATAAAAGTATATCAACATATATAAGTCAATATCACCCTATGAACTTTGTTAATATATAACGACAATTAATATAAATGATTAAGATACCTATGAATTCTCTAAACACATAATATTGAAGAAAGCCGTTGGGGGAGGCAGTGATGAGTTTGTTGCGCCGGTTCTCCACGGCAGGCCAGCCATTTCCAGTAGTGTCAATCTTGGTGGCGATTCTTGTCAGCAACGTGATCATTCCCTTAGGCATCAACCACAAAATTTCTAGGTTTGCTAAACCGGGCAGAACCTTGATTTGCCTTCTGCATAACCGACCACTCCATTTCCTGATAATCACTTAACCACAATCTATGCAATAAAATTAAGGGATATAATCATTTCCCCTCCACCCCCCTTTAGTTTGCTATATTAGACGCTTTGTCTCCTCTAATTTCAGTATTGACCATTATCACCCCTGAAAACTAAAATATTATACACTTTACCCCCTCTAGTTTCAATAATGGTCATTCTCCCTCCAGAAAACCAAAATATTAGACATTTCCCCCTAACCATTATGAATTTTGTTAGTCTACTTCTTTAACCATCAAAAATCAATTAAAATGACCCTATTACCCTTGAACACATGCGTTATGCCCCTAATAATACCCCTATTGTTTTTAAAGAAAAAAATTAGAATTAATAAAAGTATTTTTAAAAAACATAATTGAAAATTAAAAATTAAAAAAATTTATTTAAACAAAAATTAATATAACGAATTAAATGTAAAAATAAAAATTTATTTTAAAAAAATTAATATAAAGAATGAAATGTAAAAATAAAAAATTTATTTAAAAATTATAAATATAACGAAAAATAAAATAAATAATATATAATTTAAAAAACTAAAACAATATTAAAATTTATTTTGAAATATTGAATTGCTTTTTTTTTGAAATACTGAATTTTTTGTTGCTAATTTTTTAATTTTTTATTTTCAATTATGTTTTTTTAAATACTTTTATTAGTTTTTACTTTTTTAATTCTGGTTTTTTTTTAAAAAAACAATTAATGGTATCAATAGGAGACATAACTCATGTGTTCAAGGGTAATAAGGTCATTTAATTGATTTTTTGACGGTCAAAGAAGTAGACTAACGGAATTCCTAACATAGAGGGGAAAATGTCTAATATTTTGATTTTTAGGGGGGAGAATGGCCATTATTGAAACTAGAGGGGGCAAAATGTCTAATATTTTGGTTTTCAGGGGGGAGAATGACCATTACTGAAACTAGAGGGGGCAAAGTGTCTAATATGACAAACTACATGGGAAAAATGATTATATCCCTAAAATAAAATACTAATAAGTAAACTTTTAAAAAAAAAGATAATCTATTACTTCTTTTTAATATATATATATATATATATATATATATATATATATATATATATTACAACCTTTGGTTGAGGTAAGTGATAAAGTGCGGAAACGACCACCACCGGAAGAATCAACTCAATCAAGAAGAAATAAGGAAATAGAACTTCCTTAGGAGGTGAATTAAGTTCACTTCTCAATAATAACTTAGATTTTTAATTGATTTCTGTAAATACTACCATAATTGATTTCGGTAAATACACCTCTTAATGTATTTAATGCAATTTGGTCTTAAGTGACCAATCATACCATAATAATGACAAATAGGTACAAAGTAAGAATTTATACCATAGAATTGAGATCTCATCGAGGCCTTACCATGTTGAAGAGGTTGTCTTTAATGGTGTATCAGTTTGCTTCTCTTTGGAGCTTGAGCCGATTGATGGCACATTTATGGTCTAGCTTGTTGAGGTGGTTGAGCCGCATCATGCCTCCTTGGTTGAGGTTGTTTCTGTAGGAACCAAAATCGCGCAACAGAAGTAGATTTCAAAACTTTTTTAAAATCAAATTTATTTAAGCAACTCTATGAACCGTGTACGATATATAAGAATAAATAAAAAGTAGGATTTGAAATCATACCTCAAGGCTAACTCCTTCATTATTTAATTCTTGAATTTGCTTTCCGATTTGTACCACTGGATCTTCCTCGCTACCTCCCAGGTTCCGGCAACTGCGTGTGGACGGGTCACGGGCTTCAGGAGGTTGAAGAATCAATATAAAACAACTCTTGTTTCGTGTATAGAGAATTCAGCAACTTGAATAATCAAAGAACAAAAAAAAAAACTTTTTTATTGCTTTTTTTTTTTCTTTTGCTAGCCGCACCACCTGTTTCTCTTTTTTTTTTGTTTCACACGTATTGTGTCACAAATTGCTATGTGTTCTTGTTTTTAATATAATATATATATATATATATATATATATTTAAAAAACAAGACACTAATCCTATTTCAAATAAGATAATTAACATTCTAGTGTCCAAGGTAGTATAGGATTATAAATCCCATATAACCCTAGTTCACTCTAAGACTTGAACACTTGACCTAGTTAGGAAATAAAATAATCTTATTATTTTATCCTTTGTCTCAGTCATGGTTCGAACCTATAACCTCCAATTAATAATTCTCAATTAATAATTAATTAATAATTCTCAATTATTAATTTATTAACTAAATAATCTAATTATTTAGTTAATTTAATTATTAATATATTAATTAAATAATCTCATCATTTAATTAATTCCCTGAATAAATTTCTTGCTACTTTCGTAACATAATTAATTGGACCATCCAATTAATTAACCGTGACCCTTGTTACCATCAACATTCCGGGCTAGCAAGGGGACCTAATGGACCCACAGTTTTGAGCTCCAATAATACTTAGAAATAATTAATTAAATTCTTTAATTAATATTTCGTGATTATTAACCTCAGAGTTATTTCACTAAAAGCCCGAGGCTACACTCTCGCAACTGTAGATGTATTACACAAACCGAAATCATAGTTGCCCATCGATATAGCTATTGCATACGGTATGATCCTCCATAAGTAGTTCATAATTAGAGCTAGGTCATAAAGTCCATTATACCCCTCTAATTATATCTTTTCCATTAAGTACCATTGATTCTCTAATGGACAATAAATCTTAACTTCATTTATGGAAGAATGAGAGCAGTCATATTGTTCAAGCCCTGAATCAACCCTTAAAGGAACTACTATCTAGTTCTCGCAAGAAGGAGTGGATTCCACTATTGTGTACAGACCTTCCCAGTCACAAGCCAAATCGCGATTCTAACATACGAAGTTATTGACCGGGAATGCAACTCCGATCTCACCCATGGTATATCAAAAACCACGATCTAACCTGAAGAAGTCAATCAGACACTCAGGATTAAGATCACCCATATATAGCCATCATTAGTAGATATATATGAATCTCATCATGTAACGGATCTTGGTGAGAGATTCATATAGATCGTGGCCCAGTCCTATATGATCACATCATACAAGGTGCCTCCATTCTCATATCACCATATGAATAGTCTAGGATAAGACCACCGTATATTACGGAATGGACCCCAGCTGTAAATTGACAACAAATAAAGTACCTAGCTCTATTTGCTATCCACGAACTCCTTAGATTGCTCATCTCAAATTGAATTCCTATGTATATGACACTCACATACTCAGTTAAAGATTACATCTGGCAATCTTGGATGTTAAGTACACATGATATAAATGTATGAGATAGATTTATAGAATGAATAAACTACTTCTTTTATTAATGTTTCATTCACATTTACAAATTACAAGCTTTAAGGCATAAACCCTAACAATCTCCCACTTGCAGTAAAGCAAGTGAGACATATCTTGTAATCCTAGACCCTCTAGGTGACATTTAAACACTTTAACAGTTAAGGTCTTCGTAAATGGATCGGCAATTCGTATATCCTAACTGGATCAAATCCTGTTATGAATATACAAGCATATAGTTTCTCGTCCTCCGAAGATACTAGAGAATAACCTTCACAGCAACCCAATGATCCAATCATGGGTTGGACTGAAACCTCATGGCTACTCCCATTGCGAAGCAGATGCCAGGTCTCTTGCATAACATAGCATACGTAAGACTGCCTACTGCAGACGCATAAGGACCATGTCTCATATCCTCAACTTCTTGTGTGTCTTAGGACATTGTTCCTTAGACAAGTGAACTCTATGCCTAGAAGGTAAATTACCTTTTTTGGAGTTTTGCATCATATATCGACCCCAAACCTTTCATTTGGAATTTGCTAGTCAGCCAGCCCTTTACTTCTGACAATACCCCTACATCATTCCCAATGAGTAGGATATCATCTACATATAGGACTAAGAAAATTACTTTCTTGTCAATAATGCGCTTGTAGACACAAGGCTTATCAATATTTGCTCGAAGCCACAAGTTTTGATAGCATTATCAAACCTGATGTTCCTAGATCTAGATGCTTGCTTTAGTTCGTAAATGGACCTTTGCAACTTGCAAACATTTTGCTCTTGATCTGGAGACATGAATCCCTCTGGTTGCATCATATAGATGCTCTCATCGAGATTTCCATTTAAAAATGCAATCTTGACGTCCATTTGCCAAATTTCGTAATCGAAATAGGCAGCAATGGATAAAAGAATCCTAATAGACTTAAACATGGCTACTAGTGACAAGGTCTCTTTATAATCAACCCCCTTCTTTTGGGTATAACCCTTTTCCACTAGCCTTGCCTTGAAGGTCTTTACCTTCCCGTCTACTCCTCTCTTTCTTTTGTAGATCCACTTACACCCTATGAGTTTTATCTCATCTCGTAAGTCTATAAGTTCCCAGACTGAGTTGGAGTTCATGGACTCCATCTCAAGATTCATGGCTTTAAGCCATTCCTCTTTGTCAGGATCTTCCATTGCATTCTTAAATGCCAATGGATCATCCACACTATCATAAGACATGACATCCCGTCCCTCTCCGATACCCACATAGCGTTCAGGTTGTCGTACAACCCTCGCACTACGTCTAGATGGTAGTGTAACCTGACTAGGAATCATCTGACTATCAGATGTTAATGGATCAACAACTCTTATTGACTGAGCACTGGTCGCACCAGGCTCTATCTCATTTAAAACAATTTTGCTTCGAGGTTTTTGATCACTTATATAGTTCTCCTCAAGAAACGTTGCATTTATCGATACAAATACTTTGTTCTCCTTAGGACTATAGAAGTATCCACCTCTAGTCTCCTTGGAATAACCTACAAACAAGCAGACCATAGACTTAGGGTCCAGCTTTCCAGTTCTATTCTTCAGTACATGTACTGGACACCACCTTATGCGGAAATGTCGTAAACTAGCTTTATGACCATTCCACAACTCTAGGGGAGTCTTAGGAACATATTTGGATGGGACTACATTCAAAATGTAGGCCGCTATTTGTAGTGCATATCCCCAAAAGAAATTTGGTAATGATGAGAAACTAATCATAGATCTCACCATTTCCATCAGGGTTCTGTTTCTCCTCTCTGTAACACCATTTTGTTGTGGTGTTCCAGGAGATATGAGTTAGGATACGATCCTATGTTCAACCAAGTAGTCTTCAAACTATTGGTCGAGATACTCACCTCCACGATCCGATCATAGAGCCTTGATGGTCTTACCCAATTGGTTCTCAACTTCAGCTCAAAATTCTTTGAACTTTTCAAAAGTTTTCAACTTCCATTGTATTAGGTAGACATATCCGTATCTAGAGTAGTCATTTATAAAGGTGACATAATACTCATAACCACCCATTACTTTAACATTCATCGGTCCATAGACGTCTGAATGTATAAGCTCTAGTGGTTCTGTAGCTCTAAGCCATTTTCCAGTAAAAGGTCTCTTGGTCATTTTACCTTCTAAAAAGGATTCACAAACAGGTAAGGTGCCAAGCTTTAATTGGCTTAAAGACCCACTTTTAACTACTCTGTCTATCATGTCAAGGTTAATATGGCCAAGTCTTATATGCCATAGATACTTTTCATTATCATAAGAAATTTTATGTCGTCTTGTTTTAGGTTTTTCAACTTTAAACAATTCAGTATTGAGTAGTGATGTATGAAATAACGGTCTTAAAACATACAAGTTGTTTTCATTTAAACTTGAACTAATATTTTAACCATTTCTAGAAACAATAACTAATTTATCATTAAAAGAAATAGAATAAAATTGTTCCAACAACTTGGATACATAAATTAAATTTCTGGTAAATCCAGGAATAAAATAAACATTATTCAAAACAATAAAACAACTATTAAATTGGAGTCTAACTACTCCTACTGTTTTTGCTGACACGACGTTCTCGGACCCAACGCTCATCGAGAAGGCCCCCACCTCTAGCTCCGTCCAAGAATGAGTCCATTGCAAAGAAGAACAAACATGGTTAGTGGCCCCTGAATCTACTATCTAAGGTGAAGAATCATCTTCCACTAAACATGATTCAATGACAAGTAAATCATATTTACCTTTCGTCTTTTTCTTCTTGGCAACCTCCTCTAGATATTGAGGACAATTCCTCTTCTAGTGACCGACTTTGTTGCAATGGAAAAATTTTCCTTTGCCTTTATCCTTGTCGGTGGAGGTGCCCGTCTTCTTGCTTTGGGCTTTCTTGGGTTTGGGCTTACCCTTAACATTTCCAGCATACCTCTTCCTCTTCCTCTTCTTAGATCAAGAGGAAGATGGTTCAGCAACATTTGCTTCATCGGTCTTACCTTTGTTGTCCTTAGTCATGGACTCAAAGGTAGTGAGCTCATTAAGCAACTGAGTCTGACTGAACCTCAACTTGTTCATCCCATAGTTGCTTTTAAGCTGATAGAAACTCTTTAGGAAGAGTCGTTAGTATGATGCTCACCTGGCTAGGTTGATCAATGACCCCGCCATTGACCTATGCCGTGTTAAAATAAGACATCATGGACATGACATGTTCCCGAATAGATGCACCCTCTTTCATCCCGAGCAAGCATTGCGGAACGAACAGCTTTGTGCCGCTTATGCTCAGAGGGTTGCCCGAACATAGCCTGCAATGACTCCATGATTTCGAATGCTGTAGTCATTACTTCGTGTTTCTTAACAAGCACTTCTGTTATTACTAGCTAACAGATAAGTTCGGGCTTTCTCATTAGCTGAGATCCATTTCTGGTATGCCTCACGAACATTTCGTGCCGCATTGGCAACAGGTTGTGGAGGACACTCCTCCGTAAGCACAAACTTTAGGTCTTTGGTGACCAAAATTGCATTAATGTGATGTTTCCATTTCGTGTAATTTTCTCCTGTTAGTTTGTCATTAGCAAGGATTTGTAATAGTGCAGAAGACATTGCTGAAAAAACATAAATAAAGAATTCATTCAACCATACATTTAATTCACATGTTTATGTTTGGCATAAAATTAAATATGATGCATGAACATATTTAATGAACAAGAAAATCCCTAAAATCTGTTTCTACGCCACGACAATCCAACATACCATAAGCAAGTGCCGCCTTAGGGTCGGTCAAATACTTGCATGTTGGATCGAGACATTCTCAATCAAATGATATACCAGCATAACTCTTATTCATCTATCATTCAACCATCATTTATTTTAGTCAGGTTTATAACTAACAAATTCAATTAAAACCTTGTGAGTGTAACCCACCATTTCAGATCTCTTAAGCTTCACTTGAGAATTACCGCCGTAGGGTCGATCAATCCCAAAATACACTCAGAAACCCTATCCGTTAGGAAGTCAACCTTGGTTTTGATTCTCATGGAGACCCTCCTTAGGGAGGACGAAAACAAAGCAGTCTCGAGGCCCCATTTGAATCTCACGGTGTTGAACTAATGATGGAGACTGCGGGATATAATGTCATATCCCTCTCCCACTCATTATTTTAGAATTAGGGTTTTCAATTAATGCACCTAGATATTACTAAAATTAAACGGCTAATTTCAATCTAAATATCTAGGGCAATTGAAACAAATTATTATAATCTTATTCTAATAACAAATAAACTAATCCGATTTTTAACAAATTAAAAATCTAGTTTATTATTCAAAATCTAATCTATGTAAACAATGTTACTAAGACTCGAATCATTTAATGTGATTTACCAAGTTTTAACTATTAAAACTAATCACATTATTAGGTCCAATTATATTAGGGCTTTAATCTAATTAAACCTAATATTAAGTGAAGAACCTAACTAATCTAACTAATTAAACGATTTAATTAATAGACTAGTTATTAATGAGAATTACTAAGTTTTTACTCTAAAAACTAATCTCATTATTAATAGCCAATTATATGATTTACCCATTTTTAATCATATTAAAAAAAATAAAACACATAATATGAATGGCTATTATGCATGTATGACATTTAATAAAATGTATGTGTAGGCACTACTAATCTATATGGCATGTGTATGCATGACAATGCTTTAATTATCACATAATAAAAGCATACATGAATTGACCGAATACGATGGGTTTATCTAACTTAAAAAAATAATCTAATTACAAAAAAAATATCCAAGGCATTCCTTGGTCTTCTTGTAATTCCATAATCTTCAAGTCTTATCTTCTGAATCTTTCGGGCCTAAAATCAAGTCTAATTTGATTTATTTTATTGGATCCATCTCATGGATTAAATCCCTCAAAACCCAAATGTTACTCTAAATTTTTTCAGAGGCCCGGGATTTCCCAAAATCTGCCCAAACGGTGCTTGACTGCTGCACTTCACGCACAGCTTGCTACACACATGCACAACAATTGTACGTGCATAGCTGCAGCATGACGAGTTGTGCATCACATAACAATTGCATTGCGTTTGTTGCTGCATGTAATACACAACAATAGCATGTTGTTGCACAATTGTATAAACAATATATTATGCCGCAGTAGTGCATCATATGCACAACAATATTATATACAATATTATATATTGCACGTGCTACTGCACATATGCACAACACTTGTGCTTCGTGCATGGCTATTGCGCACGCACACAATATTTGCATACAGCAGTAGTGCGTTGCATGACAATCACGCGCGTTACTGCTCCTTCGCACATGGTCCGTGCGGCTTCTATGTTACGTCTTCCGGATCGTCATTTTACATTAAAAAAAAATTTACAGCATAAAAAGAAAAAATTTACAACCCGGAATTAATATTACATAAGCAAAAAAAAAATTACATATAATATTCAAAACCCTAAAACCTATCGTACCATACAATCAACTATCAATCATGCTTTTAAAAAAAATTTAAAACATCATACATTCAGTAGATTGTGCCTACACATATATACATGCATTAAACAAGAAAAAAGAATGATTTATTCGAATATATCGTACTAGGGCTCTGATACCAATTGTATGAACCAAAGTCGCGCAGCGGAAGTAGATTTCAAAACTTTTTTAAAATCAAATTTATTTAAGCAACTCTATGAACCGTGTACGATATATAAGAATAAATAAAAAGTAGGATTTGAAATCATACCTCAAGGCTAACTTCTTCGTTCTTTAATTATTGAATTTGATTTCCAATACGTACTACTGGATCCTCATCGCTATCTCTCAGGTTCCGACAATTGCATGTGGGCGAGTCACGAGCTTCAGAAGATTGAAAGGAGGTTGAAGAAACAACACAAAACAACTCTTGTTTCGTGTATAGAGAATTCAACCACTTGAATAATCAAAGAAAAAAATTAAAAAATAAAACAACTTTCTTTTTATTGCTTTTTTTTTCTTTTGCTAGATGCACCACATGTTTCTCTTTTCTGTTAGCGCACAAACGTCACTACGCAGAAGCGTTGCCGGATAGAACACAAACAAACAATAGCAAAAGAATTAGGATGGAAGGAGAAAATAATCCAATCACACAACACAAGAGTTTTTACGTAGAAACCCAAATCGGGAAAAAACCACGGCCATTAGGACGACAAGAAATCAATCCAATATGAAGAAAATTATTACAACTTCACTCTCAGGATTTTACTCTCTCTAACCCCAAACCCAATTACACCCAATGCTCTCTTTGAGATCTCTCTAATTAATTGCTAATTAGCTCCACACACAATAGCGTAGCTATTATGGTATATTTATATGAATTACAGGGAGTTTAAATCAATAAGGAAATCCTTCTCTTATACGTACAAGATTTCCTTGTTCCATATAAATAATATTTCCTATTTATGACAAGTTATCTTGTAAAGGAGAAATCTTTTTTCTATAAGAACTTCTATAAACAAAACTATTTCCCTTTCCAATTAATATTTCCTGATTCAACGCGTACTTTATTTTGACTACGATTCAAGTTGCAGTTGGCCACCTGCTTCCTAAACCGTGTAGAAGTCATCCGAAAAATATATCGCTCATAAAACAGCGATCCACGCGTCACCAGGTCACTACCGCTGTCACTACCGCTGTGCCATCCACATCGCAACTCACAGCGGCTCCTCCTTGGAACAGGACAGATGTCCTTACCGCTGTGGAAATCCACAGCGCAAGACACATCGGTGTCCTACTGGAATAGGACCGATGTCCCAGCCGCTGTGGAAATCCACAGCGCAAGGCACAACGGTTTCGCTGTTCTTCATCTTCTTCAGTTCTTCAGATCTTCAGGCCTCCCTCAAACTCAATCCCATACTCCCAAACGTGTCCCATGTCTCCAGGAAGTCTTCACATTGGTGAATCCCATTTGGTAACCATTGGAAATTCAAGCCATATCCAACAATCCTCTCTTATGGCGAGAATTCCCAAAACTTGTCCACAGCTACGACTCTCATCACCGAGAATCAACATACCCACCACGAGGTATAACCACTTAGGAACACCCATCCCAAGATTTCTCCAGCACATGTCGAAATTTACCTTACTGAAATTGTGGTGCAACTCCTCACGTTAGGTTCCTAGGGAGTTCGTTCAGCCAACGACATCACCACACACCTTGCATCACCTCCTAAGCAGTGCCCGTGTGCAATTGTGGACCCGCTATCAACAATGCATCGTATTTTCATGGCAACTAGCGGTCTTGCCATGATGATGTTTATGCCCCTTTAGAGGGCATCGTTGTAGTCATCATACTCAAGAGAGGCGATTGCCGGATCCCCCTCTTTAGAGCCTTTAGCCACACTTGTCTTCTTATTTTTACAATCCTTCTTTATGTGTCCAGACTGTCCACATCCCCATCAAGTGACTTTTCTTTTAGAGTCTCCCTTCTTCCTGTCAACCAAAAGAGCAAAGTTATCAGAAGATTTACCTTCACTCTTTAGCCTTCGTTCCTCAGAGATTTGTTTGTTCGCTACATCTCCAAAACATATGGTTGAACTCCCATGCATCAAGATTGGCTTCATATGCACATAGGATAGTGGAAGGGACCAGATGAGTCTTAATCCTTTGTCTTCTTCATCAATCTTCACTCCAATCGACTATAATTAGGAAACTATTCCATTGAGCACTCCAAGATGATCGAAAACTTTCGTACCTTCAGTCATCTGCAGCATATGAAACTGCTCCTTCAGGTAGAATCGGTTGCAGACGGTCTTTGCTTGGTATAATTCTTCAAGCCTCTCCCAAAGTTTTTTCGTTGAATATGTTCCATGAATATTTGCAAGAACATTCTTGGCTAGGCTTAATCATATCGCACTTGTAGCCCTCTCATCCAAATTCTCCCAATCATCATCGCTCATCACGGGTTTTCCAGAACTAGTACCAGTCATTTCTTTATTAAGATCTCCATAGCCTTCAGGGTTCGCAGGGGTTGGCTTGCCCTTCAACGCCTTGTGTAACCGTATTAGATTAGCAAATCTTTAACTTGAACTTGCCATAAGCCAAATTTAATTTTTCCATCGAACTTCTCAACCTCGAATATCATCAATTTTGCCATATTTAGTTTGTTAAGACCACTATCAAGCAACCGTGGCTTTGATACCAATTGTTAGTGCACAAACGTCACTACGAGGAAGCGTTGCCGGATAGAACACAAATAAACAATAGTAAAAGAATTAAGATGGAAGAAGAAAATAATCCAATCACACAACACAAGAGTTTTTACATGGACACCCAAATTGGGAAAAAACCACGGCCGTCAGGACGACAAGAAATCAATCCACTATGAAGAAAATTATTACAACTTCACTCTCAGGATTTTTCTCTCTCTAACCCCAAACCCAATTACACCCAATGCTCTCTTTGAGATCTCTCTAATTAATTGCTACTTTGCTCCACACACAATAGCCTAGCTATTATGGTATATTTATATGAATTACAGGGAGTTTAAATCAACAAGGAAATCCTTCTCCTATACGTACAAGATTTCCTTGTTCCACATAAATAATATTTCCTATTTATGACAAGTTATCTTGTAAAGGAGAAATCCTTTTTCTATAAGAACTTATATAAACAAAACTATTTCCCTTTCCAATTAATATTTCCTGATTCAACGCGTACTTTATTTTGACTACGATTCAAGTTGCAGTTGGCCACCTGCTTCCTAAACTGTGTAGAAGTCATCCGAAAAATATATCGCTCAAAAAACCGCGATCCGCGCGTCACCAGGTCACGACCGTTGTCACTACCTCTGTGCCATCCACAGCGCAACTCACAGCGGTTCCTCCTTGGAATAGGACCGCTGTCCTTACCGCTGTGGAAATCCATATCACAAGACACAACGGTGTCCTACTGGAATGGGATCGCTGTCCCTACCGCTGTGGAAATCTACAGCGCAAGGCACATCGGTTTCGCTGTTCTTCGTCTTCTTCAGATTAAACTCTTTAATTAATATTTCATGATTATTAACCTCAGAGTTATTCCACTAAAAACCCGAGGCTACACTCTCGCAACTGTAGATGTATTACACAAACCGAAATCATAGTTGCTCATCGATATAGCTATTGCATACGGTATGATCCTCGATAAATAGTTCATAATTAGAGCTAGGTCATAAAGTCCGTTACACCCTTCTAATTAAGTACCATTGATTCTCTAATGAACAATAAATCCTAACTTCCTTTATGGAAGAAGGAGAACGCTCATATTGTTCAAGCCTTGAATCAACCCTTAAGGGAACTACTATCTACTTCTCACAAGAAGGAGTGGATTCCACTATTGTGTACAGACCTTCCCAGTCACAAGCCAAACCGTGAATCCAACATACGATGTTATTGACCAGGAATGCAACTCTGATCTCACCCATGGTATATCAAAAACCACGATCTAACCTGAAGGAGTCGATAAGACACTCAAGATTAAGATCACCCTTATATAGTCATCATTAGTCGATATATATGAATCTCATCATGTAACAGATCTTGGTGAGAGATTCATATAAATCGTGGCCTAATCCTATATGATCACATCATAAAAGGTGCCTCGATTCTCATATCACCATATGAATAGTCTAGGATAAGACCACCGTACATTACGGAATGGACCGCAGCTGTAGATTGACCATAAATAAAGTACCCAGCTCAATTTGCTATCCATGAACTCTTTAGATTGCTCATCTCAAATTGAATTCATCTGTATATAACACTCATATACTCAGTTAGAGATTACATCCGGCAATCTTGGATGTTAAGTACACATGATATAAATGTATGAGATAGATTTATAGAATGAATAAACTATTTCTTTTATTAATGTTTCATTCACATTTACAAATTACAAGCTTTAGGGCATAAACCCCAACAGTTTCTTGTGATCACCTCATTTCTTCACAGCTGGTTTGTTAGAGGAGGTGACTGACTTCTCAAGGACTTGTCATTTCTTCATGGATTGCCAAGGCTTTGGTTGAGTTGCCAAGGCTTATGTGGACTTTCTTTGAGTGAAAGGTTGCTTGGATGAAGCTTTGCCCTTGTCTTGAGCTTTAGGTTGCATGACTTTGGCCTTCATCAATTATTCAAGGCACCTCATCTCTCTATCCTTGATAATCTTCATGAACTTGTCTTTGTTGGCAAGTTCATCTTTCATTGCTTTCATCCTTTGGTGGCAATCTTTAATCTCCTTCATATATTTAGACACATCTATCATGTCCAACTTCAATGAGTCATCAATGGAAGTCTTCTTCTCCATGGCATTCACTTTAGAGGTAAGCAAGGAGATTTCTTCCATTTGCTCATACATGATCTGTCTATACTCATGAAGTTGGTCTTGACAATTTTGCTTGCTTTCTTCAAGAGTACAGATCTTTTCTTCAGAGGAAATCTTCCACTTTCTCAAAATCTTGTTCTCCTTGGAGAGCTCTTAATTTTTCTTTAAGACCTTGAGAAAGATCACATCACTTTGCTTCTCATTAATTGAGACAGCTTCCTCATCAAGGCCTTTGCCTTGGTCATTTGTTGCCACATCAACACCTTCCTCTTCTTTAGGGTCAATATTCACGGCCTTGTTGCCTTCACCTTTCACATAAGAAACCCCCAAAACTATGAAGTTAGGCAAATGCTCTTCACTTTTGGAAGAGTTTTCTTCACCCTTCTTGAACAGGGTTTTCTTGTTTACCTCTTTCACTTTGGAATTCATTCATTTCTTTTGAGATTTCATAAATCTTCTAAATCTCTCTACGATGAGAGTCATCTCATCATCATAGTCACTTCTCTCCCTCTCAACTTTGGAGGTCATCAAAGCAATACCCGCTCTAAGTGTTTCACTCTCACATATGGTGTTTGGTGAAATGAATGCAATGAAAAAATGAACACAAATGCAAGACACACAAAAATGGCAAGGATCTTCTAAGTATGTCTAGGAACCCGCTCTGATACCAATTGAATATACACAAATGTGTGTCTATACAAAATAAAACTCCATTTTTCGTTAAAATTCCATTTTAGATTTTTTTTATTGGAGAACCGCTTTCTGTTTGAGAGAGTTTGTTTGAGAGAGTTATATGGATGCAAGATTTGTGTCATGTCCAAGTGATGTGGAAGTAGATAGGTCTAAAAAAAGATAGGTGTTCGATGAAATTGAAGAATATCTATTTTTTTTACAAGAAAAACAATATAATATTAATAAATAAATAAAAAGTCTAAAGTGTGTTTCAAAGAAATAAAAATAATGTAGATAATATAGTTAATTTAAAAGTCTGGTTATATACATAATGATTTTGTTCTTCTAATAAAAATTAATTTAAAACTTTACTTTTTCACAACCAATTTTGTCTCA
This sequence comes from Dipteronia sinensis, assembly GCA_033220585.1. Lineage (NCBI taxonomy): Eukaryota > Viridiplantae > Streptophyta > Magnoliopsida > Sapindales > Sapindaceae > Dipteronia > Dipteronia sinensis. The sequence goes on from CM065641.1 coordinate 51,818,362, forward strand.
TGATTTCGATTCATTTTCCATACTTAGCAATCAATTTTATTTCCTTAAAAGAGATTGAAAATATATTTAAAAGAGAATCTAGGGTTTATTAAAAATGAAAGAGTTTTTATGATATATGTTAACATCAAACCATTAATAGGAAAAAAAATTACAAAAGATTAAAATAGGAAATTAATTAATTATTATTGGTAGGGTGTACTAACAAACAATTAGTCTCTTTATAATTTTACTCAAGGGTATTATTGGATTTTTAAAAATATACTAATTTGGGGTGTACATATAGTTTTTAATAGGTGCAAATACCGTCACTCAAAATTTTAACCATAAAAATGTTCACTTAAAATATTTTTTTAGATTAATGGGTCATGGTGAGTTTTAATGGGTTTGAAGGGATAAACCAAAACTCAAAATATTATTTTTTAAGTTTTAATAAGGGATAATTATCCTGGTGGCCATCGATTTGATAACACGCTATTAAAATGACCACTACATTAGAAATTGGTTTCAAAATGGTCATTTTTGGTGAAATGTGTGACACTAATGACCATTCCATCCAATTGTATCTAATTCTATCCAATTTCATCCAATAAGTGGCATTTTGGTAAATAAATGGATGACATTAATTTATTTTTAGATGTTTTTTGGAAATCAATTTTTTCTTTTGTTTTTTGAAACGAATAACTATATTTAGTGTATGTATATATGCATAGCATATCTCATAGATATATATATATATATATACAGTCATTTTCCTGTCAGTGCGCACTGATAGAATTATGTAAGGACATTGAATGTGAGCCACTCATTTATAAAAGAGTTTTGACAAGTGCATACATACCAAGTCAAAATATGTAAAATGAGTGGCTCACATTCAATGCCCTTATATAATTCTATCAGTGCGCACTTATGTGAAAATTATTGTATATATTTATATCTCAAACATATAAATATATATCTCAAACATATAAATAAATAAATATATATATATATATTTCTTTTTTGAGAAGATTAAGGCTACAAAGTCTAAAAAATCTAAAAAACAAAGAAGAGATATGTGTATTGATCTAAACCATTTCTTTTGATTTTTAAAACGAATAATTATATTTAGTGTATGTATATACGTATAGCATATCTCAAACATATATATATATATACACGCAAAAAAATATTTAATTATTCTTTTCAAAAAACAGAAGAAAAAATTGATTTCCAAAAAAAATCTAAAATAAATAAATGTCATCCCCTCATTTACTAAAATGTCACTCATCGAAAAAATTGATTTCCAAAAAACATCTGAAATAAATTAATGTCATCCTCTTATTTACTAAAATGCCACACATTGGATGGAATAAGATGGAATTAAATGAAATTAGATGGAATGACTATTAGTGTCACACTTTTCGCTAAAAATGGTCATTTTGAAACCAATTCCTATCTAGTGACCATTTTGATAGTGTGTCATCAAATCGATAGCCACCGGGGTAATTATCCTTTTTAATAACCCAACCCATAAGACTGAGATGAAGTTGGTCCGATGATAAACCCTTCACACTTGCACCACGAGGATTGCGAGTTCGAGTCGTCCTCCTACCTAAAAATCCTCGAACTTATGTAATAGTGTAATACCTCAAAACAATTAATAATAACCCAACCTATTAATGACCTGACCCATTAGAGCTGAATACATCAACCGTTTTTCAGAATGAGTTTGGATCGAATTAGAGGGTTGGAAGTAATTCTGCCAGGTCGTCTATTAAAAATACATTAACTAAGTATATCAAAACTTACTATTTTTAATTAGTTTTACACTTACTATTTTTTAAATTTATGTTTTTATTGGAAAGAATATAACTTGTTAATCTGCAAAAATATTCTTTTTATTTATCTTCGGAAAAATATTGTTTTTATTAAAACTGTAATGCTAGACATCCTACCTATAATCCCATAATTTCCATTCCAACACACATGGCAACTGAGGTGTCACTTGGTAGGTGGACAAACATTAATTGGTGAGTGAATACATGGGTAAGAGAGATAAGTATCAATTAATATGTGTCCACCCACCAAGTGACACATCAGCTGCCACGTGTGTTGGGATGGAAATGGTGGGATTGTAGGTGAGATGTTTAACATTATTCTTATTAAAGTCATAAAGCCAAAATCTTTTTATTAACAAATTTCCAAGATTTACCTTTCAAAAAAATATATTAAGATTTACCATTCAAAAAAAGGAATATTAACAGTTAAAGTAAAAATCGTTTTATTAAAACCGTATACTGTAAACTCCAAAAATTGATCCAACATCATTAATTGGCTACTTTGATTCGGACCATTGATATTGTTAAAAAAAAAAATTAAGGTTAATAAATATTTAAATGCAAAAATAGGAGGTTTTGCAAGACTAATAATCTTTCCTGCATGAGTTGGAAATTTTACCGGGGTTTTGGACCCTATTTAGCATTGATAAAAAATATATATTTTGAGACGACTCACAATATTTTCTCCACATTTTGGTTTCTACTTCTTTTGTAAAAGGAAAGAGATAATTTAAAATTTGAGTTTAGAATAAACCATGGTACGGAAGATAATTTTTCTGCTATCGTAAAAATATTAAAGAATTAACTTATATACGACCCTTGATAATTTCTTATATATGTGTACAGTACGGAAAAATCAGTTCAAAAACGTGGCGGAAGCGAAAAACATGGTGTGTATATTTCAAAAAATTTCCTTTAAAAGAAAGAACATTAACCCTTGATTGATTAACATATAATAAAAGTATCGTATATTTTCATGTGAGATTTGAATCCGCTTGCTTCGAATTGAATCCGCAAGATCTTCTAATCCATTCACGAACGTGAATCACCTAGGAGTGTGTGCTCCCTTTCTTTGAATTGTAAACCTGAGGATGGAAACAAAAATCTTTTTCTTTTTGTTAGTCACAATAATCCTCGTAGAGAAAATAAAAAACGTTTGGTCACTTGTGAATTCTCAATCTTTTAATCGAAAACTCGCGTGAACCCTAATTCGGTCTTGTACATAAAACCTTTTGATGTAAAAGCTTCTAATGTACTATTGAAAATGAAACGCTCCTTATTCTTCTTCTCTATAACCGAATTCTACACCCCTTTCTTGAGTTGGAAGTTTTTTTTATTCAAAGCAAGAGAATAAAATTCTTTCTCTAAATTTTTTTTTTTTTTTAACTCTAAAATTAATTCCGAATTTAATAATATATATAGGTATACAAATTCTTTCCTAAAGAGGATTTACTTGGTGATCAAGAATCCTCTAGGTGGATTTACTTGGTGACAAAGAATCATTTTTCAGAAAAGATTTCTTTTCCACACCAAGACTCCTAATCCAACTCAAATAGTGTATTTATTCAATAACCAATTATTGAATATAATTAAATTGTGACTAAATCAAAAAAACTTCCTAATAGAAATCAAATACTTCCTAATTTGACTAGATAAATAAATTCCTACTATTTATCTACTTTTCAAATATAGTATTTGATACTTATCATATTACCAACAATAATATGACTCTAGGAGACCATCTCCTACTAGGAAAAAGATTTTGACTTTTAATTAAATAAAGAATTAATTAATTAATTAATTTCCATTTAATTAAATAATAAAATAAAAACAATATATAAGACTAATAAATAGTCCCTTGCCGCCCAAACCAATATATAAGGGCCAATATTGTTTTTCTATTTTATTAAATCCATTGGACCTTAATAAAAAGTCCACATGTGAACTAGACTCATTCTTACTAAAAGAAACAAGTCCACATGCCTTAATACAATTCTAGATGGACCCATAAATTGGTCTAGTAGAATATATCAAGTGATCCATGCAAGTTCGTGTGAATTGGGGATCTTGGCGGACTATCTAAATTTAAGCTCCAATAGACAGAACCTAACCATAATCAACAAATGATTCACTTAGGTTCAATCTATTAATTTTAGTTCATTCCACTAAAGAACTAAAATTGAACTCTTAAATAAAGATAGAATAAGTTAATATTGCTCATTCTTACCCTAGACAATCTTAATGGAGACAATGTATCCTCAGTGAAGAATAGCCAGTAACCGCCAAGAGCTCGTAGACCGCCTATAGCTCTCCAAGTTACCATATTTACCCATATGACCACATTTTGACCTTGGATATTTTGATTTGTCCAGAAGTCATATTTCAATAGACACTATTGAAAACTTAACGTTAAGATTTAATATCCAATACCTCAAAACATCCATATGATGATATTCTACTCACATTTATTAAATGGAGCCACGATGTCCATATCTATAAATGAAGTCCTCTATCGATTAACAAATGAATACCACCAAACTATCGAAGATAGACTATGCTATATAATAGTACTCATTGATAGCTCAAATGATAACACTTGTCCATAAGTCCATCATTTATCTCAGGATTGAGATAGGCTCTCCGATTGTCTTCAAGTGAAGACTTTTATCCATTGATGGTTCTAGATAAAGTATTTCACTATGATCCTATTCAATGCACCCAGTGCACTAGATTCTTTTGTCCAAAGATACCACACTTTGATGATGTTAGACTCATCATAACACATTTGATCTCACTCAAATACTAGCGAAAGAATTTACAACTTTAACAAGATAAAGTCGCCCAACCTTTATCTTAAGTTGTGAATATTATTCAAGACTAACTAAAGAATTGTGTCTACCTCATACATATCCAGATGTACGAACAATTCTTCATCTCTCATAGTCGTTTGACCTTATGATTATTTACTTTTGACAATTATAATAATTAAACTATAAATGCTATAAGATTTGTTAAACTAGAAATCATTTTATTAATATGAAAAGATTTTCAAATACTTTATTACACTCTTGCTATTGAGCATAATTCTAATATGTACAACTTACGAATCAAACGAGACAAGGGGTATTTGTAACATTTTCACCGGCATAATGAGTCCTTGCAAACTTCTCCTTGTGTTGATTTCGTTTGTTCTACTTCGTTTGTTCTACTTCAAACAATGTGTGAAGCAAGTCTTCTCCCTTCAAAACGTACCATCAATATCTCCAATTATGTTTACGTAGACGGTTCGGAGTTAGATCTTACCCTTCATTGTAAATTAGGTGATAATGATCTATAGGTGAACAAATTCTCCCCTTTAAAGGTTGGTACTCATTTAGATATCGACCTTGGAGAAAGACATTATTTTCCTGCAGTGTTGCTTGGCAAAATCAGACCAAAAGTTTGATATTTACGTAGATAAGAGGGATCGTAATTTATGTTGTTATTGTATGTGGTTTATAAAAGAAGATGCTCCATGTTTTTGGAGCTATGAACATCAGGATATAGAGTGCAAGCAGTGGAAATAAATCATTAGTGTAGCAATGAATTACTAGTACGCATTTTAATTTTATTATAATAAACTTCTCAAAATGTACCTGGGATATATTTTTGCACTTTAATTAATTAGAATCGTTTAATTTTGTACTACTACTCATCTATTTGAGAAAATATATAGTACTAGCTCATTTCATTGTCTTTTGTATTACTGAGTTTTTGAAATTTTATTATTGATCAAGAACAACCCTAGTTTGAGTAACCCAAATGAATTTAATTTGTTCATACTCAGTTGAATTTAATTTGTTCAAATTGTAGCCGAATGGCAGTTTTGCCTAAATTACCTATTAGTATCCTTGACCAAATGGTTGAGAGTTAACTGAGATATTTATGTTAAAAGGGTGTTAATGTCTTTTAACCCTTAGAAACCGAAGGAATAAAAATATTTGAGATAATTACCCAATAGCCACACATTTGGTTGGACACTATTAAATTGGCCATCATATATGAATTTCATCTAAAAATGGTCATTTTTGACAAAGAGTTAAATTTCTTATAGAAAATAGAGAAAAATCTTTTCTTTTCTTTTAAAAAACTCTCAATAGGTTCAATCTCTTCTAAAACCCTTAAACCCGGATTTTCTTTTCTTCCATGTATAATTTCACTTGATTGTTTCATATTTTAAGTTGATAACTAGCACACTCAGAGGGATTGAAAATGGATCTCTTTAGAAATGCAAGACGACCACTTAAGGATATTTCTCTACCATAATTTTAGTACTGGTACAAACCAGACAAATGGGTACTCTACTTGGGCGAGTAAAGCGTCTCCAATTTCTCAATCTAGTGATATGAAGGGCTTGTTTACGATCAAATACAGGATCCCAAAACCTGTTTTTGGATTGATTTCAAGACAGTTCAGTGATTAAGCTCTATCTAGAACAGAGCAAATGAATCTCACTAAGCAGTTAAGGGAACAGACCAGTTCTCCAATCAAGGATGTCAAGTTAGCTCTTGTTGACTGCAATTGGGATGTTGGTAATAAAGTATATTATTTTTAAGCGAAAAAACCATACAGTTTTTGTTCATCTTTGGTTTTGATTCTTTTTGGTGTGATTTGTTGAAGTTATAATTTTGATGATGGAATGGTTTTGTACAGAGGCGACACAGAAAGAGCAAATGAATCTCATTATCCCTCTATTTTCTTACTAAAATACCCATTTTGGTAATAAACCTCCTTATTTTCCAAAATACACACCAATTTAATGGTAATTTTAGAGAAAGTTGATGGAGGGTAATATAATGACTATTAGTATCACACTCTTTACAAAAAATGACCATTAAGAAATGAAATATCCATCTAATAGTCATTTTGATAGTGCTCAACCAAATGAGTGGCCACTGGGTAATTATCCTATAATATTTTGAGTGGTGCTATTGGCATTCATGTACCGACTTATTTATGCCCCACTATTTATAATTTTGAATTATTTATATAAAATTTATTGTTTTTATTAATTTTTTGATTTATTTCCAAAAATAGCCATTTACTTATTTTTCAAACTTAATACAACATCTCTGATCTCTCTTTACAGTATTTTTTTAGAATAGTCTCTCTATACAATTTCTAACCTCTATCGCAAGAATTGTTTTTTTCCTTTTATTTCATGGTGAAACCATCCTTCTTGGATGCGATTTTTGTTTGTTTATGTAGTCGATTTGATTGTGGGTGGAAGACTGGGAGTGTGACATTGATCGTTTCTCATAGTTTTTTTGAGCGACTGAGTTAAGGTTTTGGCGTGGTTTCGTTTCGTCAGAGATTAGGTTTTCTTGATTGCAATTCTTTGTGCAATTTCGTTGTTTTGGTTATTGTTGGTATTTGTGGTGCCGTTTTTGTGTGGTTATAGATGCTTGATTTCATTCTCAGACAATTCTTCCAGATGCTTGATATCTTTCTTAGACAATTCTTCTAGATTTTCTATATCATTCTCATACTCTTTCATAATATATTTTTATGTGTTAAAAGTAAATTTTGGGGTTTAAGAGTTAAGAAAAAAAATTCAAAAAAACAAATTACCGGTGAACAATGAACGTGGAGTTTATTATTATTATTATTATTTTATCTTTATTTTTTTTAGAAGAAATGTGGGGTTTTATTAGATTTACTTTGTAGAAGATATTTTTTAAAAACAATTTGTATATCTCTTTAAATAATTTTGATAAAGAAAAAAAAAATATCAGATAATTTAAAGACGGATGTTGTTAGCGATCCATAAAATATCTATTTACATTCCATTAAAAAAAAATTATGATACCAATTTAAACCTAAATTAAAATTATTAAACAAGACAAAAATGTTCTAAACACACTCCAAACTAGAAATTTACAATTACTAGCATATGATTTTGGGTATAATCATCGCAATTGTTGTAACGGTCTGGTATGGTAATGCCTCATCAAAGCAAGGAGGGAAAGCGTCGTAGCCTTTCAATGCCCAAAGCTCAAAAACATGCTTGGTTACCGGACTCAGACGAGAAGGTGTAGACTTTAGAGTTGAGTTAAAAGATCGGAAAGTTATAAAACAGATAAAATTGAATCCTGCTTCATATATAAGTCAGATAATCTAGGGGCGGACCCACTTTTAGATTAGATGGGGCCCGTGCCCTAGCTCAATTTAAAAAAAAAAATTGATTCAACTGTTTTCTATATATAATTACATCAAATAAAACTATCAACAATATGATCTCTTTTGCAAAGATGGTATTTGGTACTAACTTTTTTGGAGCTCACTAGCTCGGTGATGGTACGAGTTCAAATACCACTGCTGCCATTCTTTTAATGTCTTTATTATTTAAAATTTGTCTTTTTTAATTTTAAATTTTTCTTATTTCTAATAGTTTTAATTATACAAACCTAAATCCTAACACATCCAATCAATCCCTAAAATCTCAAATTTATTAATTGTATTAAAATAGTTCATCTATTATTATGATTCATTTTATTTTATCTTCAGTATTTTTCTTTATTTTATAGTTTTAATTTCATTAGAATCAATAAATTAATAATTTACCAACAATTAGAAAATAAAAAATTTAAAAATATATCTAGTTATATTTATTAATCAATTATTTTTGTATAAATTTAAAGTAAATTCATTATAAATCCAAAAAAAAATTCTTATTATAAATTATATTGTAATTTAATTTTTTTTGGAATAAAGATTATATTTTTCCATTGTTTATGTTGTTTATTATTATTATTTATTTTTAATTTCGGGTTTTTTGTTTTTATTTCTTTTTCAATGTAAAATTATTTAGTTCATCTTAAGTAAGTATTTTATTTGTTTTATTTTATCTAAACTTCATTATACCATCAATTTTTTTTATATATAAAAAAACTCATTTTATTAGGATTTTAAATTTTCAATATATTTTTAATATAATTGTTATTTCGTACAAGTGCCCCATCTCGTAAAAATTTCTGGATCCGCCACTGATAATCCCAACAAGTTCTTTATACTTGGAGAAAGCATTATTACCTCATCTTTCTTGTTCGTTTTAAATTATAATATATTGTTCAATTTTTGTGTTGTAGAATTTATTGATCAAGGGAAAGGATGCTGACTGATTAATTGGGAGCAATTCCCTGTAAATGTAACAAACATTATTTCATGAATTGAATAATATTTGTCATGCTGTCAGTGTCATTTATTTCCACTTTATATATATATATATATATATATATATATATATATATATTGTTGTAAATGGAGAATATCTTTTTCAAGCACCTCCTGCAGTGAAGAACAAAGGAAATAAATGAAGAACAGATGAGGTGAATAATAAAGTGAGAGAGACAAGAGAGATATGAGAGAGTTTTGTATTGATTTTCTAGGAGTATATTTACAAATGGAGAATATCTTTTTCAAGCACCTCCTGCAGTGAAGAACAAAGGAAATAAATGAAGAACAGATGAGGTGAATAATAAAGTGAGAGAGACAAGAGAGATATGAGAGAGTTTTGTATTGATTTTCTAGGAGTATATTTACAAATGATACAGAACATATATATATATATATATATATATATATATAGGCAAAGGAGAGGTGATCGGTGATGATGATGTGAAACACAAGTGGGTGCACAAGTGGAAGGTATGGTGATGATGATCAAACATAAGTGGGGTGTGAGTGGAAAGAGAGGCGGTGGATACAATTGGTGGCAAATCCACACAATATTCACAACACTTCCCCTTGGATTTCCACAACTTGTATTTTAATTTGTTAGGAAAAAACTAATGGGACAAAACCTCGGTAGCAATATAAACAATTATTTTCTAGATCTTATGGTGCTGGACGTTCTCAAAACTGTCTCATTAAAACCTTGTCAGGAAAACCCAATGGGATCAAACCTGATCAAAGGGAAAAGAATAAAGTGCACACATGTCTGTTCAGAACTTTGCTCCCCTTGATTGTCTCGTTAAAAACCTTACAGGAAAACCCGTGGGACAAAACCTGATCGAAGGGAAAAAGAGTACAATGCAAATATGTCCATAGTTATTGTTTTCTTCAAAACTTTACTCACATTCTTATGAAAAACCCAGTGGGATTAAAAACCTGAGCAACGATATTCATTGATATGTCGGATCAAAGTAATATTTATACTGATCTTCTTGATCAAGGTAACATATATATGATGATTAGCAAGATCAAAGTAATATTTACAATGATCTTCTTGATCAAGATAACATATATACGATGATCAACTAGATAAATGTAATATTTATGATAATCTTTATGGATCAAATGATTTTTAGGTGTGCTTATAAAATTGCCTCATTAAAACCTTATCAGAAAAACCCAATGGAACGAAAACCTGATTGAAAGGGAAAATAGTACAATGCACATATGCCCCAATATGATCAATATACTTCATTTGATATGCTCCCCCTGATGGGACACTCCCTCTGATAGGATGCTCCCCCTGATAAAAGTTCTTTTGAAGCAATCTTCTGGATTGCTAAAACCGACGCATACAGAAGTTTATTTCATGAAATGAAATAATGTCATAAATTATTAGAGGGAGTATAAGCAAAGATTTGCTTTATGGAGTAATATCCATATGGAATCTTTTCAACATATTCTGATTGATGAACAAGAATTCCATTTGATTTATGCTCGATCTTCTGGTCGAGACAATATTTTCTTTCTCATTTCTTTATGAAGACACATGAGTATATAATATGATTATTATATCCTTATCTTTATCGGATATTAACTGAGACGGTTACACCACATCCGTTCATATTGTTTTTAATCCATATATATATATATATATGGATTTTTGTATGTTCATCAAATACAGATCACGAAATCTCGATTTACATGCTTCTAGCATTTTAAATCCATCATGGATTATAAATATCTGCATTGAGTGAATCATATAGGTAAATGATTACTACGTCTAGAAGACACATTTCAAGCCTTTCAAAGGCAGCCAAATTTATCAAAAATTCGGAATGTGAACGTAATCGTATTCATCAACAGTGAATACTGAGTTTCTGTATGAAACCTTGTACTACGAGTCGTGCATCATATCTCATGATCTAGTTTTTCTCTTTACGTTTTCCGTATAAAGACCCATTAGTATCCAACTATTTTGACATCTGAGTGTCTAGAGTACTATTGGTTTAAGTACATTTTGTTTGGCTTATGAAGTCAATTCTTCTTGAATTGCTTCTTTTCATTTAGGGCAATCATGCATTTTGTCTACAATCATTGACATTATGAGTTTCATAATCATCCGTTATACTTTTGGTAGTGCTATTATGTATAAAAATACAATGATTGTTTTCTTTTGATTTCACATTTTTCTCATGTGATTTATTGAAATTTTCTCAATTTCTATACTCTTGTATCTCTATTGAGATTGCTGCCATTTCAATGGATTTAATCATTTTATAGACTTTTATGATTTATAGAATTTCTCTCAATTTCTATATTCTTGTATCTCTGTTGAGATTTCTTCCATTTCAATAGATTTAGTCATTTCATAGACTTGTGTCTCTTTAGATATATCAGACTCTTATAGAGTTGATTTAGAGAAAGTGGATTTATTTATAACTCGAGTTTTGTTTACTTTTGGGATCCTGATAATAATACCTTTCAAAAAGGTTCACAAGCTTATGATTTGTATCAAATGATTTATTCTCGCTCTGATTGTTCTTTAAGAATAATCACCCGGCCAGGGTTTATGAGATGATAACTTATAAAATATTGTGACCTTTAATATATCAGGTATAGATTAATAATCATTTGTTGATTAATTATCTTTCGTATTTGAGCGATACGAAGATTGAAATGAGACACACATTTATATATAGATAACCGAAATGGTATCTCTATTTTGTATAAGAGTAACTTTTCATTTACTCTTCTCTTCTGGAGAAACTTTCCATTTGGAAATTAATCAATATAATAATATGCTGATTGTGCGTATAAACTATCAGAAGTTTAAAGGATCTAATAAAATATTAATCAAAATCAATATTAATCTTAGAATGATATGGATGTGTTATCTTAGATCATGCCAAAGATGCAATGAGAAGATATACAACACAATCGAATATCTTAATATGTGAGCAAGTCAATGACCAATTACAAGTTGTAATGGTAAATAATAATGATAAGTAGTGGTCATAGATGAATGCATCAACATGTTATGTAGAATGTCCCAATATAGAAATTGGTAACTGCATCGAAATAATAATGCTATTGTAATTACCTGAAGATGTTTGATGAGTGATTCCGCTGATCCATTCTAATTATGAGTATATGTGAAAACTAAATGTTGAACATCATTCCCAACTGGAGACGTTTGATAAGCGATTCCACTAATCCATTATGATTATGAGTACATGTGAAAACTAGATGTTGAATATCGATCCCATCCAATTTACCATATTCATCAAATGCCTTGGAAGAAAATTCACAAGCATTATCAGGGCGTATTGACTTAATTGGATAATCGAGAAAATGAGCTCGAAGCCTAAAGCCTAATAAAGTGTGGAAAACAATGAAGACACGTTGAATTGATTTAAGTAAGAAACCCTCCAACTAGGAAAAACTCACGAGCTATCCTTCTAGCCACACAAGGTCATAAAAATCCACTATATGGATAAAAGGTTACACCCTCAAGTGATACATGGAATCTCACTCTCGACAACCTCAGGCTATGGACACTATCACTTGCCAATATTGGTTCAATCCCTAATGATATCCCCTGATCCACTACTCTTGGCGTGATCACCTCCTACTCTACCCGCATGCCTTTTACAGTGGCACTTGACCAATGTTTGCCAACCCACCCTTAGTTGCAAGACTTCACTTGCTTGTGCAACTTCACCTAGAAGCCACAAGACTTTGACTCTATGAAGAGTATAGAGGTCTAAGTGAATATGTGACAATATGCTCAAATGCAATAATGTGCCAAACACAAAATACTTAACTAGATGTTATAATACAATTTAACAACATAGTTATCAACCAATGCCTAAATGCCCATACATAAGGACTCAATTAGATGTATAGATAAAATCTACCAACCTAATTGTCAAATAAAGTCCAACCAAGACAAGTTGGCACAACATATAATAAGGGTTATAAATATGCAATCAAGAAATGCAATTAATGAGGCCTAAATATCAAAGTCTAGATGCAAGACATAAAGACTTAGCTAGAAGGGCAATATGGTCTTAACTTCTAGCTATCACAAACAAACCCCAAACATGTCATAATTTCAATAAATATACAATAAATATGAAGATTTTCTAACCTAAGCACTAAATGACATGTCTTGATGAAATAGAATAATAAATGAGTTAAGATGTTTGTCCGTGCTTGAATAATGCTAGAGATGCAAGATGAAGATGGGTTTAACGGTTTGGAGAGTTAAAGAACAAAGATTGAAGCTTTCTCTCTCTATGGGAACTCTTGCTCTCACTAGGATCTGGAAATTTTGAGTTCTATGTCAAAATGGGGAAGAAGATGAAGTATATATAAGGTCCAAGTGAAACTACGTCGTTTTGAGAAAGTTAAAAAAACAATTTCAGGGCAAAAACGCTACAATACATGGATCTATTGTGCTTGTAGGCACCCACGCATATTCCGCACACTGGGACCTTGAAAAACCTCATAAAAGTCTTCGCTGGTGGCTGCGCAGGTATGGACCCGCGCAATGAGAATTCATCACCCAAGCCTGATTTTCAAGCGGCTCAAAATATGATCAACAACACCAAAATTTATCAAATATTATACCGGTGGAAAGGTATGGATATCTACTTTCTACTCTTTTTTATAGAATGAGGTTTTGATGTCTGTAGAAACATTTATACTCATATGAGTGACCAAATGTCAGATTTGGATAAGAGCAGAGATGCCCTATTTTAGTGGTTAGTTTGGAGATTTAAAACCAATCCAAACGATCATGAAATATTACCAAATAATATATCGTTGGAAAGGTAAGAATGTCTAGTTTGTCCAGAAATTTTCACAACACAAATTAAATATTTGAATAAAACATTATAGTCTCAAGTCCATACAAAGGTCAGTTTTGAAAAACATTTAAATCTTTGGAAACCAATCTTTAGAAACTAGACACATTACTCCAAATAACCAAACCAAATCTAACACAATTAACCAACATGCACACAATAAGATGTCACATGATGAAATGCAATGCATGATCATGGAAACACAAATGCAAGATGAACAAAGCATGCATGAAGTGTGTGTGTCCGCACCTAAACTCTTCTAGAGACAGAGTCAAGTGAATATACCTTTTGCTCTTGAAGTCACGTAGATGATTGGAAGCTTGCCAACGAGAACCTAAGATAATCATTACAAAGATCAAGAGAGACAAAATGAGATAAGCATTTGCAATCAAGAAAGCAAGCAACATGCAATAAAGTACACAAGTAATCTTGCAAAGGCAACATTACGTGTTGATAATAAGCACACGTGTGACCATCTGACCGATGCATCAACCAGTACCATAAAATAATGAAAGGGTTCATTTTGGTGGATGAATATATCCACATACATCTCTTTTCTGATTAGTAATATAATCCAAATGATAAAGCACACAACTTTTCTATAATGAGTTTCTGTCCTGAATCATGCACAGATATTCAACACTCATTATGACATTAATAAAGTTATATATCTTTGATATGAGTAGATTTCTTTATGTTCTGCTTGAATGATATAAAGTATCATTGATACACAATTTAATACAATCTGGTAATAAGATTCTAGCTCTTCTAGAGCCTTTAATCAGATCTGCTAGATCTAATCTGGTATTAATTTTATATGAATTTGAACTAAGCATATTTCTTTATGTTCTGCTTGAATAATATCAAGTATCATTGATACATGATTTAGTATTGTTTGATAACAATTTCGTGGAACTCTGAGCAAAGTCAAATTCATAAGATATTTCTGACAGCGCGGAACTGTATGAGTCGTTGCACTCTTGGCAAGACATATATATTTCCCTTCTGAAAATTTTATGGACATTAGGTGTAATGTCATTTTATATCTTATCTGATACAATAATAATTCCTCTTTGTAATAGGTTTATTCTATAAACCTTTTCTCTTTTAATTTTCCCTATTTTTTTTACCATCATTGCTTGGACCCCACCATAATATTTATATATATATTTCAATTATTCCATACATGTATATAACAATTATGGCTTGGATCCATGCTTTCAATTTTACAATAAATATATGGAATATCAATAAGCGAAACAAGAGAGAGAATAGTACAAACTTGGATACTCTGTTTGAGGTGTGTATCTCTCTACAGAAATTTCCGATCAACAATCCAATTAATAGATTGTAGAACCATGGGTGAAGAATTTTTTGACCAAATTTCTACCCGATCGGACCACAGATAAAAGAGATATCACTAGTTGATGAAAAATGCGCAATATTGGAATCTCTTCCCTTGTTTTCTGTCCAGCCTAGTTCGGAACTGCAGAACTCATCACAGGGAGTTCCGATTGACAATCCCACCATGTAGATTTAAGAACTACAAGAGTAGAATGTGCTATCTAAATTTCAGCCCAAACTGATCTCAGATGAATGAGATATCCTTGTTTGATCAAGATTGCGTAGTTGTGTTCTTCACACAATTTCTGCACACACACCTCTTTTTCTTCTTTCTTTTCTAGTATGTATGAAATAGATAAATTATTTCCAATTTCATTATACATGATATTAGGATCTTATCCTTAAATGATATTCATAGCATCCTGTTGGATATGTATGAAATGGATAAAATATTATTTCCAATTTCATTATACGTTAGGATCTTAAATCCTTTTTACGTTACTCACGACATCCTGTTGGATGTGTATGAAATAGATAAAATATTATTTCCAATTTCAACATACGTTAGGATCTTAAATCCTTTTTATGATACCCACAACATCCTCCTGGATGTGTATGAAATGGATAAAATATTATTTCTAATTTCATGGATCTTAAATCCTTTTTATGATACTCACGACATCTTTCTTTGAATATTGCTCTTCATGAGCATCAAACATGTATATAACACTGGATCTAGAACTCCAGGTTCTCATCGGTTATCAAAACCGTGCAGTATGGCATGTATATAACACTGGTGACACGCATATGTCACATATGCAATATCAAAACAAAATTTATAAAACCATAACTATGCGCTCAAATGTATTAAACAAGTACTATGGCAAGTTAGGGTATCATCTACAAAGATCGAGATATAGCTATGATCAAATTTTACTCTAGTACTAGATGCAGTAAAACTAAGTGCAATAAAAGCAAATTGGAATGATTGATGATGAGAACTAAATGAAAATGCAACTACTATTAAACTAGAGAAACTAAGCAAAACTTAAGATAATAAAAATGTGTGTGAAAAGTATATGATGAGAGATATGGGAGTTGATGGAATATAGACACAAATAGTGGGAGTTCATCTTGTGAAGCCCAACTCGATTTTAATATAGGGCTTGTCTTCCTAGCTCGAGTTTCCGGAATGGCTTGGATTGAAATGCTCACAATCCACCCCTTTCACTTTTGCATTGGATAGATAGAGGGAAGCCGGGATGGCTTAGATTGGAATGCTTACAATCCACCTCATTTTCCTAATCGGAATATGTCGGATTGGAGTGCTCACAACATACTCTTCTAATTCAATTGAGATTGGTTAAACACCTTATGTGTAGATGGTGAAAAATATAATTTGGTATCTAATGTAAACCAAGAGTTGGAATGCCTACTTGGCTCACAAAGAAACCACAATTCAATCTCTACAAAGAGTTAGGAGTTGGAATGCCTACCCAACCCAAAGTGAGTATTAAATGCATTTAAGGGCAAATTCAACCACTAAGTTAAATGGGAGTTGGAATGCCTACCCTGAAATAGGTCTAATTTTGCTGATGTGGCTGCACCTGATGCACGTAGTGCACAGGGATAGCACGAGTAAGGTACATGTGCAGTCTTCTTCTTGCTTTCTGGTATGGGCAATGTGCCAAACATTGTGACGCACCCATGAGTACCACCTTGAAACTAAGTAAGGATGCTAGTGGCAAGAGTGTGGAACAAAGTCTTTATCGTGGCACGATTGGTAGCTTGCTTTACTTGACCGCAAGTAGGCCCGATATAGCCTTTAGTGTGGGTATGTGTGCTAGGTACCAAGCGGATCCCAAGGAATCCCATCTCTCCTCCGTGAAGAGAATCATTCGATATGTGAATGTGACATCCAACTATGGGATATGGTACTCTTTTGACATTAATGCTAGCTTAGTTGGCTTTTGTGATGCAGATTGGGCAGGAAATTATGATGATAGGAAGAGTACATTGGGCAGTTGCTTCTTCCTAGGCAACAACTGGGTCTCATGGTTTTGCAAGAAGCAAAATTCCATTTCTCTATCCACAGCTGAAGTGGAATACATAGCTGCCGGGAGTGCTTGCACACAACTCCTTTGGATGAGGCAAATGCTTGTGGATTATGGCTTCGATCAATGACCTTTTATTGTGATAACATGAGTGCAATTAACATTTCAAAGAATCTGGTTCAGCACTCTAGGACAAAGCATATAGACATTAGGCATCATTTCATTAGAGAACTAGTTGAAAACAAATGCATTGCACTTGAGCATGTGGGCACTAATGATCAACTAGCGGATTTATTTACAAAGCCCTTAGACTCAACTAGGTTCAAGTCACTTAGTAGGTCTATTGGAATTTGTCATATGCCTTGATGAGTTTTGGTAATTGACCCCTTATGGGGAGCTCAAGCAAAGAGAGCAACCTTGCAAGTTGGAATAAGCAAAAACTTGATCAACTTTATGCTTCTTTATTAATTGCTTGAGTATTTTTGGTTGTGCTTATATATATTCGTATATGGCCTTTTATTTAATAAGTGTGCCTTGCTTGGTTTGTAATCCATGTCACCTCTATGTTCAAACATGCATTTTTGGATTAGGAGAATTGATTGGGAAGTACATTTGAATGACCTAAATTTTATCTCCCTGACATGTGACTTGATTTTGACATGCTAAAATATTATGCATGAATTGTGTGTGCAAATGTGTGTGGAAGCACCTTGACAAAGCTAAACTCAATAAGGACCTTGTGTCCATGCAATAAATAAGGATGTCTCATCCAATTTAGCTTTGGGTCTTTTCTTCATGGTTGAACAAGACAACAACCAATAAGGATTCTATGTCCATTCAATTAATAAGGATTTTATATCCATGTCTTGATTGACCATTAAGGATTGACATGGTCGCTTGTGTGTGCTCAAACTTTTAAAAGCTATATCTTGCTTAATTATGGCAAAAGGGTGCAAATTGGTTTGAATTCCTTTGGAACCTTTTTGATGTTCTCTTTGCCAAATACCATTTGCTTGAACTATGATGTTACATGTCTTACATCCAAAGCAACTAAGTCACACATTTTCTTCTTAGAAATTAACCCTCAATGATTCTCTCTCAATTAATTAAGTTGCATAAAGTTGTTGTATATGATTATCCACTTATCTTGCAAATAACTCTCTTTGCTAAAGTAACCCGGTTGGGGAATACTCATTTGCCTATCTCATGACAAAAAGGGGGAGTAATGTGGTTTATTTAAGGGGGTTGCATATTTAGAGGGATTGTCCCGTTGAGGGGGAGTTAATCTATTTAGGGGGAGCATTTGCATGTTGCATGTTGCAGTTTTCTTTTATTTTGCAAATTGCTTTTATTTATTGTCTCTCTTGATCACCTCACATACACTTGTCTTGGAAAGTGTAGTCTCATTGTTTTGTAGGGAAGATGGCTATTCTACAAGAGCTTGAAGTTTTGAAAACCTAGTATCTAGGTATCTATTTGTAATGTAGAATATCTTTTTGTTGACCTCTAGTTTTTATTTTTTTTGTGAGGATGATTAGTAAGTGGTGGTTTTGTCACGAAATAGCCAAATGGGGAGATTGTAAGTTCCTTATATTTTGATTGGCTTATTTCGTTGACAAACCACATTAGGGATTAATTTTGTAAGGGTAAATTAGGCCTCTTGGGTGTGATCAAGCTTCAAGGACATCATATCTCTCAAGAGCACTTCAAAGGTATCTCACTTGTTTAACTTTCTTTGAAGAGATCTAGTTGCACACACTCACTTGCATGCATTATGTTCTTATCTTCATGTAATTGAATGATGTATTGTATGCCACTTTTCACACTCCACACTTACACTTTTTGCACATCACTTAGTGTGTTGAGTTTGCCCCGAAAAGAGAATTTCTTCTCCTAGCGCTGCCTAGATTGCTTGGCAAGACATGCTTGCACCGCTGCATACAGAACGGTATACCTCAGTAGGGTCATGCTTCCTATACCGCTTCCTGTACACTTGCACGCATAGCGATCCAAGTCGCGGTGTTGTCCAGTAGGCCACTGTTGCCCATACCGTGGCCTGTGCACCTGCATGCACAGCACCATACATGGCGTTGTTGTCCAGACGGTGCACTGCTGTGTGTACCGCGGTTTGGACACTTGCCTGCGACGCGGTCCATCAAGCAGTATTGACGGGTTTTTGTGCCCTAAGTTCAAAACGACGCAGTTTTGACTAGGGCTCCTATATATATGTTCTCTCTTCTTCCTTGCTCGTTTTTGGGAGTTTAAGAAGCCATTTTGAGAGGCCAAGCTTCCTTTAGAGAGAGAAACTCCCAAGAACTCATATTTACTCAACCAAACACAAATTCATGTGCATCTAACATCTTACAAGCATCATCTCATCATGGATTCTTCTTGCTTTCATTGACTAGGTAATTTGAACATGCCCTAAATCTTTTTGTATTTATTTATGTTCTTGTTTGCCTAGAGTTAGCTCTTTTATATGAATTTATTGCATATCTTTATGTTTAATGGCATTTATAACATGTTTGAGTTGTTGTTTGTTGGTTGAGAGCTTTGTTTATTGATAGCTAGCATTTAGGACGATTTTACCCTTCTAGCTAAATCTTCATGCATTTGCATTTAGATATTGATATCTAGGATTTGCATTCATTGACATCTTTAAATCCTTAGATAAGCATTTAGTGTTGCCTAGCATTAATTGCATGTTTGAATATTTTTTACATATTCACATAGGTTGTTTAACCTCTTCATTGATTGTTAAGCTTTGTGACTAAGTGGGTTAGTGCACAAGCTTGTGGTCTATAATCACTATTAAAGGCCCGTTGGGTAGAGTGAAAGGGTTAGTGACCAAGTAGGTGTGACTTGAGGTCAACCTAGGTTGTAAACTTTCGTTTAAATAGTTGATTTGAGGACCGTATGTGGCTAGAAGGATAGCCTGTGAGTTTTGCCCAGTTGGAGGGTTTCTCACATAAATCAATCATTGTGTTTTTATTGTTTTCCGCATATTTATATTGGATTGGTTGATTGCTAATATGGGATAGGACTATTAAAATTGATTAAGTCGAAAAGTTGGTAATAAATCAACTAAAACCTATTCATTCCCCCCCCCCCCCCCCCCCCCCCCCCCCCCCGCTCTAGGTTGTATTAGACACACTTTGTGTATTTTCAACTCAAGATGCAACACTCAAAGGGACATTAAGGCCCTTCCTTTCACTCTTCCAACTTGTTATTTTTGTTCAAGACTGGGGCATATTAAGGCCCATTGTTACAAGTTTCTGTAAGTTCCTCATATTTTGATTGGCTTATTTCGTTGACAAACCACATTGGGGATTATTCTTTGTAAGGGGAATTTAGGCCTCTTGAGTGTGATCAAGCTTCAAGGACATCATCTCTCTCAAAGAGCACCTCAAAGGTATCTCACTAAGGTATCTCACTAGTTTAACTTTCTTTGAAGAGATCTAGTTGCACACACTCACTTGCATGCATTATTGTTCTTATCTTCATATTATTGAATGATGTATTGTATGCCTCTTTTCACTCTCCACACTTGCACATTTTGCACATCACTTAGTGTGTTGAGTTTGCCTAGAAAAGAGAATTTCTTCTCTTAGCGCTGCCTAGACCGCTTGGCAAGACATGCTTGCACCGCGGCATACAGAGCGGTATACCTCAGCAGGGTCATGCTCCCTGTACCGCTTCCTGTACACTTGCACGTAAAGCGACCCAAGTCGCGGTGTTGTCCAGTAAGCCTCTGTTGCCCATACCGCGGCCTGTGCACCTGCATGCACAGCGCCCTGCACCGCGTTGTTGTCCAGACGATGCACTGCTGTGTGTACTGCGGTCTGAACACTTGCCTGCGACGCGGTCCATCTAGCGGTATTGACGGGATTTTGTGCCCTAAGTTCAAAACGACGCTGTTTCAACTAGGGCTCCCATATATATGATCTATCTTCTTCCTTGCTCGTTTCCATGAGTTCAAGAAGCCATTTTTAATAGGCCAAGCTTCCCTTAGAGAGAGAAACTCCCAAGAACTCATCTTTACTCAACCAAACACAAATCCATGTGCATCTAACCTCTTCAAGCATTATTTCATCATGGATTCTTCTTGCTTTCATTGACTAGGTAACTTGAACATGCCCTAAATCTCTTTGTATTTATTTATGTTCTTGTTTGCCTAGGGTTAGCTCTTTTATGTGATTTTATTGCATATCTTTATGTTTATTGGCATTTATAACATGATTGAGTAGTTGTGTGTTGGTTGAGAGCCTTGTTCATTAATAGCTAGCATTTAGGACGATTTTACCCTTCTAGCTAAATCTTCATGCATTTGCATTTAGATATTGATATCTAGGATTTGCACTTATTGATATCTTTAAATCCTTAGATAAGCATTTATTGTTGCCTAGCATTAATTGCATGTTTGAATATCTTTTACATATTCACATAGGTTGTTTAACCTCTTCATTGATTGTTAAGCTTTGTGACTAAGTGAGTTAGTGCACAAGCTTGTGGTCAAGAATCACTATTAAAGGCCCGTTGGGTAGAGTGAAAGGGTTAGTGACCAAGTAGGTGTGACTTGAGGTCAACCTAGGTTGTAAACTTTCGTTCAAATAGTGGATTTGAGGACCGTAAGTGGCTAGAAGGATAGCCCGTGAGTTTTGCCCAGTTGGAGGGTTTCTCACGTAAATCAATCCTTGTGTTTTTATTGTTTTCCGCTTATTTATATTGGATTGATTGATTGCTAATATGGAGTAGGATTATTAAAATTGATTAAGTCGAAAAGTTGGTAATAAATCAACTAAAACCTATTCACCCCCCCTCTAGGTTGTATTAGACACACTTTGTGTATTTTCAGTTTCAAAGGGTTAAGAACAATCAAAATAGGTCTAAGAAGAACCCAAGTGAAGTTAGGAAGATATGGGTTAAGAAGGACCTAGTTGATGAAATAAGGGCTAAAGAGAAGGGATCTCTAGGAAGAACTTTGGCACCCATATGGGTGGTCAAGAGAAATGTATCTTTTCACTCGGTCGAACCACTCTTGGTTGACCCAAATTCCACCAAACATATTTTACATTGATAAATTGTTTTTCTTTAAAAAAAAGTATTGTTGGATGTCACAAGTTATTTTCTCATGCATTTTAAGGCACATTGATTGTGAAATATCCTCATGAGCATTTAAAGGTGTAGGTGGTTTTTAGTCTAGAGAAAATTTGTTATGAAATCCTTGAGTAATTTAGATAATGGACTTTGATAGTGTGAATATGAGTATTTAGATTTGCTATATGATAAATAAGGGAAGTATAGTTCATAAACATCGTTTTCATGTGCAGGAAATCTGATCAGGGCACGGAAATTCGAGAGGGCAAGAAAAAGTGCAAAAGGGTGACAAACAGAGTCAGTGCATGGGTAGGACACTCGTGTACTACCCGTGCAGTCACCCGTGTACCGGGAAAAGGGTTGAACTTGAAAGAAACTGCACAGATAGATGCACGGGTACATACCCATGTTATACCCGTGCTACAAAGAGGATACAGGCAGATCTGAGGCATTTGCACGGGTAACAGCACGGGTACCTACCCATGCTATACCTGTGCTATACCTGAGTATATATAAGACTACCCGTGCTGTTACCCGTGCTATACCCGAGTATATATAAGACTCATTCTCCCTCCTCTCTTGCTACAACCTAAGGTAATCCGCGTGTTCCACGTTTTCAATTTTTACAAGAAAGGTACAGATTCTTGCTCTTGACTTGTTTTTTTTTTCATTAATTGAGTATAGATTGTATGATTCTACTCTTCTCTAACCTCTCTTAATAGGAATGACCTACAAAGTTTTGAACAACCCATTCAATTTTTCAAGTTTTATTGCATACTCTTTACTGATTGATGATGGGTTTGTTGTGATTATTTCATGAATAAGTGTTGTGATTAGTTTTGAATGATAATACAACCACTCTTTGCATTAAAAGACACTCTAGGGTTTGCTTTATTTTAAGGTTTTGAAGTCATGAATGTAGGCTAAGGGTGCCATAATATGTGCTAATAATGTTTGAATGAATTTTGATGAATTAATTGAGTGATTGGAATGTTTTGAATGCATGGAAGTGGCAATGTGTCGAAGGAAAAAGTGTAGATATCAGTGACTGCAAGGGTAACTGCACGGGTACCTACCCGTGCTATACCCGTGCGCTGAAAGGTAAATTTTATGTTTGACAAACTGCACGGATAACTGCAAGGGTACTTTACCCGTGCTATACCCGTGTACTTAGGCAGTCAAGCCAGAGATTTTTCACAGTAAATTGTTGTCTATCCTTGTTGTTTCTTGGAATAATATATTTCTAAATTAGTGTTTTATTTTGCAGATGTCAGGAAGAACAAAGACCGATTGCAAAGAAACAGGGAACAAGAAAGCAAGAAGCAAAAGCTACCTCATCTACCTCCATGCACCTTGAACAGAGATTTCGAGAGACGGTTGGAGTATTTTAGTCAGAGGGATATTGTGGAAGAACGTGGCATAGGTTTATCAGAGCTTGAAGACACTCCAATCCCTACCAGAGTAGATGAAAGGGGATGTAGGGCTTTTGTTAGCTCACCTCCATATTTTTTACAGAGGGATAGTTCAAGAGTTTTACGCCAGGAATGGTTCATGACAACTTCATAAGAGGAGTGGTTGTGATCGTAAGAGGAGTAGAGGTACAAATGAATATAGACAACATTCAGAGATACATGAGAACAGAGTTTCCAGAGGACCCACAAATTCTGAGTGGAATGAAAGATGGGGTTACTTGGAATGACTGCTTTGTAAAGAAGAACCGGGACCCAGCTAATGATCTGGTGATCAACCCGATGGACTTCTGGGTGAACTCAACCTTCCCAATCTAGCACAACAACCTAAAGATGGAACTGGGATTCTGGCATGTGTTCATTTCACACTCACTCCGGCCACGAACATACGGGATGAACGTATCATTTGAGACAACCACCATACTACATTGCATCCAACATAACCAGCCAATCAATGTGGCATGGATCATCAAGGTAGAAATCTTCGCAGTAGGAAACAAGAAGTTAGACAAGCAATCATTGATCTTCCCGTGGTTAATCACCGAATTTTGTAGGCAGCAAGGTGTGGATCTTAGCAACGAAAAGTTCGAATGGACACAAGCTGATTTGGATATCAAAATATGGCGCACTTTACAGATAGAAAGGGATTTTACAAGCAGCAAGAGGAAAACAGGGAGAAAGAAGACAAAGACTGGAGCAGATTCAAGTACTTAACAACAAGAGTATATGGATATGGATGAAGAACAGCTATGGGATAACAAAGAGGGTCCAATGCCATATCCACTAGTTGGGAGTGACAAAGTACCTTGGCATCAGTTGATCTCAGGGATGTCGAGTCTTCAGACCTTAATGGACTCACTGAGATCCACGTTCACTTCAGAGATCAGGAATGCCAAGGGCAGCATTAAGAACTTGTGGGAAAATGTGATAGGCATGAGAAAGGATTTGAACATGATTCCTTATCAGAGAAGGAAAAGGTAGACCATCCATCGAGAGCACACATCAGGGGGGCCTACCATTGATCCGGAGTTCCATGCAGCTATGGAGATGTCGAGGAGAGAGCATGAGGAGAGGCTCAGAGCTCAACAGACCTATGATAGAGGAGGATGAGTCAAATTCTGATGATGATTGATTGTTTTAACTTGCCATAGTTATGAACTTTTCTTTAGTATTTCTTTAAAAATGAAGGATTAAATTTGATTATTTTCATGGCGTTTTTAATTTGCGTAGTTTTTTTAATTACTAGAATAATTTAGTTTTGGATGATTGTGGATATTATTTTTGTTTGAGATATATATTTCAGTTTGAGATATTTTCATGTGGTTGATTAATCTTTGTGGCTAGAAATTATGTTTATTGATAGGTTCTTTATCTCTTGGATTCAACACACCGGCCACTTGCGCATCTTGAAGGGACAAGCAAGCCAAGAGGTGCTTATAAAAAGGGCGAGAACCTACCCAGTTGGTGACCGCAAGATAGCAATCACCTTGGTTTAATCTTTTCATCTCAAACTCATGAATTTCATTTTCTTTATCTTTGTGTATAGACAGTTTGGATATGTGATGATTGTAGATATACATATTGCATAAATTAGAGAATGAATGTGTGGATAGTTGTGAATGAATGAAAATTTTGATCCCTAAAGTTTACAGTTATTGATTCATTCATTTTTGAGAATGGATGGGCTAAAGGCCCTGGTGGATATTGTACACGAATTATAGGTTTTCATTTTCATATAGCCCAACTCGGTTTGAGGGTTTTTGAATTCATGCATATATCTGTACAGGATTGAACATATAGTGATACTCGGTTTGGGGGTCATCATGTCCCCATTCCGACAATTTTGATTGAAAGAAATTGCTTGATGATGGATTGTGCTTAAATGTCGATATTACATTTTAATGCCTTATTTTATGATGAGCCAATTGTTGTGTCTTTTATTTTGTGGCCACTGATTGTGCATGATTAGTGCATATGGTTGTGTTTTATGTCTAGTTAGGTGCGCGCCGCTAGGCCTGGCTCTCTTGTCTTCAACATTGAGGACAATGTTGAGTTTTGGTTTGAGGGTGTAGACGCCTTTTCAAGTCGTTTTTTTTTGTCTTGAGTCTTTTTTCATGTCAAAAGTTTCAAATTTGCTGCCTAGCCAAAATTTTGGAGCTTTAATTAGCTTGGTGAGATAATCTTGAGCAAAGTGTTTGTGGCAAATTTGTGTATGCCTTGTGTGCTTGTTCATAGCTCTTAGTCACTTTAGGGGTCTCACTTACATTACATGGGTTAGTCCCATCTTTTGGTGTCTAAGTTGAGGGGACTCGGTGCTCAAGCACCTTATTCTAATAGTCGAGACAACCCTTGTGAGTTTCACAAACACAAACCAAAAGTGAGCAATTCGAGGAAAAATATTTTTCAAATCTTTAAACACTTTTCAAACACCATGCATAGTCTCATTACACAAAAATAATCATGTGTCATAGAACATGCATCATTAAAGTGGACTGCTTGACTGAAACTTTTATTCCCTTGGAAGATGGATTCTTTGATGTGATATTAGGCAATGTGTGTTTTAGCCACTTAAAATTCCAAATACTTCCTATCCTTAATGTGTGTGCTCCCAAGCCAATTTTGAAGCCAAACACTTTTAGACTTGTTCTTTCTACACCCATATTAACAATTACCCAAGCAACCTAAACACTAAGCCAACCTTTACTTAATGGATCTTGTTAAGGCTTAGGAATCAATGTAAAATGTGCTCTAAATTGTCAAATGGCGTGTACTGAGGCAAACAAGTGTTGAGTTGTTAAAATATGTGCAAAAGTCAAAGGCAAGAAAATAAAGCAAAGAAACAATCAAACGAAAAGAAAAGAAAATGAAAAG
Organism: Dipteronia sinensis; assembly: GCA_033220585.1. Lineage (NCBI taxonomy): Eukaryota > Viridiplantae > Streptophyta > Magnoliopsida > Sapindales > Sapindaceae > Dipteronia > Dipteronia sinensis. The sequence goes on from CM065641.1 coordinate 51,845,097, forward strand.
AGAAGCAAAAAGAAAGAAAAAAAAAGAAATATGCTTCAATTGCCTTGTTTAAATTGAAAACACTTCTCAAAGGGGTAACAAGAGTAGTCAGAAATTGCATTTGAAATTTTATGAATGCCTGGACGCCTTATTTTATATTTGTGTTTATAAGTGGTGTTGCATGAGAAATGAAATGTTTAGAAGTAGAATGTATTGCCTTAACTTGGTTGATTAGTGCATTGTGCCTAAATTCTCATTCTTCATAATCACCAATCACCTTAACCCCATTACAACTAAATGGAAAAGACCTAGTTGATCTTAGGGGAAATCTAACTTGGGAATATTTGTCGATGCATGCTCTTTCCAGGTTCATGGCACTTGGTTCTTTCATGAAACTGTTTCACTAAAAAGAGTGTTTACCTAGTACGAAATGTATGCAACAACTTTGATTCCATTACATAAATTTTTTTTGCATACATATTGCATGAGTGTGAACCTAGGTTATGAGAGGAAAAATAAGAGAGAACACATGTGAGAATTTAGGTTGAAGCGAATTATGCTCGGGGCGTGAGAGTGAGTAGTTTCCAAAGCAAGGGCGCTTAAAGTGTGGGATTCGTGTCGTGTGAGTTTCCCTCTTATGGTGCCTTGGAGTTATTTAGAACATTTTGCATTAGTATCTTCATCACTCTCATTAACTCTGACTTATCTCTCAGTTAGTTGGCTTGCAGCTTATTTGTTTGAGTCTAAGTATTTTTAAATCGAGTCATTGTTTGTGTGTTTAGAGTCCATATCTTTGTTATGATTGGAGTTTGCTCGGGGACGAGCAAAGGTTTGATTTGGGGGTATTCGATCGAGCCAAAAATATCATACATTTTGGCCCTCATATCCTTTCTCTCTGTTTCGTTCTTGAGCTTTTTTATGTGTATTTATGGCTCTTTTGGTCGTTATTGCACGCATTAGGTAAAAAGGCATGAAGAGAGGCAAAAAGAACTAATTGGTGCACAAAAGAGATGAAGAAGGCAATAGTGCACGGGTAGAACACCCGTGCACTACCCATGCAATCACCCGTGCACCGAAAGATGGAATTTGGAAAGATCTCAGTGCACGGGTAACACCCGTGCCACCACCCGTGCAACCACCCATGCAATCCACCATACTAGGGAGCAAAGCCTTGGGCGAAGATCAACTGCACGGGAAATGCATGGGTCACCTACCTGTGCACTAACCCATGCACATTGCACAAGTCAGGAAGGAAATGAATATTGCACGGGTAAATACACGGGTACCTTACCCGTGCTATACGGGATTCTCAGCTCGCCACATAAGCATTTTGGCCTAATTTTTGAAGGAAGTATAAATAGTTTTATATCTGATTTTTCAAAGAGAGAGACCCACGGCCATACACCCATTCACTTCATATTTTCTCTCTCTAAATTTCAAAAACCATTCTCTCCCAAAAACCCATCAGAACCCATCCACTTACTTCATCAAATTGCTACTCATAAGGACATTGGATGTGTGATCAAGCTTGAAGAAAGAAGGTCTCATATGGGTTTCTTCTATTCCTTTTCTCTTATTTTTTGTGTTTCATTTGTCATGAGTATCTAAACCTAAATTTGGGATTGATGTAATTAATTCATAGATTATGGGATTTCCACCATTTTGACTTGATTAATATATTTCCATTCAATTTACGTAATTGTGCTTGATTGTCCCTTGAATTAAGTAGGAATTCCAACTCTTGATTTTTGTGGATTAATTGAACTTATTAGAGTTATTAATCTTTAAATGAAATCTTTGTGAAAATGAGTAGGCATTCCAACTCTCATTTAACTTAGTGGTTGAATTTGCTCTTAATTGCATTTAACACTCACTTTGGGTTGGGTAGGCATTCCAACTCCTAACCCTTTGTAGAGGTTAAATTGTTGTTTCTTTGTGAGCCAAGTAGGCATTCCAACTCTTGGTTTATATTGGTTACCAACCTTTATTCTTAACCATCTACTCTCTAGGTGTTTAATTAAGCTCAATTGAATTGGAAAAGGTATGTGGTGAGCATTCCAATCCAAGCCGTCTCGGCTTCCCTATATCTATCCAAAGCAAAAGTGAAAAGGATGGATTGTGAGCATTCTAATCCGAGCCATTCCGGAAGCTCAAGCTAGGAAGACAAGTCATATGTTTGAATCGAGTCGGGCTTCAAAAGTGGAACTCCTATGATTTGTGTCTAGATTGCATCAATTCCCATATCAATCATCATACATTACACACACCTTTTCGATCTTAGTTTATTTTAGCATTCTTATAGTTTAGTAGTAATTGAATTTTCAAACTAATTTCTATCAACATCAATTCAATTTTCCTTCATTGTATTTAGTGCTAGAGTAGAATTTAGTCACAACTAGTTCACGATCTCTGAGGAACGATCCCTATATTTGCCATATACTAGTGTTATACTTGTTTGAGTGCATCTTGAGATTTTATAAATTTATTTGAATATTGCATACCACGGAAAAAATGCACGTTCACACATCAAAGCTAGTTAAAGCTCGAAAAATTTGGCCATTGCGACAAATTGAAATTTTTTGAACCAAACAACTAAAGAAACTCAAAACAACTACAAAGATGACTCAACAAAGGCTTCTACACCCCCAAACGAAAACCCAACATTGTTCCCAATGTTGAAGACAAGAGAGTCCGCCCTAGCGGCGTGCATCTAACTTGACTAAAAACACAATAACCTAGACAATAATCACGCGCAATCATTGCCCAACAAAGTAAAAGACTCACAAATAGGCTCATTATAAAATAAGGCATTTAGGTAATTATGGAATCAAGTTCAAAGTTTAACCACATCAAGCATTCTTCACAAAATTGTCGGAATGGGGTCTATGACCCCCAAACCGATATTTACTATACGCTCACTCTTGTACAAGTATATGTATAAATTCAAAAACCCTCAAATCGAGTTGGGCTATATGAAAAGAAAACCTGTAAATTTATATGCATTATTCATAAAAGCCGCTGGCTCATCAAATCAAAAATGAATGAATCTATAAATTCAAAATTCCATTCATTTACAACTATCCACACATTCAACTCAAAATTATATGCAATACGTACATACACATTCACCAATTATCCACAAATGTCTATAAATAGGAATAAAGAGAAATATAGTTCAAGAGTTTGAGATGAAAAGATTAAACTGAAGTGGTTGCTTCTTGCAATCTTAAAGATGATTAGGTTCTCGCCCGTTTTATGCGCACTTTTGGCTAGCTTGTCCCTTCGAGACGCGTAAGTTGTTGGTGTGTCTACTCCAAGAGATGAAGAACCTATCCTTAATACATAATTTCTGACCACAAAGGTAAACAACCACACAAATATATCTCAACCAAATATCTCTCAAACAAATACCATCCACAAATATCCCAAAAACTATCCTCAACCAGTTACTTTAGCAAGTTAATCAAAATAAAAGTGCAATGAAATAAATGAGTTCAATCCTAAATATACTAAATAAATCTAAGAAAAGTTTAAATGACTTGGCAAGTAAAAAGGTCAATCTTCATCTGACTCGGACTCCTCTTCATCCATCTTTAGCCCCTTCAGCTTTGGGTCCTGCTCTACTCTAAGCCTCTCCTCATGTTCTATTCTAGAAATTTCCATGGCTGATTAGAAGTTTGGATCAATAGTAGGCCCTCTTGAAGTGAATTCTTGTTGAGTGGCTTACTTCTTCCCCATCAAGTAGGGAATCAAGTTCAAGTCTTGTCTCATGCTAGTGACATTTGTCCAAAGGACTTCAATGCTGTCCTTGGCCTCCCTAATTTCTGTAGTAAAACTGGATCTTAGTAAGTCCATTGAAGTCTGGAGGCTTGACATCCCTGAAATCAATTGTTGCCAAGGGACTTGGTCACCCCTAACTGCTGGCCTTGGAGTTGAGGTTGGGCCCTCCCTGATCGTAGACCACCCGCTCCTAGTCCAGATCCATGTCCTCATGTGGGTGAGTACTTGAGTCTGCTCTTGTGTTGATTTTTTTTATGCCTGTTTTCCTTCTGTTACTTGTCAAGTCTAGTTCCACCTCCAAATTTCGCCAGGTTCTGAGGTCCAAATCGCCATGTGTCCACTCTAACTCATCATTGCTGAGGTCCACTCCAGATTGTCTGTAGAACTTAGTGATCAAACAGGGGAAATTAGAGCATGCTTGTCAATATTTCTGTTTCCCACTGCAAGAATCTTTAACTTTATGATCCAAACTACATTAATCAGCTGATTGTGATGTAGGCAATGTAACAATGTGGCAGTCTCGAAGGACACATTTGTTCTGTAAGTGCGTGGCCTGAGGGAGTGAGATATGAATACGTGCCAGAATCCCAACTCAATCTTTAGATTTGTATGCTTGATATGGAATGTCGGAGTAACCCAGAAATCCAATGGATTAATGACCAAATCATTGGCGAGATCCACATTTTTCTTGACAAAATTCTCATGCCAAGTGACTCCTTATCTTATTCTGCTCAGTACTTGGGGATCATCAGGAAGCTATGTTTTGAGATATCTCTGAATATCAACTGAGTTTATTTGGACCTTTACCCCTCTCACCATAAACTCCTCTCATGAATTCATCAGGAACCATCCAGGCATAAAACTCTTGCACGATCCTTTTGCAATATCTGGAGGGGAGCTAACAAAAGTCTGCCACCTTATCTGATTTACCCTTTTTGGGATTTGAGTGTGCAAGAGTTCGGGTAGCACTATTCCTCGCTCTTCCACAATGTCCCTATACCTAAAATAATCCAAATGTCTGTCAAAATCAATGTTCAAGGTGCATAGAGGCATTGAAGTTGTCTTTTTCTTCTTACGCCCTTTTGTTCCATGTTTCTTAGATATGAACTTCATTCTACCACACATCTGCAAAAGAAAGCACTTAATTAGAGATATATTATGGCTTTAAGTAATCATGTATAGATCAGAGTTAAGCAAAAATCTGAATAGACCAAAGTCAGGCCTTACTGCTCAGTTGCACGGGTATAACACGTGTAGGTTACCTGCGTAGTTACTCATAACAGCAAGTACTTTCTCAATGCACAGGTAGGTTACCCGTGCAGCTACTCATAACTGTACTTTTTTTCTTCGAAAAATTTTCTTCTTTGACAAAAGCAAAACATCACAAGCAATCAATAGGTTCACAAGGATCCATTCACAGTCCAATAGCACATATATGGCTTCTCATACATGCATTCATGGCTTCAATAAACCCAAATAGAACAAACCCTAAAATTTCCAATTTATATGCAAAAGTGGTCTTATTATCATTCAAAATTAATCACATACACTTCTACACGCAACAATCACACAAACCCATTATAAATCATCAAAGAATATGCATTAAAGTTTGAAATATTTTGTGAGTTATTCATAACTTAGGGTTCATACATATTTTAGAGAATCTGGAGAAGAGAAGGATAGTGCAATTCATGCTTAATCAATTGGAAACAAGTTAAAGGAAAAGAATCCATACCTTTGCTTCTGAAAAATTGAAAACGTGGGGTTTACAGAATACCTTAAGGTTTGTAAGAGAAGAAGTTTTGATTTTGTGAGCCCTACCACTAATGTGACACTTTATATATATAAAAGGTACACTATGCATGGGTATAGCACGGGTAGGTTACCTGTGCATATCCAATCCAACTTCTGGTCCTTTCCCGGTGAACTGGTAGTGCACGGGTAAGCTACCTGTGCACTGACCCTGTGGCCACCATTTGTACCTGCACCTTTTCTTGTACTCTTGGATTTCCCATACTTGATTGGATTCTCTGCACAAAAATATTATTTCCATAAGCAACTCTTGCCTTATTATTTTATTAACAATAAAAATATCATTAAAACAAAACAAATTTTTTTAAAGAAATCCCACAATTTATTTTCTTCTCAACTTGTATCCACCCAAACAATGACAAGCACAATGAAATCAAAATACAAGGGCAACACAAAGTCAAAAATAAAATAGATTGTGTAATTTCAATCATGAATCAAAAATGTTCAATGTGATGCTAAGGTGGCTTAACCAAGTTAGAAAATTCTTTCTTCTTTGCAATCCAAACAAATTTAGGTAAGTTTCCGTTTGTTTCAATCCCCATGATTCTTACTTGGTTATTCAAATCTTTCCTTACCCATATTTTCTTTATCTTAGGTGTGCTCTTCCTATTCCTAGGACCTCTTGTTCTTCTTTATCTATCAAATTTCTAATTTTTAGCTCTTACATGCTCCCTTTTTGAACAAACATAACAAATATGATTTGAGTTAGAGGAACTCCCTTTTGATGAGTGACTTCGAGGCTGTTGTATTTGCTTCTCTTATAACGCCTTGACCTCCTTATCTACCTTGTCTAGTTGAGCTATGAAGTTACACTCTTTCATCTGCGCAATCTTAAGAGCCTCCCCCTTTTTGTTAGTGCTTCTTTTACCTCCACAAAGGCATTGGCTTTTTGCATAACTTCCACTTGCATTTTTCTTGACTTGCGAGCTATCTCATCTTCAAATTCTTTTGATAGCCTCACTAATTTCTCCAACTCTTTCAATGTCATACTCTTTTTGACTTTAAATCTTTCAATTTGCGCTTCCAATTCTTTGTTGTTGTCTGAGACTTCGCCATTATTCTTCTTGAGTGTACTATTTTCCACTTTGAGCCTCTTTACTTCGAGTAAGAGTTTCTTGTTTAGCTCTTGGAGCTCATTCTGCTTTGTTGTTTCTAAGGCATCCTTGCTTTCAAACTCCTTCTTTGTGAGCTACAACTTCTTCTCAGATTCTTCCCTCATATCTTCTTTTTATCTGGAAGTTTTCTCTATTTTCTCTTGGAGTGTTTCGTTCTCTTTCTTCAACAATTCCATTAACTATTTTCTAGCACCCATCATCTCCCTACACATCTCTTCCATCATTGTACTTCGTTCTTCTTCAAGATTTGAGGTTTGCACCGGTTTGGGTACTCCAAGATAGAGACAATACTCATTGGTTGAGTTTTGGGGTTTAGAGTGCTCTTTTTTTTAATTCAAGTAAGAGCTTCTTAAAGCTTTGATTTGCTGCTCTGATGGATTTGATGAAATTATCTTCGTAAGTGGATTCTATTGCTTGTTCTGGCCAGCTAGTTGTCTCATAAATGTTGAAATTATGCTTAGTTGCCTGCAGAGAAGCTATAATTAGCTCATTTGTATGATGAGAATCTCGCATGAGCTGTCTAATTCATCTTCGAATGATCTGCTCATTGGCTAGTAGCATGGCCTTGAATTTTGCATATAAAACTCCATAGAATCCTGAAACTAACAGAAACAAAAATACCAAATGAAAAAAAAAAACTAAGATAATAACTAAACTAAACTAGAGCTAAACCTAATCATAACTATATACACCGATCCCTTGTAACGACGCCATTTTTGACACGCATCTGTCGTACATGCAATATCAAAACAAAATTTGTAAAACCACAACTATGCACTCAAATGTATTAAACACGTACTATGGCAAGTTACGGTATCGTCCACAGAGATTGAGATATAGCTGTGATCAAATTTTACTCTAGTACTAGATGCAATAAAACTAAATGCAATAAAAGTAAATTGGAATGATTGATGATGGGAACTAAATGAAAATGCAACTACTATTAAACTAGAGAAACTAAGCAAAACTTAAGATAATAAAAATGTGTGTGAAAATTATATGATGAGAGATATGTGAGTTGATGCAATATAGACATAAATAGTAGGAGTTTTGCTTATGAAGCCCGACTCGATTTAAATATAGGGTGTATCTTCCTAGCTCGAGTTTCCGGGATGGCTTGAATTGGAATACTCACAATCCACCCATTTCAATTTTGCATTGGATAGATATAGGGAAGCCGGAATGGCTTGAATTGGAATGCTCACTATCCACCCCATTTTCCTAACTGGGATATGTCGGATTGGAGTCTTCAAAACATACCCCTTCCAATTCAATTAAGCTTGGTTAAACACCTTACGTGTAGATGGTTAAAAATATAATTTGTTATCTAATGTAAACCAAGATTTGGAATGCCTACTTAGCTCACAAAGAAACCACAATTCAATCTCCACAAAGAGTTAGGAGTTGGAATGCCTACCCAACCCAAAGTGAGTATTAAATGCATTTAAGGGCAAACTCAACCACTAAGTTGAATGGGAGTTGGAGTGCCTACCCATTTTCACAAAGATTTCAATTAAAGATTATTTACTATAATAAGTTCAATTTATCCATAAAAATCAAGAGTTTGAATGCCTACTTAATTCAAGGGATAATTAAATACAATTAAACAAATTGAATGGAACTATATTAATCAAATCAAAATGGTGGAAATCCCACAATCTATGAATTAATTACATCAACCCCCAATTCGGGTTTAGCTACTCAAGAAAAATGTAAGAAAATAACAAAAAAAAAAATAGAGAAGACCCATATGAGACCTTCTTTCTTCAAGCTTGAATCAACCTCCAATGTCATTTTGAGTAGCAAATTGATAAAGATGATGTATGGGTTTTTGGATGATTTGGGAGAGAATGGTTTTAGATCTAGAGAGAGAAAATGTGATCTAAAATGGTGTGTGGGAATGCGGCTGTCCTAAAATCAGATTCTATATATAGGTTCCCCAAAATAGGTTTTGATTTATCTAATGTGGCTGCACCTGATGCACGTAGTGCACAGGTATAGCATGGGTAAGGTACCCGTGCAGTTTTCTTCTTGCTTTCTGGTCTGGGCAATGTGCACGGGTATATCTCGGGTAAGGTACCCGTGCAGTGAGGTCTTTCTGTCTAGTCTGCTCACTGGTTGGACAAGTGCGCAGGTTATACATGGGTAAGGTACCCGTGCAGTACTCATGCATTGAGGTCTTCCTGATTTCCATCCTTCAGTGCACGGGTAGTGCACGGGTAAGGTACACGTGCACTAAGGTCTTCAAGAGTTCCTTTTTGCACTAATTTGTCTCTCTTCGATTCTGATTCCTAATTTTTATCTAATGCCTGCAATTATGATAAAAAAAGCCTTATAAGACATGAAAACACGCTCGAAAACAAGACAATGGATAAGGAATGATGGCCAAAATATATAACAATTTTGGCTCGATTAATTGGATCTAGAACTCCAGGTTCTCATCAGTTGTCAAAACCGTGCCATATGACATGTATATAACACTAGATCCAAATCTCCAGGTTCTGTCAAGGGTATAACCCAACCTGATATGTTGCATAAAAATAAGCAATTTCAGGGGCTGAGCTCATTTGATATGTGCATACAAATAAACAATTTCAGGAACATGAGTTAACCTGATATGTGCATAAAAATAAAAATTTCAAGAGCATGAGTTCACTTGATTTGTGCATAAAAATAACAATTTGAGGGATATAAGTTTACCTGATATGTGCATAAAAATAAATGAGCATAAATAAATAAATCCATAACTATATAGTGGACATAGCCGTAGCCAGTATCTCTGGACACATCCTCATCCAGTCTTATATATTGCCAATATTTAAATGCGGATATTTATAAATAAATCCTGAACTATATTAGGTTTTGTCAATACAGCCGTAGCTAGTCTCCGCGGACACAGCCACAACCAGTCTTATTTATTGTGTATAATTAAATGCGGATATTTATAAAACATAATAAATAAATCTAGAATTATATATATAGGTTCCAGTGACGATATAAGCCATCTTGTTATACGGAACTATATATAGATCCAAAATGTTGAGATATAAGTAAATCACCCATCAGTGGATCTTTTTTACTTACATATAATCGTGCTAATAACGTGTTGTAAATCGAATGAAGAACAAATGAAATAAAAGAAGATCAGATGAGATGAATAATAAAGTGAGAGAGACGAGAGACATTATAGATCTGAGAGAGAGAGGAGCTTTGTATTGATTTTCTGGGAGTATATTTATTGATACATAATATATATATATATATATATATAGAGAGAGAGAGAGAGAGAGAGAGAGAGAGAGAGAGAGAGAGAGAGAGGCAAAGGAGAGGTGATTGGTGATGATGATGTCAAACACACGTAGGTGCACAAGTGGAATGTATTGGTGATGATGATCAAACACAAAATGGGTGAGTGGAGAGAGAGGTGGTTGATACAATTAGTGGTAAATCCACACAATATTCACAATATATATATATATATATATATATATATATTGCATGCTGTCGATGGATAGAATATCTATATGTTCAATAATTGACATTTGTACTCAAATTTCAGCATCTCACAAAACAAATATCTTAATTATTTCTTGTTTTTAGCACCTAGTATAGGCTAATTTGCAGAAATCAAGTTTTTGTTTGTACTAACATACTCTACTGGATTAGACTAGAATAGATGGGATTGGATTAGACTTGATAGATAATATTCGATTTTATAGTTCTATGTGTATATGATTTATTTTGTTGTCAATCATACATGTATAAGACTATTTTGACATATATAATATACTGATTATACTAGAATTTGTTTTACAAATTTTAATTTTAGGGGGGCATCTTTAGAAATTTGAATAAAATCGAGAGTTGTTTTTATAAAAGAAGTGTTAAAAAATAAAAAATAATAATTTTGAAACAAAAAGAAACATCTTTAGAAAATTTTTAAATTAAAAATTTTAGAATGACTTATCCATAAAAAAGACAAGTAAAAAGACAAAAATTTGAAGTTATTATAAGAAAATCTCTAATTTAAAAAGTGGAGTATAAACAGGTCAATAAATGGATGCCACTCAAATATTTTTTTAAATAAAACAAATCAAGAAGTCAAGAACAACGTTTACACTATGAATCTCCCAATTCAATCTCATAAAACATAAGGGCCTATCCGGTATCATTTTTTAAGAGTGTTTTTGTTTTTGTTTTTTAAAAACAATTTTGAATTCGCATTCGTTAACCGTTTTTTATTTTCTTTTTAAAAAATAAAAACAAAATGAAAAACAAAACCAGTGTTAAAATTGAAATTATGGAAAACATGTTTAAAATGTTTTTCAATTTGTTTTTTTAACTTTTTATGTCTTTTTCGTTGGTCAAAGACTTAAGTCTTCTCTTACCAAAAAAAAATAAAACTCAAGCCTTCATCTTCTTCTTCTTTTATTCTTCGCTCTCCAGGTCTGCATCTTCTTCTTCTTTCTTCATCTCTTCTTCATCTCTTCTTCTTCTCCTCCTTCTACTTCTTCTTCCCCTTCCTATTCTCCATGGAAGCAAATTTAGAGGACCCAATCTACTCCTCCATGGCCGGAGGAGTATTCCACCCCCTCCGGCCATGGAGCCGCCGCCGGCTCCTTTATTACTTTTTTTTTCAAAAATTTACAAAAAAAAATCATTTAATTTATATTATTATCCAATCAAAAGCCAAAAGCCAAACATACAATTAGACAATGCTACAAGTCTGCAACACACACCCAGCAGCACAAGCCAAACAAACATAGAAAGCAAGTGTCTGGGTCACAACTCATTATCTTCAAGACAAAAAACAATAATGGTGTCTGGGCCACCATCTTTAATAAAAAAAATTAATATTTATTTAATAAAAATTAATATTTGTTTATTAATTCTAAGTTTAGTGTTGAATCCTTGATAATTATATGCGATGAATTTACAAATTACAATTAAAAATTATATTAACCAATCATATAACAAATTGTTCTACAATTTTAAGTTGTAATATATAAAAAAAAAATACAAATTTAGGTGTTTGGATAATTTTTTGGATAGTATAGTTGATAATCAAATGAAATATTAACCCATTTTTTATTCAAATTAAAAAATTACAACAAAACAATATTAGGAAAATTACAATTTTGGATATTTTTCGGTTCACCTACCAGAGGCGTTTTTTACGTTTTCATTTTGAGAATACAGCTTTTAGCATATGCTTCCAAACGCGTTTTTAGATTTCGAAACTGAAATCAAAAACACTGTTTTCATTTTTATTTTTATTTTCAAAAAACAGCAAACGAAAAATGTTACAGGTTGCACCCTAAACACCCCAAAATCTCAATCAACTCAAAATTTCAAGGACGCCGTCATCACCATCTTCTTCTTCTCTACTTACAAACTCAAAAAATAAATAAATAAAGGGAAAGAGATTATCCCAGATCTCGGAGATCCCATCTCCCCTAATTCAGATTAATGGATATATGATCTCCATTAAGGGAGATCTGTCATCTCCCGATAATGGAGATATTTTTTTGTTTTTAATATTTAATTAAAATTAAAATACTGTCAAAAAAAAAACTAAAACTAAAAATATTATATTAATTGATAGAATAAGTTGCGTAAGGACAAGGAATAAAATATCGGTATCGGTATCGATATCGGGTTTCTAAATTTATGGAAATATCGAGAATATTATCGATATCGGTGGATCTTTGGTAAAACATTAAAAGAATGATGGATATTTACATCTAAAGTTAGAATTTTTTTATGAAACTTTAGGACAAGTTTAAACAAGTAATTATACATCAAATGAATCATATTTCAATGATAAATTAGCATAGTTATGAGTTTATTATAAATTATAATATAGATAGAGTCTGTATATAATTTTTAAAATTGAGTATTTAATAGAATAGTATTTTATTTCACTTTTACAATATTATATACAATATAAAAAGATTAAATATTTAATAAATTAAATTATCATTAATATATATATATATATATATATAGTATCATACTTCCAAGATTCTATCATAAATCATAATTCATACATAATAATACATTGCATGCCTGAAATTTAAAACCAAAATGAATTCATAGCTGGTTTAAATACATAAGATACATTTCTATCTTGATTCAAACAATAATTTTCCCAGGAAAACATGCTAGCATAGTTTTCAAGGTAGTTATTAATATGTCACACGTATGTTGCTTGATCTTTTCTAACTGATTTATGAATTGGGTAGTTTTGATTTACCCAACTTGGCGGATATTGTTGATATGCTTGCATAGGTATTGCATATGACATTTGTGGAGAAGGATAATCAAATATACTGCAGCTACCATAACTACCATAATATGGTACATGAGAACCTGACTTTGTCTGCGAATCACCAAAAGAACTATTTTCTGTGTCCATACTCATTGAGGAGAGAGTCATATTCAAATAATATTCATCAATTTGACTTGTTCCTTCATGTTATCTACCAAGATTTTGATCAAATTACCTACAGGAGCATCCCAACCTGCCGCACTAGCATTTCAACCTATTGCACCTAGCATCCCAACCTCTTGCACCAGAATCCCAACCTCCTCCCTCATCTCCTATCATCTCTATCATCTTTTCCTCTACTATTTCCATCAAAGGTATGTTGGTCATCGGAAGAGCTGCTAACAGTAACTCTACGATCTGCACCAACTTCTTCTCTAATCACTTGTTCAACATTTATTCACATGTCTCGAGCATGAGAAGCAATTTGTGGATCAGGATTTCCCTCATCATCATCCAAATAGGCAGGTCTAACCCAGTCAAAAAAGGATTCTCATTATCGTCCCCTGATTCAGCAGCTACTTGAAGTAGATCCATAAAATCAGTTTCATATACTTTATCTTTTTCAGCTGCCATATCCTTAAGTTTCAACTTCATATTATAATAACAATAAACAAGTTGTTCAAGCTTAGAATAGGCACGACGGTTTCTTTGTTTTGTGTGGATTAAAGCAAATGTGAACCAATTTCTTTTGCAGGCAGAAGATGATGCTATTTGTGATAGTATGTGAATTACTATTGCACGCAATGATGGAGCACAAATTCCATACATTACCCACCAATCAGCTGCAATAAAAATTATTAAGTATTATAAATATGTATACCATTTCAAGGATAGTTATTATTTATTATTATTACATAGATTTTTGTAATAAAACTTATATACCTGGTTGCATTTTGCTTCTAGCTCTCATGGTTGCTTTTTCACCAAAACTTTTCTTTCCATCCTTAAAGTATATGAGCTTCATTCATGACTCATGAGATCAGTATGTAAATAATATATATAAATATGAGTATATGACACAATACTCCCATGCAAAGAAGTTACAATATTGGAGTTATAAAATTGATTGTAAGTTGTAACTTTTTAATTCATTTCCAAAATTTACAATCTCTGTAGCTTCAGGGTCTAATTGCATATAGACAATATGTACAGCTTTCAAAAAGATCTGAATTATTCCCAATATTGTCTCTATATTAGTACTTTGGGTTCAAATAGTATGCTAGAAGAATAAAAAAATTAGTATAAATAATTAAATACTATACTAAATATTGGTACTTTCACTTTTTCAAATGCATTTATTGCATTTTACTTTTTCAAACGTATGCATTGTATTCTCTGTGAATAATTGATGTACTTTTTGTTTTTTTGTTTTAATTTTTTAATAAAAATTATGGGTTTTACACATTTTACACAAACAAATCAGATTGCTTTCACAATCTTTACCCAATTCTACTTCAGTAATTATACTATTGACTATTGTGTTGGAAAATTTTATAAATTTGTTAATGCTTCTTTTAAAATAATTTTCAATATAGATTATTTGAACAATAATTTAAGTGTTTAAGATTAATTTTTTTTAAAAAAATAATTTGCAAATATCCCTGGATTTCGGGATGAAATTCACAATATTTCGAGAATTTCGGGATATTTCGGGAATATCGGGAGATTTTTATGGATATTTCGAAATCAACCGGTTATTTGCTAGACATTGGATATTACCCATGTTTCGATATCGATCTCTCAAAAATATGGATATATCGGTGGATATATCGATTTTAAATTCCTTACTTAAGGATAACTTGAATATTTCGTAATGTTTGACCAACAAACCATTCACTCTACCATCAATTGTTGGTCAAAAGTATTAAGGGAAAGAATCATTTTCCCCCCTGACTTTTGCCAAATTGTTAAGACGAGGACAAGTTTTCACCATATTGGCCGGTCATCCCCCTAAAATGGAAAGAATGTATAATATCCCCTTTATGTTACCATTTCCATCCAAAAAAGATTTGACCATGGTCAAATGGCCTTATTATCCTTAAAAGTAATTAAAAAAAATGACCATTTAATCCTCCGGCTATTTATTAAATGAAAAATATATTAAAAAAAGAAAAAATTTAAAAAAAAATAAAAAAAAAAATGGATCTCTACCGTCCATCTTAAAGATGAATGGTAGAGATATTTATTTTTTATTTTTTACTTAAATTTATAAACATAAATTTAAATTTAAAAAGAATTTTAAAAAAAATTTAAAAAATAAGATCTGGATCTCCACCAGATCTTATTTTTTTTTATCGATATTTAAAAAAAAAATTAAATCATTCACCAAGTGAATCATCTTCTCCAACACCATCTTAGGAATTAAAAGTAATAAAATTCTTTTAAAAAGAAATTCTGGTGGATCTCTACCACCAGATCTGGAACATCTGGACCTCTCTCTCATTCAACTCTTAAATCAAAATCTCAAACAACTCCAACTCAAACACAAACCCATCTCAACTCCAACTCCAACTCCAACACCGATTTGTTCCATATCTGTCACATCCACCACAACTCCAACTCAAACACCAATCGAAAATACCACAACTCCAACTCAAAAACAAACTCTAACCCTAGCCACCACTGTCGCCGACACCACCACCCAAACACCACACCCTAGCCCGCCGAAATCATAATAACCACTCCCTTAGCCACTCTGATCTCATCTCTCTCTTTCTCTCTCCCTTGTTCGATATCATCTTTCTCCCGATCTGGATCTGGATCTCATGTATTTGATTAGGCCGTCGTGGTTTGACAGTAGGGTCTTTGGTGGGTTTAATCTAGGCGGTGGGTTTCGATAGGCGGTGCTGGTGGTGGGTTTCGATCTGGTGGTAGTGGTAGTTTTGATGATGATGATGGGTTTGGATGAATGGTGGTGGTGGTGATAAGATGATGATGATGGCGATGGTAGTGTTGAAGTTTGGATGGGTTTGGATGAATGATGGTGGTGGTGATGTTGCATGGTTTGGCTGAATATATGGTAGTGGGTTTAGATCTAGTGGTAGTGGTAGTTTTGATGATGATGATGGATTTGGTTGAATGGTGGTGGTGGTGGTGGTGGTGGTGGTGATGATGATGG
Source organism: Dipteronia sinensis (assembly GCA_033220585.1). Classification (NCBI taxonomy): domain Eukaryota; kingdom Viridiplantae; phylum Streptophyta; class Magnoliopsida; order Sapindales; family Sapindaceae; genus Dipteronia; species Dipteronia sinensis. The sequence continues at coordinate 51,861,232 of CM065641.1, forward strand.
TTTGGTAGTGCTGATGTTGGTGATATTGCTGGGTTTGGCAAAAATGTATTGCTTTTAATTTTAATTTTTTTAATTATTTGCTTTTACAATATTGCTCATTTCATTTTAACGGTCAACGTCATTTTGGATGGAAAATGGACAGAAAGGGTATATTATACATTCTTTTCATTTCAGGGAGAAGACCAGCTAATATGGCGAAAACATGTCCTCGTCCTAACAATATGGCAAAAGTCAGGGGGGAAATGATACTTTCCCAAGTATTAAGGGTAGAATAGCAAGAAACAATATTCTGGGTTTGTTTGATAAGGATGGGAGTTGGGGTGTGGATCATGAGGAGATTAAAGGTGTGATCCTAAATTATTGATCGGACTATTTTATACCTATTTTAGGTGCCTCATTTCCTATCGTTTGTTATTGTTATCGAGCGTATTTTTGTATATAATATGTTTGTTGAGCCTTGTGTAGGTACATATTCCCTACAACAAGGTTTTGAGCTTAAAGTTTAGATTGGGAGGCAAATTGAGCCAAAAAACGAAAATGGAAGTATTCAGAGTGTCGTGCCTCACCATTGATACAGACCGCGATGTGGTCTAAGCCCAACTGTGGCCAAGCGAATCTAGATGTTTCTATGGTTAATCCGTCATCGAGCTAGAACAGGTCACTGAGACCGAGGTAGAGTCCCCTTGATTTTAGTTTAAGGACTGAAATTGTATGGGCCTGTGCAGAACGTTCGACTTGTGGCAGCCATTACTCCTTCCTCAGATCGATTCACATTGACATCCATATATATATATATATATATATATATATATATTCGGAAAGGTACAGAAGTCTAGTTTCCAGAACAGATTGCGATTCCAGATTTTCTGGAGGAAGTTATGCATGTTTGAGTATCTAGTGTACATAGCAGAAGTGGAATTCAGCGGGCAACCAAACTGCCGTTTTGACCGTCGAATTAAGACCAGAAACTTCCCAAGATTTCCATGGGTTGGAACGGCTGGCACCATAGCAGCCGAATCCAACCGCCGATCTGCACCTGGAGGTAATTTTTTCCTGAAATTGAGGGGTAGTTTAGTCCTTTACCATTTCATGCCCTAACCTCCCTACACTATATAAACAACATTTTTCTTCATTTTTTCCAAATCAATATCTTCCCAAAAACCCTCCCAAGTTCATCTTCTTCAAATAAAAAAGAGAGAGAGAGGCTTTCAAAGAGCATCCATGGAGGTTTTCCTCCATGAATGGCTTTCTACATCATTTCTTATTCATCTCATTTGAGAGTAGATTACATAGAGATAGGAGTGGTCTTTGACCAATTTCAAGCAAAGCATGGAAATGAGCTCTTTAAGGGGTTTCTTCAAGGGTTGTATCTCATTTATCTCATCTCTTTGCATTTCTTGTTTTCCTTATGTGTAATCCCCACTTGGGAATATTTGTAAACCTAATATGTGCTCAATATATGTGTTGGTTGTTTTTATATTCGATTTGTGTTTTGATTCATTCTAGTGATTATTGAATATATCTCTTAACTTGAAATACTTATGTATGGAGATTGAAAATTAATATGTGTTCATGAATGAGATTAGTAGTAGATTAATGTAGGGAGTAGATGTAATTAAATATCCCATTTGTGTGCATATGTTGATGGAAAGTCGAAATTAACATGTATGGATGGGTTTGAGTGAATTCGAGTTAGGGTTATGCCTTAGGAATGACCTTTCCGGGCATGGTCTTGGCTAATTAGCTAGGAAGAATGGATGAACTTGTAAATTGCCTTATTAGAAGAGGTTTAGTTCTTTGTTCTTGTTATGAATTGGTCTTTGGCTATTTCTCACGCTAGGGGTTCTAGGTGAGTTATGGTTGGAGATACAATAATTGGACTTTGGCTATTTCTCACACTAGGGATTCTAAGTGAGTTATGGTTGAAGATACAATTACTCTTTCCGCATTCATTAGACTTAACGTAGCCATTTTACATCACCAAACTAACATTGGGGGTCCAATGTGGCAAGGTTTGTAGAATCGGTTCACAAATGTTGGTTGCGGTTTCGTGTGTGAGAGGCTCTCAACACTCTCTTCAACCGTTAGCTTTATGAATGGGTATAAATCGGATTGAGGCAAGAACGAGCCCTTAACTTGAATCAGATGTGCTTAATGACTAACAACCAACTTGTGTGCACTTATGTATGGTGAACTTGTAAATGAACACTCGCTTTTTGTGTTGTCTGCAAATCATGAATTCAAAAGAAATTTATAATAAGTCCTAGCAATGTGCTTTAATGTTTTCAAAACAAGTATAGCGACAAGCAAGGGTATCGTCCACAGGGAAAGAGAAATTAAATGGTTAAAGCTAGTTAACTACTATTAAACTAAACTAAGCATAAATAGAGTAAAGATCAAAGGTTGCTTTGAAAAGTTAATAAATACAATGCAACTACAATTAGGCTAGTTAATCTAACATGCAATTAGTGTTAATATATGATAGTGAGAACTAAGGTATTGATGGACCAAACAAGTGAATAGTGGGCAAATCATGAACTTTCATGAGTGTACATTGATCTTATGTAATCAACCTATAGTGTATAGTGTTGATTATTTATCCCTCATGAATGACCAACCTAGAGTGTATAGCACTGGCCACTCACTTGAGACTATCTTTCATAAATGGTCAACCTAGAGTGTATAGTATTGACCACTCACTTAGGAGTTTCCATGAATGCACATCTATCAAATTAAGGGACCAACCTCTTTATAAAGTCACTAACCTAGAGTGTATAGTATTGATGCTTAATCCTTTCACAAGCTACAGACCTAGATTGTATAGAATCGATTACCCATTCGAGATTAGATAATGATTTAGATTGTTAAGTTTGGGTCTCACACAAGGAGTGTACTCTCGTTTGGCTCTTCTATTTAAGTGAACTTAAGAAGGCCAAATAGAGTGTATACTTAGTCAACTACTCAATTAATTCCCTCAATCAATTATCAAAGAGAGGAGTGTACAATCAAAGACAACAACCTAAGGAAAGCAATTAAAATAATGAATGAAACATACTTGATAGATTAATATAAAAGATAAAGTTCATTACAAAGCCTAACATCCACAAGTGTTCACATCAATCCCTTAGTGGAATATCTAGCTACTCATGATAAATACAAGTAAATAAATTGGAGAAGAGAGATAGAGAAGACCCATGTAGAACTCCTTCTTCTTGAAGCTTGAATCCAATCTTTTAAGTGTCCTTGCGTAGATAGGTGAGAGAGATTCCTAGATCTAGGTTAGTGGTTAGTGATGTTAATGAGAGAAAAGAGTGTTTTTGGAAGAGGTTGGTGGTGTATGTATCCCCCCCTTTCGACATAAGAACAAGATATATTTATAGAGGGCTAAAATAGGTCTAAAATGCTGATATGGCGAGTCTGAAACCCATATTGCACGGGTATATGTGTACGGGTAGTCACCCGCGTAGTGACCTGCGAACATCCTCTCCTACTGCTTTTTTCTTCTGTATGCTGGTAACTGCACTGGTAGGACCCGTGCAGTACCAGTAAACTGGGCACTTTGGTCATTTTTGGAGGATTTCTGATTTTCCGTTCATGCGTTGATGAGTTGGTATGACCAGTAAAGTTCTAAAGCCTTGAGAATACGAGGGTTGTGCGCAGGTAAGGGTACCCGTACACACACCAGCACACTGCTACTATCTCCTTGCTTCATTTCGTCCGTTTTTTGCCCGAATTCTCCACTTTCTTCTCCATGACCAGGATTACATCTATTGCCTACAAATATAATAAAAAGAGCATATAAGACATGAAAACATGCTCGAAAACAAGACAAGAGATAAGAAATTAGTGCCAAAATATAAATATTTTGATGCGATTAGTAAACCCTTGTGTGACCACCTTCATGCATCTGTCCAAGCCACCTTTATTTTTGTAACTTAGGGTGTTTACTTTTAGGAGTAGATTAACTTAATTAGGAGTAGTGTAATTTAAAAAGGCAAACACAGTTATATTTCTATCTTTAGTCTTCTTAGTTTTATTTTTAGTTTCATTTTCTTGCTCCACACACACACAACAACATGTATATACTTCACACACACCATTCTCACCACTTCCGCATTCTATTTACATTGTTTTCAATAAACACTAGAACTTGAAATGGTCCACAGATAACACCTCCCTGCAGACTAATGCCCTCGCTTGCCGCTTTACTTGTTTTTAAAAACTTTAGAGCACATTACTAGGAACGTTAATATAAATATCTTTTTGAATTCGCAATTTTATAACGAGACAAAAAAAACGTGTATCAAAAATGGCGCCGCTGCCAGGGAGGTGCCTATTCGTTGATTGTTTCTTGTTTTAGCTTAGTTTCTGTGAATATCTAGATTTAATTGCTTTGTGGATATATATGTATGTGTTTAGGATTTTTGTTTTCTTTTATTATTTTTCTTTCTGTTTATAGCATATGCGTTTGATGTTATTTGAGTTATGTTTTGCAAGGAAAGGAAATTTTCAGGTCGGATGGACCACACAACTCTTGGAACATCGAAAGTGTGCGCTTATCGCACCCAACAACCCACAAGTGAAATGGCAACGCCACAAATGGCCATGTGGCTGCAGCCACAAGAGGTATCCTCTAAATTTGAACTTAATTAGAGTGCTTGTGGATAGTTGTTCGATTTGGACAGAATTGCCCATATGCTTAATGTCTATAAAGCTATGTTTGTTGTGTTTGTGATGTGTTCTTATCTCCTGAATCTTGCTAAACATTGTCCATATTTTATGAGTTGAGCAACATTAAGGACAATGTTAAGTTTAGGTTTGGGGGTGTGGACACTTCCGTTTTTTATGTTTGTTTTTGTTATGTTTTAGAAAATTTTCAAATCTCTGCAAATGTGCCATGTTTTGAATATTTTTATGGCAAACATTTCTTTAAAACTGTACCAATTGGTGAGGAAATTAACTTTTTCTGCCCTAATGCATTCTTCGATTTTTCATTATGATTCTGAATATATAAAGGACATAAAATTCTGGACGGCGGTTCAAAAGTTATGAGCATTTCTTCAACCAATGGTCAAGGGCGATGCCATATTTTTCGAAACTGCACTTACACTGTTTTCATCGCCCATTTTCATACTTTTTCAATTCAAATTTTAAAATATTTTCTATATGAAAAGTGTGTATATATATGTCTAATTTATGGTGTGAAATATTTGTGAAATTATTTTGAGTTCTTTTAAAGATATACACCACAGAGCAGACATTGGACGAATTTAAATTTTGATAGTTTTTGAAAATTTTGGCCTCCATGTTGAGTTGCTTTTCTTTCGCTTGACGGTTGAGACATATCATGTACGCTTTTAGCTCCGTGCATCACTTAAATTTGCTTGTATATTGCCAATCTTTTGATGTTGAGGTAGATGAGACCACTATTCTTGTTTAGCTTAGGAAAATAGTGGAGACTACCCGTGAGCTACACTTTGCCTAAATTGCGAAAATTTGTTGGTTTTGTTTCTACTCTTTATGCACTCTTCAATTTTGTGCTTAATTTTTAGTGATCTCATTATACATCAAATTTCTTTCATTGATTGCTATAGAACTCTATCATATGGACTGTTTGTTTGAGATTTGTATTCCCTTGGTAGATGGACTTTTAGAAATGATTTTGGGCTAGTGTCACGCATAACTACTAAAAGGGGATATGCACGGGTTACTACGCTGGTACCCTACCCGTGCACTACGTGCATCAGGTCATGACATATCAGTATTTCAGACCTATTTCGGGAATCCTATATATAGTTTCGTTTCAGACATCAGCCACACGCTCTCTTCAGCCTTCAACCTTATTTTTACCCTTTTTCGATCCAAGAATATCCTCCCACACATCCGTCACCAAATCACTTCATCTACCACCAATTTTACTCCATTTCCACTCAAAACAAAAATCCCACTCAAGGAACTCAACTTCTACACACTTTGGAGAAGGAAAGGAGCTAAGAGAAGAGAATGAGATTCAAAGAATCCATGGGTTTCCTCTTTATCTTTTCTCTTTTACTTTTTATTTGTAATTTTGTGATGGGTAACTAAACCCTAAATGGGAGTGATGCAATAGCACATGAATTGTGGGTAATCCTGAAAATACAAACACGGTTAATCTGTCTAAAGCTAACCTAGAAGGGGGGTGGGATAGGTTTTTACACCTTTTTCAATCCTTTGAATTTTGTCCCTCTAGATAGCTTAACTCACAATCTAATAAGCATATGTTAGCATATATAAACCATTGATGGATATATTCTAATAATCAAAGCTTACAATGTCTATATCATATAAGATAAGAAATACCAATAAAACATAAAGTAATAGTAACTAGTTCTTACAAAAGCAATCAACACATATACATAAATCAAAGAGATAAGGATAGAGAAATGAGGCACAAGATTTGTACGTGGTAAAACCTCCTAAGAGGAAACATCCACGTGTTGATACCACAACCACCAGTAAAACAACTTTCACTAGTATGATAAAAGTACACCCTTATAAGTGACCAATCCACATGATACACTTCCAATTGGATATCCCTCATATCCTACCCTCATGAAAGCATTGCATACTCCTTAACCATAGCACTTCACATGCCACTAGAGAGCAACTTCCTATCTAAGACACTTCACATGCCTCTAGGAAGATTTCCTTGCTTGACTATCTAGATCTTCACAATCCTAGCCAAGACTTCCTTGCACAACTTGAAGCTTCACACCTCAAATGAGACTTCCTTGCTCAAGTTAAAGCTTCACACCTTAACAAGAGACTTCCTTGCTCAAATTGAAGCTTCACACTCCAAATGAGACTTCCTTGCTCAAGTTAAAGCTGCAAGCCTTAACAAGAGACTTCCTTGCTCAAATTGAAGCTTCACACTCCAAATGAGACTTCCTTGCTCAACTTGAAGCTTCACACTCCAAATGAGACTTCCTACCTTTTTCAAGGCAAACGATCTAAGTGTAATGCAAATGATGCAAACACATACAACATAGAATATGTGATCAATATATCCTATGGAAACTAGAAATGAACAATGAGCACACAATGTATGATTTTTCTAGTTTACAATCCTAAAATCATGTCATTACACAAATGATGCATGTACATATGAAATGCATGGATCAATTACATTCCATGAAGAACTAGACTTAATCAACACACAAAACAAGTTTGTCTAGATCTTATAACATGAACAAACAACCTAGAGTATGTGAATTGCCTAACACACACCAAAAAACCTAGATGTTGTTCAAACAACTAAAAATGCTAGAATCAATTAATTTGTTCAATATAAATCTCTAGCAAACATTTAGAGCATATATTCATAAGATAATCAATTAAATCCTAATAGGCTGTAAATATATAAACAAATGTGATATTCCTACAAAAGTTCAATTAATTAGTTCTAGTACATATAAAGGCTATCAATCATCAAAATAAGATCAATCAACACACAAATAGCCCTAGATTAAAAGCTAGCACAATACAACTCCCAAGCATGTGAAAACATAGTTTTTTTAAAAAAAATCTAACTCAACATACAAGTTTCTAATTAAGCACAAACTAGCTTCATTAGAGTCTCAAACTCTGATCAATGTTTATACATTAAAAATACATATATAGAAGAAGAAAACCCAAGGTAATTGATGACTTAAAGAACAAAAATCAAGAGATGAATCATTACCTTAAGAAAAACGTGCAGTTTCGGATTTAGGTGAAGAGCTACCAGAAACCTTGATCAAATGACCACAAACTCTTTTGAAGATAATAGAAGACTGGTCGACAAAAATTCTTCAACTTTAATCACTCAAATTGGACTTTGAATGAGTGAGATATGGTGTTTGGAAGTTAAGAAAGTTGAGATGAAATTTATGCATAAGTTTTTCATTTTTCTTCTTAGAATGAAAAGTGGGAGGGAAAATCAATTTAAAGGAGAGTGAATAAAGAAGATTTAAAAACCACCAATGAGGGAGTGCCACCTCTACATCCCATGGAGGCACGTGGCCTCTATGGGGGCAGAGACACTCCTTCCCGTGGAGGCCACGTGCCTCCACGGGGAGAAGTGCAAGGCACTTCCTCTTCCCTTCATGGAACCCTCGCATTCTTCGACCGTTCTCCGGCCTTCGAACTCCGATTTTGAATCTGCTTTTGGATTACGAACCACCACTCCCTTACACACATGGACATCAATAAAACTTTCATAAAAAATATGGAAATCGACTCAATATACAGGGACGGAAACCATGTGCGATAAATGTACGAAAAGTTTTGTAACTTTCAATATGGAACTTGAAAACTAATGATTGAGTAATCGAAACGACCGGAACTCAATAAGGAATAATATAAAAACAAATTCAAGTCTGCTATCACACAAACACAAACAAACAAACACATGAATACACAAGTATGTCGTTTCCTAGATATAGTCATAGAACGTGCAATTTTACAAAAGTTGTCAAACTAAATCTAATGCATGTGCATACAATAATATGTGTGTGTATGTGTTATACCATTTGAGCACAACGATGCAGGGAAACAAATGGATGCAATGTGTGTGTGTGTGCGCAAATAGGCCTTGCAAGAGGAAAGAGGTCTAGATATACCTTTTATATGCAATAAAGCTTGTTCCTCTTGTAGCCATCAATTTGTTTGAAATATTGTCCAACTTCCTTGAAGCTTGATAAACCATGAATCTTAGACAACTAGTCAATACAAAGAAAATATCGTTTTGATATAGAATTATGCCAACACAAGACTCAAAAACCTGACAAATCCACAATATATTTATTATTTGAATGTGTAGTTTCATTCAATGGTTTTAATGCAATTGATTACCTCTTGAATTAAGTTGATATGCCCTCTCTTGATTCTTGATTATTATCAATTTATTTTGAGTTTTAAAATTGGATTGAGTAGATATGCCATCTCTCAAGTCAAGTTAGATACCCACTTTTAAAGGTGATTAAAACTAGCTAAATTGAATGGAAGGGGTGTGTCGTGAATATACCCTTCCGATGCATCCCGACTTCGATGGAATGGGGTGGATTGAGAATATGTTCTTCCAAGCTATCCCTAACCATTAGAAGTCTACTTAAGCCTAAAGATGGACTCTCTTATAAACCAACCAAGTAGTTGTGTAGTAGAGATTTGATCTGATAAGAGTCTCTAGCTCTCCAAATCCAACCAAGTAGTTATGAGTGAGAGTTGTTGACTCTAAGTCACCCTTAAAAGTAGATTGGCTCTAAATAATCGAATAGGCTCTTAAAAGGTTAAATGAATTGCCCATTGTTTATGTTGTGATTGCATCATCTCCCATTACCATACAATATCCTATCTTATCATTTTGCATTCTTGTTAGCCTTAGTTGCATGCTAGTTTTGTATAGTTGTAGTTTGCATTTTAACTGATAATTAAAAACCCAATCTCTACATTTACTTTTATTACGTTTTTAGTACTAAAGATCAATTTGGTCATAGCAATCTGATCGATCCCTATGGACGATACCTGACTTGCCGCTTTACTTGATTTTTACACATTTTTAGCGCTTCTTGGAATTTTATAAATTTTGTTTTGACAAGCATTTTCCTTAGCAAAATGGCCCTTGTCAGTTACAAGCTTGCTTTTGGGACCACTATATATTCATATCTTAGATTCTTTTAGAAAAAAACCTTCATACCTCATACACAGACCAAATTTGCAGATCTTTTCATCATTTTTCTCACTCCCAAAACTCAACAAAAAAATATAGACTTACACCATTTTAATCAATCCTCTTTACCCATCTTCTCCATGACTTTACTCTGTCACTACCCATTTGACTCCATTACATACACTTCTAAGCTTCCATTCTTTACACACCAGATTCAAGGCAAGGAGTTCAAAAAGGGATCAAGCTTACAATGAGAAGACCTAGCATCAATTATGGGTTACTTCTCTATTTTTTACCTATTTTCTTGTTCCGTGAATTTGTGTAAATAAACCCCATTTCTAGGGGATTAATGTGAGAAACATTTGGATTATGGGTTTTGTTTAGCTTTCAATTGAATATTTACCTAATTACTGTTCTATTCATGTGCTTGATTAGTTATTATTCTATATGTCATTGAATTGAATATCACTATTTAATTGTAATATTGGTAAGATAATTTGAGACACAATTGACTGAGAATTGACACACTTAGTTGATTAGAGCTTTTAATTAATATGATAGGTTGTTTGTGAGAATGTCACTCCCAATGGACTAGACCCATTGATCGTCACTCAACCGATCTCACCTTTATCCCCTTACTCTAAATGTCCTAGGTGAGGAATTTAGGTGAGAAGTGATTTGGTCTTGTTTCCACGGTCAAATCACACTCTAGAAAGAGATCATGTTCTTCATTGTGTGAATTGTGCGATATTGAAGCTATGAAAAGCATTACCCATGGGGTAATTGCAACTCCATTGATTCCCTAGACATATCTCATTTGATTTTATCCATTTGCTTATCTAGATTGTTGAGATTCTATCATTAATTCTTGTCATTTACTTTCTAGTTATTAATTCAAAAATCTATCTCGAACCAAAATGATTTATGTTTTCTTGCACTAAGTTAGGCTAACTTAGAGTAGATTGCAATTCAAGTATTCAAATTCGATCCTTGTGGATTATCCCTTGCTTGCCATATATTAATTTTTGTATTTTAAGTATGGTTGCAAGCGGTAAACAAACTGGTTTTCTTAGCAAAACATTCTTATCTTTTTGACGAGTGAAAAACGGCCTGTCAGCATCCATGGGGGAAAGCCCTCCAAGGCGCCATTAAAGCTCATCTCTCTCTCTCTCTCTCTCTCTCTCTCTCTCTCTCTCTCTCTTATAAGTTGAAGATGATGAGTGTTGTATAGTTGGATGTGTCTATGGTTAGAGGTGGTGTATTTGTTAGGAGAGGTGGCCAAAAAAGTGTATTTATAGATTGGGCAAGCTAGGGCCCGATTTGGGATAGAAAAGACCAAGATGCCCTGTAAATCCGCGTATTTTCTCACCTGACTGGCGATGTGCGACTTGGTAGTGCTGTTTCATCCTGCACTTTCTGCTCGCACATTTAGGTGCGACTTGTTAGTGCGGTTTATAACTCGCACTTCTTCTTGAAATGGGTGCTGGTTCCTCTGTGCGGCTTATAGCCCGCACTCTTCAACCCGTATATTCTTTTGATGTTGGGTGCAATTTATGGAGTGCGGTTTATTGCCCGCACTGGCCTTCTTGCACAATCTACTGGTTTTTAGTGCGGCTTACAGCCTGCACTTAGCTTTATCTTTGATTAATTGCCATTTTTGCTCTCAATTCCTCACTTTAAGCACAAACACCATCCTTAGGGATTTTTTTTACCCGCACAAGGCTCAAACACACGATATATACAAAAAAAAAAAGTTTGAAAACGAGCACAAACGCTAGGAAAAGGGGGCCTAAAATAGGTACAAAAGTGTGACGATCACTATGCCTTCCAAGAGGGAAAAGAATCTCAATACCTAATAATCCATTTAGCAATGTCCTCTTGCAGAAGAATTTGCACGAGAAGCCACCATCCATCCTTGAAGCTCAAAATCTTACGAACCACCTAGGCAACTAATCAATACAAATAAAGAGTGTTTTGTTATGGAATCTAACCAACACAAAAAAACTAAATCATAACAGTGTGTGTGCAACTAATCTCTTCAAGAGAACAAGTCGAGTAGATTATACCATTAAAGCTTGGCTCTTGAAGATTTTGGGATGCCGAGAAAGTTTTCATCGATCACGATCACACTATTGATAACCACGTGAAGAAATTAAACTATCCATATAAAAGTACCTCAAAGTTTTGATACGGAAATAAGCCAATCAAAGAATTAGCAACTGGGGTCATTTGATACGGAAATAAGCCAATCAAAGAATTAGCAACACGTATGTATACAAAGGAAGATGGGCTCTAGCTGGATAATCGTGACAAATTTAGCAACTGGGGTCATTTGTCATCCCAACATATATATTCCAAATGCGAGCCAAGAGATAGTAAATGCTAGATTTATGTCAAATAATTGACTAATTGTGCTAAACCAAGCTAGCATCAATATGGTGCATGCTATAATGGTGATGTTCATAACCAAAGTTACAAAATTTAGTGACCATTAATGTAATCTTTCTCTTCAAAAAAAAATAGTGAACATTAATGTAATCATTTTATTAATACAGTAATACAACTGGATTAACAACATTTTCAAAAAAAAAAAAAATCGATTAACAACAAGATCATGATTAGAAAAACACAGAAAATACAAATTTGAAAAGTAAAAATAAGAATAAAGCACAAATTACAAACTTCATACAGGTTTTCAAGAAAATAAAATCGATCATACTCCATAGCCCATATAGAGGAACATAAAAACAGAAGAGAATGAAGTAGATGATCAGAGCAAAAGCTTCCCAGCCCAATGTAAAAGCCACATGTATAATACGATTCCGGTATGAACTTGAATAACAGATCTGATAATGGAGCCTCAATGGAGATAATTTAGGTTTTCTAAGATGAAGGCTATTTTATTTGCTAGTCTTTCAGGTAATAGTAGGTATCGTATATTATGACATAAGTGAATTTAATTTAATATCTTTTTAAAAAATCAATTACATTATATTTATTTGTTTTAGTAAAATTTTAATCCATAAAATATCTCAAATAATTTTTTTTAACAAAACTCGCACATCGTTGCACACCAGTGTTCAATAATTATGCAATATAATTAGGAAAAGTAATAAATACACACAATAAAATGAAACCTCCAAAACTTACGAGCACTTTCCTTTCACTCGAGTGATACATGGTTTAAGGGGTTCGAACAGGGGAGCACCCATGATTTTGTATCAGATGGGACTGAACTAAATTATAATTATAATTTTTTTAAGTGAACTTTAACAATAAAATTTCATTAGTAATAATAATAAGAATAATAATAATAATAAAAATAATAAAAAGATATGTCGAGTCGAGACGTAATACACTCAAAACAACATTTTGGGGTTTTGTGAAACCTGAAATCGGTCAAAGAAGAAGAACAATTTTGCAAACAAAATTGTGAGACGAAGTCACATTAGGAAGTCACAACTTAGTTCTAGAGATTTCAGCGAGAAGGAAGTGCGACATGAAGTCACCGCGAAGATGTTGCATTGCACGGACAATACCTTTTGCGACTTAGAGATGCGACATGAAGTCACAACGTGTGCCTGAGTACTTTTCTTGTGCGGAAGAAATCCTCTCCTTGTGGGATTTGGCCAACCCTAGTGCTCATATATATATATATATATAAAAATTATATTGTTTCTCTATGCTTAGGGGTGAGAGAAATTGCTAGAGAGAGAGAGAGAGCAACTTGTAGAAAGACAAAAAGAGAGAGACAAAGAGATTGTATTCAAACTCTAATAGTGGATTTGGGTACTGGTATGTTCCGTGGACGTAGGCTTTTGCTTAACTACATAAAATCTCTTATGTTTTTTTTTCCTTACTTTCTTTTATTATCTGTGTGGTTTAAATTTGTGTGGGGTGCTATTTCTTCGCAACATAAAATGCATACTCCAAACAAATATATATATATATATATATATATATATATATATAAATAATCATTTTCTCCTCAGTACGCACTGATATAACCTATATCAGTGCGTTGTATGTAGACCACTGATTATGAAGAAGTTTTGACAAGTGCATACATTTTGAGTCAAAGTATGTAAATCTAATGATCCACATCCAACGTACTGATGAAGTTATATCAGTGCGTATTGACTTGAAAATTTATGTATATATATATATATATATATAAACTAATTAAAAGTCAAGAATAAAATAATAAATACAATATAATAAAGTAATAGTAGTGGTATTAAGTGCTAAGATGGATAACTGATATGTGAGAAAATTAGAGATATGGGTAAGGTGGCATGTTTGTAATTATTTTCAAAATAAAGAGTAAAATATAATATAAACATAATGATAATTTAGTAGTAACATTTAACTTTTGAGAGTTTCTTTTGACAATCTAATTTTTTCTTTTTACATTTCTTTTATAAAAACATTTCATTTTCAAAATTTAAATTTCAAAAAAAAAATTTGGAAAAACACTTCCTTTTGTTCCAAGATTATCTTTTTTATGTTGTGACACTCCTATTCTAAAGACACTCCATTTAAAAAAATAAATTTCTAAAGGTATTCAATTTTATTTTGAATGAAAGTTAAGACGAATTATCGTAGCATTTATATTCATCCGATGAGTAATCTTTTTTGAATTAAATTATTAAAAAAAGAAATGATCTCTCATAAATTATTAGACTAAACACTCTCTCATAAAATTTTAATTACCATATTAAACTCTCTCTCCTACAATACATATCTTTAATTTTCTATCTTATTCTTTCTCAAGCAAACAAGACTATCAGTTAAGAAAAAAAAACTTATGAATAAACTTGATATTTAGGAACCGTATATATATACATATAAAAAAAACTCAAAAAACAAATACGCTGTTTTTCAAAAAAAAAAAAACCGGAATATGAGAATGTTTTCTGTTACTTTTGTAGGTATGTGATTGTCTGGAGAACTTTAATTCTTTTATTAATTTTAGAAATTCTAAGTTTAATCGAATCTAGTTGCAACAAATAAAGTTTTCATATATCTATTTTTTTAATAAAAAAATCAAGGTATTTGTATTGACTTATATATATATATATATATATATATATATATTACTGTTAGTAAAAAACTAAAATATTCATAAGTTTTTTTTTTAACTATTAATCAGAGATTGATCGAGAAATTATGGAGATATGATTTTTATTTTGAAAAATAGAGAGAGTAATTAGGAGAGAGTGTTTAATATGGTAATAACAAATTTAGCAGAGAGTTTAATCCTTAATATTTAATTTAATGATTTAGGATTAAGAATTTTTTTTTTAATAATTTAATTAGTTTGAAATATCTTTAGAAGTTTTTTTGTTTTGTTTAATAATTTTAATTCAGATTAAAATTATCATTAATAAAAAAAATTAAATTGTAATATAAATAGATAATTTATAGATCGAGAAACTTTTAACTTTTTTTTTAAATAAAAAGCTAGGCTACCAACCGGTCCAGACATTTAGCCCAAACAAAGATTCACCGTTGGATACGAGTAAAACATTTGTCTATTAAATCAAGTACAGAAGATTCAATCACAATTCACACCCCCAAATAGGTGTCTTCTTTCAAAAAAAAAAAAAAAATACATCACCTTCGAATTCCCAAACACTGTACTAAAAATACAAAAATATATGAACATAGGCGATAAATCTTGAACGGTTAAATGAGTCCAAAACAGAAGAGATTTATCAGTTAAGGAAGAAAGTGACATAGCAACCAACATGGAGTGGCAATGATTTCCTTGGAATCTGTAAATTTAAGTAAAGCTGTTTGTCACACACCTGTCACATGAAATACCTTTTTCTTTCTCCTTTGCTTTTGCTTCAAATCAATAATTCCCTCTCTTTTTCAAATTAAACAATTTTAATGTTGTCCTTGTTGAATTTATTGCTCTGGGTAGTCATGGTTTTTTCATGATCTCCCCTGTTTATGACACATCGTGCATTGTGACTCATTGTCTCCTGCAAACAGTTGGGAGCTTCTGAATTGTTTTAAATTCAATTTAATGATATGGGGGGTTGAGTACTTGAGTTTGGATTATTAGAGTAGACACATTGATCAGACTCTCTGACTGCTGTTGCTTCATCTGATGGAGGAGATCAAGAGTGATGATCAAATGAGCTCTAAGATGGATGATTATCAAGAAATAGAGCAGATTGGAAGAGGACCTTTTGGTGCTACATTTCTGGTTCTTCATAAAGCTGACAAAAACAAGTAAGAAAAATCCTTGCTTTCTGGATTTTGTTAAGTTTTCTAGTTGATCAAGTATAGTATATGCACAATGTAGTTAGATAGATCCTTAGCGAAAACGAGAAATAGATTTATTAATAGAAGTAGGGGCATAATCAAAGTATGCATATTTGAACAACAATTTGCTAATTAGGGCATTACATCCTGTCATTTGAAGAATTTGATTCAAGTCCTAAAATTGCTTATATTGTATTGATAGGTATGTATTGAAGAAAATTCGATTGGCGAAGCAGACAGCAAAGTTCAAGCGTACTGCACTTCAAGAGGTTTACCCTTCTGAGCACTCTATAAATGTTTTGATTAATCAAGGACTTTTATACAATCTGCTTCTCTTTTCACCATCAAGTTCCTGAAAATGATTAGAGTTACATGTCATCTATTAGGAATCAAAAGTAGATAGAGAGGGGGAGAAAATCTCATTTTAAAGCCTCAGAAAAAAACCCAAAATTGTCTTCTTCCTACATACATAATTTGTGACTGAGCTCGCGATACATTTACCTTTATTCCTGTGAACTTCAACTTCTTTTGTACATAACAAGGGTAAAAGAAGATTATGGAAACATTTGGTTGTTTATTTGAATCTGAGACAAATCCGGAAAAAGTTTCTTCCAATAACATTAACTTCTGCTGCAGATGAATTTGATAGCAAAATTGAGGAACCCGTATATCATTCAGTATAAAGATGCGTGGGTGGAAAAGGTAGTTTATTATTTTCTCAACCTTTGTTAAATTTTTTGTATGATTTTATGCAACCACTGAAAACAGTAAGTATTTTATGTCAATGCTATAAACTCGAATACAAAATCAATTTACTCAGGATGATTATAAGCCAAACACCATAAAAATGTTAACAGCATTTTCGCTTTGCCCTCTTGTTTTTCAGGAATGCTTTGTGTGCATTGTGACAAGTTACTGCAAGGGAGGAGACATGTAAGTTCCACTGCACAAAAGTGCATTCCATGTCACAAGATATCCAAGTTCCAATACTTGCATTTTCCTACTCATGCACAATCACTTCCTTACTTCTCTATCACTCTTCGATGTTGATCATACAGGGCTGAGACGATAAAGATATCTAGAGGAAATTTTGTTCCTGAAGAGGTAAGGAACATTGAAACATTGAAGCTGTTCAAGATACCTAAGTGTTTCATGGATAAAGTTAATATGATATAAGAAATTCATCTTTTTGACTCCTATCTTCATATTCTCTTCCAGAAACTCTGCAAATGGTTCACTCAGCTGTTACTGGCTGTTGACTACCTTCACTCTAATCGCATTCTTCACAGGGATCTTAAAGTATGTACCTTTACCCATCTTCTTTTGATATTGAGACTATTTGTAATTATAATATTTAAGTAATGTTTTCATTTAATTTCAGTGCTCTAACATATTCCTCACAAAAGAAAATGACATACGGCTAGGTTAGGAAGCCAATACATTGATCTTTGTTGTTAAAATTGAATTCCCTCTTTCTTCTATTAGTACCTAACTGACATTTAATTGATAGGTGACTTTGGACTTGCAAAACTGCTCAACAAAGATGATCTTGCTTCCTCGGTAATCTTTGCTCTTCCTTTTTGATATCATAGAATCCTTGTTCGTTCGCAATGGCTGCCGTCTTCTACAATGTATTATAATCTTCATTATCATATCATGAACTAGTCGATGTATATAGAAAGCTACTTGTATAACAAATGTCACAAATATATTTAGCTAACACACAGCTAAAAAAATTAGTGTTGCTATTTGTCAGGAGCACATATCAAGATAGACCATAACAATGTAACTACTCCTCGAGGAACCACATGAAAATTATACTGCAATGCCTTGTGTTTTACAGGTTGCTTTTACTTAATCTTTCAGTAGTTTCAAGTAGCACTGCCCTTGCATAATAAGGCCCTGCTGCATATAGTAGTTTATCAGGATTCTTACTCAAGATTATGTCGAGTCAATATCCATATCAATCTATGATGGGCGCCAGCGCTGCTTATATAGACTATAATCATCCTTACACAAGATCACCCCGTTGCATCGGTGCAAATGAAATAATTTTTTATTATTGGTACTCATATTTCTTGCTTTTGCTCCATAAAAGCTTACTTGTATTGTTTTCTCTGCCTTGCTTATATCTGTGCAGATTGTAGGCACTCCCAATTACATGTGTCCAGAGCTTCTAGCGGATATACCCTATGGCTATAAATCTGATATATGGTCTTTAGGTAACAAAGATAAGATACATTATTATAGTAATCTGGCTTAGACATTAGGTACTGTGTTTATCCAATGAATGACATTTATTATTCCGGATGCAGGATGCTGCATGTTTGAAATTGCTGCACATCAACCTGCTTTTCGAGCTCCTGTAAGTGTTTGCTTGATCTAAACTTCTTGATTATCCATATTATACATCCATAGTTTGAAGTTTCATTTCCAGTAGCTGACATAAAGAGAAACTATATTGAAAATGGAATCAAACAGGATATGGCTGGACTTATTAACAAGATAAACAGGTCTTTCATTTCTCCGCTTCCAACCGCATATTCCTCTGCATTGTAAGTAAATATCGTCATATTACTCCTAAGCTTTTAATGGATTGATGACAACAACTTGTAGCAGCAAATACACACACTGATTACAGTAGATAAAATGAATGTAACCGAGGAGGAAACTTTTGTAAAATGCAGGAAACGATTGATTAAGAGTATGCTAAGAAAGAACCCTGAACACAGACCAACAGTGAGTTCAAATGACCCAACTATGTTGCCATTTTGAAAGCAATATTAATGTACTAAACAGATCCATGTTGTCAAAATTCCTAGGCTGCAGAGCTACTGAGGCATTCTCATTTACAACCATATCTTGTACATTGCCACAAGCTCTCTCCTGTTTTTCTCCCAGTAAAGTCTGAAAGCTTCAAGGATACACCAAAAGGCAACGACACCAAAGGTCAAAAGGCAACCCCACTGAGGAATTTCTGCATTGTTGATGAAGGAAATCCGTCTACAAAAAGTTTCCCGAACTGTGCTTTACCAGATTCAGGTCCCAATTCAGATTCCGCCTTAGTGAGCATATCAAGGGCTCAACATGCTAGCAAGAAACTAGACTTTGCCTCTGAGAAATGCCAGATAGTGCAAGAAAAATCGATATTTATTGAAGAAGTTGACACAGAATGTGAGGTTGATCTGTGTAAACATAGGAGAATAGTACCTTTGCCTTGTGCACATCGATCAGGTACTGGTGGATTTCCTGATCACAGAAAGGCATCAGGAATGAAGAAGAATAAAATTTATTCACATGATCCGGCACCCAGTTGCTGTCTACATATGAAAGTAAATTCCAATTCAAACTTTGTAAGTGCTTCCACAAGAAACAATGCATCAGCGAGCAAGATGACACTTCCTTGTGGAAATGATGATAGAGCTAAAGAAAATATTCTCAGCCTTATCAAAGAAGCAAGAATAGAAGATATTCACGAACTAATCGAAGCCTCTAGCGACTCACTACTGAGTACTCTAACATTGCTTCACAGTGATGAAACCAAGATACAGTGGGATCCCAAGAGCCAGGAAAGAGCAGAAGCCCTCGAATCACTGCTAGAGATTTGTGCAAATTTACTTAGACAGGAAAGGTTTGAGGATCTTGCTGGTGTTTTGAGACCATTTGGAGAAGAAGTTGTGTCATCAAGAGAAACAGCAATCTGGTTGACAAAGAGCCTAATGAATATTCGGAAAAACGGTCGTAGAGATTAGCAGACAGAGAAAGTGAAACAGTTTCTTCAACGACGATTAGTAGGGTCGTTAGGAGAGTTATATTTGAATCTCATACACAAGATACATCTATAGTTGTTTTATCTGTTTCTGACAAATCCATAGTTGATCATGAAGCTCCTTGTCTGAGTGTAGTTTCTGTGGTTGTTGATGAAGCATATTGAGAATTGTCAATTGTCATTGTAAATGAATTGAAAATCAAAAAGTTGTTAAGCCTTCACATCACATATATATTAGCTTATTAATCATATTGGCCCTATGTTGCACGGATACTCCATATTGGGGAGGAAACTCGTATTGAACTCGTATCATGTCCGGATACACCTCCAATACACAAGGATACGTATCCAATACACCATTTGGCATATCCGTTGACTTTTTATAAGTTTAACTGTGGGATACAACTAGAATACGGTAGGGATACACGGGGATACCGTAAGGATATAGCGATGATATGTTTGGGGCAAAAATTTAATTATTTTAGTTTAAAACATGGTCAAATTAAGATTTTACAAAGTTGAAGGGTCAAATTAAGATCTTACAAATTAAGATTTGGGTTTTGTAATATGTTAGGACTTATATATGTTGGATTAGGCTTTCATTTTGAATAGATTATTAGATTATGTTTTCATTTTCAAAGGATTATTGGATTATGTTTTTTAAGAATATGTTTTGAATGTATTATGTTTTCATTTTAAAAGGATTATTGGATTATGTTTATTGAGAATATGTTTTGAATGGATTATTGGATTATGTTTTTATTTTGAAATTTGAATGGAATGGATTATTGGATTATATTTATATAGAATATGTTTTGAATGAATTATTGGATTATATTTTTTTAAATATAAAATAAAAATATATATTATTTTAATTGACTTATCCTGTCGTATCCGTATCCAAGTTTTTAGAGATTTACCGTATCTACATATCATGCCGTATCCGTGCAACCTAGTATTGACCAAATACACCCGTTGAATTCTGTAGCTTCATTTTCGATTTAATATCATAAGTAGTAGCACCAAATGCATTGGCTCCATACACATTTCATATGCTGATGATCTCTTGCATGACCTATGTTCTTCAAACCATGCATTAATTTTCTGATTTCTTATATCGTGATCAAGTAGTCGATTTATTTGATTATACATGTTCACCAAAAAATTTATGAAACTGCTTTTTAGATGAACAATGTGATATTTATATCCTCCATGTGTTTGCTATAAAATCCGGAATGCAGATAATTGCTGTGAATAAATTAAAGGACCAACATACACATACAAAGATACTACATGTAGCAAATTAAATGCTCTTTTATTTCATTTGTCACCAATGATGTGTGGATACATCAAAGACGAGAAATATTTAACAGCTTACATATTTAACTGCTGCTTGATCTTAATTCATAACCAAGGAATAAAATATCGGTATCATTATCGATATCGGACTTCTAAATTTATGGATATATCGAGGATATTATCTATATTGGTGGATATTCTATCAAAAAATTTTAAAAAAATGATGAATATTTACATCTAAAGTTAGAATTTTATTTTGTGGAATTTTAGGACAAACTTAAACAAGTAATTATACATCAAATGAATCATATCTCAACAATAAATTAGCATAGTTATGAGTTCATTATAAATTATAACGTAGATAAAGTCTGTATATAATTTTTAAAATTGAGTATTTAATATAATAATATTTTGTTTCACTTTTACAATATTATATACAATATAAAGAGATTAAATATTTATAAATAAAATTATCATTAAAAATATATATAGTTCCATACTTCCAAGATTCTATCATAAATCATAAATCATAATTCATACATAATAATACATTGCATGTCTGAAATTTAAAACCAAAATGAATTCCTTACTGGTTCAAATACATAAGATAAGTTTCTATCTTGATTCGACCAATAATTTTTCCAGGAAAACGTGCTTGCATGATTTGCAAGGTACTTATTAATATATCACACGTATGTTGCTTGATCTCTTCCAACTGATCCATGAATTGGGTAGTTTGAATTTACCCAACTTGGTGGATATTGTTGATCTACATGCATAGGTATTTCATATGGCATTTATGGAGAAAGATAATCAAATATATTGCAGCCACCTATAACTACCATAATATGGTACATGAGAACCTGACATTGTTTGCGAATCACCCAAAGAACTATTTTCTGTGTCTATACTAATTGATGAGAGAGTCATATTCAAAGAATATTCATCAATTTGACTTTTTCTTCCATGTTGTTTACCACGATTTTGATCAAAATTACCTGCATGAGCATCCCAACCTACTGCGCTAGCATTCCAACCTGTTGCACCAGCATCCCAACCTCTGGCACGAACATCCCAACTTATTGCACTAGCATTCCAACCTCTTGCACCAGAATCCCAACCTCTTGCCCCATCCTCATCATCTTTTCCTCCACTATTTCCATTAGAGGTATGTGGGTCATCGGAAGAGTTAGTAACAATAACTCTACGATCTATACCAACTTCTTCTCTAATCACTTTATTCAACATTTATTCCCATGTCTTGATCATGAGAAGCAATTTGTAGATTAGGATTTCCCTTATCATCATCCAAGGAGGCAGGTCTAACCCAGTCAAAAATAGGATTCTCATTATCGTCTCCTGCTTCAGGAACTACTTGAAGTAGATCTATAAATCAGTTTTATTTACTTTATATTTTTTAGCTGCCATATCCCTAAGTTGTCAACTTCATATTATAATAACAATAAACAAGTTGTTCAAGCTTAAAATAGGCAAGACGGTTCCTTTGTTTTATGTGGATTAAAGCAAATGTGAACCAATTTCCTTCACATGCAGAAGATGATGATGTTTGTGACAGTATGCGAACTGCTATTGCACGTAACGATGGAACACAGATTCCATACAATACCCACCAATCAGCTGTAATAAAAATTATTAAATATTATAAGTATGAATATTATTTCAATGATATTATTATTTATTAGGAGTAATTGCACAAACATCCCTCAAGTTTAAGCATAATTACAAGGATACTGAACTTTTTCCCATAATTACACAAACGACCCCTGTTGTTTGTTATCCTCTATTAGAAGTTAACGGATCAAGGGTAAAATCATCCATTTCAGTTAATAATTATTTAAATAATAAATCAATAAAAAAATATAATAAATTGATGGAGAAGATTAAATCTCCTCCATACAAATGGATATTATTAATATATGTGGAAAACTTAAAAAAAAAGAATTTATGGAGATCAGGATCTAAAAAAACGATTTCTATTCCAAATTATTTTTCATTTCTTATATTTTATTTTTCATAACTTTTCTCACTATCAAAACACCAAAATTTAATATTTTTTCTCTCAACACAATTTTCCAGAAACCAAACACAAACAAATTTTCAATCATAAAAAAAATTTCAGATACTAAATGTAAAACAAGTCTTCAGAAACCAAATTCAAAACTATTTTTCAATTAACATAACTTTCATCTTCAGTCAATTTCAAGAAAATTACGATCCTCCATATTTGTTTGAATACTGCATATCATTCAATAACACAACTACCAAAAAAAAAATAAAAATACTGGATATCAATCTTCTTTATCCTTTTTCCCCTTTAATCTTCTTCATCTTCCGATCTTCCAACCAAGTGTAGAAGTGAAGAATGACCAACCCGAACCAAACCGCTCCATTTGGAATGCAGATGGATGCAGATCCAGATCGTCAATGCGAGGTGCAAATCACTCCAGTGAGGTCGCAATGATTCAAATCGTCAAGGTCGAGCGACGTGAGGAGCATATCGTCGGATCTAAAGGTGACTCGGCAATCCGGGTCGACCAAGAAGACCAGCAGGGTTTCAGGTCGCCATTTTTCCAGTTTATTTATTTACTTTACCTGAAGCCATAACATCATTGGTGTGACTTTCACTCTCACTTTTCGGTATTTAAAATCCTTTTATTCTTTTATTTTCTTTCTCTTTTTTTATTACTATTCTTATTTCTCAATTTAATTCATCTAAAACCATAAATTTTATACATGTAATCACTTGATCCTTTCCACTCTCCTCTTTTATTTCCTTTCTTCTTAAATCTTTTTTTATTCTTTTCCTCTTTTATCATTTCTTATTTTATTAGCTTGATTATTTTGAATTTTTTCTTGATTATTTGTTTTCTTATGTTTGTTCATAATCAAATTATTTGGCTTTCTCATAGAACAACAGAGATGGGCAAAGTACATCCAGCATGTCGAATAATAGTTTGTAGTATGTTGAATGGTTATTGAAAATGATTAAAGCATCCAATTTGGCGGTTTGATTGA
Source organism: Dipteronia sinensis (assembly GCA_033220585.1). Classification (NCBI taxonomy): domain Eukaryota; kingdom Viridiplantae; phylum Streptophyta; class Magnoliopsida; order Sapindales; family Sapindaceae; genus Dipteronia; species Dipteronia sinensis. Next base: position 51,885,297 of record CM065641.1, read on the forward strand.
ATGGTGAAATGTGTTTTGGTTTTTGGTATGATTTAGTTTATAGTGTAATCATGTAATCTTTTGAACTAGTTTTTTTTCTTTTGCATTTTTGAACTATTGAACATGTTATATTTTACAAATTTTATGTAAATTCCTCATATTTTGATTGGCTTATTTCGTTGACAAACCACATTAGGGATTATTTATGTAAGGGTAAATGAGGCCTCTTGGGTGTGATCAAGCTTCAAGGACATCATCTCTCTCAAGAGCACTTCAAAGGTATCTCACTTGTTTAACTTTCTTTGAAGAGATCTAGTTGCACACACTCACTTGCATGCATTATGTTCTTATCTTCATGTAATTGAATGATGCATTGTATGCCACTTTTCACACTCCACACTTGTACTTTTTGCACATCACTTAGTGTGTTGAGTTTGCCCCGAAAAGAGAATTTCTTCTCTTACCGCGGCCTAGACCGCTTGGCAAGACATGCTTGCACTGCGGCATATAGAGCGATATACCTCAGTAGGGTCATGCTTCCTGTACCGCTTCCTGTACCGCTTCCTGTACACTTGCACGCATAGTGATCCAAGTCGCGGTGTTGTCCAGTAGGCCACTGTTGCCCATACCGCGGCCTGTGCACCTGTATGCACAGCGCCCTACACCGCGCTGTTGTCCAGACGGTGCACTGTTGTGTGTACCGCGGTCTGGACACTTGCCTGTGACGCGGTCCATCAAGCGGTATTGACGGGTTTTTGTGCCCTAAGTTCAAAACGACGCAGTTTTGACTAGGGCTCCCATATATATATATTCTCTCTTCTTCCTTGCTCAGTTTTTGTGAGTTCAAGAAGCCATTTTTGAGAGACCATGCTTCCTTTAGAGAGAGAAACTCCCAAGAACTCATCTTTACTCAACCAAACACAAATCCATGTGCATCTAACATCTTACAAGCATCATCTCATCATGGATTCTTCTTGCTTTCATTGACTAGGTAATTTGAACATGCTCTAAATCTCTTTGTATTTATTTATGTTCTTGTTTGCCTAGGGTTAGCTCCTTTATATGAATTTATTGCATATCTTTATGTTTAATGGCATTTATAACATGTTTGAGTTGTTGTTTGTTGGTTGAGAGCTTTGTTCATTGATAGCTAGCATTTAGGACGATTTTACCCTTCTAGCTAAATCTTCATGCATTTGCATTTAGATATTGATATCTAGGATTTGCATTCATTGATATCTTTAAATCCTTAGATAAGCATTTAGTGTTGCCTAGTATTAATTGCATGTTTGAGTATTTTTTACATATTCACATAGGTTGTTTAATCTCTTCATTGATTGCTAAGCTTTGTGACTAAGTGAGTTAGTGCACAAGCTTGTGGTCTAGAATCACTATTAAGGGCCGTTGGGTAGAGTGAAAGGGTTAGTGACCAAGTAGGTGTGACTTGAGGTCAACCTAGGTTGTAAACTTTCGTTCAAATAGTGGATTTGAGGACCGTATGTGGCTAGAAGGATAACCCGTGAGTTTTGCCCAGTTGGAGGGTTTCTCACGTAAATCAATCCTTGTGTTTTTATTGTTTTCCGCATATTTATATTGGATTGATTGATTGCTAATATGGGGTAGGACTATTAAAATTGATTAAGTCGAAAAGTTGGTAATAAATCAACTAAAACCTATTCACCCCCCTCTAGGTTGTATTAGACACACTTTGTGTATTTTCATTTTAGTAATGAATAACTTTATAGATTTTATTGATTTGAAATGGGCAAAGTACATCCAGCATGCCCAACATGTTTTACTGATGTTTTATTGATTTTATAGATTAAGTCATGTATTCATCGGTAATTTTTCATCGAATTACTTATTCCACCTAGTTTTTATTTTACAAATATAGTATAAATGAAGTCATGTATGATGTTGCTGTTCAACTTTGTAAATATATTAACAAGACCAATACAAGTGAAAATAATTTTGTTGTGCAACTTTGTAAAATTATAATGCTTAAGCTAATGAAATAAGAAATGATAAAATAGGAAAAAAATAAAAATAAATAAAAATAAAAGAAAATAAAAGAGGAGAGTGGAAATGAGCAAGTGATGTATAAAATTTCTGATTTTAGACATAGTAAATTGAGATATAAGAAAAGTAAAAAAAATAAAAATAGAAATGTAAAAGACAAAAGAAAATAAGGTGAGAGAATTTAATAAAATAATAATTTTTTGGAGAGATAAAGTATTAAATAAGTGAGAGAAAATGTCTGCGGATAAAAGAGATGAAATCTTATCCATTAAAAGAAGCAATATCCAATGGCCAAAAAGTTGTGTAAAAAAAATGGGGCCATAGATGAAGCCCCATATATACCTTCATGGACAAGTTCAACGTATACCTTCATAAACAAATTCAACGTAGGTTGAACGAGTTTAGCGTTCGTTTGAATTTTAAACTAGTTCAATGAACTAGTCAATGTAAACTTTCATGAACAAGTTCAACATAGATTGAACGAGTTTAACGTTCTTTTCAACATTAAACTTGTTCATTGAACGAGTTAATGTAAACCTTAATGAACAAGTTCAACGCATGTTGAACGAATTTAACGTTAACAAGTTCAATGTAGGTTGAATGAGTTTAACGTCTCTCTCAAGGTTAATTTTGTTCCAAGAACAAGTTCACGTAAACTTGAATAAACAAGTTCAATGTAGGTTGGACGAGTTTAACATTCCTCTCAATGTTAAACTTGTTTAGTGAACAAGTCAATGTAAATCTTCATGAACAAGTTTAACGTAGTTTGAACGAGTTTAATATTCCTCTCAACGTTAAACTTGCTTAATAAACAAGTTCATGTAAATTTGCAAGAACAAGTTTAATCTAGGTTGAACGAGTTTAACGTTCCCCTCAACATTAAATTTGTTCAATGAACAAGTCAACGTAAATCTTTTTGAACAAGTTAACGTAGTTTGAATGAGTTTAATGTTTCTCTTAACGTTAAAATTGTTCAGTGAATAAGTTCACGTAAATTTGCATGAACAAGTTCAATGTCGGTTGAACGAGTTTAGCGTTCCCCTCAACTTAAATTTGTTTAATGAGCAAGTCGACATAAATATTCATGAACAAGATTCATCCCAGATTGAATGAGTTTAACGTTCCTTTCAACGTTAAACTTATTCATTAAACATGAACAAGTTCAACATATGTTGAATGAGTTTAACATTTCTCTCAATGTTAACCGGTTTGACAGGTTGCAGATCTCCTAAATTTTTTATTTCTTCCTTTCTTTCATATAACTTCATCAGTGCGTTGGATGTGGACCATTAGATTTACATACTTTGACTTAAAATGTATACACTTGTCAAAATTTCTTCATAATCGGTGGTCCATATGCAACGCACTAATATAAAGTTATATCAGTGCGCACTGAGGAGAAAATGACTATATATATATATATAATTAGAAAACTTTTCTCAAATCAGTATCATGCATGTGGATCATGTTGTATTTTATAACAATTCGCACCAAAGAGAAAATGACTGTATATCATTTATAATTATACAACACATTAATTTAAACTAAAACAATAAAAATATCCAACTTCATGAACTAGTATCTCACTATTTCTGATTGCTAGCTAGGTTGGTTACCTTATCATGAAAAAAGAAAAAATATATATATTGATTTCCAAGTGTTAGAATCATAACTCTAGTATAATTAGGGTATTATATATATGAAAAGAAAAAAGTGCCCTTTACAATAAAAGTTTAAGATTGTTTTTCCGTAATCATTTTAACGTGAGATTTATTCTCTTTCCATTTCACACGACTCACGAGTTCCAACAGCAACAAAAAGTTCCTAATTATTAGTATACAATGGATTCTAATGATCAATATATTGCAGGGCTTTTGATGAAATTATCACTGATAGGTTATATTAATTTAATTTGTCTTTCTTAATTTGTGGAATCGCTGGCAATCACCATATTTTAGAAATAATGTGGCATTCATTTTGTTTAGTAAAAATGACTTAATTAATCAATAACCTGATTGGTTCCAAAAAAAAAAAATCAATAATCTGATGAATCAAATTGTATGCTAATCGATCTGTATCTGATAAAATAATCTTGTGATTATATTTGTGTACCATTGATTATCATTAGTGTATCTTTCAAAATCTGTTTTTTATTTGTCTGTTACTTTGATAAGTACTAATCATAATATTACTCATATTTAGTATTTATTCAAATAAAAATATATATAATTAAAAACAAATATTAAATAGAGGAAGAGAAATTAAGAAACGGATTGCTTAAAAAAAACGAAACAGACTAAAGACACAAATTAAGAAAGGGAAGTGAATCAAAGAATAATTATTTATAAATGAATGTTTTATTGCATGTGTCAGCAAATACAGATTATAAATAAAACCATAAAATAATTTGGATCAAAGAGAAGAAAAAATTAATCATAGACATAGATTTTATATAGTACCCATTCATTTCTTACATATTATAATATGGTTTTTCTTCTCTTGATTGTCTATTTGTATTTACTGGAGGTACAAGGCAACAAGTGACATGAGTGAGGCACCAACCAAGGATCCAACGGCGGCAGAGGCACCGCTGGTAGCTTCAGCAGGTGCGGGTGCAGGAGCTAGGACGTCCCTAGACGCAACAGCTATGGTGGACATGGTGGCAGCAACAACGACGACGGTGAAAGAAATCTTCTTCATCATGTCCATGGTGGCAAGTAAAGTGGTGAGGAAAAACTCTGAAATTTTAGGAGAATTCTTCACCGAAACCTGCCTTGGAAATGTTAAAAGAAAATCTCTGATTGAAGTCCTGAAGGAATATATGGGTAGAGGAGGGTATTTATATATATATATATATACGCAAAAAATGAGGTTTAATTGGGATTAGTTAAATTTAGGATGTGTTTGTTATTTTTGTTTTGGGGGGGTTTGTTTCTTCATTCTTGTGTTTGTTCGTAAAAAGAGGGGAGGGTTGCTACGTTTATGGATTTACATTAGAAATGCATGGGGTGATTAATCGTGTGGTATGCATGTGTTGAAATTAGTCATATTCAGTTTTAGCTAGGCAATTATAGATACAAAAACAGCGTAGCTTTCAAGTGCGAGATTTTATGCAGCATATCCGGCATGAAAAAAAAATGGTAACAGACCTGATAATTGTTATACAACAATAAAGATACAAACATTATGATATCTTATTAACGCATTTGTAGGTAATCGTTTTTGTTAAAGCACCAGTGTCTTAACTTTTAAAGATGATCTTGATCATTGTGAACGGTCTTATCCATTTAATGATCATGAAAACCATAAGGGTTTGTTTGATACGCTGAACTGGATAGGATTAGCATACTGCATACCATACCGTACTAATTCAGTATTGTACGACGTTTGGTAACATTTTACGGGCATACTAAATTGTATGAAGTACTAATTTAGTACTATCCGAACCGTACTAAGTTATACGGTGGGGGGAGGTGTTCCACAACCGGATAAAATCTGAAAAACAAATAATTCAAAGGTAAATTAAAGTGTGTATATATATATTGTTTTAAAAAAAAAATTGAAAATTACTTGAGGCCAAGTGGAGGCTGCTTGGCCTCATCTTCAATGCCCGCCGGCCTCCGTTCGTGGAGGAGACTGGCCGGCGGTGAGCGGACGCGATTTGTCATAAATCACGCTGAAAAGATATTTGTTTACTGCTCACAATCGTACGAGAATTAGAAAATTCGTAGACGATAAGCAAGTGATTGTCCACATGGATCATAGTGAATAATTGATTTAAAATCTAATCTAAGTTAGTCTAACCTAAGTGCAATAAAAGTAAATTCCATCAGTTTTGTTTAGATAGATTTGAATTAAAAAGAGAATTAAAAATAACTAGTAGTTAAAATGATAGTTGCCCGATCTAGAATGGTGGAAATGGTGATAAATGTCACTTTTTTGGAGGTGTGTTGCACCAACGTCACTGCTTTAATAAGTTATGTTTAAAATGCACCTATTATGGTGAACTACCAAAATTGCCCTTAAATAATCAATTTTTTATTCTGTTTGTACTTCTATCTCCACGCTTCAAACAATGAACTCAGTAACTCCTCTCTCTCTCTCTCTCTGCAATAAACTTGTCTGAAAATTGAGTTGGTAAAATTTATGTATAAGATGATGAAGATCTGGGTACAAGACTTTTAACACTGTGTCTGAGCCTTTTGTAAAACTATCCGAGCCTTTTAAATTGTTGTCCGAGCTTTTTTCAAGGATATTAGTTTTATCAATTTTGAATCTCCAAACATTTTTAATAAGTCTTCGAGCTTTTTCATAGCTTTTTCCGAGCTTTTTCTTAAATTGCCCGAGTTTTTTCATGAATTGCCCTGCCCGAGCTTTTTGGATATGGCTCCGAGCTTTTTCCGAGCTTTTTCATAAAAGCTCCGAGCTTTTTCATTAAAGCTCCGAGCTTTTTCATGAACTGCCCGAGATTTTTTATGAATTGCCCTGCCCGAGCTTTTTGCATAAGGCTCCGAGCTTTTTCATAAAAGCTCCGAGCTTTTTCATCCGAGCTTTTTCATGAACTGCCCGAGATTTTTCATGAATTGTTCTGCCCGAGCTTTTTGCATAAGGCTCCGAGCTTTTTCATCCGAGCTTTTTCATGAACTGCCCGAGATTTTTCATGAATTGTTCTGCCCGAGCTTTTTGCATAAGGCTCTGAGCTTTTTCATCCGAGCTTTTTCATGAACTGCCCGAGATTTTTCATGAATTGTTCTGCCCGAGCTTTTTGCATAAGGCTCCGAGCTTTTTCATAAAAGCTCCGAGCTTTTTCATAAAAGCTCCGAGCTTTTTCATAAAAGCTCTGAGCTTTTTCATCCGAGCTTTTTCATGAACTGCCCGAGATTTTTCATGAATTGTTCTGCCCGAGCTTTTTGCATAAGGCTCCGAGCTTTTTCCGAGCTTTTTCATAAAAGCTCCGAGCTTTTTCATCCGAGCTTTTTCATAAAAGCGCCGAGCTTTTTCATGAACTGCCCGAGATTTTTCATGAATTGCTCTGCCCTAGCTTTTTGCATAAGGCTCCGAGCCTTTTCCGAGCTTTTTCATAAAAGCTCTGAGCTTTTTCATAAAAGCTCCGAGCTTTTTCATAGAACCGTATATGAGGTCAATCGATTTTCAATCTGGAATGCTTTTATTTATACGGCTATCTTTAAGAAAAACAAACTTATTGATATCTACATCTATCTTAAAAAAACTTGTTGATATCTACAACTATCGTTAAAAAAAATATATTTTGTTTATTGATAGAGTTCATGACAATACATAAAAGAAAGACAAAAATAATATGATAATCATGAGATGATGAGAAAGTTTGATACTTGAAATAAAATTAGAGTTTAATTTGGGTTTATCATAAGTTTTTTTTTTGAAAGGTAAGTTTTTTTTTTTTTTAATAAAGAACTATAGTTGAAGATATGAGTGTAATTAATGAGTGTATATAGTATTTGGTTTATTTTTAATTAAAGTAATTTGTCCTTATTGATAAATTTCTATTGAGATATTTTTGTAATTAAATGTTTTAATAAAATATGGGTGTACTAATATGTTTTATAGGTATCAATATCGGTACCCAAATAAAAAGGGTTAGTTTCACAAACACCCTCGATTTTAGGCCAAATTGCACACATATTCAACTTCTCCTTTTATTATACAAACATTTCCTGGCAAATTTCAATTAACAGTTTGACTAACACTCAACTTAACAGTGTAGGGGTAAGATCAACATTTTATACATAAAATAATAAAAGCAAAAAGGAACATAAATATTTTGATGTGGAAATGGTGATAAATGTCACTTTTTTGGAGGTGTGTTGCACCAACGTCACTGCTTTAATAAGTTATGTTTAAAAGGCACCTATTATGGTGAACTACCAAAATTGCCCTTAAATAATCAATTTTTTATTCTGTTTGTACTTCTATCTCCACGCTTCAAACAATGAACTCAGTAACTCCTCTCTCTCTCTCTCTCTACAATAAACTTGTCTGAAAATTGAGTTGGTAAAATTTATGTGTAAGATGATGAAGATCTGGGTCCAAGACTTTTAACACTGTGTCTGAGTCTTTTGTAAAACTATCCGAGCCTTTTAAATTGTTGTCCGACCTTTTTTCAAGGATATTAGTTTTGTCAATTTTGAATCTCCAAACATTTTTAATAAGTCTTCGAGCTTTTTCATAGCTTTTTCCGAGCTTTTTCTTAAACTGCCCGAGTTTTTTCATGAATTGCCCTGCCCGAGCTTTTTGGATATGGCTCCGAGCTTTTTCATAAAAGCTCCGAGCTTTTTCATTAAAGCTCCGAGCTTTTTCATGAACTGCCCGAGATTTTTCGTGAATTGCCCTGCCCGAGCTTTTTGCATAAGGCTCCGAGCTTTTTCATGAAAGCTCCGAGCTTTTTCATCCGAGCTTTTTCATGAACTGCCCGAGATTTTTCATGAATTGTTCTGCCCGAGCTTTTTGCATAAGGCTCCGAGCTTTTTCATAAAAGCTCCGAGCTTTTTCATCCGAGCTTTTTCATGAATTGCTCTGCCCGAGCTTTTTGCATAATGCTCCGAGCTTTTTGCATAATGCTCCGAGCTTTTTCCGAGCTTTTTCATCCGAGCTTTTTCATGAATTGCTCTGCCCGAGCTTTTTGCATAATGCTCCTAGCTTTTTCCGAGCTTTTTCATAAAAGCTCCGAGCTTTTTCATCCGAGCTTTTTCATGAATTGCTCTGCTTGAGCTTTTTGCATAATGCTCCGAGCTTTTTCTGAGCTTTTTCATAAAAGCTCCGAGCTTTTTCATCCGAGCTTTTTCATAAATTGCTCTGCCCGAGCTTTTTGCATAATGCTCCGAGCTTTTTCCGAGCTTTTTCATAAAAGCTCCGAGCTTTTTCATAAAAGCTCCGAGCTTTTTCATCCGAGCTTTTTCATAAAAGCTCTGAGCTTTTTCATGAATTGCTCTGCCCGAGCTTTTTGCATAATGCTCCGAGCTTTTTCCGAGCTTTTTCATAAAAGCTCCTAGCTTTTTCATAAAAGCTCTGAGCTTTTTCATCCGAGCTTTTTCATGAATTGCTCTGCTCGAGCTTTTTGCATAATGCTCCGAGCTTTTTCATAAAAGCTCCGAGCTTTTTCATCCGAGCTTTTTCATGAATTGCTCTGCCCGAGCTTTTTACGTAATGCTCCGAGCTTTTTCCGAGCTTTTTCATAAAAGCTCCGAGCTTTTTCATCCTAGCTTTTTCATGAATTGCTCTGCCCGAGCTTTTTGCATAATGCTCCGAGCTTTTTCTGAGCTTTTTCATAAAAGCGCCGAGCTTTTTCATGAACTGCCCAAGATTTTTCATGAATTGTTCTGCCCGAGCTTTTTGCATAAGGCTCCAAGCTCGACCCCCGAATGCGTCTACATAGCGCCACTCTGTCACTGTTCAAGTGATTGCCTGAGTTTCAACCGGACTTTCTCTCTCTACTTAACAACTTTGTCACTGTAAACTGAATAAAAGAAAGCTGATGTGGAACAACAATTGGGGGTATTTTTGTCCGTTCACCATAATAGGTGCCTTTTAAACATAAGTTATTAAAACAGTGACATTGTTGAAATACCACCTCCAAAAAGTGCTATTTATTTTTCGAGCCCTCTAGAATGTGATAAAGATGAAATAAATGGATAGATAAATATGGAACCAATGAAGTCACATATAGATAATGGGTGTCATTTTATAGCCTCAGTAATGTACTATTTACTCAATTAAGGACCCGATCATCTCTCTCCTTCATATTTCTCACCTATGATATTTAGTGTAAGCAATAGAGGAAAATAGCAGTTAAATTGTAGAAGATCAAATGGATCAAGACCCATTGAGAGTGATATCCTCCAACAAGTCTCTTCCATCCATGTAGAACTATATTAACTAGGCATGATATATACCCAATCAATTTCTCAAAACTCTACCATTATTGAATTAAAGAGTGATAACCAATCTAATTATAACTTGATAATATCAATTGAAGAACATGGATAAAACATAATTGAGAAAATATTCAATTTGATGAGCTTAGCAACACCCAACATCAACACATTTCTCATATTGATCCATGATCGAAATTGATGCGGAGCGGATGGCGAGTTCGTATGGGTGGCGAATTCGTATTTGGGTCGCGTGGGACAACTAAATCCGGGCTGAACTTCGTGGGCATCTACAGAGAGCAAACAGGGTCGGATTTTCTATTATAATATTTTTTCGGAAAGCCCAAGACAAGCCCAACATTTATTATGAAGACTTCGTCTTCTGTAACGGGCTGCAGTAGATCTAAATGTGGCAATTTAGTTTCATGTGCAACAAGCCGGCTGTTTCCTATTTTATTTACAATTCGTTTTTGTTCCTTAATTTTGGGATTCTTTTTCCGATTTAGTTTAGTTGTTTTAGATCTCTTATTTAGGAGTTTTAGAAGATATTGAATTCTAGTGATTCAGTTGTTTTATTTTGTTTAGGATTTTATGGGATATTGAATCCTAATATTTGTAGGTTGTTTTTCCTTATTTAATAGCTTGTATTAGGTTTGAAAAAGGAGAAGTTGTTGAATGAATAAAAAAAATTAGAGAATGTGTTCTCTTTATCTTCCATTTACAGTATCTAGTGAAGATCAACGTATTTGAAGCCTGTTATCCTGGTATCCGTGAGCGGATCAACAGCATAATAGTAGGTTTCGTTTCCGGTATTCGTGCGCGAATCAACGGACCCGATTCGTTTATCCCTATTTTTATCGATTGGCGTTTGTGCCAATTTTCAATCTACATCAGAAATACAACAAAAAGAAGAAAAAGTAGAGAACAAATCCATAGTGATATCCTAGAGCTTCTCTTCTTCTAGCTTGAGTCTAGATCCTTGAGTTCCTTTCCTTGATCAAGTGGTATGTGTGTAGGAAATGATGAGTTTAATGAGAGATGTGTGTGGGTTTGCTGATGAATTGATGAATTGATGATGTGTTGAAAGGTGAGATGGGGAAATCCTAGATTTGGATGTTAGAATTTTATGATGTAAGGTCTGGACATATCTCATCAAAGAATCTAAGAGGGATATATATATATATATATATATATGTGGTCCAAAAAATAGGGTTGTAAACGTCACATTTGCTGACCTGGCACATGTCGCGAGCCGATATTCGCGGCCTGCATGTGACGACAGTAGGGGTGATATCACTTGATGGGTTCTTCGATGGGAAGGTTACAGTCCGCTTGTAGCGACGCAAGGACCACAACATCTTTTGGTTTTGGGTATTTGTTTCAGTTGTCACGGTTGTTGCATAGCGACGCAACAGGTGAGACATTCTCTAGTTTCTGGTCCTTTTCTCCTTTGATATGTCGCTGCATCATCATAGCGACGCAATGGTAGGGACATCTACTGATCTCACCTCGCCCTCTTCTTCTTGATTTATGGCGATCTCCACATAGCGACGCATAGGGGCCGACATTTTCTGGTGTTGATGTAGCACCCCTTATGTAGCGACCTTTATAGGTATTCCCCCTTGTTGCTCAATTCTTCACTTTCTTATGCAATTCATCCCTAATTCTTCCAAGTGTGCACAAATGCCCTTGGTTGGCTAAAATACCTGCACCAACTCCATTCAAGCCATAAAACACCCGATTTTTACCTGAGAACTAGCCAAATAGTAGGAATTATAGGGAAAATCATATGTATAATTGGCTTGATCAAATGCTCTCAAACCTATCTCTTGTTTGTTCTCGAGCAAAATCGATAACAAACAAAAATACACAAGACTGAAAAAAAAAACTAAACACAACAGAAGACTCTTACAATGACTTAACAAAACTTTAAACAAGAGCTTGCGATACCAATAATTATGAGATGCTTCTTAAGTTGTGCAAATGAGGAAGAATGTATGTAAGAATTACTGAATGAAGATTAAAAACATGTCACTCATGTGAAAGCATCGCACGCAGTGCAATCCCACACTTACAGTGCTAGAGTTTCAAAAACATCATGCTATCACGTCAAAGATGTAATTCGCCTCGACTCTAATCCTCACCGGATTTCTCTCAATTTCTACTTAGAATCCTAGGCTTACACTCATCAAACATATGCAAATGAGTTTATGTAATGAAAATCAAATTTAGTCGCATATGATAATTTTCTAAAAACGTACTTTCTAGAAATTAGTCCCATGAATGGAATTGAAATGCCATGAATCCGGAAAGAGCATGCACTAACTAAAATTTCCATGATAGGCATTCCCAAAGATCAAATAGGTATTTTCATTTGGTTGTAATGGGGTTTGTAGTGATAGGAGAATGAATGAATGGGAAAAAGGAAACAATAACCAAAGGTCTAACTAAGGCAATACACTCTAAGTTACAATTGAGTTGGCTCTTATCACACAATGCTTACAATTACACTTTTGGCGTCCAAACTTACAATTTCAACTTTGTGTGATATTTGTACTCCTCTTTTTGTTTTGAGAAGCAATTACATTTTTGTACAAGGCCTTGAAGCAATTTGTGCTTCACTTCATTTCTTTTTTTTTTTCCTTCTCACAAATTTTTTTTTTGAATTTACAATCCTTTTTCTTAGCACTTACATGTACACATGCCTTGGTACAATCCATAAAAATACTAAGAGCTCATCATTTACATTCATTTCCCAAGCCTTAAAAAACCAATTAGTTAAAGGGTACGTTTAATGTGTAGATTATTGGGTTTATGATGATGTAGATAATGAAAGAAAGGCCTATGTGTTTTGCTTCAAAATTGGCATGGGAGCACACACATTAAGGGTGGGAAAAGGTGTTTAGACCATATATATGTTGGAACCCCGTTCACTGGTAACGCAGGGGAAATAAGTTTTTTTAAATTTTTTACATATCATAATTAATCTGCAACCAGTGAACTTGAGATCGTAATTATTTTTCCAGAAATAATACATACAATATGTAAATATAGGAAACTATAATCAATATATTAAAAAAATATTTAGAACCTTACCAACGTTGGGAGGCTCCTTCACTTTACGATTTGCTCCTGGTCTATACCACCGATCTTCCTAGCTATTCCCGGAACTGGTAACTGCGTGTTGGCGCGTCACATACTCAAGAACTTAGAAGGATGTTGAGAAAAGAAGAAGAAACTATTTCTTCTAAGGGAAAAAAATACCTAGAACAACTCTTGTTCTTAAAAATATATTATTAATATTTTCGTTTGTTTCAATAGTGCACGTACAGCACTAATTGCCTCTTCTTCTTTTTTTAAATTGTGCACCACACACTCTCTTTTTTCTCCGGCACAGATTTCTCCTTTTAATATTGTTGATATGTTGACTTTTAAAAAAAAAAATCAAAATCAATTTTTAATTAAAACCAATCAATCTAATCTTTTAAAATATCAAATATCTTTAAAGATATTGATTAATATTTAGTTTATTTGATTTGATTTGAATTCAAACTATTTAAATTCAAAAACTTTAATTTTAATTTAATAAAATAAAATAATCATATTATCTTATTTTATTCAAAATCAAATATCAACAAAAATCCTCCATTTAGTGATTAATAACATAATTAAATAATCTTATTATTTAATTTATTTAATCACCATTTTTATTAATCAAATAATCTCAACATTCAATTAATTCTCGAATAAATACGTATCACTTTCATAACACAATTAATTGGACAATCCAATTAATTAACTATGACCCTTGTTACCTAAATCGATCGGGCTAACAAGATGACCTAATTGACCCACATTATTTTGAGCTCCAATAATCCTTTGAATCGTTAATTAAACTCTTTAATTAATATTCCTCGATTATTAACTCCGGTGTTATTCCACTAAAAACCGGAAGCTTCACTCTCTCAACCGCAGACTCTTTTACACAGAACCGATACAACTCAGTGTCTATCGATATAGCTATTACACATTGTGTGATCCTCCACAATAGTTCATAATTAGAGCTGGGTCATAATGTCCGTTATACCCCTCTAATTACATATATTCTTTAAGTACCGTTGATTCTCTAATGGACAATAAATCATATTTCCTCACGGAATTAGGAGAGAGTGCTCATACAGTCCAAGCCCCGAATCAACCCCTTAAGGGAACTACCATCTACTTCTCACAATAAGGAGTGAATTCCATTATTGTATACAAACCTTCCCAGCCACAAGCTAAACCGCGATCCCAATATACAGAGCATATTTATCAGGAACTGCATCCGACCTCACCCATGGTATATCAAAGACTACGATTTAACCTGAAGGATGTGATATGACACTTAGGATTAAGATCACCCACATATAGTTATCATTAGTTGAAATATATCAATCTCATCGGTAAACGGATCTTGGTGAGACATTCATATAGATCATGGCCCAGTCCTATATGATCACATCATACAAGATGCATCCATTCCCATATCTTCATATGAATGATTCAGGATAGAATCACCGTACATTACGGAATGGCTATAAATTACCCACAAATAAAGTACCCAACTATATTTGCTATCTATGGACTCTTTAGATTGCACGTCTCTTACTGTATCCATATGTATATGACACTCATATACACAGTTCGAGATTACATCTGGCAATCTAAGATGTTAATATGCACAAGTTATAAAATAAACAACACAACAACAATGAATTGAACTTTTCTTTTTATTTATTTCATAAATCCATTGCAAATTACATCTTTAGGGCATAAACCCCAACAATCTCCCACCTGCACTAAAGCATGTGAGGCATGTTTCGTAACTCTAAACCATCTATGTGACCAGAAAACACTTTAGCTGGTAAAGGTCTTCTTAAATGGATCAGCATGATTGTCTTATGAGGCTATCTTTATCACGATCACATCTCCTGTCTGCACTATTTCTCTAATGAGATGATACTTTCTCTCTACACGTTTCCCTCTCTTGTGGCTTGGAATTAGCCACAGCACCACTGTTATCACAATAAAGTGTGATGTGCTTATCCAGATCTGGAACAACTTCCAGATCACTTAAGAACTTGAGGAGCTAAACAACCTCTTTATCAACTTCACAAGCGGCTACATATTCAGCTTCCATGGTAGAGTCAGCAATGCAAGATTGCTTGATACTTCTTCACACAATAGCTCCATCACCTGGGGTGAAAACTGATCCAAACGTGGATTTCCTAGAATTCATGTCTGACTGAAAATCAGAATCCGTGTATCCTTACGGGATCAAATCCTGTCCGGAATACACTAGCATATAGTTTCTCGTTCTCTGAAGATACTTGAGAATTTTCTTGACAACAACCCAATGATCCAATCCTGGGTTGGACTGGTACCAGCTGACTACTCTCACTGCATAGCAGATGTCTGGTCTCGTGCATAACATAGCATACATGAGACTACCTGCTGCCGATCCATATAGTACACGTCTTATATCCTCAACTTCTTGAGGTGTCTTAGGACACTGTTCCTTAGACAAGTTAACTTCCATGCCTAGAAGGTAAATTACCTTTCTTTGAGTCTTGCATCGAAAATCACCCAAGAATCTTAGTCGATATACGATGCTTGAGACAGTGCTATGAGTTTGTTCTTACGATCCCTTATAAGTTGGATCCCTAGAACGTAACTCGCCTCTCTAAAATCTCTTATTTGGAATTCGCTAGCCAGTCAGCCCTTTACATCAGATAACACTCCCATATCATTCCCAATAAGTAGGATGTCAGTCCACATATAGGATCAAAAAAACTACCTTTTTGTCAATGATGCGCTTGTAGACACAAGGCTCATCGACGTTCTGCTCAAAGCCATAGGTTTTGATCACATCATCAAACCAGATGTTCCAAGATCTAGATACTTGCTTAAGTCCATAAATGGACCTTTGCAGCTTGCAAACTTTTTGCTCTTGATCTGGGAACACGAATCCCTCTGGTTGCATCATATAGATGCTCTCGTCAAGATTGCCATTCAAGAATGCAGTCTTGACTTCCATTTGCCAAATTTCATAATCGAAATAGGCAACAATGGATATGAGAATCCGAATAGACTTAAACATGGCTACTGGCGAGAAGGTCTCTTCATAATCGACCCCCTCTTTCTGTGTATAACCCATAGCCACTACCCTTGCTTTGAAGGTCTCTACCTTCCCGTCTACCCCTCTTTTCTCTTGTAAATCCACTTACATCCTATGGGTTTTACCCAATCCGGTAAGTCTATAAGATCCCATACTAAGTTGGAGTGCATAGACTCCATCTCGAGATTCATTGCTTTAAGCCATTCCTCTTTATCAAAATCTTCCATTACATTCTTAAATATCAATGGATCATCCACACTATTAGTAAAGACAACACTTTGTCCCTCACATATACCTAAATAGCGTTCAGGTTGTCTTACAACCCTTCCACTACGTCTAGGTGATAGTGTATCCTGATCAGGAACTATCTGACTCTCAGATGTTTGTTGATCAACAACTCTTGTTGATGAAGCACTAGTCTCACCATGCTCCAACTCATTCAATACAATCTTAGAACGAGGTTTATAGTCACTTATATAATTGTCCTCAAGAAACGTTGCATTTGTCGATACAAATAATTTGTTATCTTCGGGACTATAGAACTGTCCACCTATGGTCTCCTTGGAATATCCTACAAACAGGCAAACCACAAACTTAGAGTCTAGCTTTCCACTTCTGTTCTCCAGCACGTATGCTGGACACCCCCATACGCGAAAATGTCACAAACTAGCTTTACGACCATTTTACAACTCTAAGGAAGTCTTAGGAACAGATTTGGATGGCACTACATTCAAAATATATGCCTCTGTTTGTAACGCATATCCCCAGAAGGAATTTGGTAATGATGACGAACTAATAATAGATCTCACAATTTCCATCAGGGTTCTATTTATCCTCTCCGCTACACCATTTTGCTGAGGTGTACTGGGAGCTGTGAGTTGGAAACTATCCCATGCTAGACCATGAGGTCTTCAAACTCTTGGTCAAGGTACTCACCTCCATGATTCGATCGTATTGGCTTGATAGTCCTATCTAATTGATTCTCAACTTCAGTTCAAAATTCTTTAAACTTTTCAAATGTTTCCGACTTTTGTTGCATCAGGTAGACATATCTGTATCTTGAGTAGTCATCTATAAAGGTGACATAATACTCATAGCCGCCCCTAGCTCTAACATTCATCGGTCCAGAGACGTCTGTATGTATGAGTTCTATTGGCTCTATAGCTCTAAGTCATTTTCTAGTAAAAGGTCACTTAGCCATCTTACCTTCTAAACATGATTCATAGACAGGTTATGTGCCAACCTTTAACTCAGTTAAAGGTCCACTTTTTATTAGTATGTCTATCCGGTCATGGTTGATATGACCAAGCATTAGATGCCAGAGATACGTGTCATTATCTGGGGAAATCTTACGTCGTTTAGTTTTTGGTTTTTCAACCTTAAACATTTTGGTGTTAAGCAATGTAATATGTATTAACAGTCTTAACACACAAAAATTGTTTTCATTAATTCCTGAACAAATATTCAGACCATTCTTTCAAATAATAACAGAATTATTATTAAAAGAAACATAATACGATTGTTCTAACAACTTAGAAACGAAAATCAAATTTCGTTTAAATTCAGGAATATAAAAAACATTGTTCAATAATAAAAAAACTATTATTATTATTACAAAATTGCAATCTTACTGCTCCCACTGCTTTGGCCAACACGATATCCCCCGACCCCACATGCATTGAGAAGGCTCCCTCCTCTAGTTATGTCTAAGAATCAGTCCACTGTAAAGAAGAACAAACATGGTTAGTGGCCCCCTGAATCAACTATCTAGGGTGAAGAATCATCTTCCACTAAACAAGATTCAAGAACAAGTAAATCATATTTACCTTTCATCTTCTTCTTCTTGGCTACCTCCTCTAGGTACTGAGGACAGTTTCTCTTACAGTGCCTAACCTTGTTACAATGGAAACATCTTCCTTTGTCTTGGTCGGTGGAGATGCCCTTCTTTTTGCTTTGGGCCTTCTTGGGCTTGGGCTTACCTTTGGCCTTCCCAGCAGACCTCTTCCTCTTTTTATTATTATTAGAGGAGAAAGATGGCTCGAAAACATTTGCCTCACCTGTCTTACCCTTGTTGTCCTTAGTCAAGGACTTAAAAGTAGCGAGCTCATTGAGCAACTGTGTGAGACTAAACCTTAACTTGTTCATCCAATAGTTGCTTTTAAACTGATTGAAACTCTTCGAAAGAGTCGTTAGTATGATGCTCACTTGACTGGGTTCGTCAGTGGCCCCGCCATTGACTTCTGCCGTGTTGAAGTAGGATATCATGCTCAGGACATGTTCTCGAACTTATGTACCTTCCTTCATGCGAGAGAGCATAGCGGAACGAACAGCTTCGTGTCACTTTTGCTCAGATGGCTGTTCGAACATAGCTTGCAATGACTCCATGATTTCGAATGCTGAATTCATTGCTTCGTGCTTTGTGACAAGCACGTCTGTCATAGAAGCCAACAGATATGTTCGAGCCTTCTCATTAGATGAGACCCATCCCTGGTATGCCTTACAAACAGTTCGTGTGGCATTGGCAGTAGGCACCGGAGGACATTCCTCCGTAAGCACAAACTTGAGGTCTTTGGTGACCAATATTGCATTAATATTAAGTTTTCACTGAGTGTAGCTATCACCAGTTAATTTGTCGTTTGCTAGAATTTGAAGTAATGCAAAAGACATAGTTGTTGAAATAAATAAAACATTCATTCAGTCATTTATTAAAAAACAAGTGCGAGTGCTTTGGCATAAATTTAAACATGATGCATGAACATGTTTGACGAACTAGAAATACCCAAAAAATAGTTACTATACCACGACAATCCAACATACCACAAAGAAGTGCCGCCTTAGGGTTAGTCAAGTCTTTGCATGTTGGACGGAGACATTCTAAATCGAATGATATTCTAGAATAACTATTATTCCATATCATTCAACCATCGTTTATTCAGTCAGATTTTTATTTAACAAAACTTAATCAAAACTTTCGTGAGTGTAACCCACCATTTCAGATCTCACGAGCTTAACTCGAGAATTACCGCCTTAGGTCGGTCAATCTCGAAATACCTTAGAAATCATATCCATTAGGAAGTCAACCTTGATATTGATCTTTGTGAAAACCCTCCTTAAGGAGGACGAAAGCAAAGCCGTCATGAGGCCCTACACGGATCTCACGATGTTGAACTAATGATGGAGACTGCGGGATATATATGTCATTTATCCATCTCCCACTCACTATTTAAAATATAGGGTTTCTATTATCCGTTAATGCATCTAGACTCTATAGGATCAAACGGCTAACTTTAATCAAGTTATCTAGTGCATTAACAAATTCATTATTAGAAATAAATTCTAATTAACTAATAAAGTATTAATGATTTTTAACTATTAAAAATCTAATCTATTAGTGAATAATCTAAGCTTTTATAAACTATTTACTAAGCTCAGATTATTATGATAGTATTTACCAAGTTTTAACTATTAAAACTCTAA
The DNA here is from genome assembly GCA_033220585.1 of Dipteronia sinensis. Taxonomy (NCBI): domain Eukaryota; kingdom Viridiplantae; phylum Streptophyta; class Magnoliopsida; order Sapindales; family Sapindaceae; genus Dipteronia; species Dipteronia sinensis. The sequence continues at coordinate 51,904,839 of CM065641.1, forward strand.
CACTTTATTCGGTTCATTATTATTAGGTTGTTAATCATATTAATAATAATTACAATAAATGACCATATTAATCTAACTTATTAAACACTTTAATAACTAGATTAATATTAATGATAATTAACAAGTTTTCTAGCTATTAAAAAACTAATATCATTTTCATAGCCAAGAATATATTTACCTATATTAATCATATTAAAAAAATACATAAAATATTAGGCTATGATGCATGTGTGACATATCAAATATATTTGTGTAGGCACATCTAATCTAAATGACATGTGTATGCATGAGAATGCTTTTATCATCACATAATATAAAGCATACATGAATTGACCATGTACTGTGGATTATTTAGCCTAAAAAAATGGAATCTAAAATTACAAAAATACCCCAAGGCATTCCTTGGTCTTCTTGAAATTTTCGAGTCTTCCAGTCTCTTTAGGTCACTCAGATTCATTTCATGAATCCAATATAGGAAATCCGCACGGAACGCACTAGGCAATACTTGCTAATGAAACCATGCAAGACGATGTGAACAATGCACGTGAACTGTGCACGTGAACAGTGTCCGTGAACAGTACCCCGTCGAGCGTATTTTCGATTTAGCCCTTCAGTCTTAATAAAATTAATTACAACCCATGAACCCTAAATCCACAGTACCATATAATTAACGATCAATCATGTTTTTGTAAATTAACAAATTTAATATACATACAAAAACTACATACATTCAATTTAAACAGTGCCTACACAATCATACATTTAGGATCATTGAAAACAATTTCCTATTCCGGAAAAAATTGGCTCTGACACGAATTGTTGGAACCCTGTTCACTGGTAACGCAACGGAAATAGGTTCTTAAAAATTTTATACATATCATAATTAATATGGAACCAGTGAACTTGAGATCATAATTATTTTTCCAGAACTAATACATACAATATGTAAACATAGAAAACTATAATCAATATATTAAAAAAAAAATTAGAACCATACCAACATTTTGAGGCTCCTTCACTTTACGATATGCTCCTGGTCTATACCACTGATCTTCCTAGCTATTCTTGGAACTGGTAACTACGTGTGGGCGCGTCACGTGCTCAAAATCTTAGGAGGATATAGAGAAAAGAAGAAGAAATTATTTCTTCTAAGAGAAAAAATACCTAGAACAACCTTTGTTCTTAAAAATATATATTTTTTTCTTTTGTTTCAATAGTGCATGTACTGCACTAATTGCCTCTTACTTTTTTTTCTTTTAATCATGCACCACACACTCTCTTTTTTCTCCGGCACTGATTTCTCCTTTAAAAAAATATATATCAAAATCAATTTTTAATTCAAATCAATCAATTAAACCAATCAATCTAATCGTTTCAAATATCAAATATCTTTAAAGATATTGATTAATATTTAGTTTATTTGATTTGATTTGAATTCAAACTATTTAAATTCAAAAATTAAAAATTTAATTTAATAAAATAAAATAATCATATTATCTTATTTTATTCAAAATCAAATATCAACAAACATCCTCCATTTAGTGATTAATAACATAATTAAATAATCTTATTATTTAATTTATTTAATCACCATTATTCATTAATCAAATAATCTCAACATTCAATTAATTCCCGAATAAATACGTATCACTTTCATAACACAATTAATTGGACAATCCAATTAATTAACCGTGACCCTTGTTACCTAAATCGATCTGGCTAGCAAGGGGACCTAACGGACCCATAATATTTTGAGCCCCAATAATCCTTTGAATCATTAGTTAAACTCTTTAATTAATAATCCTCGATTTTTAACTCCTGTGTTATTCCACTAAAAACCTGAAACTGTACTCTCTCAACTGCAGACGCTTTTACACAGACCGATACAACTCGGTATCCATTGATATAGCTATTACACATGGTGTGATCCTCCACAGTAGTTCATAATTAGAGCTGGGTCATAATGTCCGTTATACCCCTCTAATTACATATATCCTTTAACTAACGTTGATTATCTAATGGACAATAAATCTTATTTCCTCACGGAATTAGAAGAGCGCTCATATTGTCCAAGCCCCGAATCAACCCTTAAGGGAACTACCATCTACTTCTCAAAAGAAGGATTGGATTCCATTGTTGTGTACAAACCTTCCCAGTCACAAGCCAAATCGCAATCCCAACATACAGAGCATATTAATTAGGAACTACATCTGACCTCACCCATGGTATATCAAAGACTACGATCTAACCTGAAGGAGTTAATATGACACTCAAGATTAAGATCCCCCACATATAGCCATCATTAGTTGATATATACGAATCTCATTGGTAAACGGATCTTGGTGAGTGATTCATATAGATCATGGCCCAGTCCTATATGATCACATCATACAAGATATCTCAATTCTCATATCTTTATATGAATGATTCAGGATAGAATCATCGTACATTACGTAATGGACCGCAGCTATAGATTAACCACAAATAAAGTACTCAGCTTTATTGGCTATCTATGGACTCTGTAGATTGTACGTCTCTTACTGTATTCATCTGTATATGACACTCATATACACAGTTCGAGATTACATCTGATAATCTAGGATGTTAATATGCACAAGTTATAAAATAAACAATACAACAACAATGAATTGAACTTTTCTTTTTATTTATTTCATAAATCTATTTACAAATTACATATTTAGGGCATAAACCCCTAACAATATAGTTGTTAATCACACACATTGTCTGAGATCATTTCTAAAGGTCTATCCACCAAGGGAATTAAAGCATTCACAAGCAGTCCATATGAGAGAAACATTCTTTGGTAATCAATGTTTAAGTGCAACGAGACCTCTAATGTGCATGTTCTAGGACTATCTCTAGGAAATGACATACTTGTGTGTTCTTGTGTTTGTTTGTTTGTGTTTTATTGATATCGGACTTGTTTATGTTCCCATATTATTCCTTACCGAGTTTCAAATATTTCGGTTACTCATTCATTAGTTTTCGAGTTTCGTGGTAGAAGTTATGAAACTTTCCATGTGTTTATCGTGCATGGTTTTTATCCTTGTGTATCGAGTCGATTTTCATATTTTTTTTTGTTGAAGTTTCATAGACATCCATGATTGTCAGAGAGTTATGGTTTGTAATCCAAAATGGATTCAAATTCAGAGATCAGAGTCCGAAGAACGGTCGAAGAACGCATGAGGTGCGTGAGGGAAGAGGAAAATGGCATAGTGCCATTTGAACCCCTTCCCCATGGAGGCATGTGAGCCCCACGGGAAGGGAACTCCTTTGTCCTTGTGCAGGCCACATGCCTCCACTGGGAGTTGACATGGAAAGATGCAAATGGCTGGCCAAAAACTTCTTCTCTCCTTGTCATTTCCCTCCCATTTCTTTTAAATACTCTTTCCCTACATTTTTCAATCCAAGAAGACCAAGTGCTGAAATTTTTCATATTTTTCTCTCAACTTCAAAACCTCATAACTCACTCATTTCTTATCAAAATCGAGTGATTCAAAATAGAGAAAATTGGTATTGAAATCTTCTATCTTTTCTATACTTTATTGAAGTCATTTGTTCAAGTATTTTGGTGGTTCTACATCAATTTCGTGACTGCACTCAAGTTAACAAGGTATTTGATTATCTTTTGAGTTTTATGGTTTATAATGCTCAAATACCTTGAGTCTTCTTCTCATTTATGTGTATGTTTCTTGAAAAAATTCTATTAGAAGATAGAGCTTCAATTATAAGCTAGATTTGTCAAATTAGAGACTTAATTTAGGTTTTTTTAAATCTAAAATTTCATATGTTTGAGTGTTGTATTGTGACTAGCTTGTAATCTATGGCTATTTGTGCTTTAATTGATTTTATTTTGATGATTGATTGTCTTTACATGTGCTAGGACTCTTTAGTTGAATATATTTAGGATTAGAACGTTTAATTTTATATTTAGAGCCTTTGGAGGTTTAATTGATTATTTTGTGAATATGTGCTCTAAATATTTGCCAAAGAATTTTATTGATCATATCTTCGATACTTGCATTTTTTATTTTAGTTCTAAAGTCTTGAATATGTGCTTAATGAACATATTACGATTCAAGCTTTAGTTTGCATGAACAATATCTAGGATTTATTTGTGTAATGAGTAGAATTGCATATTTTAGGTTTTTGTTCAAGTATAAGAACTAGGCCACTTTGTTTGTGAACTTTGATGCCTATGTCTAGTTCTTCATGGAGTGTACCTAATCCATACATTTCATATGTTACATACATCATTTGTGTGATGTCATATTTTTTTGGATTATAAACTAGAAAAATATACATTGTGTGCTCATTGATCATTTCTAGTTTCCATAGGATATATTGATCACATATTCTATGTTGCATATGTTTGCATTTGCATACATTTGATCACATTTAGGAAGTCCTTGTTGTTAGGTTCTTGAGATTTGTGTTGGCATAATTCTATATCAAAATGACATTTGCTTTGTATTGATTAGTTGTCTAGGATTTGTGGATAATCAAGCTTCAATGAAGATTGGACAACATTCAAGCAAAGTGGTGGTTACAAGAGGAACAAAGCTAAATTGCTTAGCAAAAGGTATATCGAGACCTTTTTCCTCTTGCAAGGCCTAGGCACACACATACATTGCATTCATATGTATCCCTACATCGTTGTGCAAATTTTGGTATAACACAATACACACACTTGTTCATGTGTGCACATGCATTAGATTTAAAGTTGACAATTTCAATAAATTGCATGTTCTAGGACTATATCTAGGAAATAGCATACTTGTGTGTTCTTGTATTTATTTGTTCATGTTTTTTATGTTATTGAAATTGAATTTTAGCTTATATAACTCCTTATTGTGTTCTGGTTGTTTCGGTTACTCATTCATTAAGTTTCGAGTTCAAAATAGGAAGTTACGAAACTTTCCGTGTCTTAATTGTACTTGGTTTTCATCATTGAATTTCAAGTTGAATTCCATATTTTTGTGAGATTTTTTGTGACTTCCTTGTGTATAAGGAAGTCTTGGTTCGTAATCTGAAAATAGATTCAAATTCGGAGTTCGGAGGCCGGAGAACGATCGAAGAACATATTAGTGCACGAGGGGAGTTCAAGAAGGCAAAAAAGGGGAGCCTTGCAACTCTCCCCGTGGAGGTGCGTGGCTTCCATGGGAAGAGCTGCACTCTGCCCCTGTGGAGGCCACACGCCTCCATAGGAAGCAGAGGTGGCAGCCCCTCATTGGCCCTTCAATCTTCTTTTGTTTCCCTCTCCTTTAAATACCAATTTCCCTCCCATTTCATTCCAAGAAGAAAATTTGAAAAACCTAGTGCTAAAATTTTCTCTACAATTTTCCTAACTTCCAAACACAATAACTTTCTCATTAGGAGTCCGAATAGAGTGATTCAAATTGGAGAATCTTCATCTATTAATCCTCTATCATTTCCATAAGATTTTGGAGTTATTTGATTGAGTTTTCTGGTAGCTTCACTCACAAAACATGACAACACAGTTTTCACTTAAGGTATTGATTTCTCTTTTGATTTTGATCTTCAAGTCTTCAATCACCTTGGGGTTTCTTCTACTATATATGTATGTTTAATGTGTAAACATTGATTAGAGTAATGAACTCTAATAAAATTAGATTGAACTTTAATTGACTTACATGTTGGGGTTTCTTCTACTATATATGTATGTTTGATGTGTAAACATTGATTAAAGTAATGAACTCTAATAAAGCTAGATTGAACTTCAATTGACTTACATGTTGAGTTAGAGTTTTTCAAATATATGTTTTCACATTATTGTGATGTTGTATTGTGCTAGCTTCAAATCTAGGACTATCTTGTGTGTTAATTGACATGATTTTAACGATTGATAGTCATTTCATATGCTAGGTCACTTTAATTGAATATTTGTTGAAATAGTATACTCTATTGATGATTTAGGGCTTGATTGAAACTATGTGATTATCTTGTGAATCTAAGCTCTAATATTTTGCTAGAAACTCATTTTTGAATCTATCAAGTTGATTCCAGCATTTTTATGTGATTGAACATAATCTAGGTTTTTGAGTGTGTTAGGTGTTTCACATACACTAGATTTATTGTTCATGTTATAAGTTCTAGATAAATTTGTTTTTGAGCTTTTGTTGATAAAAATCTAGTTCTTCATGTTTTGTGCATAATCCACACATTCATATGTACATGCATTATTAGTGTGATTGTATTATTTTTAGGATTGTAAACTAGAAAATATTTGACATGTGCATATCGATTCAATTCTAGTTTCCATAGGATATATTGATCATATATACTATGTTATATGTGTTTGCATCATTTGCATTCACTTAGATCACATGCCTTGTGAAGAGGTTAGAAGTCTCATTTCTTAGAGTGATTCTTTGATTTGAGCATTAGAAGTCTTGGCTAGAGACAGTGAAGTCTTGGATAGCTAAGCATTGGAAGTCTCATATTGGAGAGTGATTCTTCAATTTGAGCATGGAAGTCACATTTTGGAGAGTGATTCGACGATTTGTGCATGGAAGTCTTGACTAGGATCAGGGTGATCCGGATAGTTAAGCGATGAGGCATCTCTTTCATTGTGTAGGGTTGAAGGGTAGATTTCTAGGTGAAGTGGTCACTTGAGAGATTGTATCTTTTTATCTTACTGGTGAAAGGTGTTTGTCGGTGGTTGTGGAATCAACTCATGGATGTTTCCTCTTCTAAGGTTTTACCACGTAAAAATCATATGTTGATTTTTCTCTATCTCTATCTCTTGATATTTGTGTATGTGTTGATATATATCTTGTTTGATATCTTTGTAATTGATAATCTTGTTATATCAAATATATATATATATATATATATATGTTGGAGCTTTATGATTGAAAGCCAAGTTATAAATTGAGTTTGTATTACATGCAAGTTATAACTTACATTGACTTTGTTTGATCAAGCATATCTCTATTTGAATTGATATTGCTTGACCTTGCCTTTTAAAGTGTGATATCAGCTACTTAAAGGGATAAACTTTTGGTTTGTTTCAAGGGAATGAAAAAGGTGTACTAACCTATTCACCCCCTTCTAGGTTAGCTTAAGGCAAATTAACCGTGTTTGTATTTTATTCACTTGTAAAATGCATGAAGCCTTGACTAGGATCAGGATGATCGGAATAGTTGAGCAAGGAAGTCTTGACTAGGATCGGGATGATCTAGGATAGTTGAGCAAAGAAGTCTTGGCTATGATTGGGATGATCCGGATAGTCAAGCAAGGAAACTTTCTAGAGACATGCGATGTGTGTTGGATAGAAAGTAGGCAAGCCTTTCATTTGTTGGCTTGTGGGTAGGATAGAAGGGATATCCGATAGAGAGTGTATCATATGAATTGGTTACTTTTGAGGGTGTACTTTTATCTAACTAGTGAAAGATGGTTTGCCAGTGGTTCTGGATTCAACCCATGGATCTTTCCTCTTCGGAGGTCTTACCACGTAAAAACAACATGTCAAATGTCTCTATCCCTATCTCTTATATATATATATATATATATATATGTATATGTGTTTGATTGTATCTTGTTTGGTTCATCATTTTTGTATATATTTATAAACAAAATCTTTGTAAAGGTTGAGATGCAAACACTCTTTTGATCAAAGTTATATATATCATTTATCTTTGTACATAGACTTATTTGTATATAGTCATTCATTCATTTGTACTTGTGTATATTTGACATATATATAAATAGCCCTAGTTGATTTATGTTTTAGTTTGATCTCTTCAATTGCAATTTGTATACTTTAATTGATATGCTAAATTGAATATGCTTTTCGATAGTCTATGTGTGCAGCTATCTAGAGGGACAAACTTTGTTTGTTTTCAAGGGAAGTGAAAAGAGGTGCAGAAACCTATTCAGCCCCCTTAGGTTAGCTTTAGACAATTGAACCGTGTTTGTATATTTCACACATATAAAATAGTATCTCACCGAACAAACTATGTTCAAACGTAGCCTTATTGCAAGAATATTTTGAAAATTTTGACTCAAAACAGGAAAAATCAAAAACAAAAACATAAAAAAACAAGACATGAATGTGGCACACACCACCAAACCTAAACCCAACATTGTACTCAATGTTGGACAATGAGAGCCCGGCAGAAACGGGGCAACCACAACAACACAAACACACAAAATAACCCAAAACACTAACCGAAAACACAAAAGTAGTCCAAAATGAAATAGTGTGGGCATGTCATCAACAATCCCAAATTTTAAACAGAAAACTAAAGCAAGGTATAAAATAAAAGTAAGAGAAATAAAATTTCAAAATATAGAGCTGAAAGTAAAAAGTCATACATATGATAGAATGCCAAATTTTAAAGCAAATAACACAACTCAAAATCCCAAATTTAAAATAAAATAAAGAATAAAATAAGGATCAAGAAAAACAAAATGCAAATGGTAGTTGGCTTGTGGTGCAAGTAATGTCTAGCTAGAGCCCTCCTGCTAGTCCATCTTCCCATTGCCCTTTGGATCTTTGAGTGTGGCTTCTCTATTGGCGGCTTCTTTTAGTGATCTTTTCATGGCCAACTTTATTTGAGCTTCATTTTCATTGATAATCAGTCTATATATTGGAATGAGATGAGGAATGGGGTCTTCAAGCTTCTTGTTTCTCCTTGTGTAAGGAATGAGCAAGGAATGAGCTTATGCTCCTTCCTTAGGTCTATCATATCCTTACCTCCATTCCTCTTATATTTCCCTAATCAACTTCTCTAGCTCTACATGCATTTGCTCCACTGCCCGGATATCATACGCCAAATCACTGTAAAGTTCAGCATTTTCTTCACGGGAATTCTTAATTGCTGCCGAAATTCCCACCTAAGGTCATCGTCTTTAGATGGGCCATCCTTATCACTCTTCACTTCAATCTCTGGCTCAATCTCTTCAAATGCCATTCTAGTTTTAGCTTCATTGCCACTCTTTTCTCTTCCTTTTCTTACTTGGTTCACCTTCATCCACATCCGGCCTCCTCAGTCCTTTAATAGAAAAGAGATCACACCATGTGCTCCTCCCTAAATCTCTTGTCTCCATCCTAAGTCATATCCACTCATGCTTCCTTGCATAGCTAAGTGATGAGGCAAGGAAAAGGCAACAAATAAAAGCTTGACTCATTCCTGCCAACCCTTTGAATCTCCATATTTACTAGGATTCCGACATCAATCTCTTACTTCTTCATAATGCAGTAGAGAATCTTAGCCACCTCATAAGCTACTGATGTTTAGCTCAATTTTAGATGGGACACGATCGAACGTAAATCACACTCAAAATATATTTGTTTACCGCTCACAATCGCACTGAGAATTAGAAAATTCGTAGACGATAAGCAAGGGATCATCCACATAGATCGGAGTCAAAAATTGATTTAAAATCTAATCTAAGTTAGTCCAACCTCAGTGTAATAAAAGTAAATTCCATCGGTTTTGTTTATATATATTTGAATTAAAAAGAGAATTGAAAATAACTAGTAGTTAAAATGATTGATGCCCGATCTAGAATGAGATAAAGATGAAATATATGGATAGATAAATATGGAACCAATGAGGTCACATATAGATAATGGGTGTCACTTTTATAGCCTTAGTAATGTACTATTTACTCAATTAAGAATCCGATATTCTCTAAAAGGTTCTCTATCATATTACTCACCTATGATATTTAGTGTAAGCAATAGAAGAAAAGAGCAGTTAAATTGTAGAAGATCAAATGGATCAAGACCCATTGAGAGTGATATCCTCCAACAATTCTCTTCCATCCATGTAGAGCTATATTAACTAGGCATGATATCTACCCAATCAATTTCACAAATAAAACTCTACCAATCTTGAATTAAATAGTGATATCCAATTTAATCACCACTTGAATAAAATCATTTGAAGAACATGGATAAAACATAATTGAGCAAATATTCAATTAGATAAGCTTAGAAACACCCAACATCCATACATTTCTCACATTGATCCCCTAGTGAGGGGATTTAGCTACACATGATCAAAGTAGAAGAAAAAGCAGAAAACGTAAAGAATAAACTCATAGTGATATCTAGGGATGGCAATTTGACCCGCACCCGCGAGCACCCGCCCGAACCCGACCCTGTAGGGTCGGGTTTGGGTGGTGAATTTATGACCCACAAACCCGTGAACCCGTTTAAAGAAAAATCCAGCGGGTTCGGGTGCGGGTGTGGGTTGGAAAAATGAACCCCGTGGGTGAACCCGCAAACCCGTATAAATAAAATGAATTTAATATTTATTATTTAAAATATTATAAATTTAAACTCCAATGGAAACATTTTAACTATATAAAGAGTAAAATATAAGAACTTTACTCATTCTAAATTTAAGAATTGCAATTCTCAACAAAAGTCCCACATTGACAAAACAAGAGTGCAAGTTTCTACCGTTAGTTATATATATATAAAATGTGTCTTGCCTCTTGTCTCAACTAAGAAACACACATGAAATGAGTTGAAAATTTTACTTTATTAAGTGTTTTTAATTTTTAAAATCATAATATTTCATATATTTAAATAATATAAAAATATTATTAAAAATTTTTTTTACGGGTTTGCGGGTTTGCGGGTGCGGGTGTGGGTGACCCCAAAACCCGCGGGTGAAAGCCGCCCGTGAACCTGGGAAAATAAACGGGTTCACGGGCGGGTGTGGGTGACAGAAATTTTCACGGGTGCGAGTTTGAATTTTACAAAACCCGCCCGAACCCGACCCGTTGCCATCCCTAGCGATATCCTATAGCTTATTTTCCTCTAGCTAGAGTTCAGATCCTTGAGTTCATTACCTTGATCAAGTTGTATATGTGTAGGAAATGATGAGTCTAATGAGAGATGTGTGTGGGTTTGGTGATGAATTGATGAGTTGTAAAGAGGTGAGATGGGGAAATCCTAGATTTGGCTGTTAGATTTTTGTGATGTAAGGTTTGTGCATATCTCATCAGAGAATCTAAGAGAGATATGTATATATATATATATATAAACATATATATATATATATATGTATGTATATGTGTGTAGGGTACAAAAAGTAGGGCTAAAACCGTTACATTTAGTGATCTGACACGTGACGCAGACCAGTGTTCGTGGTTTGCACGTGGAAACAATGGGTTCTTCGATGGGAAAGTCACTGTTTTCTTGTAGCAACGCAAGGGCCATGAAATCTTCTAGTTTTGGGTCTTCGCTTCAATTGTCGTTGTTATTGCGTAGCAACGCAACATGGGTGACATTCTTTGGTTGATGGTCCTTCTCTCTTTTGATATGTTGCTAGCTCCTCATAGCGACGCAATGGAAGCGACATCTACTGATCTCACCTCGCCCTCTTCTTCTTGATTTGTCACGTCTTCACATAGCGACGCATATGGGGAGACATTCTCTGTTGTTGATGTAGCTGCCTTGATGTAGCAACATTTGCAACTACTCCCTCTTGTTGCTCAATTATTCACTTTCTTATGCAATTCATCAATATTCTTCCAAGTGTGCACAAATGCACTTGGTTGGCCAAAATACCAGAACCAACTCCATTCAAGCCATAAAACATCTGATTTTTACCCGAGAACTAGCCAAAAGAGTCAGAATTAAGGGGAAAATTGTATTTATAATTGGCTTGATCAGGCGGATGGATATCGCACCACTTGGATCTCCATCAACGATGGAGATCCACGGAGGGGTCTCCATCGACAATGAAGATCCACAGAGGGGTCTCCATCACACGATAGAGATCCCGCGGCGTGAGAGGCTCATTCCCCACTGCCTAGAGATCTAGTGGGTGATGGGGTGAAGATCCATCTCCACTGTCCATTCCAGCCCGTTCTTTTTCTTTAAAAATATCTGTTTTTTATGAATCTGTTAATTATTTTTAAATTCTAAATTCTAAATTTAAATATATTTAAAAGTGATTAATTAAATAAAAAATTATATTAGCCAAACAAGTACTGTCCAACACGGTCATACCAAACAAGGTAGAGTACTAAAGTTAATGTAATACTATCCAATCAAAGCCCATATAATACAGTCCGGTCCAGTACAGTACTGCACGGTGTGCCAAACATGCTCTCTAAAGGCTTTGATCAATAACATTGATGATAAATTCATAACTTTCTCCACTCTTCGTTAGATCAAAAACCCATTTCTTACATATATAGAGTAAGTGAAACTTTGTTAATTTTATAGATTCAGGAATCCATGAGAATTCTGAAAGAAATTAGTAAAGGTGTTTCCAAATAATAATTGGACTATTACTGATGATAAATAATTGGATAGGGCATAGCTCAACTGGTAAATGAATGGGATTGGGGCTTGGGTAAATGAATCCCAAGTCAGTTGCTCTAATCCTACCAATGACAAAAGCTTCAAAAAAAATACCTGGTCTATCTAGGTGGATAGAGATAATATCAAAACAATAATAATAATTGGACTATTACTGATGATAATTAACTTATGATCATTAGCTCAATTAAATATCTTGCCAAGTGACATTTTAGATAAATAATCGGAGATATTGAAAATAAGTGTAAATAGCACATTTTTGTGTTGCATGATGTGACAAAACTCAAAACAATGCTAAATTTATTGTGACTCCATGTGAGTTATATATATACTTGTAGGCGTGATCACCATGTTAGTTAATGTGATTATGCTAAAAAGGCATGATCACAGTGATATGCATTATGTCAATTGTGATTGTTCCATCGCCCAATGTGGCTTAGTGATAAGAGCGTTCATCCTAATGTTATGAGAAGTGATATACATATATATATATATATATATATATATATATATACAGTCTTTCTATTGTCACTTCGAACGGATATAAGATATATCAGTTCCTTGCATGTGGGTCATTGGATTTAAAAGATGTTTTGATAAGTGCATGCAGCCAAGTCAAAGCATTTAAATCCAATGGCCCACATGCAATGAACTAATATATCTAATATGAGTTAGAACTGACAATAGAAAAATCGTATATATATATATATATATATCATTCTTTTGTTTTATGTTTTTTTTTCAATGTGGGATTCATCTCATTTTCTTGAGCTTCAAATGTGGGATTTCTAACACTCCCCCTTATTACGGCCTAAGGGTGGGCACAGTTCGGTTTTGTTCAATTTTGGGCAATACTGAACTGAATTGAAAAAATTTTGGCTTTGAAAAATCGAAAGTGGCTTAAACTGACCAGTTCGGTCCAATTCAGTTTTGGACCAAAGCAAAAAAAAAACGAAAATCAAACCTAACTAATAATATTTAATAGAGCAAAATGCACCAAACTCCCTGAGGTTTGCACTTTTACACCCTAAAACAACTTTATCGTTAATTGACACTCACTTCCCCTACCGTAAGTGTGAGGGTTGACCGTTAAAAAAAATAGGCAAAAGATGGAAATACCCCTAATACATTTAAAAATAATTAAAATAAATTTGAAAAGAAAGATTGATTTCCACATGGATATCAAATTAACAAAATATATATATATATATATATATATATATATGTATAACGTGGGGAAACTAACCATATAATTAGTGGAGTTTTTATTTTTACCCAGCATTAGTGTTTTGATTGTTTTTACCAAACTTTCCACTGATGAGACAAAAACACCTTTAATGATTTCTCAATTAAACACACCGGTCTTTTTCAATTAAACACACCTCATGTTTTCTTAAATTAAACATGCCAATTTTTTTCAATTAAACGCACTACCAATTTTTATCAATTAAACACACCACCGTTCTTTTCGAGTTAAACATACCACCAGTTTTCATCAATTAAAAACACCATCAGTTTAATTCCTAGTGTGTTTAATCTGTGTGTTTAATTCCCAGTGTGTTTAATTCCATTGTGTTTAATCTGGTGCAAGGGTAAATTTGTCTCTTCAGTGGAAAGTTTGGTAAAAACAATGAAAACACTAATTTTGGGTTAAAATAGAAACTCCCTTAATTTTTTGGTTAAAAAGGTTCTATTTTCTCAATATATATATGAAAAAAAAAACTGGACCATCCATCTCCATTGATGGAGACCGCTCCAAAAGTTATGTCCAAGACATTTTTCAACAAGCTTCCATTCACCTGAAAAAAAAACTATCACAATGAGACCAACAAATATCAAATTAGAGCAACATCATTACATCAAGACGAAATTCAAAATTCAACTCGTAAATTTAGCACAAAGCCACCAACCAAGAATCAACAGAACAGTCTTTAAATCCCCACCATCATTTTTCCCATCATAATCATCTACTACTCTCTTCATCCTCTTATTAATTTCTTTTTTTTTTCATCGAAACCCAACTATTCTCTCCATTTTAAAAACCCATTTCATAATTTACTCCTCCAAAAGTGACACTGACAACAACCCTGTAACTTCTCTACGAGGTGGGATAAAACAATGATTTTGAAACCTGATCTCATGATGAAATTGTCATTGGATTAAAATTGAAGAAGCTATAAATGGAAATAGGCACCTAGCTCAATTAAAGAGGGTTTATTGGGCAACTTTTCAACAGTAAATTTTCAAATTGAGACTATGAATACTTGGACTTTTAGACTCGTTAGCTACGTCTCCATCGACGACATCCTCGTCAGCGATGGAGATCCCATCTCTATCGTCGCACCGACAATGGATTTCATCGTCGCATCAGCAGTGCAGACCTAGCAGTCTCCATCAGTAGAGATTCATCTCCATCAATGGAGATCTAGATCTCCACCAATTTTCCTTTTTTAAATTTTTTTAATTTTTCGTTTTTATTTTACTTTATTATTTTATTTTTGTAATTTGAAATAAGATTATTTGTTTTTAATATATATATATATATATATATAATTTTCTCTTAAAACAATTTCTGAATTTTCAATTAATATTAGTTTTTTAACATTTTTTCAATTAATCTCCATTATGGATTTTTTTATTCAAATTTATATATATATATATTTTTTAAAAGAAAGCTTCAAATGACTAAAAAACCCTCAGTTTTGATAGTCAAACTTTATCAACAGTTAAGTTTTACTAATGATCGAGCCAAAAAGTGTATGATTTTTGGCATTCATTTCCGATTCTTTTTGCTTGATCTAGGGTAAATTCCTGTGATTTAACAGTTTGAATCAAGTGATTAAATGTATATTCATGCCATAAGGGCATTTATGAGAAAGGGAACAATTTCAGGTACAAAAGTTCAAAAACAAGAAAAGAGGAAAAAGAATCCAAGTGTGATGTTGTGGCCATGTCGCTAGGAACACAATAGCGACCCAACCACCAGATATGTCGTGACCAATGTGTCGTCACAAAGACACCATGACAAAGTGCCCGGTTTTAGTGAAGACAACTCCAGAAGATGTTGTGGCCACTACGTCTTTACCAGGCAGCCACGGCAAAGAAGAATGAAGACAGTGAACCATACTCCAGAGGATGTCACTGATTTAGGGTCGCTGCCTTGCCAACCGCGATAACCATTGAAGAAATCATATCCAACTAGTCGCTGTTATTGTGTTGTTGCCTTGCCAACCGCGACAACCATTGAAGAAATCAGATCCAGATGACGATGTCATTGTGTCGCTGCCTTGCTAACCACGACAATCAGATCGAAGACCATATAACCATCTATCGCGATCATATATCGCTAGGTACAAACCGTGACATTTAGGCTACAACACATGCCACATCAGCGAATCTGGCGGCTGCAAGAAATCATCTTGGGACCATATAAATACCTTTCTCTTTCATTTCGAACCAGAAAGCTTTTCTAGATGAAAACTACTAGTCAAATAGAGAGCATTTCAATCCATTTTACCCAATCTCACATTCATCCATTTTCTCATCTTGAACCAATATTTTTCATCTGAAAGCTCAATAATATATATCTAGATTACTTCCCATAACCATTCCTCTCCACCCATCTTCTACACATCATTCCTTTGTCACTTTCCATTTGACTCCACCACACTACACATCCTCATCTTCCATTCTTTGCATCAAGGTTCACTATGGAGCAAGAAGGGATTAAGCTTAAAGTAGGAGGCTCATGGGTGATTTTCTTATCTTTTACCTCTTCTTCTTGATTGTAACCATGTGTAACTAAATTTCACTATAGGGGATTGATTTGATAAACCTTTGGATTTTGGGTATTTGTTTTAGCAATCAATTATGTTTTATTCACTTTATAATTAGATCTTATTCTTTATGCAATTGACTGAGAATATCACTTGTTGATTGCAATATTAGTAGGATTATGTATAATAAAATCAATTGAGAATTGACAAGCTTAGTTAGTTGGTGGATATATCAACCCTGATTGCCTAGATCTTTGATTTTAATTAACCAATATCACCACTATCCCTCTCTCTAAACATCATAGGTGAGGTATTTTGGTGGGAAGTGGTTTGGTTTAGTTCCCACAGTCAAATCACACTTACGAATACAATCGGTCCTTAATTGTGAGAACGGTTCTTTAATGAAGTTATATAAGCATTGCCCAATATCCATTTGTAACTCTATCAATTCCTTAGATTCACTTTAATTGATTAATCCATATCTCTTACCTAGATAGTTGAGTATTCTATTTTTCATATCACCTTTATTTTACTTATTTGTTATCCTATGTTTGTTTGTTGGTTTTTTAACCGACCACTATCATCTCAATCTATGATTTAAATTTATGCAATTAGGTTAGTTTAACTTAGGTTAGTTTAACTAAGATTAGTTAATAATTTCAATTATCAATCCTCATTCCTGAGGTCGATGCCTCGCTTACTATTTTATTAATTTTACATTTTGTGTGGTTGCAAGTGGTTCAAAATCTGCTTTGAAAACCAATTATAAACATCATTTTTTATAAGTGTTTAAAAGACAAAAACAACCTTGTCAAAAATTGGCGCCGCTTTTGGGGAATGGCATTTAGAAAAGTTGATTTGTGTTATTTATTTTTGTAGTTAGAATTTCTAGGTTGTGTGTTATTTTTGTTAATTTTTAGATTTTCTAGTTTTGTTTTCTTTTGTGTTTTTGTTTTCATTTTTTCTATTTATTCTCTTTTTCAGGAACAATGGATCATCTTGCCTTGTAATTGGCCAAATGTAATTGGGAAATGGAATTGTTTGCCTAAAGTCCTTCGAGATTAGGAAAGGCTCAAGACTTGAATTCTTCCAATACGAGGCCGAAGAATGGGAATTCTGAAGAAAAAATGTTATAGGCCATCTGGACTTCACTAATGTCCTACGAGAAGACATTGAATGGGATGGAAGCAAGTGAACATAAGTTTTTTAATTGGAAGAGTTTATAAGAAGATCGAAGGTCACATAGGACAAATTATGGAGGCAATGATAAAAGATGAGTTTGGAAGTTCCCCAAGTCAATTTGAGCAAGCAAGCGCAAGGTCAAAGGAGAAAGAAGAGGTTCCCGAAGATAGAGATGAACAAGAGGTGGAAATGCCCAAGGAGACTCCTCTACGCATATCTCCAAATCCGTACATCCAAATGGACCTTCTAGTTTTGGATATGGGGGAGACGGAAGATAAATCAAAGGAAGTGGATGATGTATCTTTCGATGCACTACTCCTATGCAAAGAACTCAAGCCTTATGTCCCTCCCATTACTGGTCCAAGCCGTCTACACAAAAGCAATTGGTATAGGTTGTTTTCTGAACTTACTAAACCACTTTTTCAAGTGAACATTTACTTGCCTTTTCTTAATGTGATTAGAAACATGCCGATGTGCACCAAATTTTCCAAGACCTAATCTCTCCTCAGTGTAAGTTTGAGACATTGGAATTTGGTTGAGTTTCCCATGCATTCGTCTTGCCCAGACGGTAAATAGAGCGCTTGGTGAGGGACACCCTACCTAGGTACAATTTATTTCTTTGTTTATTTTAGTTTGTTTTATTTTGCCTTTTAGTTTTCTTGTTTAGAATAAGAGTGCAAAGTTTTATGGATATATTTGACTTACCTTGTGATGAGCTTAATTTGATATACTTTTTCTTTTCAATTCAAGCTTTGGGATTAATTGTTGATTTAGGACATGAATGTTGTATTTTGGACTTTGTGTTGTAATTGAGTGTTGCATCGCATGAGCCAATTTTAAATTCCCCGAAGGACAATGTCAAATTTATGTTTAAGGGTGTGAGCGCAACACCTTTATGTCCAATTTTGAGCCAAGTTTTTCAAAACATTTTTGAAAATCTTGCGGAAAATGCCATGTTTGAGCATACCTTGCTCGTTGAGATTGTGCTGTAGCGTGTGCTTATTGAGGATCTGTGTATCTTTGTGTTGCTTAGTATAGATTAACAATATGTCATTTTGGGTTGCATTGCGCAAAGTGCACTAGTCCTTTTCTCTTTGTACTTGAGTGAATAAGCATTTTTGCTTGAAGGCTAGGAATTAATAGTGGAGACTTCCCGTGAGTTTCACAAACATGGCCTAAAAAGAGTATCTTGAGCGAAATTTATTCACTCTTTAAACACTCACTCACAAACAAACACAATAAACATGTTAGAGGTCACATTTGCACTCAAATGTTGTTTGCCATAGAACATTATGGATTGATTGTGGATGCTTTAATTTACTTTGTGGACAAACCTTTAGAGATGATTTTAGGCAATGTATGTGAAGAACCACTAAATTTGGCCTAAACACTTCCATACCCTCTAATGTGTGTGCTCCCATGCCCATTTGAAGCCAAACACATATAAGTTTTTCATTCACATCCCACATCAACATAAATCGTATAGCCTATACACTAGACCTACCTTGTACCAAATGGTTTGTTAAGGCTTAGGGAATGAATGTAAGCAAATATGCTCTTGAAATTGTTAAGGCGTGTACCAAGGCATGTGTGTGCAAATGTGTTGCAAGATGAAACAAAAAGATGGAATGAAAAGATAAAATGAAGAGAAAAGCAAAAGAAATAATAAAAAAAGGAGAGAAAAGAAACAAAGAAAATGAATGAGGCACAAATTGCCTAAAATGAAAAATGCATAATTGAATGAGCTACTCAATGAAAAGTAATAGTACAGATGGCAAAAAGTGAATTGTAAGCATGGAAGCCAAAAAGTGAGAATGTGACTGTTGTAAAGAGCAAATCATACTCTTATTAGAATGCATGTCTTAGTGTGACCATTGAGTGTTTTGCTATCCTCATTTCCCATTTATTGATTCACCATTCACCTTAGGCCCCATTACAATAAAATGAAAAACCTTTTTGATCTTTGGGAATGTCCACTTTGGAAATTTTGGTTAATGCATGTTCTATCTGGTTCATGGCTTTCAATTCCATTCATGAGACTTAATTTTCAGAAATGGCAGTTTTAAACTTATCATGTGCAATTCAATTCGATGCCATAACATAAACTCTTATTGCATATGTTTGAGGAGAGAAGCCTAGGAATCTGTGCAGAAATGAGAGAAATCTGGTGATGATTAGATGTCGAGGCGAATTACATTCTCTACCGGATGGCACTGTTGCTTTTGAAACTTTGGCATTTTGAATGTAGGATCGCGCTGCGTGCAATGTTTACTTAGAGTGGCATGTTTTTGATCTTCATTTATCATTTCTTGCATGCACAAGTTATAATTAGCATAACATTGATTAAATGTCTTCATTTTTTGTTTCGCAGGTTGAATTTTGACTGTTGAAGTTTTTTTTTTTTTTTTGCAAAGAGTCTGTGCTTAAACGTTGATTGTTGGATGTTTAACACATGTCCTTGAGTTGTTTGTGATTTTTTTGCTCGAGGACTTGCAAAAGATAGGTTTTGGGGTATTTGATCTGTTAGGTTTTTGATTCATGTTGGCATTAATTCCATATCAAAACAACGTTTCACTTATATTGATTGGTTGTCTTTGATTGATGATGATTCAAGCTTCAAAGAAGATTTGGCAACTTATCAAGCAAGATTGAGTCTTCAAATAGGAATATGCATCATTGATCAACAAAGGTATATTTAGACCTCATTCCTTTTACAAAGCTTAGGCACACACACATTGCATTCATATTTGTCCCTGCATCATTATGCTCAATTGGTATAATACATTCACACACTTGACATTGAATGCTCATGCATTAGACTTAAATTGACAAATTGTGTAAATTGCATGTTCTAAGAATATATCTAGGAAATGGCATTCTTGTGTGTTCATGTGTGTTCATGTGTTTGTTTGTTTATATTTTATGGACTTCGAACTTGAATTTGATCTTATATTATTTCTTATTGAGATCCGGTCGTTTTGGTTACTCATTCATTAGTTTTCAAGTTCTGAGTAAAAAGTTACGAAACTTTCCGGTCACTTACCATGCATTGTCTTCATCTTTGTGTATCAAGTCAATTTCTTATTTTATGGTCAAATTTTCCATGTGAGTGAGAGAGTCTCGGTTCTTAAACCAAAAAAATATTCGAATTCAGAGTTCAAAGGCCGGAGAACGGTCAAAGAACGCGAAGGTGCGCGAGGGAGGAAGCAAATGGCCAAAGGCCATTTGCCACCCATCCGTGAGGAGGCGTGTGGCCATCTCGGGGAGGAGGGCCTCCTGCCCTCTAGATGGCCATGCACCTCCTCGGGGAGCTGAGGTGGCATGTGGCCATTGGCTGCCCCAATCTCCTCTTTCTCTCTCTTTTAAATATCTTTTTTCCTCTCTTATTTCATTTAAGAAGAAAATTTGAAAAACAAGTACATAATTTTCTCTCCAATTTTTCATATCTTCCAAACACTATATCTCTCTCATTTCTTGTCCGATTTGAGTGATTCAAGTTGTAGAATCTTTTTATTGAAGTCCCCTACCTTTTACAAGTTAGTTTGCAGCCATTTGTTCAAGTTATATGGTGATTTTATACTCAAAATCGAAATTGTACGAGATTACAAGGTATTGATCTATTTTTTGTTTTTTGATCTTCAAAGTATTCAATTACCTTGGGTTTTCTTCTTCTATATGTATGTGTTACTTGAAAAAAATGTATTTGAGAAGTAGAGCTTCAATTATAGGCTAATCTTGTCTAATTAGAGACTTGAATGTGAACTAGTTTTTTTTCTTGAAATCTAGGTTTTCACATGTTTGTGAGTTGTATTGTGATTAGCTTATTATCTAGGGCTATTTGCTCCTTGATTGACTTTATTCTCATGATTTATAGCCTTATCATGTGCTAGGACATATTAGTTAAATATATCTAGGATTAGCACATTTGATTTCATAATTAGAGCTAATTAGGATTTAATTGATTTGTACATAAATACATGCTCTAAATATTTGCTAGAATATTCATTGATCATATCTTGTGAATCTAGCATGTTAATGTTTGTTACTAAAACCTTGAATGTGTGCTTAATGTATATGATTGACTCAAGTTTTAGTTACATGAATGATTCTAGGAATTTAGTGTGTTTAGGTGTTTCACATGTTCTAGAATTTGTTCATGTTTTGTAACTAGACATTTTTGATTTATGAACTCACATGCTTATGTCTAGTTCTCATAGAATATATTGATCTCATATTCTATGTTGAGTTCTTGTTTGCGTTTTGCATTCATTGATCACACTGGAAGTCCTTGTAAAAGGCATGAAGTCTTGCCTAGGACATGTGGTCCGGATAGCTAAGCAAGGAGTCTTGGTTAGGACAAGTGGTCCGGATAATCAAGCAAGGGAGACTGTCTAGAGGCAAGAGTGCCTTGGATAAAATGTAGACTATATTATTGGTACACCCAGGATATAGAGTTAACATGGAGTTCAATAGAGAGTGTGTCATTTGTTGATCACTCTTGAGGAATTTCCAACCTTTCAATGGTGTTGTGTAGAAGTGGAGTCCAATAGAGGGTGTGTCATTTGTTGATTACTTTTGAGGGATTTTAAATCTACCAATAGGGATTGGGTAGACGTCGAGTCCAATATAGAGTGTGTCATTTTTTGGTCACTTTTGAGGAATGTCTTATCTGCTTTCCAATAATAAAAGTACCCGATGGTTGTATTCAACCCTTGGATATTTCCTCTTAAAAGGTTTTATCACGTTAAAAAAATCCTTGTGTCAATTCTTCCTATCTCTCTTTTATACTTGTATATGTATATTTGTATCTTGTTTCACAAACTTCATTTCTAGATATTCTTGTAAACAAGATCGTTGTTATGTGTGAGAAGCAAGTACTTCACTTGATCAAAGTTGTAAATATCATTTTATTTGTACTTGATTTATTTTTCATATAGTCATATTTTGATTTGTACTTGTACATATTGGACATTATTAAGAAAACAAGTATTCTTGGATTTTAGTTTTATTATAATTTCTTCACTAGCAACTTGTAGACTTGATTGACAATGCTTTGATTGAGAATACTTATTGATTGTCTACATATGTTTTATTATCCTATATGTTGTGATTCAAGCTAGCTAGAGGGACAAACTCTTATTTGTTTCAAGGGATTGAAAAATGTATAAAATATATTCACCCACCCCCTTCTAGGTTAGCTTAAGGCAATTTAACCTCGTTTGTATACTTTCATGATCGAGCCAAAAAGTACATGATTTTTGGCCCTCATTCCCGATTAATTTTTTTTTATTTTTGGAAAACACCCATGATTTAACAATTTGAATCAAGTGATTACATGATTATTCATGCCACAAGGGCTTTTATGAGAAATGGCAAGAATTCCAGGTACAAAAGTCTAAAAAGAAGAAAAAGAGGAAAAAGAATCCAAGTGTGATGTCGCGGCCATGTCCCTGGAACACAACAGAGACCTGATGTTTGAAATCGTGTTTAAAAAAACAATACTCGCAAATGAACGAATCATGAAGAAATGCATAACGGCAAGTAAATGATCGTTCCCACGAGGAAAAATTATTTACTAATTAAAACTAATTCTAATTTAAATTAAACAAAAGTAACCTGAAGTTTGTTAATGATTGAATTAAACTAAAAAAACTAAATTAAATCAAACTAAAGAAATCAATTAAGAAAATTGAGTTGTGGTCAATGATGAGAAAGCACTAGGTCATTAATGATCCCCAATTATGAACACTCAATGTATAAAATTAACTTGTAAACAAATTCAATCAATTAAAGGGTTCATTCTTTATCTTTAATATGACTATTACCGTACGATCGCGGGATGAGTCATGTATTCCCAACTACTATTCACCCTTTGATCTATGGTGTGAACAATAATCGGAAATCCATTAAGTACAAGAATAAAGAACCAAAATCTAAACTTTTGCTTTGATCTATGCTAAAGATAAATTTTATTTATTCAAGTGAGCATTAATCAGGATTATGCTTTGATCTATACTCTAACCTAATTCTCAGATAGTCTTAGCCCTAAAATCAAGTCAAATAATCATTCACCATTTGACATTAAAACTAATGAGAGTCAAGCAATTACACACAATGAATAAATCAAGAATTGAATTAATAAATTAATAATTAATCTATACACGAGCATTCACAAAAGGTTCACATTGATTCCCTAGTTATGGGATTAGTTACACATCATGCAAAATAGTAAGACAAGAGATAGAAAAGATAAAACCTGTTGAAGCTTCTTAATGAATTCTTCGAGTCTTCAATGATGAAATCTTCTTTGTCTTCAAATCTTCTTATGTGTAAAGATGGATGAGAGAAAATTGTGTGGTGAGGTGTATGGTGACCGTGATTAGGTCTGTGTAGGTCAGATCCCGAAATTATGGTACAAAGGAGTTTAATTAGGTGTAGAAGTAGGCTATGTCCTTAAACAACAAGGAAATCAATTCCCTCTTAGAACTCTACCTTTTTGGGATTTTATTTCTTTCCTAATCCATCCAAATTGATTCTTATTCATGTAGGACAAGGATTAGGTGTCTACTTGTTGCCCAAGGCTCTCTACATACATCCAAGAATGTAATATTTCCAGTTCCGACAACTTGCAAAATAAATCTCGTCACTATTCATGGATTTTATGACTTGCCAACTTGTGCAACATGTACTCAAATAGGCATAACTTCTTCTAAAAAATTCGGATCGATAATCCGTAAATTTGGTTGGAAACAAGACTTATAGGGATTCAAATCCATAAGTGGCAGGACATACAGTTCAATCAAAGCTGTGAGATATGGCCCTCGCAACATGGCTTACCTGTATTTTCCTAGGAATCCGCTGTGAAACTGCTGTGAAAATTCACAGTAGTCTTGAAGCGGTTTGGGAGTGATTTCTTCTGGTCTTAATAGTGTTGTTTGTACCACTATCATAATTCATAGCGGTTAGATAGTGGTCAGGATAAATTGCATATAAGTCCCTTGATTCTTTAGTAATTGCCCTTTTTGTCTAAAATTCTCCAAACATATCACTTGGATCCAACAACCTGAAAAATGCTCAAACACACAAATTAAATACCTAAATAACTCGAGAAAAAAGCAATTGATTAGAGGAATGAGGATCAAAAATATATACAAATAATGTCCGATCAAATACCCCCAAACATATCTTTTGCTAGTCCTCGAACAAAACTAAGAAAACAAAAATTAAAACTAAGCCTAGAAATAAAAACCCTAACTAAGCCACTTTCGTACAGAACATGATAGCATTGAGCATATGCTACAGGCCTTAAAGCCTTTAGGTGTCCCTAGTTGGAGGAGTTTTGTCTCCTAAGGGTTTACAGCTATGACACCAAGAAACATATCTTGCGAAAACCAGTCATGAAAGATACAATTGAAGTGTGCCTATATTGAAACGATGCATGCATAAGACAATAAGTAAAGACTAAAATTAATTCACAAATCTGAATGTATTGCTCAATTTTAATGAAAAGCCTAAGCTCAAGACATTTTAGCTTCAAAGTCACATTCGCTAAATACCATAGATGTTATTCGCCTCGACTCTAATTCTTACAAGATATCACTCATTAATTCATACAGATCCTAGGCAAATATACTCATCTAGCATATGTGAAAGAAGTTATGCACAAGAACTTTTTTGTTTTTGATCGCATATGAATTTATAATTGAAAGACGCTTGATTTGTATGCAAAAGATCTCATGTAAAGAATCAAGCATTATGAACAAGATAAACACATGATTTACTTCTACTTTCATAGCAAGGATAACCAACAGATCATTTGGACTTTATTAAGGTTGTAATGGGGCTATTGGGTGAAGGTTAAGAAAGAATGGGAAATTAAGAATTCAAAAACCTAGGACCATACCATAAGAATCTTCACTTACCTTTACGGCTTCGCGTAAATCTCTTGGTCTCCATTGATTTCATTGTAAGTGGAATATTGCCACTTATTTATGTCCAAGTCTTCAAAATTTACCTTTCTCTCTTTGTCAAACTCCTTTTGAGTAGATACAACTTTTGTAATTTATTTGACTTTATTGCATTGACAATCTATTCTCCGATTCTCTCTACACCATTTATTTTTGTGGCAATTTTTTTTACTTATTTTTTTCTTTTTTATTTTTGAATTACTTAAGAATCAGAGAATTACATAAAAATTGATAACCTTCAGATTTACGCTTTGGATTGAATGCAACTCTGTCCTTCATTGTCCTCTGATCGAAATATGCACAAAAATCACGTGTAGAACTATTACATCTTCTTCACATTCTCAAAGCATGATCCCAAGCAAAAAGATATGTCTATAATATAGGTCTATAATATAGGCTACTTGGGTTACAGTTAATGTCGTGAAGAAAGAAAAAGGCTTATTCAGTAATTGGCTTCAAATAGGGCTATAGAGCACACACATGAGGGTAGGAAATACTTAAAGCTTTTTCAGTAGTTCAAGCACACATAGTCTAATCATCACTTCCACTGGTTCATCTTACTCAAGATCAAAATTAACATATGAATTCTTTTAATGCTGAATGTTCTATAATGCTCAATGTTCAACCTATAGATACTAAATCTAATGCTAAGAACCTACTGAGTGTTTAAAGAGTAGAAACAAAGTATCCCTCATAAATATTATTTATGTACGCTTTTTGGCTTAGTGAACTCACAAGGGTAGTCTTCACTATTAATCATGGCTATCCAACTAAGCTTCCTATCCACTATCACATCAAGAGCATGTCATAAGTTTTTTTGAAAAATGCAATGCACTACTCTAGTGGCGAGAAGTTAGTGTAAACTCAGTGATTAATGCATATTATCTCTAAGGCACAAATCAAATTATCTCATCATGGTTTCACAAGAAAAACAGACTTTAAAAATAAAAAAATTTAAAAAAATGACTACAAAAATAAAATAAACAATACCACACTCCCAAACCTAAACCCAACATTGACCTTAATGTTGAAATTGAAATGCAAGACAAATAGGGAAAAGATTCAGTCAATTCAACACCAAACCAAAACATGCAATTGGGAAATAAAAATAGAATCATACCTTAGTTTCTTGAGACTTTATATGTTGAGAGAAAAGGTAATTCTAGAAAATTGGAGGGGCTAAAGTGTAATTGTCACAAATAAGGGGTTAAATCAGAATTGTTAAGGAGAATTTATAAATAGTTGTGTAAATGCGCATCGCTTTACCAATCGTTGTGCATTGCACAACGCTCACCTTAGCTTTTTAAAGCGTTCTTCAATTCGAATGTCGTTGTAGGACCGCTTCGAATTATGATAACGTAATGGACAACGCTCTTGATTCCAGTAGGTACCGTATGTCTCTTGCTCTGTGATTGTGACAACGGTCCCCACAACATTTTTTTTGTATATATATTGGAGACACTAAACAAAAACATTAGAACTTCCCCCAAACCTGATTTCAAGTTAGGGGGCACAAAAATAAAATAAAATAAAAATACAATATGGGGAAAGAAAAATATCTGGGTGGGTTGCCTCCCACCAAACGCTTTATTTAACGTGTTGGTGAGACTCATGAAATCATTCTGTTGTCGATGGTGAAGTAATAATGACATATTCATCACCGATCTTCTTCAATCTAATAGTTCCACCTTGCCCAACTTCTATGAGTTCATCTTTTCTGATCCATACCTTCCTCACATTCTTGTGATTCATTCTCCCTTGTTTGCACTACTTGATATACTCGTAGCACCTAGGTTGAATGTGACCCTTCATGTTACAAAAATGACAAATTGGAACAAATCTATGAAAATTACCTTCTTTGTGGCTTTGATTTAGTAGTAGAGCTCACTTTTTTCTGTTTCTCCGCTTCCTTCTCGAGGTTGGATTGACCTTTTTGTGTGAATCACTTAACTTATCTTTATTCACTTTATTGTTCTTAACTTTCGCTAGTTGTTTCATCACGGCAGTCAATGATTTGATCTCTTGGTCACCCTTTGCGAGCTCTACACTGTGTTCAAGCTCCTTATTCTTCATGATCTATAAGGCCTTATCCCTTTGTTCGATCTCAGCGTTCATTAGCCTTATCCGTTGAGCAAACTCATCTTTGAGCTCTTCCACCTCTTCAAAAAATTTCTTGGACTTATGCATCGACGATTCCTTTTCTTTTTCAAGAACATCAATTCTTGCCATCAAATCTAAAGCGGTGGAAGTGACTCGTTGATTAGCCAAATTTTCTGCCTCACTGCCTTACATCTCTATGAGTGCACCCAGATCTTCATTAGATAAGTTTGACAAATCGTTAGATTTGCAGACCTCTACTGTAAAACAATCAAGAGTTCCCACAGGTTGCTTCTTAGATTCAAAAACATCGACTTCAACTGTTTTATCGAGCACTGTCTTCGAAAGCTTACCATTGTGCACATCTATGATTGCCTTTGCAGTTTCCATGAATGGTCTTCCAAGCAAAATCGACAAATCCTTCACACTAGTGCTTTCTTCCTCCATATCCAACACAATAAAATATACGGGTATGATGAGTTTGCCAACCCAGACCAGAACATCTTCCACAATTTCACACGGATACCTTATAGATCGATCGGGAAGTAAAAGCTCTATGTTGATTGGTTTAAGGTCACTTAACCTCATCTCCTTGTACACAACATAGAGCATCAAATTAATGATTGCTCCCAAGTCAATCAGGCTCTCTCCTTTCTTATTTCTCCCACTGTGATAATGATGTTGAAACTTCTAGGATCCTTGAGTTTTTGAGGCAATCTTTTTTGAAGTACTGCACTTACTACATCTGGAACTAACACCATCTCATGAGAATCAGTCTTCTTACTTCTTGAATTGAGTTCCTTGAAGTACTTTGCATATGCTAGCATCTTATGGTCACTTCCATGGTTTGCAAACTGACATTGTCCTTTGACAAGATGTTATAGATCTCCCTGAATGATTGGTTACGCTTGTTCCTCTGAAGTCTAGCTGGAAAAGGAACTTGTAAAGACCTTTATTTTTATGATTGGCTTATTTCATGACAAACCACACCACATTGGGGATGATTTTATAATGGGTAGCTTAGGTCCTCATTGGCAAGCTTCCAAGCATTTCATTCACTTCAAAAGTGAAAGGTATATTCACTTGACTTTGCCTTTTGAAGAGTTTAGGTGCACACACACACACACACACACACACACACACACACACACACATACTTCATGCATGCTTTGTTCATCTTGCATTTGTGTTCTTTATATTTTATATGTGTGCATCATTTACACACTTCACACTTGCACTTCATTCTTAGTCTTAAGTGTGGTTATGTGTGGTGTAATTCGTTTCCTGATGTTTGATCGGAAACGTTCGCGCATGCAAGATGGTGTGCTTGTCTTAGCGCGATGTGAGACATCTTCCTAGTCTCTATTGCGCGGGTACCTTACCAGCGCAGTACCCACGCACTATAGCCTGGGTTGTCTCGGGTTTCTTTTGTATAGGTTGTGTGCGGGTCCCTACCCGTATAGTACCCACACACTGAAGACTAGTTGGTCTCAGCTGTCTATTATACGGGTAGTGCACCGGGTCCCTTACCCCTGCAGTTACCCACACACTGTCATATTTCAGCCTTACTTTTCCAAAATGATGTCATTTCGTTTAGGGATGTTATATATGTATTCTCTTATCTTCCATTTTATTTAGAACTCAAAATTTCAAAATCTTAGTGAGAGAAAGAGTCCCCCTAGTGGGAGAAAGCTTCAAGAAAGCTTCTTTAACTCTCTAAACCCTAAAACTCATCCCTATCTTGCATCTCTAGCATCATTCAAGCATGGGTCATCATTAGTGTCTTCACTTGGTAAGTAGAACTAACATCCTAGCTCATTTATTGTTCTATTTCCTCAAGACATGTCATTTATTGCTTAGATTAGCAAATCTTCATACTTATTGTATATCTATTGAAGTTATGACATGTTTGGGGTTTGTTTGTGATAGCTAGAATTAAGGACCATATTGCACATCTAGCTAAGTCTCTATGCTTTGCATATAGACATTGTTATTTATGCCTCATTGATTGCATTTCCTGATTTCATATTTATTGCCCTTGTTATATGTTGTGACAACTTGTGTTGGTTGGACTTTATTTGACAATTAGGTTGTTAGATTTTAACTTTACATCTAATTAAGTCCTTATGTAAAGGCATATAGGCAATGTTTGATAACTAGGTTGTTGAATTGCATTATAACATCTAGTTATGCATTTTGTGTGTAGTCTTACACATTATTGCATTTGAGCATATTGTCATATATTCACTTAGACCTTTATACTCTTCATAAAGTCAAAGTCTTGTGGCTTCTAGGTAAAGTTGCACAAGTAAGTAAAGTCTTGCAACCAATGGTGGATTGTAAAGCATTAGTCAAATGCTACTATAAAAGGCATGCGGGTAGAGTAGGAGGTGCTCACGCCAAGAGTAATGAATCTGGGGATTTCACTAGGGATTGAACAAAGAGTGGTAAGTGGTAGTGTCCATAGCCTGAGGTTGTCGAGAGTGAGAGTCCGAGTATCACTTGAAGGTGTAACCTTTTATTCATACAGTGGATTCCTGTGACCGTGTATGGCTAAAAAGATAGCCCGTGAGTTTTGCCCAGTTTGAGGGTTTCTCACGTAAATCAATTCATCGTGTCTTTATTATTTTCCGCACTTTATTATTATCATTGAATGTTTTTTTGTTTGGGTTAATTTTACTTAATATTGATTAATCAAAAGAGTTGGTTATAAGTGCCTCACTTTTTGATTGGCTCATTTCGTTGACAAACCACATAGGGATTTGCTTGTAAGGGTAGATTAAGCCTCATTGTTTGTGATCAAGCTTCGATGGCATTCCCAAGCTCAAGAGCACTTCAAAGGTATATTACTTGCCTAATTCTCCTTGAAGAGATTTAGTTACACTCACTAGTTTGTATTAGTTATTATATATTTCATTGTATCTCATTTGATATCATGTTTTGCATGTTAACTGTGTTTCATTTTGTGTGTATTTCACTCACTTCACACTTGCACAACATTAATGTAAGATAGGCTTTTCTCTTGTGTGTTAAAATGGGATTTTTCCCTTTAGCGTGGCTTAGTCCGTTTGGCAAGCACTGCTTGCACCGTAGCATACGGAGCAGGTTTCTCCAGTGTGTCATGTGCAATGTGGACCGCTGTTGGTTCACATGCCTGCATAGCAGTCCATACAGCGGTACTCTCCAGAAGGCCACTGTTGCCGGTACCGTAGCCTGTGCACCTACATGCACAGCTGTCCCAACCACGGTGTTGTCTAGAAGGTGCACTATTGTGTGTACCGTGGTATGGATAACATGCCCAAGCCACGGTTTACATAGCGGTAACGACGGGATTTAGTTGTATGTTTTCAAAATGGAGTCATTCCATCTAGGGTTTGATAAATATATATATATACCCTTTCCCTTTCCTAGCCTCTTTAGAGCTTCAGAATTCAATTAAAAACTCCATCTTTAGAGCTCAAGAGTGTCTTGCAAGAAAAGCCACCAAGATTCAATTTTTCTTGACCAAAACCCAAATACTCATTTCTCATTCATGATTCAAACATCATCTAGCATTATCTCGGATGTATTTTAGCAAGGGTCTTCATCAACACACATGACTTGTAAGTAGAACACCATCTTCATTCATTCTAGTGTTCTTGCTTAACAAGAAATCTCTTTTATGACTTGTTTGCATCTAAACTAAGTTTTTATCTTCATGTTGAGATTTGTTTGTGTGTATTAATGTGTTTCATATTGTGATAGCTATTGCATCTAGGTTTGCATTTACTTCATATAGTTAAGTTATATGTATGTCATAGAAACATGATATCTAGGATTGTTTGAACAATTCATCCATGACTAGATAACCATTAAATGTGTTGACCTAGCATTTGTGTATTTAGAATATTCTCATATTCACATTAGGTTGTTTATCTTTTCTCTTAAGAGTTAAGTCTTGTATGTGCTGTAGGTAGTATACAAGCAAGAGCCTAAAATCATTATTAAAGACTTGTGGGCAGCAAGAACAGATTAGTAACCGATTGGGTGTGATGTGGTTAACATAGGTTGTAATAGTTTTTGCAAATAGTGGATTTGAGGGTTCGATTGGCAATTAGGCCAATGAGTTTTTTACCCTATTGGGGTTTTCTCACGTAAAACAAATCATTGTGTTTTTTTCTTTTATATTCCGCATCTTGTTACAATGATTGTTTGATTTAGAGGTTAGGGGTTGTTGAGATCAAAGTTGACTAACCAAAAAAATGGCGATTAATTTGGTTAAAACCTATTCCTCACCCCACCCCCCCCCCCCCCCCCCCCCCCCCTCTCTCTAGGTTGTTTAGACACACCTTAGTGTATTTTCAGAACTGGTGGCACATAAGGATTTGGAGACTTACGAATTTAAGATGTATCCTTGGACTTTTCCACCTTCAACTCTTCATCTTCTCCTGGTGCACTGTTTTCTTTGGAGGAACCTGAAACATTAATAGAAGTATCAAAAAGTTCAGCAGGTTTATCATTATTTAATACCTTACCATTCTAGAGAAATATGATTGTTAGGATTATGTTCAATAGCAAGAGAGTAATATTGTATTTGACAATCTTTTCATATTAATATAGTGATTTCTAGTTTAACAAATCTTACAGCATTTACAGTTTAATTATTATAATTGTCAAAATTAAATAATCATAAGGTCAAAACTATGAGAAATGAAGAATTGTTCGTACATCTGGATATGTATGAGGTAGACACAATTCTTTAGTTAGTCTTGAACAATATTCACAACTTAAGATAAATGTTGAACGCCTTTACCTTGTTAAAGTTGTAGATTCTTTTGCTTGCATTTGAGTGGGATCAAATGTGTCATGATGAGTCTAAAATCATCAAAGTGTAGTGTCTTTGGGCAAAAGAATCTAGTGCACTAGGTGCATTGAATAGGATCACAGTGAAATACTTTATCTAGAACCGTTAGTGGGTAAAAGTTTTCACTTGAGGACAATCAGAGAGTCTATCTTAATCCTGAGATAAATGATGGACTTATGGTTACAAGTGTTATCATTTGAGCTATCAATGAGTACGATTATATAGCATAGTCTATCCTCTATAGTTTGGTGGTATTCATTTGTTAATCGATAGTGGACTTCATTTATAGATATGGACATCGTGGCTCCATTTATTAAATGTGAGTAGAATATCATCATATGGATATTTTAAGGTATTGGATATTAAATCTTAACGTTCAGATTCAATAGTGTCTATTGAAACATGGCTTCTGGACAAGTCAAAATATCCAGGTTTAAAATATGATCATATGAGTAAATATGGTAACTAGAAGAGCTATAGGCAGTCTATGTGCTTTTAGCAATTATTGATATTTTTCACGATGATACACTATCTCCAATAAGGTTGTCTATGGTACGAATGAGTAACATTGACTTATTCTATCTTTATTTAAGAGTTCAATTTTATCTCTTTAGTGGAATGAGTTAAAATTAATAGATTGAACCTAAGTGAATCATTTGTTGATTGTGATTAGGTTATGTCTATTGAAGCTTAAATTTAGATAGCCCGCCAAGATCCTCAATCCGCACGAACTTGTATGGATCACTTGATATATTCTACCTGACTAATTTCTAAGTCCATCTAGAATTGTTTTTGGATTTCGAAATCCCTAAAGTTTTGGAGAGGTGTGGTCATATGTGATCAAGACACGCTGTAACTCTTCAAATACCTGGAATGGGTGGCCAAGGATGTGGGAATTCTTGGGTAGCCCTAATGGGGTACATTTAGCATTCCATTAATACATTAAAAATATAATTTGTACATTTTAATTAAATAGGCTGTTAAATTATATTAATGTATTAATTTAAAGCATGTGGACTTGTTTCTTTTATAGTAAGAATGAGTATGGTTCACATATGGACTTTTTTATTAAAGTCTAATGGATTTAATAAAATGGAAAAATAATATATTACCTAAATATATATACTTGGGCGGCAAGGCTAATAATATTAGTTTAATAGATTGTTTTATTTTATTAATTAATCAAATGAAAATTAATTAATGTATTAATTAATTAATTGTTTGATTAAAAGTCAAAATCTTTTTCTAACTAGGAGAAGGATTCCTAGTGTCATACTATTATAAGTAGTTTACTAGGAGAATGACTTTTAGTGTTATAACTGTTGATAGTAGTATACTAGGAGAAGGACTCTTAGTGTCATATATTGTTAGTAGTATGTTAAGTATCAAATACTTTATTTGATAAGTAGATAAATTAAAAAGAGTTTTTATTTATCTAGTCAAATTAGGAAGTATTTGATATCTATCAAAACTCGAATTGATAATCAATTAGGAAGTTGTTAACGGAAATTTTGCTCTAGACGAGAAATCTCAGTTAACACCTTCGAGACCACTACCACGTAGGTGGTGGCCAAGATTGATCGTATGTGTAGCAATGTTTTATAAAATGACAAGGAATGATGATACAATTCACCACCCAAAAGAAAGCAAAAATATTTTCTTATTTAACGTGTATGGTATATAAATTTCTCTCAAATTGCTCTGAATTCTCTCTAGGGTATGGTCGAGTACTTGTTGTATGCCTGTCGAATAGTAGTCTCTCTTTCTGAAGGAACAAGTCTCTCTTTCTGAAGGAACAAGTCCCTTCTTTATACAATGTCTTCATAGGTGTCAATTCATTGATTTCCCCTTGATTTTCTCATCCCCCTCTTATCGGACCGAATTTTTCCCTTTAAATGTAATTGACTTTGAGTTAATTGCTCCGTTGAGGGTATCTTGGAAATCAATTTGTTTCCCATTCAAACTCTATTAATTGTTCTGCACGTGTATAATATCTGTGGGTGTGATGCTGTGTATCTCTGGGTCTGGCATGATTCCCATGGGGATCCCTGAATGTATCATGGTGTGGTGCATCAACTAGTGAGGTCGATCAGTGTTCCGACCTCGATATCTGAGAAGTTTCATCCAGCTAGGAGCCAGATCTGGCTTCCCTTGACCTTTTCGAAGCTAGGTACAGCTTCCCTTGACCTTTCGAAGCTAGGTGCGGCTTCCTAGGGACATTCTCCTGTGTCAGCGAGGTATAGGTGAGTCTCTAGAGCAATTGCGAGGTGACTTCGACTTCGGGGAATTTCTAGTTTTGGTGACCCGGGCTAGATCTGATCGTTCCGGGCACTATCCCGGATGTTTCCGGAGCCCGTCCTTGTTCCTGCGGGGTGGTATCGTAACTCGGCTCTGGATAGAATGGTCTCCTGGTGGAAACTCTCGGGTATGGAGCCAGGTCTGGGAGGTGAAAAATTTTCCTTTGGTCCTTAGCCAATTTTGGCTATTAATAGAAGTTATTGATAAAGTCACAATTTTTAATTGATATTCAATAATTTATTATTGGATAAATATACTCATGAGTTGGAGTAGGTTTGAACTACTAAGCTGAAAGGTTTTGGTGAAATCAAATCCTCCATAATGTAGGAGAATTTTGGCCACCCTATATATATCATCAAATTCGTTTTTGATGAGTAGTTCAAAGAAGAAGTTTTTTTTTTTGAGAAAATTTTTATTCTCTTGCTTTTGAATAAAAAAAACTTCCAACTCAAGAAAGGGGTGTAGAATTCGGCCAAAGAGAAGAAGAATAAGAAGCGTTTTATTGTCGATAGTGCACTAGAAGCTTTTACATCAAAAGGCTTTATGAACAAGATCGAATTAGGGTTCACGCAAGTTCTTGATTAAAACGATTAAAAATTCACAAGCGACCAAATGTTCTTTATTTTCTCTAGGAGGATTATTGTGACTAAGAAAAGAAAAAGGTTCGTTTTTCCATCCTCATGTTTACAATTCAAAGAAAAGGGAGCCCACACTCCTAGGTGATTCACGTTCGTGATTGGATTGGAAGGTTTTACGGATTCAGTTCAAAGCAAGCGGATTCAAATCAATGCAATATCAATCGTCAAGTGAAAAATGTATGATACTTTTATTATATGTTAATTAATCAAGGGTTAAGGTTCTTTCTTTTAAAGGAAATTGTTTGAAATATACCAACCCAATTTTCACTTCGGCCGCGTGTTTTTCCCTACAGTGATCGCCTTTCCTTGCTCGGTATGACTTGGGAACTTTCCTGGTTTGTTCCTCTGAGCAGCCTCAGCCAATTGCCCAATTCGTAATTATGTCTTCCTCATTGAAACATCAATGTTTTGAAACCTTACATTATTTTCTTGTTGGGATTCCTTGATTACTTCCTTGACAACTTGTTGAGTGGATTGCATGAAGTTTTTCAGTGTTTCCTCTAATGATGGCTTCTTGGGTTAGTATTCAAGATTCTGAGCACCGACATTATATTGTCTCTGGTTGTTGTTTCCATATTGGTTCCCAGTACCCTGATTGTTAGTCCAAGAGAAACTAAGAGGATTTCTCCAACCTAGATTGAAGTTGCTCATGGCTTGTGCTTCTTCTAAGTTACTAGGTCTAGGACCTCATGTTTGACAAGCTTCCACACCATATCCTGGCAGTTCACCTCTCATCCGTATCACCTTACTGATTTGTCCAATCTCATTGGCAAAAGATTCTATGGTCTTTTGCATTTGTGTCATCTTAATGGAATTTCCTATGTTGGCATCTACTTTATAGATCCCCGTCCTTTTCCTATAACTCTTCTGATGAGAATTATTGGAGAGTTTCTCAAAGATTGAGTACAATTCATCCGGGGTCTTATCATTCATGGATCCTCTACATGCATTGTTCACCAAGACCGTTGAAACATCATTCAGGCCATCATAGAACCATTGACAAATTTGAAGAGTTTGATATCCGTGCTGAGGGTAGTGAAAGAGGATCATCTTGTAACGCTCTCAAACCTTATAAAAAGTTTCTTGGTCCCCTTAAAAGAAATTAGTAATTTTGGCCTTGATCTCACTAGTTTTTTGCTCAGAGTAATAATGATCCGTGAGTTTTTCTACCACCTCATCCCATGTTCTCAATGATGTTAGCGGTAAGGTCAAGAGCCATGTCTTTTCTTTTTTCCTTTAGGGGCCATTTGGTTTACTGTCATCTTTACATGCGAATGATAATCTTAAAGCATTCCCATGTTTGGTAGGAGGTTTGGGTTTTTCGTTTCCCGGGAAAGTGAATCCCATGGGAATCACATTACCCTCTAGGAGGGTAATGTGATTCCCATCTCAATAGGTGGGTTTCAGATTACCCCCCATCTGATTCCTACCGTGGGACCCACCATCATTAAAAAAAATTATTTTTATTTTATTTTCTCTTCTTCATTCTTCACAATCTATCTGAAAACTAACAGCAAAAATCCCTAATTCATTTCACTGAAATTCCATCACCAGCACAAAAAGAAAAACGATTGCAGCAAGACCTGGGTTTGCTAGATGATGACGAAGACGAGGAGGAGCTTCGACGACGACGGCGACGAGGAGGAGCTTCGACGGCGACGGCGTCGAGGAGGAGCTTCGACGACCGCGGTGAGGTCTAGGACGAGGAGCTTCAACGACGACGGTGGGGAGGAGCTTCGATGACAATGAGGAGGAGCTTCGACGACGACGGCGAGGTCGAGGACGAAGAGCTTCGACGACGACGACGGCGAGGACAAGGACGAGGAGCTTCGATGACGACGATGGCGAGGATGAGGACGAGGAGCTTCGACGATGACGACGACGACGGCGAGGATCTCCGGCGGACTGAGGCGACACGACGACGACAAACACGAACCCGGCCAGAGGCGACGTCGACGACGACGTGGAGGCTGGACGAAGGTTTTTTTTTTCTTGAAAAGGATCTCTTTTCTTGAAAGAGATGAAGATGGCAAAGATCATGTGTGGGTTTTTTTTTAACATATAATTGGACTTTGAATTTTTTAAGTTTTTAGTTTTTTAGTTTTTAATTAAAAAAACAAATTCCAATGTATACCAAACACTATTACTTAATATTCCCAGGAATCCGACATAATATTCCCATGCACAACCAAACACATGTATACAACTTTCCCAGGAATCATATTCCTGGGTTTCACTTTCCCAGGAATCACATTATTTTGATTACCCCATACCAAACGGCCCCTTAGAGCATGAGGGATACACCTCATACGCAGCTGGTCTTCTATCGCCCTATTGTTTGGAAAGGATTCTATCACCGTGTAGAATTCTTTGAGGAGTTGAAGCACATCTTCATTAGTTAGACTATGGAAAGTGGGTAGCAGGTTGTAGTGGACACTTTTCAGCTCGTAATTCCTTGCTGCCGCATCTAACACAATGCACAAGGGATAATTGTCGACAATAGGCCTGCTATAATCTTTCATGGTTCTGATAGGTTGAAATTCCCTTAACCACTTATAGTGTAAATATACCTAGATGGGGGCAAATTCCCACACTTCTTTTTCACACAACCAATTTATGTACACTTATAGAATTTAACAAGTGAATTGCTTTAACAAGTTAATATGAATTCAATCAAGCAAGTGTTAAAACAAAACAAGTTAATGTAAGCAAAAAAACTAAAAATGTGAAAATCAATACGAGATTTTTACGTGGTAAGACCTCAAAAGAGGAAACATCCACGGGTTGAATCCACAACCATCGGCAAACCACAATTCACTATAACGAATAAAAGATACACACTCAAAAAGCAATCAACACACGATACACTCTTCAAGCTATCAACTTCTATTCTACCCTCGGGCCTAGTGAACCACTTTGCCTACTTCCTACCAAGATGTGACTATCACACCTCTAGGAAGCAACTTCTTATCCAAGATGCTCACATCTCTAGGAAGATTCTTTTCTTGTCCATCCGGATCCACCCGACCCTAGACAAGACTTATTGCTTAGTTATCCAGATCACCCCGATCCTAACTAAG
This sequence comes from Dipteronia sinensis, assembly GCA_033220585.1. Classification (NCBI taxonomy): domain Eukaryota; kingdom Viridiplantae; phylum Streptophyta; class Magnoliopsida; order Sapindales; family Sapindaceae; genus Dipteronia; species Dipteronia sinensis. The sequence continues at coordinate 51,943,054 of CM065641.1, forward strand.
TCTCATTGCTTGGCTATCCAAAACACTTTCCTAGCCAAGTCTTCTTGCTCAAGTCAAAGCTTCACTCACTTCAATAAGAGACTTTCACCTTATGCAAGGCAAAGATCTAAGTGAAGTGCAAACAGGTAATATGATGCAGTCATAATCAAATAGAGCAAGTAGATCAAACAGCCTTTATGAAGAATTAGATTAGCACAAATCAAACTCACAAGCAAATGTAACTAATTCTTATGAACATGTGATTAGAGATCTAGATTAGACATTTAAAATCATTCACAAAAATTATCTAGAAATCTAAACATGTCAAACAAAGCTAGAATACCAAGTTTGCAACAAAGAGCACAAATCTTGCTTTGAAATCAAGTCATCAAGTTAACACTTGAAATCATATTCAACAAAGCAAGAACTAGATTTAAATGATAGAGATCACAATCAAAATAACCTAGTTCTAGAACATGTGACTAAAACCTAGAAATCAACAATCAAGATCAAATCACAAAGTTATTCTAGATTCAAGTTCATGTTCTTCAAAATTAGATAAAAGATGATTAGTCAAAAATCACAAAAGCTAATTTCGAAAATCACTCAAACAAGTCTAAAAGTTGAATCAAAATCATTCTAAACTTTTGTTAACGGAAAATTTACTCAAGATGAGAAATATCAGTTAACACCCTCAAGACCACTACCACGGAGGTAATGGCCGGGGGATGATTTTTTAAATGATTTGCTAGAACCACGACTACTCATACAAGACGAAGAAGAACAAATTGGCTTTATTATCTATATTGTGTAACGTACAAAAATCTCTCAAAATACTCTCGATCTCTCTGGGGTACAGTAGGGGGTAGTCTCATGCCTGTCGAAAAGTAGTCCCCTCTCCTTGAAGACCGAAATCCTCTATTTGTGCATAGTCTTGATTGGTTAAATTCACTATTCTCCCGCCTTGATTCTCTCAATCCTTCCCCTTCTTATCAGGCGGGATCTTTTATTTAAAGGTCATTGACTTTGGATTAATAACGGATTCGAGAATATCTAAGGCGAAGATGAGTTTGTTTCTTTTCTGAATTCAATCACTTGTTCTACATGTAATGTTTCAATGTTACAGATGTGATCATGTGTACCTTCATGGTGCTACTCCTCATAAAGGTCACCAAGTAGGGCATTTGCTATTTCTTGGGGCGAGGTGGATTCATGCCATGGTATGGGTACTGAGAGCTTGGTCCTGCTTTCCCAGGTTCCTTGTCGCTTTAAATGCCCCATTTAGGCGTTCTTCGGTAGCAACGGACTTCGACGAGCTTCCTCCTACTTATCCAAATAGGCCAGAAACTTCCCTTGGTGAGATGGATGAATATTGCAGTGTGGGTTTGATGCCTAATAGGTTATTCCCTGAACTTGGAAGGAATGGCGGGCTTCTGGGGAAGCTACGAGGCAGTCTTGGGTTCAGAAAGCTTGGATCGTCATGCATCTGGCTCTCCCTAAATTCTTGTTTTAGTGTTTCGGGCTCTACCTGACAATGTCGGGCTTCATCTCGGGCCTTTCCTTACTTCTACGGGGTGGCTCCATGGTTTGACCCCGGGACCCGCGGTTCCATGGTGGGTAATCCTGGGCTTGGACTTCGGGCTAGGAAGGTGGAGAATTTCCCTTTGGTCCCTAGCCAAATTTGGCTATTAATAAAATTCCCCTCTGACTTGAACACCAGTGATTGTGTTTCGGGGTTGGAGTCAGATTCCCTTTTCTAATTGGCAAAATTTTCCCTCAATTACCGTTACCCAGAATCTTGGTGGAAATCTACTCATTAATTGCCAAAGTGACATGGCGAGTGCAGACCAGTGTATTCCCAAAATAATCCGGCTGCGTTACGGCCATTCCGCGATTCGAGGAGATCCCACCGAAGATTTCGCTTTTGTGTTGCCGACGTCATTGCTCTATCCATTCCTATTTAAACCTGGCTGTGCTATCTCCTTCCTCATACTTCTTCCTTCTTTTAAATTTCAAATTTCTTGCTAAGAGAAAGTTCCTCTTCCTTTCATTGGCTTTGCGAACCTTACCCTGTCATGTTGAAAAACAACCATGACTCCGTCGATTCCATTGTAGATGGCGAAGAGGTCGCCAGTCTCACCCTCAGAAAATGGGCACGAAAGAACTTTGACATCGATGATTCTCCTCCGAATCCGTAACAACTGCGGTCAAATAGAAACGCAGTAATTGGAACTAGGTTCTCTAACTGACCTGACAGCCCTCTGGATTTGGTCGACGAAGACTCTGACGGAGAGAACGGGGACGACGCTGCTGGGAGGGGCCAAGCTACGATGGCCAGTCTTCCTCTGGAGAGGCTTCCTCCCTACGACTTCAGCGTTATTCCCGATTCTTCTGTCTACCTGTCTTCAATCGATCATCTGAGGTCCAAGTACGGCATTCCTGATAGTATTTCTATCTCGGTTCCTCTCAAAGATTATAACTTCTTTAGTCCTCCCAAGGGAGTGCTTCTAATTCATGTGGCGACTCTCGAGAATGGGTTCAGGCTTCCCCTACATCATATCCTCTGACGGGCTCTCAATGCCCTTCAATTGGCTCCTCTCCAACTGACGCCCACCTTTTGGAGGCATCTGATCTGCTTTCTCGTGCTATGGAGGGAACAGTGCAAGCTGAGCAAGGTGACCAGGGAGCCCGGAGCAGAGGAGCTGGCTTACCTATTTCAGATTGGAAGCCTATCAGGTGCTCCTCGAGGTCAGTTCTATGCGAAAGCTAAGAACAAGCTCAACTCCATCATTCCTGGTACCTCGAGGAAGGATCCAGCCTGGAAGAAAGAGTAGGTCTTGGCAGGGGGTGATTGGGGAAGTTCAATCTTCATTGGCAGGCACGAGTTCGCGGTCCCAACCATTTTTAGTGATAAACCATCGTAGGATTGGGATTCCCTGCCAACCAAGTCTGAAACTGTTTTGAAGGTTATCCTTTCAAGGAATTACTTGAACCTAAAATTTCCAACCGCTGATTCCTTCGATTTCCGCAGGGTGAACAAATATCTGCAGATTTTTGATACTACTCCTCATAAGTAACACTGAGTTGTCTTGTTTTTTTTTTAGCTCCGTTCTAATGTTTTAATAGTTTATGTCGTTGAACCAGCTTCTCGCGCAGCCCAGCAACCCCGGCAAGCTCGTACCCATCTCCCTTTTGTCAGATTAACGCGAGGGGTTTCTTTTGTTACTTTGGAGAGGGAAGGGCTGGCTGTTTCTGTCGGAACCGCACCTGCTTCTACTCGGTCCCTTTCCCTGGCTGGGTCTAAGATAGCTAATCTCACGTCGCGGGCTTCCAGGGCCTTATTTAGAGGAACTCCTACTTCACGGGCTGCTGATACATCTGTCTCCGCCCCCTCTGCTGTATTTGCCACTACTGTTGTTGCTGCTGCTCCCACGGTTAACCCACCCAATGTTTCTGAGCTTTCAAATCGTCGAGCTCCGGAGGATCCCGAGGCGAGCGTTGCAAAGGTACCTTCTTCTAGCTCCCGTCATCAGTCGAGCTCGGCAGGTCAGGATGAAGTCTTGGAGCAATTCATAGTGTCTTGTCCTGGTGGTGGGCTCTCTGGAATGGCTTCAATGTTCGTCGACGTTTTGCTCATGAAGGGGTCCGATGTCTTGGCTGAGGTGATTATTTTTCCTTATACTTTTTCTGCAGCTGCTCGCTTGATTGTTTTCCTAACCTTGGCTTTGCTTCCTGTAGGCCTTCAAATTAAATGTATCCATGGGTCATCAGGTAGCCCTCCTCTGTGATCGGGCATTGAAGGCTGAGGCCGAAGCTGAGAAGGCCATGGGATTACTTGCACTGAACTCAGACTCTAGTACAGGAGATGACCTTGAGTCAAAAGGGAATGGAAGATGAGCTATCTGAGTTCCGCTAGTGATTATGAGAGGATGAAGCTATCCTTTGACCAGGAAATCCTTCACTCCAAATGTCGGTCTAGGTAGAGGGATTCCTAGAAAGTCGAGGCCAAGAAGTTGGATCTCGAGAACTAGGACCTGCATGCTCAGATGGTAAAGTTGCAAGCTGAGGCGGATGCCTCTCTCAGTGATGGGTATTTCTATGCCTCCTTCTAGGTTGCAGAAGCTCTCCCTCCTTCCTTCAACCTATTGACTATCGCATGTTGGGATATAGAGAAGATATTGGCCAGGGCCGCAGAAATGTCCTGCCCTGATAGTGATGAAGCGGTCCCTTCTAGTCAGGCTGGAGCTGGGAGGTAACCTGTCGAGGCAGACCCTTCCCTTCATCCACCTATCTTCTCCGTCTCAGCTCTTGGGAATCCTCAAGTGGGGTTCTGCCCGCGTAGTCCGAGGGAGGTCAACCAGAATCCCGAAGGGGGCAAGAGACCGTCTGGAAGAACCCTCTAGAGTAGAGTTGGGGGTTGATCGAAGTAGAGTGGAATCCATGGCTGCCCTTCTTGATGCGGCCATCCCTCCTGAAGTTATGGTGGTGATCAACGAGGTCTTGGAAAAGGACCCAAGTGGGCAGCAGGCCATCGAGGAACCTCTGGAGGAAGAGGTAGCTGGCGAGGGCGACCAAAATGGGCAACCACCTAACGGAGGAGCTGGGGGCGAGGATCATTATGTAGGAGGAGGAGCATGGGGAAATCAGGAGGACTCTGAAGCTTGATGCGACATGTTCATGACTGGCTTTGATTGCCCGGAAAAGGGGGTGGGCACCACACTTTTCTCATGATTAGTTTAGTCAATCTTTTTCTCTTTTTTGTAGCTCGAATCCGGGGGTTTGGCTCCTTGCTTGATGGATATAGCCTTACTGGGGGATAGGCTCCCTCGTTATTAATGTGAATCTGCTATAACTTCCTTCATATTTGTTTTGACTAACCTTCACTATCAGCTTCCAACTTGACTGAGAAATCCTTGCTTCATTCCCCTTTTACCTAACTTTGATTTCATGAAATTAGGTAAGGAGAAACTAAGGATTCACTAAATGTAAGCCTGCTAGCTGGGTGGTCATTCAGTACTCGGTAGGAAGCCCTATCTCAGATGATCCATCGTTCAAATTTTAAATCAGCAATGTAGAACATGTTTATCGGGGGTACCTCAATCCCGTGAACGAAACAATTATTCATGCTTGAACCGTTTCTGGAGGAGATAGCCCGATCGAATCATTAGGATGGCTGTCTAGCTATTTTCTGGTCTCGAGATCTGGATGGCGACTATGCTCTTACACTCAGACCTTTCTTGGGGGTGATAGCCCGACCAAGGCATTATGAGGGCTGCCCAGCTATTTCCTGGTCTTGAGATCTAGTTGGCAACTATGCTCTTACACTCAAACCCTTCTTGGGGGTGATAGCCCGACCAAGGCATCAACAGGGCTATCTAGCTATTTCCTGGTCTCGAGATCTGGATGGTAACTATGCTCTTATACTCAGACCCTTCTTGGGGGTGATAGCCCGACCTAGGCATCAAAGGTAGCGAGGGGGCTTCCCCGGCTAATCCCTGGTCACGAGATCTGGATGGCAACTATGCTCTTACACTCAGACCCTTCTTGGCGGGGGTGATGCCCGGCCAAGGCATCAGGGGCAGCGAGGGGGCCTCCCCGGCTAGTCCCTGGTCTTGAGGTGATTGCGGTGAACTAATTCGTACAGAACCTAGTCATATATAGAGAAATAAATGTAGAACATAGTCGGTGATAGAAGAATAGCAGACTTTATTGATGATCGAAATGTAATACACTGTTGTTGGGAATTTTATTGAATACTGAAACCAAAATAGAGGTAATCTGCTCAAGAGTCCCCTACTCAGGGATAAAACTTCCTCAAGTGATATGCATTCTAGGTGTGGTCGATGTGTCGACCGTCCATGTCTTCGAGCTTGTATGCCCCATTGTGAGCCACTAACTTCACCAAGTATGGTCCTTCCCAGTTGGGTCCAAGGACTCTATCTGATCTTTTCCAAGTATTCAAAGTCACTTTCCTGAGCACCAAATCTGCTTCCTTGAAGTTCCGGGCTCTGACCTTTCTGTTGAAATACCTGGCGATCTTGCTCTGGTAGATCGCCACTTTCTCGGCTACCCGGTCTTATTTCTCTTCTAGGAGAGCTAGATTAGCTCGGAGCTTGAACCTGTTGTTTTCGGGTTCAAAGTGCTGCATCCTGAATGAGGTCAATTTATGCTCGATGGGAATGACCAATTCAACTTCGAAGGCTAGGAAGTAGGGTGTTTCCCTAGTAGTTGTCCTCTTTGTAGTCCGGTATGTCCAGAGGACCTTGGGCAGCTCCTCAGCCCATTTGCCTCTCTTCTGCTGTAATTTCTTCTCCAGGAATTTCTTGATAGACTTGTTGGTGGATCCACCAGCCCGTTGGTCTGAGGATGGGCAACTGAAGCGAACCTGAGGTCAATCCCCAAACCTTTGCAGAAGTCTTTGAATCGGGCATTATCGAACTGCTTGCCTAGGTCGGCTACAATGATGAGAGAAGTCATGAATTCTTCTCTGATATTCAGGAAAGAGGCCCTGCATCGACCCATCTTGTGAAATAATCGATGGCCACAATGGCATACTTAGCTTGCCCAGAAGCGGTGGGAAGTGGTCTGATTAGGTCGACTCCCCACATGGCGAAAGGGTAGGGCTAACTGAGAGACGACAGCCGCTCTGGTGGGAGGTGACTTAAGTTCGAGGTCCTCTGGCACTGTTCATAAGATTGTACAAAGCTTCTTGCGTCTTGGTGGATAGTTGGCCAGTAGTACCCCATACGGAGTACTTGATAAGCTAAAGCTTCACCACCGATGTGATTCCCCGCAGTCCCCAGAATGAACCTCTCTTAATGCCTATTTGGCATCATCAAGATGCAAACACCGAAGCAAAGGGAGTGACCTCGCCCTCCTGTAAAGGTATCCGTTTATTAGGCAATATCAGACAAAGAGCCTTCTAATTCTTCGGGCTTGGTCGGGCTCCTCGGGAAGCTTTTCCTTTTGGAGATAGGCAATGATTGGATCCATCCAGCAAGGCTAACAATCCAGGGGGCAGATTTCCTTGCCCACGGTTATGCTTGGTTAGGAGATCACTTGGAGGGGAATTCCCCGTGGTAAGGCTTGGCCTCCATTTGCAGCTATCTTTGCTAGGACATCTGCCCGATGGTTCTGGTGTCAAGGCACATGCTCGATCATGAGTCCCTTAAATTTATTCTTAAGCGACTGAACTAACTTCAGGTAGGTAACTATGTTATCCCCTATTGCCTGGTAAATCCTGGAAACCTGATTGAGTACAAGTAACAAGTCACTCTTGATCTGTAGGTAGTCGGCTCTAAGCTCAGCGGCTGCCTTCATCCCGGCTAGGAGGGCTTTATACTCCACTTCATTGTGTGTAGCCTTAAACTCGAGTCTGAAGCAGTGACAGAATTTGGTCCCCTTTGGGTCTATTAGAATTACACCAGCTCCTCCCCCAGCTTGTCCGGACGCTCCATCTGTGTAGAGGATCCAGGACTTGCAACCTTCCTACCAGCTGTTGATCTCTGAAATCTTCTCAGGAGCTATATGTGTTGCTGAGGAGGTCGCTTACCCTGGGAGCGCTGAGAATTCTGCCACAAAGTCCACCAAAGCCTGGGCCTTGATTGTTGTCCTAGGTTTATACTTTAAGTCAAACTGGGTGAGTTCTAGGGCCCACAGAACTAGCCTTCCAGATACGTCCGGCCTCTGTAAAAATTGACGGAGAGGTTGGTCTGTCACCACTACTATCGAGTGAGCCTGGAAGTAGGGAAGAAGCTTTCTGGATGAGGTCACAAGAGCATAAACAAGCTTATCCAGGAGGGTATAATTTTTCTCTGGCTTGGTTAGAGCAAGACTCACGGAGTATATGGGTCGTTGAACCCTGTCTCCACATTCCTTGATCAAAGCTCCACTTACTGCAGTTTCTGAGACAGCTAAGTAGATTTGTAGTTCCTCACCGGGAACTGGCTTAACTAGCAATGAATGGCTTGCTAGGTACTTCTTCAAGGCTTGAAAAGCTTGCTCACTTTCCTGGTTCCATTTCATGTTTTTACCTTGCTTGATAGCTTTGAAGAAAGGTAGACATTTATCGGTGAAGCGAGAAATGAATCTGTTGAGCGCAGCTACTCGCCCTGTCAAGACGTGTACCTGTTGAAGTGATGTAGGGAATTCTAGGTCCAAGATAGCCTTGATCCTTTCTAGGTTGGCCTCTATGCCTCTCACATGAACCATGAAACCTAGAAACTTCCCTGCGGTTACTCCAAAAGCACATTTGGAGGGGTTCAATCGCATCTTGTTTTCCCTTAATTTTTGTGCCGAATTCATCTTTGCATACTCGTTTGTGTGGAACTTAGGACTCTGTGAGGAAAGAAAAAAGAGAATCCATGCGAGCTTTAGAATTGAAGCGAATTATGCTCAAGGTATGGGAGTAAGTTATCCCTAATTCATGAATGCCTTTAGGTGTGGGATTCGTGTTCGTACGAGCCTCCCTTGGGTGTCTCCAAATTGCTCTTGATCTTGTGCATATGTTTTTCTCCTCTCTATCACACCTATATGTATCATATCACACATTGGACTTGCGGCATTGTTGAATTATTGTTTAGGCGTTTGATTGTTTTAGATTATGTTTGCTCGAGGACAAGCAAAGGTTTGGTTTTGGGGTGTTTGATCGTGCCAAATATGTAGTTTATTTAGGCCCTCAAATCCTTATCTGGTGTTCTGTTTTCGTGCGTTTTGGTATCTCTAATGGGTTGTTATGTACGTAATTATAGGAAATGGTGCAAAGATGGGTTTGGAAGCATGTTGCGGTGATTCCGACAGAAAAGGAGCAAAAAAAAAGACAAAAGATCATAAGCAGCTCTACAGTGCGGGTCAAGTGCAGGTCAAGTGCGGGTCGCAACCGCACTCCAACCGCACTCATGCTCATAGCAGGGACCTGATATATGAGAAGAGTTAAAGTGCGGGTACAGTGCAGGTCATCCAACCGCACTCCACCCGTACTATTACTCAAGACAGAATAGTGGATTTGCACCTGACATTAGAGTGCGGGTACAACGTGGGTCATTCAACCGCACTCCACCCACACTATTGCTCAAGACAGAGGAGTGGATTTTGCACCTGACAGTAAAGTGCGAGTAAAGTGTGAATCAAGTGCGGGTCAAGTGTGAGTCAAGTGAGGGTAATCCAACCGCACTCCACCCGCATTATTTCCCAGATCCGAGAACTGAAGATGAAGACAACCCATACAGTGCAGGTAATTCACCCTCACTCCACCCGCACTCCACGCGCGCCAGATTGATTTTTGAAGTTTAAGTGACCTATTTTTGTATGTTGTATAAATAGAAAAGGATGGAAATGTTTTACATAGCCTTTGACTCTGTTTTTCAGAGGTTTTACACTCTTTAGATCTAGAATATCTCTCTCTCTCTCACATACTTACATTCTCTACTCAACTTCAATGAAGGTAGGAGATTGAAGCAACTTCAAGAAAGGAGATGTTCTCCAAGGGTTCTTTCTATTTCCTTTCTCTTATTTTCCTAGTTGTAATGAGTAGTTAAATCCCCTCTAAGGGGTTGATGGAGTAGTGTTAACAGAAATCTTGCTCGGGGCAATAAATCTCAGTTAGCACCCTTAATATCATTACCACGTAGGTGATGACCAAGGTACAAGGTAGAATACATATGTGTATAAAACATCGCCTAATGAAATTACATGGAGATAGCGATTTCTTCAGTTATTCAAAAGAAACAAAAATCTTTCTTTATTGAGAACATATGATATACATCTCTCTCTATTTTTCTTTCGAATTGCTCTCACTTTTTTCTGGGAAATAGTTGGATGTTTTTTGTATGCCTGTCGAATAGTAGTCCCTCTCTCTGAAGGAGGAAATCCCTCCTTTATACAATGTCTTCATAGGTTTAAACTCATTGATTTCCCCTTGATTTTCTCATCCCCCTCTTATCGGACGAGATTTTTACCTTTAAATGTAGTTGACTTGGAGTTAATTGCTCCGTTGAGGATATCTTGGAAATCAATTTGTTTCCAATTCAGACTCTATTACTTGTTCTGCACGTGTGTAACGTCTGTAGATATGATACTGTGTATCTTCGGATCTAGAATGATTCCCATGTGGGTCGTTGAATGTATCATGGTGTGGTGCATCGACTAGTGAGGTCGATCAGTGTTCCGACCTCGATATCTGAGAAGTTTCGTCCAGCTAGGAGCCAGGTCTGGCTTCCCTTGATCTTTCGAAGCTAGGTGTGGCTTCCTATAGACATCCCCATGTATCAGCGAGGTATAGGTGAGTTTCTCGAGAAATTACGAGGTGACCTCGACTTCGGGGAATTTCTTGTTTTCAGGTTTGGTGATGCGGGCTAGATCTGATCGTCCCGGGCTCTATTCCGGATGTTTCTGGAGCCCGTCCTTGTTCCTACGGGGTGGTATCGTAGCTCGGCTTTGGGTAAAATGGTCTCCTGGTGGAAACTCTCGGGCATGGAGCCAGGTCTGGAAGGTGGAAAATTTCCCTTTGGTTCTTAGCTAATTTTGGCTATTAACAGAAGTCCCCTCTGACTTGAACACCAGACGTCGAGCTTGGGGTTGGGGTCAGATTTTTACTTTATTTGGGAAATCTTCCCTTTTTTACCGTTACCGTAATATTGGGAGAAATCTCCTCATTAACTGCGTAAGCGACGTGGCGCGAACTGACTAATTTATCTCCGAATTAATCTGATTGTGCTACCGCAAGTCCCCGAGATTTTTTACCGTTACCAGAATCTTGGGGAGATCTCCTTCTTAACTGCGTAAGTGACGTGGCGTGAGCTGACTAGCCTATTTTTGAGTTAATCCGGTTATGTTACGGCAGTCCCCGAGATTCTTTACCGTTACCAACCGAGGTTCTCGACAGCTTGTGATGTTGCCCTCTTGCCTATATATATCTATTTATCTCAACGTTTTCCTCACATCTTTCAAACTAAAATTTTTGCTAAGAAATATTTTCTCTCATAGCCTTTCTTCCAAGCTTGCCTTTTTCTTCATTCTTCATCCTTATTGACTTTCCTATGTCAAAGACCAGTCAGTGATTCAGTTGACTCCATAGTTGACGGCGAGGAGGTCGTTAGTCTCGCTCTGGGGAAACGGGCTAGGAGGAGTTTAGACGGCGATGATTCCCCGCCCAACCCGCAACGTCGGCGGTCAAATAGGAACGTGTCCATTGGGACTAGGTTCTCTAACCATCCTGACCATCCTTTGGATATCGCCGACGAAGATTCTGATAAAGAAGTGGGCTGTGACGCCGAGGGAGAACGTCGGGTCCCGGTTTCTGGCCCCTCATGGAGAGGCTCCCTCCTTATGATTTCCGGGTTGTCTCAGATTCCATCGTCGATCCAATCTCGATTGACCGCTTGAGGTCAAAGTTTGGCATCCCCGACAGCGTATCCATCTCGGTGCCTCCCAAAGGTTTCGAGTTCTTCAACCCCCTAAGGGCGTGCTTCCAATTCATGTGGCAGCTCTCGAGAACGGGGTTAGGCTTCCCCTTCATCTGACTCTTCGACGGGCTCTTAACGCCATCCAGCTCGCCCCCCCTCCAATTGATGACTGGCTTCCAGAGGCATCTGATTGGTTTCCTCGTACTATGGAGGGAACAATGTCAGTTGAGTAAGGTGACAAGAGAGCCGGGAGCAGAGAAGCTAGCCTATCTTTGTCAGATTGGGAGCCTGTATGGCGCTTCTCGAGGCCAGTTCTATGCTAAGGCCAAGAACAAGCTCAACTTCGTTATTCCTGGTGCTTCAAAGAAGGACCCCACTTGGAAAGAAGAATGGATCCTTACGGGGGATGACTGGGGGAGCTCGATTTTCATTAGAGGGCATGAATTCGAGGTTCCCACAGCTTTCAGTAACAAACCCTCGTGGGACCGGGACTCACTGCCTTCTGAGTCCGAAGCCATCTTGAAGGCTATTTTAGCCCGAAATTATTTGAACCTGAAGTTCCCTACTACTGAAGCCTTCGATCCTCGTAGGGTGAACCAATACTAGCGGATCTCAGATGCTACTCCTCGTAAGTGTCATTGAGTTGATTTGCCTTGCCTTGTTACTCAGCTTGGTTCTAACATTTTCCTTTTTAATTTGCTTATTCACAGTTTTTATCGTTGAACCGGCTACCCGCCACGTCTCACGATCTCCTCAAGGTAGAGTTTATCTTCCCTCCGTTGAGGTCGAACCTGCTCTTGCTTCATCTACCTCTCCAGCTAGGGTCCAAGATGGCCACTCTCGCTTCGCGGGCTTTCCGGGCTTTGGGTAAAGCTCCCCAGGTTGTTGGTCCGGCTGCTTCTGTCCCTTCAGCTGTGGTCGCTAAAGTTGCTACCCCCTCGATTCGACCTCCTGATTCTGCTGCGCTTCCAACCCCCCAAGCTTCGAAGGTCTCTAGGAAGGGTGTCGTAAGGGTTCCTTCTAGCCGTTCCCGGCCTCAGTCGAGCTCGACAGGGCAAGACGAAGTCTTGGAACAATTTATCGCATCTAGTCCGGGCGGGGGGATCTCCTGGATGGCTTCCATGCCTGTGGATGTCCTGATTACCAAGGGGTCTGCTATTTTAGCTGAGGTAATTGCATTTTCTTTGTACTACTCTTGCTAATTTGTTCAGTTTCTAACTCGGGTTCTGTATTTTGTAGGCCTTCAAGTTTAATGTGGCGATGGGTCAGCAGGTAGCCCTCCTTCGCGACCGGGCTATAAAAGCCGAAGCCGAAGCTGAGAAAGCCAAGGAATTGCTCAAGCAAGCTCAATCTTTAGTGGAAGAGATGACTTCCAACCAAGGAAAGGTTGAGGTCGAGATGGATGAGCTTCGTTGTGACCATGAGAGGATGAAGCAATCTTATGATCATGAGGGTCTTCAATCTATCCGGCGGGCTAGACAGAAGGATTCTTGGAGATCTGAGGCTAAAAAGTTGGATCTCGAGAATCAGTCTTTGATTACTCAAGTGACCAAGCTGCAAGCTGACACGGTGACCTCCTTCAGTGATGGATATTTCTACGCTTCCTTTCAGGCCGCAGAAGCTCTCCCTCTTCCCTTTGACTTGTCATCTATTGCCGGCTGGGATAGACAGGAAATAATGCTTAAGGCTGCTGAGCTATCTCGCCCTGAAGGCGTCGAGGTGGTTCCTTCGAGCCAAGCAGGAGCTGGAAAACAGCCAGCCCAAACAGATCCTTCATTTCCTCCTCCTACCTTTACTACCTCAGGTTCCAGGGAATCTTCCTAGAAAAGTTTTATCTTCTCGATCCGAGGAAGACCAGTTGGGAGCTGGGGAAGAGGTTAGGAGCCTGTCTGAGGAGCCCCCCATAATGGAGATGGAGGTCGACAGGAGCCAAACGGGGTCCATGGATGCCCTTCTTGATGCGACTATCCGGCATGAGGTTATGGAAGTGATTAATGAGGTATTGGAGGAAGATCCTGCTGACCAACAGGTAGAGCCTCTAAATGGAGGGGCGATTGGTGAGGATGACTGAGGTGGACAACTACCTGAAGGGGGGTCGATGGCGAATATCAACATGAAGGATGAGGACCGGCGGAGGAGAACAAAGAGAGTCCCAAAGCTTGAAGCAGTTTGTTCATGGATCATTTTGATTGCCCGGAAAAGGGGGATGGGCACCTTGTTTTACTCTTATTTAGCTCAGCTTTCCTTTTTTTTTTATAGCCCGAGCTCGGGGGTTGGGCTCCCCTTTGGATGGATGTAGCCTTACCGGGGGGTAGGCTCCCTTATCTTTAATGAGAAATCGAATAGTTTTTGAGAACTCTTGTTTCATTTCTGGTCCTGAGTTGCATCCGTAGCAACAATTTGTTCATACTTCATTAAAACTTTGGTAGGGGATTATGATGATCTTGATCCTGCACACGAAAACAAACATTTTATTTTATTTTATTATTTTTATTTATTTTTTTCATCTTATGGGGCGGTAGCCCGACCAAGGCATCAGGAGGGCTACTTAGCTATTTCCTGGTTTCGGAGATCTGGATGGCAACTATGCTCTTACACTCAGACCCTTCTTGGGGGTGGTAGCCCAACCAAGGCATCATGAGGGATATTTAGCTATTTCCTGGTCTCGAGCGAGATCTGGATGGCAACTATGCTCTTACACTCAGACCTTTCTTGGGGGTGGTAGCACGACCAAGGCATCAGGAGGACTATTTAGCTATTTCCTGGTCTCGAGATCTGGATGGCAACTATGCTCTTACACTCAGACCCTTCTTGGGGTGGTAGCCCGACTAAGGCATCAGGAGGGCTATTTAGCTACTTCCTGGTCTCGAGATCTAGGATGGCAACTATGCTCTTACACTCAGACCCTTCTTGGGGGTGGTAGCCCGACCAAGGCATCAGGAGGGCTATTTAGCTATTTCCTGGTCTCGAGATCTGGATGGCAACTATGCTCTTACACTCAGACCCTTCTTGGGGGTGGTAGCCCGACCAAGGCATCAGGAGGGCTATTCAGCTATTTCCTGGTCTCGAAGTGTTCATGTTAAGTTTCCCATACAAGGGTGTAGTCACTAATGTTAAACATAATTGGAGATAAAGACGGAAGAGAAAAAAATGACTTTATTGATGATCGAGATGTAGTACATCTTTATTAGGGTCTGTAATGAAAACTAAATGGGGGTAGTCTGCTTGAGAACTCCCTTCACAAGTGTAGAATTTCCTCAAATGATCTGCATTCCAAGTGTGGTCGATGGATCGTCAGTCCATGTCTTCAAGTTTATAAGCTCCATTGCGAACAACTAGCTTTATCAAATATGGCCCTTCCCAATTGGGACTTAAGACTCCATCCGACATTTTCTGTGTATTCAGGGTCACTTTCCTAAGTACCAGATCCTCTTCTTTGAAATTCCAGGACTCTGACATTTTGGTTGAAGTATCTAGCGATCTTGCTCTGGTAGATCGCTACTTTCTCCGCTACCCAGTCTTGTTTTTCTTCTAAGAGGTCTAGATTAGCCTGGAGCTTGACTTCGTTACTTTCGGGCTCAAAGTGCTGTACCCTAAATGAGGTTAATTTATGCTCGATGGGGAGGACTGCTTCAACCCCGAAAGCTAGGGAGTACGGTGTCTCCCCGGTAGCTGTTCTCTTTGTAGTCCCGTACGCCCAGAGGACTTCTGGTAGCTCTTCGGCCCATTTTCTTTTCTTCTGTTGTAGCTTCTTCTTTAAAAGTTTCTTGATAGTCTTGTTGGTGGATTCTACCAGCCCTTTAGTCTGGGGATGAGCCACTGAAGTGAGCCTGAGGTCGATCCCCAATCCCTTGCAGAAGTCTTTGAATCGGGCGTTGTCGAACTGCTTCCCTAGGTCAGCTATAATGATGAGAGGGGTCCCAAATCTACATACCACGTTGGTTTTGATGAACTTGGTCGTATTCTTTTCTGATATCCGAGAAAGAGGCCCTGCCTCGACCCATCTTGTGAAGTAGTCGATAGCCACGATAGCATGTTTCGTTTGTCCAGGAGCGGTAGGAAGTGGTCCTGATTAGGTCGATTCCCCACATGGCAAAGTGGTAAGGCGAACTAAGAGACGACAGTCGCTCTGGTAGCTGGTGGGTCAAGTTTGAAGTTCTTTGACATGGCTTGCAAGATTGCACAAAACTCTTTGCGTCTTGGTGGATGGTCGGCCAATAGTACCCCATACGAAGCACCTGATAGGCTAGAATTTCCCCACCTATGTGGTTCCCACAGTCCCCAGAGTGGACCTCTCTCAATGCCCATTTAGCATCATCAGGGTGCAAGCACCTAAGTAAGGGGAGGGATCTGCCCCTTCTGTAAAGGTACCCGTCTACCATACAGTATTGGACTGAGAGTCTTTTAATTCTTCGGGCTTGGTCGGGCTCTTCAGGAAGCTCTCCTTCAAGGAGGTAGGCAACAATTGGGTCCATCCAGTAAGGCAGGCGATCCAGGGAGCAGATTTCTCCATTTGTGGCTATGCTTGGTTGGGTGATCACTTGGAGGGGAATTCCCCGTGGTAGGGATTGGCCTCCGTTCGCCGCTATTTTAGCCAGAACATCTGTGCGATGGTTTTGGTATCGAGGTACCTGATCGATCTTGAACCCCTTAAACTTATTTTTTAGCAACTGGGCTAGCTTTAGATAAGCAACCATATTATCTCCCTTTGTCTGGTACATCCCAGTCACCTGATTGACAACAAGCAATGAATCGCTCTTGACTTTTAGGTAATCGGCCTTTAGTTCGATGGCTACCTTCATCCCGGCTAGGAGGGCTTCATACTCTGCTTCATTATCGGTGGCTTTAAACTCGAATCTGAAACAGTGACAGAATTCAGTCCCCTCCAGATCTATTAAAACTATGCCAGCTCCTCCCCCAGCTTGCTCGGATGCTCCATCTGTAAAGAGGGTCCATGGACTTGCAGTCTTTTGGCCAATTAGTCGACCTCGGATGTCTTTTCAGGGATCTCATTTAGTACTGAGGGATCCTCTTGATCTGGGATCGCTGAAAATTCTGCCACGAAGTCGGCCAAAGCCTGTGCCTTAATCGTGGTCCGGGGCTTATACTTTAAATCGAACTGAGTGAGCTTTAGGGCCCATAAGACTAGCCTTCCAGGACACGTCTGGTCTTTGCAAGAATTGGCGGAGAGGTTGGTCCGTCACCACTGCTATTGTGTGAGCTTGAAAATAGGGACGGAGCTTCCTCGCTGAGATCACCAGAGCATACGCGAGCTATTCCAGGAGAATGTAATTCTTTTCTGATTTGGTCAAAGCATGACTCACATAGTATATGGGTCTTTGAAAACCATCGCTACACTCCTTAGGCCAAAGCCCCGCTTACTGCAGTTTCTGATTGGGCCAGGTAGATCTGTAACTCATCTCCGAGAACTGGCTTGACTAACAACGGGGGGCTTGTCAGGTATTCTTTCAAAGCTTGGAAAGCCCGTTCGCTCTCCTGGCTCCACTTCATGTTTTTCCCTTATTTGATAGCTTTGAAGAAAGGGAGACATTTATCGGTGGAGAGAGAAATAAACCTGTTGAGTTCCGCCACACGTCCAGTCAGAATCTGTACTTGTTTGAGTGAGGTTGGGGATTCCAGGTCAAGATAGCTTTGATTTTTTTCTGGGTTGGCTTCTATGCCTCTCTCATGAACCATGAAGCCCAGAAACTTCCCCGCTGTTACCCCAAAGGCACATTTGGAGGGGTTCAACCGCATCTGGTTTTCTCTCAGTATGAGGAAGGTTTTGCGAAGGTCTTCCTGATGTCCTTTTACGGTTGGGGATTTTGTGATCATGTCGTCGATATACACCTTCATCGTCCTTCCTATCTCGGGCTTGAACAGTTTGTTAACCAGCCGCTGGTATGTAGCCTCCGCGTTCTTCAAACCAAACGGCATCACCTTGTAGCAGTACAAGCCCTGCCCAGTAATGAAACTGGTTTTATCTTGGTCAGCCGGGTGCATTTTAATTTGGTTGTATCCTGAGAATACGTCCATAAAACTCAAAAGTTTATTTCCGGATGTGGAGTCAACCAGCTGGTCGATCTTTGGTAAAGGAAAACTGTCTTTTGGACAAGCCCGGTTGAGGTCGGTGTAATCGACACAGATACGCAATTTCCCATTTGCCTTCGTAACCATGACCACGCTGGCGATCCATTCGGGGTAGCATACTTCTCTAATAAACCCTGCCTTGATCAATTTATCTACCTCTTCCTGTACCGCAGTGTTCCTATCAGCGTTGAAGTGACGCCTCTTCTGTTTGACAGGCTTGACTGTTGGATCTACAGCTAGTCGATGGGCGGCCAATGACGCTGGGATTCCAGGAATTTCATCATGGTTCCAAGATGTCGCTGAACTCCCTGAGAAGATCAATTAATCTTCTTTTCACTTCTGGATCAAGGGTGGCCCCGACCTTGATGACCTTGGAGGGATGGTCATTTCTGATGGGTATCTCTTCTAGTTTATCTACGGGCTGCTCGCCGGCCCACTCCTTACTCCGTTCCTCCTCTTAAGGCATAATAGGTTCATTCTCCGGATGCCCAGGATGTTCTGCGGGCTCCTTCTCCTCCTGGATTATCCGCGATGTATCCATGTCTTCCTAGACTAATGCCACATGTACACACTGTTTTGCTAGGGTTGTAGGATTGGCAGACACTGCGTAGCATTTCCTGGC
Organism: Dipteronia sinensis; assembly: GCA_033220585.1. Taxonomy (NCBI): domain Eukaryota; kingdom Viridiplantae; phylum Streptophyta; class Magnoliopsida; order Sapindales; family Sapindaceae; genus Dipteronia; species Dipteronia sinensis. The sequence goes on from CM065641.1 coordinate 51,961,147, forward strand.
TGCCTGCTGGCCCCTGCGTACCTCTCCTACCTTGGTTCCAACAGAGAATTTCAGGACGTTGTGGTATATGGACAAGACTTCCTTCAAGGAGGACAGGAATGGTCTCCCTAGGATGGTGTTGTAGGCCGATGGGGTGTCAACCAAAATAAAGTCGGTCATAACATTTTGTTGGAGAGGGGTGATTCCGATGATTACTGGGAGGATCATCAACCCCACCGGTATGATCGAATCTCCAGTGAACCCATAAAGCGGAGTGGTACAGCTATTGTAACAATGTTGCTTCAGGTTTAATTTTTCCAAGGTATCCTTGAAGAGGATATCTACGCTGCTACCTGTATCCACAAGCACGCGATGGACCAGACAGTTGACGATCTGTATCGTGATTACCATGGGATCATCATGAGGTTGCACGGTGTTGAAGACATATGCTTCAGTGAAAACGATCTGCGCTGACTGGGAGGGCTCTATCGGGCTCTAGCAGACTTTGAAGATCCCCCGGCTTTCTTCGATGCGGGGAATCTTCCTTGCGTGGTTTTTTCAGGAGTTATTGGAAATGCTAGCCAGTGTAGGACCTCCGCTGATGGTGTGTATCACCTGGATCTGTTGCATTAAGTCAGCCTGTTCCCCCTTCCTCTTTTCTACGTCTTCGCGGATTTCAGCTTGTACCTCACTTCCAGTCCGAATGTTATCTCTGACCTGTTGTAAGAATTCAATCAAGCATCCCCCTCTTATCAGGGCTTCAATCTGGTTGCGCAAATTATAGCACTCTGAGGTGTTGTGGCCCACATCTTCGTGAAAGTTCGCAGTACTTGTACCGGTTTCTCCTGTCAGCTGGGGCTTTCATGGGAGCGGGCTTTTGGAGCAGCCCTTTATCTTGTATAGCAAGGTAGACCATTTCCATGGAAGCGATCAAAAGGGTATAGTAGTCATACCCTTTTTCCCCTTGCATTACGGGGGCCACGGTCCTCGGAGGTGGCGAAGCCCGGGGAGGGGTTCGTCTTGCAGAATATCTTTCTTGCCTATGTTGAGGAATAGGGATGCGATAGCTCGACCTGTTGGGAGGTTTATTCTGAGTTTTCTGAACTGGCTCAAATTTGGGGGCTTCTTTTTTCAGACGCTTTGCCGTTCTCATGTCGTCGTGTTCCATCTTGACTTTGAGTTGTTCGTCGATCTCGACCTGCTCAAGAGCCTGGTCGTAGGCTTCCTGGTAAGTCTCGGGAGGTCTCTTGGAGAAGGAACGGAAAATCTTTCCCGCCCATAGGTTCCGCCTGAAGTTGGCGAGGGTTTCTTTCTCAGTGAAAACTCTCATTTGTATGACCTCCTTGTGAAAACGTTCCACGTACGACCGAAGAGTCTCACTCTGTTCATGAATCACATATTAGAGGTGTATGGGATCTTTCGGACAAGGTTTGACCCCTTGGAATTGCGAGCAAAAATCTGTTGATAATTTCGTGAAAGAATCCACGCTGCCAACAGGCAGTTTCCTAAACCAAGTTTTCGCGTACTCGGTTAGGGTCGTTGGAAACATCCTGCACATAGCTGCTCTGGTAGTGTTCTGGACCTCCATCTGTTGAACGAAGCTCTCTAGGTGGCTTAGAGGATCTTCCGTTCCGGAGAACTTATCTGCTGGCATTTTGAATTTTGGTAGGAGCTACGCTTCCCGGATCCTCCTAGTGAAGGGAGCGTTCATCTCGCTTAGGGGATCCTTTTCGTCCTCCTTATTCTTTCATTTTCTTATCTGCTGGACCTCCTTTTGTAGCTTTGTCAGCTGATCCCTCATTCGCTTGTTCCCAGGTTTCTTTGAGTTGACCTCGGATTCTTCACTGTCGAGTCTCTCCGAAGAACTGGCAATCTCTATCCGGTCCCCCTCATGGATAGGATCTATTTGGGGAGTTTGTCTACTTTCCTCCTCTAGGACCCAGGCAGTCCTCCTTGACGTAGTTAGATGAGATAGATCTCGTGGCTTCCGGGTAAAAGCATCAGCGGCAGACTTAACTCGCCTGGGTTGATATTGTAAAGGTCTTTTCGGAACTGGAGGCATGGGTCCCAGCCTATCCCGGATTGAACGTTGGGGCCCTGACCTATCTCGAGCTGGCACTGGAAGAGGAGGCCCCAGGCGATCGAAAGCAGGTTGCCTAGCTCCGAGCCTGCTTGGTTCCTCCTGACCATTCAGGTTTGTTGGTTGGATTGTGATGCCTTTAGTGAGCAGGCGGACCCGGATGGTTTCTACTAAGGCTGCCGCTTGTTGGTCGAGCGCGGCATGGCTTACTATAGGGTGGCCAGAAGGCCCGCGTATTGGTTGTTTGGACCGGAGCTTAACTGCCATATCCAGATTTTCCCCCCTTTCTTGGGGCCTTTCGCGTAAGCCTCGCCGAGGGTTGCTCCGAAACTCTATGTTGGCCTTGGGAAGAGCGGAGCCTCATAGTTCCTGTAAAACAACGAAATGTAAAAGCAAGTAATTGATCAATATGGGTGTAAGGCCTTTCCCACAGACGGCGCCAAAAAGTGTTAACAGAAATCTTGCTCGGGGCAATAAATCTCAGTTAGCACCCTCAAGATCATTACCACGTAGGTGATGACCAAGGTACAAGGTAGAATACATATGTGTATAAAACAGTGCCTAATGAAATGACATAGAGATAGCGATTTCTTCAGTTATTCAAAAGAAACAAAAATCTTTCTTTATTGATAACATATGATATACATCCCTCTCTATTTTTCTTTCGAATTGCTCTCACTTTTTTCTGGGAAATAGTTGGATGTTTTTTGTATGCCTGTCGAATAGTAGTCCCTCTCTCTGAAGGAGGAAATCCCTCATTTATACAATGTCTTCATAGGTTTAAACTCATTGATTTCCCCTTGATTTTCTCATCCCCCTCTTATCGAACGGGATTTTTACCTTTAAATGTAGTTGACTTTGAGTTAATTGCTCGGTTGAGGATATCTTGGAAATCAATTTGTTTCCCATTCAGACTCTATTACTTGTTCTGCACGTGTGTAACGTCTGTAGATATGATACTGTGTATCTTCGGATCTGGAATGATTCCCATAGGGGTCGTTGAATGTATCATGGTGTGGTGCATCGACTAGTGAGGTCGATCAGTGTTCCGACCTCGATATATAAGAAGTTTCGTCCAGCTAGGAGCCAGGTCTGGCTTCCCTTGATCTTTCGAAGCTAGGTACGTGGCTTCCTATGGACATCCCCCTGTATCAGCGAGGTATAGGTGAGTTTCTGGAGAAATTGTGAGGTGACTTCGACTTCGGGGAATTTCTTGTTTTCAGGTTTGGTGATGCGGGCTAGATCTGATCGCCCCTGGGCTCTATTCCGAATGTTTCTAGAGCCCGTCCTTGTTCCTGCGGGGTAGTATCGTAGCTCGGCTTTTGGTAGAATGGTCTCCTGGTGGAAACTCTTGGGCATAGGAGCCAGGTCTGGAAGGTGGAAAATTTCCCTTTGGTCCCTAGCCAATTTTGGCTATTAACAAGTAGTTAGTTGGATATTGGGCTTGTACATAAACTTGATGTTATATTTATATTCATGTCTATCTTTCTTTGATCTATTCTTGCTTTGAATGGTTGCCATTGATTTCTTGTTTAGATACATCCTCTTAGCAAGATCTCTTTGGATTATGTATGAGTATTGCATCTAGATATAAATCCTATTTAGTTGTCTCTTGCTCTAATGAATGGACGAAACATCATGAATTCTGACTCTTGAACCGTGGTCTTAATCTAACCTCGATCGAGTTTTCGGCACCATACATCCTAGGTCGAAGCCCGTTAGAGGATTAGAAGTCATCACTTACATCCTAGGTTGACTACGTTTACAATCGGTTGAGTCATTGATAGGTAGACGTGCTTCATTTTCATAATCCATAAACAACCAACACTATACATCCTGGGTTGGTGGTTTACGACGAATTAATCCCAAACAGGTGGTCCTCACTATACATCCTAGGTTGGCCACTTTCTAGGAATAAATAACCGACTCTATACATCCTAGGTCGGTTACCTTTGAATAGACGTGCCTATTGACAAGTTTGTTGCATTGCCCAGTATTTACTTTCGTATCCGTTAACTCCTTAGTTTCCATCATCTATATATCCTTCATCCCATTTCCCCTTCATCTAGTTTGCATAATTAATTTAGTGTTACTAATAGGATAATTCACCATCTACATCTTCATTATTATATGTTTCATTTATTATATATATACATTAACATTACTTTAGCAATAACTAATCTTAGCTAGCTCCGCTCCCTGTGGACGATACCCCACTTGCCACCATACTTGTGTTTTCCAAACCAATTTAGGCTTAGTGAGGTTTTTACAATTATTGTTGACGGATTGATCTTTAAAACGACACACGAGAATCGTCCCGTCACAGACGGAGCCAGAAAGTGTTAACGAAAAATTTATTCAAGATGAGAAATATCAGTTAACACTCTCAAGACCACTACCACGGAGGTGATGGCCGGGGGTTGATTGTTTAAATGATTTGCTCGAACCATGACTACTCATACAAGACGAAGATGAACAAATTGGCTTTATTATCTATAGTGTGTAACGTACAAAAATCTCTCAAAATACTCTCGATCTCTCTGGAGTACAGTAGGGTGGTAGTCTCATGCCTATCGAAAAGTAATCCCCTCTCCTTGAAGACCGAAATCCTCTATTTATGCATAGTCTTGATTGGTTAAATTCATGATTCTCCCACCTTGATTCTCTCAACCCTTCCCCTCCTTATCTAGCGGGGTCTTTTATTTAAAGGTTATTGACTTTGGATTCATAACGGATTCGATAATATCTAAGGCAGAGATGAGTTTGTTTCCTTTCTAGATTCAATCACTTGTTCTACACGTAATGTTTCACTGTTGCAGATGTGATCCTGTGTACCTTCATGGTGCTACTCCTCATAGAGGTCGCCGAGTAGGGCATTTGCTGTTTCTTGGGGCGAGGTGGATTCATGACATGGTATGGGTACTAGGAGATTGGTCCTACTTTCCCAGGTTCCTTGTCGCTTTAAATGCCCCATTTGGGCATTCTTCGGTAGCAACGGACTTCGACGAGCTTCCTCCTACTTATCCAAATAGGCCAGAAACTTCCCTTGGTGAGATGGATGAATATTGCAGTGTGGGTTCGATGCCTAATAGGTTATTCCCTGAACTTGGAAGGAATGACAGGCTTCTGGGGAAGCTACGAGGCAGTCTTGGCTTCGGGGAGCTTGGATCGTCATACATCTGGCTCTCCCCGAATTCTTGTTTTAGTGTTACGGGCTCGACCTGACCGTGTCGGGCTTCATCTCGGGCTTTTCCTCGAGCTCGACGTCCTTTCCTTGCTTCTACGAGGTGGCTCCGAGGTTCGACCCTGGGACCCGAGGTTCCATGGTGGGTAATCCTGGGCCTAGACTTCGGGCTAGGAAGGTGGAGAATTTCCCTTTGATCCCTAGACAAATTTGGCTATTAACAACTTTTTTCTTTAATCAAAAAGGAAGAATCAACAAATTGATCATAAAAGAAATGTAAAGAAGATGATTCACTTACTAATGATGAACACACGAACTGAGATCAAATCACCGTGAAACACTTGGACATCATTTGACTCTAAATATGCTTAGGACTTATTCCTCTCTTCAGGACCAACAATTTCGGCATTTGAAAATCAAAATTCGGAGTTGATTTGAGAGATATATTACTAAAACAAAATTGGACAAACCTTATGAAATTTCTGCACTAAATTTGAATATATATAAGAGGGAAAGTGAGAAGGAGAGAGGAGGTTTCAAGCAACCCATGGCCACGTGCCACCTCAGCTCCCTGAGGAAACCTATGGCCATCTCGGGGGTAGGAGGCCCTCCTCTGGGATGGGTGGCAAATAGCCTTTGGCCACTTGCTTCCTCCCACACGCACCTTCACATTCTTCGATTGTTCTCCAGCCTCTGAATTCTGAATTCGAATCTGTTTTCGGATTACAAACCAGGACTCTCTCACGCAAATGAGAGACTATGAAACTTTGACCACAAAATAATAATTTGACTCGATACATGAAGACGAAGACAATGCAAGGTAAGTGAACGGAAAGTTTCATAAAACTTTTTACTCTGAACTTGAAAACTAATGAATGAGTAACCGAAATAGCCGGAACTTAATAAGGACTAATATAAGAACAAATTCAAGTTTGAAGTCCATAAAACATAAACAAACAAACTCATGAACACATAATAATACCATTTCCTAGAGATAGTCCTAGAACATGCAATTTTACAAAAGTTGTCAAATTAAATCTAATGCATAAGCATTCAATATCAAGTGAGTGAATGTGTTATACTAATTGATCACAATGATGTAGGGACATATATGGATGCAATGTGTGTGTGTGTGTGCCTTACACCTTGCAAGAGAAGAAAGAATTTTGATACCTTAATATCTAAGTAAGCATATTTCCTCTTGAAGACGAACTTTGCATGCGAAGTTGCTTTTCTTCTTTGAAGCTTGATTCAATCACGAACCACCTAAGCAACTAAGCAATACAAACAAAGAGAGTTTTGTTAGGGAATCAAGCCAACACTAATCTAAAACCTAACATAAATTCGATTGGTCCTATTGGACCGGCCAGACCTTGTTGGATGATGGGATTTGGATTTTCACAGTCTGCCATTGTTGCTTGTCTGATAGGATTAATGTTGTCGTTCAACGATAGTAATTCTCCTTGTAAAGATCTACTACCTTGCATTCACAGTTGAGACCTGGAACAAAAGTCAGACACAAAGTAAACCACCAAAAAGAAATAAAATAAAATAAAAACTAAAAGTCTAAAAATTAATGACTCGACTACCTAAACTAGACTAAAATCTATTAACTGAAACTAAAACTAGAATTAACCAATAAATTCAATTAATCCCCGACAGCGGTGCCAAAAACTTTATGTTTGAAATCGTGTTTATAAAAACAATACTCACTAGTGCACGAATCGTGAAGAAATGCTCGGCGGCACGTAAAGGATCGTCCCCACGAGGAAAAGTTATTTACTAATTAAACTAATTCTAATTTAAGTTAAACAAAAGTAACCAAAAGTTTGTTGATGATTGAATTAAACTAAAAAAACTAAATTAAATCAAACTAAAGAAAGCAATTAAGAAAATTGAGTTGTGGTCAACGGAGAGAAAGCATTATGCCATCAATGATCCCCAATTATGAACACTCATAGTATGTAATTAACTTGTAAACAAATTCAATCAATTAAAGGGTTCATTCTTTATCTTTAATATGACTATTACCGTACGATCACTGGATGAGCTATGTATTCCCAACTACTATTCACCCTTTGATCTATGGTGTGAACAATAATCGGAAATCCATTAAGTATAAGAATAAAAAACCAAAATCTTAACTTTGCTTTAATCTATGCTAAAGATAAATTGTATTTATTCAATTGAGCATTAATCAAGATTAGGTTTTGATCTATACTCTAACCATAATTCTCAGATAGTTTTAACCCTAAAATCATGCCAAATAATCATTCACCCTTTGATAAATAGTGTGAATGAAAATTAAAACTAATGAGAGTCAAGCAATTACGCACAATGAATAAATCAATAATTGAATTGATAAATTAATAATTAATCCACACACAAGCATTCACAAAAGGTTCATATTGATTCCCTAATTATGGGATTAGTTACACATCATGAAAATAGTAAGACAAGAGATAGAAAAGATAAAAGTCATTGAAGCTTCTTAATGAATTCTTCGAGTCTTCGATGATGAAATCTTCTTTGTCTTCGAATCTTCTTATGTGTAAAAATGGATGAGAGAAAATTGTGTGGTGAGGTGTATGGTGACCGTGATTAGGTCTGTGTAGGTCAGATCCCGAAATTATGGTTCAATGGAGTTTAAGTAGGTGTAGAAGTAGGACATGTCCTTAAACAACAAGGAATTCAATTCTCTTTTAGAACTCCAACTTTTTAGGATTTTATTTCTTTCCTAATCCATCCAAATTGATTCTTATTCATGTAGAAGAAGGATTATGTGTCTACTTGTGGCCCAAGGCTCTCCAAACACATCCAAGAATGTAATATTTCCCGTTTCGACAACTTGCAAAATAAATCTCATCACTATTCATGGATTTTATGACCTACTGATATGCGCAATAGGTACTCAAATCAGTATCACTTATTCTAGAAAATTCTGATCGACAAGTCATAAATTGGGTTGGAAACTAGACTTCCAAGGCTTCAAGTTCATATGTGGCAAGACACACCGTTCAGTCGGAGCTGAGAGATATGGCCCTCGCAACATGGCTGACATGCACTGTCTTGGGAAACCGCTCTGAAAATTCACATCGGTCTTAGAGCTGTTTAGGAGCCATTTCTTCTGGTCTTCATAGTGTTGTTGTTATCGCTATCATAATTCACAACGGTTGGACAGCAATCGGGGTAAATTGCATATAAGTCTCTTGATTCTTCAATATTTGCCCTTTTGTCTTAAATTCTCCAAACATATCACTTGGATCCAACAACCTGAAAATGCTCAAATACACAATTTAAATACCTAAAGAACTCGAGAAACAAGTAATTGATTGGTGGAATAGGGATCAAAAACGTATACAAATAATGACCGATCAAAACCCAACCACCAGATAAGTCGCGGCCAATGTGTCGTCACAAGGACACCGCGACAAAGTGCCCAGTTTTAGTGAAGACAACTCCAGGAGATGTTACGGCCACTGCGTCGCTACCAAGCAGCTACAACAAAGAACAATGAAGATAGTGAAATATACTTCAGAGGATGTTGCTACTTTAGCGTCGCTGCCTATAACCATTGAAGAAATCAGATCCACATGCTGCTGTCATTTCGTCGCTACTTTGCCAACCGCGACAACCATTGAATAAATTCAATCCAGATGTCACTACCATTATGTCGTTGCCTTGCCAACCGCAACAATCAGATCGAAGACCTGATGTGTAAAATCGTGTTATAAAATACTCACTCGCAAGTGCACGAATCGTGAAGATAAGTACAGTGACAAGTAAGGATCGTTCCCACGAGGAAAAGTGATTAACCGATTAAACTAATTGTTAACAGAAAAATCACTCAGGGAGCAAAATCTCGGTTGACACTCTCACCCACTACCGGTAGTCAGTAGCGGGATAGTTACCTTTGGTACCACGATCCTTCCTCGTAATGTAAATAAGAAGCAATATAAGAAAGATCGAGGATATATGAAATAACACTGTTTTATTCAAGAATATTATAACGAAGCTACACGGTTTACTCTCTTCTCTCATCTTTCACTCTCTTACACAAGGTAACGGTGGAGAAAACGTATATGTCGACAAGTGGATATTTTCTCCCAATGATCGTCAGTGGAATCTCACGGGCTTCGGAGAATTTCACAAGGGAATTCCACCGGAAAACAACTTTCTCTCTCTCTCTCTCTCTCTGTCTTTGGCGATCTTAATATTCAGAAAAAAGCCTCCTCTGTCTACCTTTCAATACCGTATATATAGTTCTTCAAAGAATCCCCACGAAATCCGGTCCCTTTAATGAGGATTATCGAGTATCCTTTTTTAGGCGTTGAAAGGCATTGTGTGGGGCTAAAGGCGTGGGATTTGATCCCGTTAATTACTGTCGAATCCGAATTCTAATCAAGTCTCATTAATGGCGCTTTATTTTGGTGATAGAGTCAACTTTCCTTCTTCATGGAGCTTGGAGGGAACTCTGATTCTGAATTCTTTGGTAGGACGAAGTGCTGGTATACCGGTAGGATCTTACCGGCATGGAGCTTGTTCTGTCTCTTGATGGAGTGGAACTTGTATCTTCGCAATCATCTTCGTACTGCTTGGTAGGCTAGGTACTTGTCTTGGGGGGGCTCTGAATATATACATCGAGGTACTAGGTACCAGGTGGAAGTCTAGGTAGTACTAAGGCGAGCATCGGGGTACCGGGTACCTTGACTGATGTCGAGGCACTTGAGGGGTGCTAGGTGTGCGATCTACCATTGTACTAGTCTTGAGTTGATATCAGGAGATTCAGTAGGGTGAGGTATGTACCTTCGTTAGCTCGCGGTACTAGTGCTCCTATCTAGATAGATAGGTAATCGAGGTCTTGGCCTTACCAAGTATTGGATCCATCTAGGTAGTGGCATTGACCTTGCTGGTCACCCGGAAGCTAGGACTAGCATCCATCGGGTTGATACTAGTTGGAAAATTCTTCTTTAGTCCCTTGCCAAAAATCCATGTTAACAGAAGTCCCCCCTAACTTGAACACCGGTACCAGGTTGGGGTTGGAGTCAGGATAGTTAATATTCGGAGAAATTTTTGTAACCGTCTCGTAGAAAGGAATCTTCCTTTTGCACGCTGATTTCACTGAGTCTTCCATGTGGCTGACCAGGGTAGGCCAAGTTCAAAAAAGAAAAACAAAATTTTGGGGCGCGCACGTTTCCCAAAACTGTTCCCTCTACGTCACCGATTATCCCGCAACATTAATTACCCTCTCTACCCGTTACAAGCATCTAACTCTATATAAGTGAACCTTGCTCCTTCACTATGGACTTACTTATTCTTTCATTAGCTTTCCCAATCTACACGCGTAGCAAGACAAGAAAAATCTCAGCTTTTTCCTCGTCTTCACCCCTTTAATTTCTCTTCTTCCAGAAACTGAACTCTGAGCTCGTTATCATGTCTTCACCTGATGGCAACAGTATTGAATAGTTGTTCGACGGCGATGCGGCGGCTAGTGGGAGTCTCGCCCCTAGAAAAAAGGGTCGCGTCGATAGTGATAACGGGGATGATGTTCCCTTTCAACACCGGCGTTCCATTCGAAATGTGGCAATTGGGACGGGCTTTTCAAATAATCCCGAGGCTCCGGTTGATGTAGACCGAGAATCGAGTGGAGAAACATGAGCTGCTGGGGTTGAGAGGGCTGGCGAGGTCAGGGACTCCATGGGAAGGATGCTCGCTCTCCCCTACGAGTACAGATGCATCCCTGATTCAATCATTACTTTGGAAGCCATCACGCGTTTGCGGAGGGATTTCAAGATCCCTAAAGACATCATAATTGCCCTCCTAAGGGGTATGATGTGTATACCCATAATCCCAGTGAGCTTCCAATTCATACGGCGGCTTTTGACAGTGGGGTCAGGCTACCTCTCCACCCTACCTTGCGTAGGGCACTGTATGCTCTGCAGCTTGCCCCTCTCCTGCTGACGCCAGGGTTCAGGAGGCACCTGGTGGGGTTCCTGGTACTATAGAGAGAGTAGTGTGATAGAGATAAAATCGACCGGGAACCGGAACCAGACAAGCTCGGATTCGTGTTCCAGATCGCTGCCAATGCCCTAGGTCCAAAGGGGCAATTTTATGCTCTTGCCAAGAATAACCTGCAATTTGTGTTGCTAGAGGCCACGAAGAAAGACACATCCTGGAAGGAGGAGTGGGTCATCATCAGGAGTGAATGGGGGAATTCAGTCCACATCGGAGGAACTGAGTTCAAGGTTCCTACTTGTTTCAGCGGGAAGCCCAAGTTAGAGAAGAGCAAACTCCCTGCTGAGTCAGTTAAAATCTTGAAGGCCATCATGGCCCGAAATTAAACCAATCTTAGGTATCCCGATGTGGATGCCTTTGAAGCAGGAAGGGTGGAATACTACCTCCGAATCTCCAATGCACATCCAGGTAGAAACGTTCCTGACTTTGCTTTTATTGTCTTGCTTGGTTGATTCTGTGGATATTGACTCTAGCTATCCTTAGTTTCAGCAGTGTCTCCATCAGTTCCTGAGGTGGAAATCAACCCAACTGGTGGTCCCATTGATTCACCCCCAGCCTCCCTCATCAGGCTTCCTGCTAGTTCTGATCTCGATCCAGGGGTAGGCATATCTGCTGGCTCTGATAGGACCTCGGTCGAGGTATCTGGATCGTTGGCTCCCCCTCTTCCTACCTTAGCTAGGTCACTAGAGGCTTTTACAGCCAGAGTGGGGAGGTATCGAGGTGCTTCCAGCAGGGTACAAGATGAGTCGCCCCTCAAACCAGTCAATGTTGCAGCTGCCATTGATGCTAGTGTCCCAGCTCCTTCTGCTTCTCCCGTTATGGCAACTGGTCAGCCTAAACCGGTTGAGAAAAGTTCTGACCCTGAAATGGCGAGGCAGGTGGTACCTCGAGATAAGGCTGCGATCGAGGTTGAAAGACAGCAGCCAGAATGAAGTTTTGGCCTACTTCGTTGCCTCTTACCCAGGTGGGAGCTTAGGTGTCATGACGGCCATACCCACCGAGCTACTGATCAGAAGGGAATCTGCTCTTCTGGCTGAGGTAAGTTGTCTCATTTTAGCCTTCTATCCCGATTTAAGCGTGGGATATATCCTGACTAGTGCTTTATTCTTGTCAGGCTTTTAAGTTCAATGTGGCCATGAACCAGCAGGTCGGCTCTCTCTTGGAGCAAGTTAACAGGTGCTACTGCCGAGCTGGAGAAGTCTAAGAAGGAGCTTGCTAAGGCCGCTCGTGGGATGGAAGCTTTGACCCAATCTCTGGTTACTGCTAAGAAGGATGCGGATGAAGCTGAAGGTTTATAAGGAGAGGATGCAGCATGCTTTGGACACTAAGAGGCTCATGTCCCTTTGCCGCAAGGAGGAGAGGGATGTTGCTACTGGACGAATAACAAAGCTGGAGAAAGACGTCCAATCCCTTCGTGGTAGCGTGGCCGATCTGGATGCTCAAGTAGATACCGCCTTCAGGGACGGTTACTTCTTTACTGGCTACCATGTGGCTCTAGCTCTCCCATCTCCATTTGATCTAGGTACCATCGCTGGATGGAACCGGGAGGAGATTATGGCAAAGGCTGCCGAACTAGCTAGGGGCAGTGCCCTCCGATGTGGCTGGACCTTCCCAGGTTGCTGGATACAGTGGAATGGTAGGAGGTGCAGACCAGAGCTCTATCTCCCTTCTACCACCAAGCAATGTTATAGCAGCTCCCAGATTAAAGGATACTGAGGCTGGTGTGCCTCAGGCTGGAGGAGGGGTTCCTGCCTCTTCTGCTCCTCCATCAGAATCTATCGAGGAGATAGGGGATCGGCCTGCTACTGACGATGGAGAATCTGCCCTACCTATCTCATCTTCTGACCCTGCCCAGGTAAAGGAAGGTCAGGCTGCTCTGATCAAAGAGGTTGGAGGAGATTTTGATCGAGTGGCAGCAGGGGAGCTTCGGGGCGATCTGTCTCAAATGGAGCTTCTGGTTGCTATAGGTGCCTAGGAAACAGGCGGGGTTCCATCTAGTGCAGTAGAGGGGGAAGCTCTAACTGGCAGAGATGGAGAGATGATGGCCGATCAGGAGCAGGGGGATGCATGATCTAGCTTGACCCCTTACCCAGTAGTATCTAAATAATTTCATTTCACTGTAGCCTGTGATCGGGGGATGGGCTCCCCAGTTTTAGAAATGAGAATTTTTTTAGTTTCCTTGATTTCATGTGTGTGTAGTTTATTACACCCCAGGTTGAAACTTGCTTAAATCTGAAGTAGGATCTTCGATGTAATCTCGATTCTATAAATGCTTGCTCTGGGATAATTCTTAGTACCCTGGTAGGGATTCGGTGATCCAGGAGTTGATATTATAAGTGGTCCGGGAGGGGTACCAAGACCTCAACCGGATATAGATCGGGGCACTTCATTTTTAGTGGGTTTCCACGTAGGCATTATTGGTTCGAATTTTGTATTCAACTGCCCTTCCAGATGTCAATCCAGGACAAGTTTGATTATCCCAATCATTAAGCCTCGGAGGGAAAGCACACTTTGTGAGGCTTCCCTTTCCCGTGTATCGAATGTTGTGTACATAAATGACTTTATCCTCTCGCTCTCGATATTCGATCTTTCCCTCTATAAATATCCCTTATCTGTTAGATGGATCTTCAGACAATCTATTTTCCCTTTTTAGCAGGCAATCTCCCATAGGTTAACCGATGATCGTCGTATCAACTAACACTGTGGGAGGAGGAGGAGATGTCGGCTCTATGACTGGTAGGATGCTTGGTATTGTGGAAGGAGCTGTGCTTGGTGGATTTAACTACCAGAGGAATAGGAAAAGTAGAGATTCCCAGGATCAAGATGAATGGTGGGCTCTGATGCTGCAGCCTTGCCAATGGTGTAGACATCACCTGGTCGAGCCGTAGCTTCGTGCCCCGTTGCATCTTAGACGTGGGGGGGAATCCTTATTCCCCTCTTATTTTTACTAATCCCAACACGGCCTCTGTTCCTATCTCCGGGGTTCGTGGCAGCATTGTCAACATAGATTTTGATTAAGATCAATGTTGCAAGGTAGGCATATCCAGAAAGTATGTGAGAAGTTAAAGAGGAAGCTGGCTTTTTCTGACTTGTCATTTTTTCTCTTATATCTTGTATGTAGCTTAAAATAAGGGTTGGGTTCCCTGATTTGATCAATGAAAAGAAAACTCATTTCCATCTGTATCTGTCGATTTAATTCAGTCACACGCTTCCGATTGTAGCATAAATTCGGGCAAAAGTCCCCAGCATAAACTTGACTTAATCAATACTTGGTAATGCGTAAAACCTGAAGAGAATAAAGTAGAGGAACAGCAGTTGATTGGTACCATGGTACCTCGCACTCTAGTTCTGAGAATCTTGGTTCCTTGATGATAATGAGCGTACTGGTTTACAATCTCGCAATCTAGGTACCTTGCATTCCTTATTCTAGGAACCTCGGTAATATGGCGAGTAATCTGGCTGAAACTAGGTACCCTGCATTTCTGCTTCGCAAGGCATTTTAGTACCTTATCGAATAATCGGGTACCTAGCTTTCCTGTTTCAAGGAAGTTAGGTTCCTAGGTGGATATTCTGGCGAGTCTGGGCGATCCCCAAGTAAGTATTCTGGCGAAACTAGGCACCTCGCGTTTCCGTTTGAAGGAGCTTTGGTGCTTTGGCAAACAAATTTGGTGAATCTCGGTACCTCGCATTCCTGCTCTAGAAATCTTGGTACCGTGGCGAACATGATGGAGAATGTGTTGGCAACGAGATCCTAGTAGGCGGCTATGGCCATGTTAGCACCAGGTCTTTCTTAGTGGGGGGTAGTACCCGGTTAAGGCCTTTATCTGGCAGGCGATTACGTTCTTACTAACCAGACTCTTCCTGGCGGGGGGTGGCTCCCAGCCAAGGCAGCAGGAAGGCCATACGGTCGTTTTTGGTCTTGAGGCGATCATTGGCGAAAATAAGGAGATCATATTCAGATACCTCGCATTCCTGTTTGTAGGAATCTTTGTACTTTGGCAAAAACAATGGTGAATATATACTAGCAGCAAGATCCAAGTAGGTGACTAAGGCCACTTTAGCACCCGGTCTTTCTTAGTTGGGGATGCTACCTGGCCAAGGCCTTGATCTGGCTGGCAACTATGCTCTTACTATCCACATCCTTCTTACCGAGGGGTGGTGCCCGGCCAAGGTGTGATCCACCGGGCAACTATGCTCTTACGTATAGGATTCTTCCTAGCGGGGGGTGGTGCCCGGCTAGGGCAATAGGAATGCCATGTGGCTTTTCCTTTTCTTGGGGAGATCCTCCTGGATGGATTAATCTGATCCTGGGCATCAGGAGTGATGTGTAGCTCTCATGGATTTATAGCGATCCTCCTGGAGGGATCTATCCAGTCCAGGGCATCAGGAATGCTATGTGGCTCTCCTGGATTTATGGCGATCCTCCTAGAGGGATCTATCCAGTCATGGGCATCATGAGTGCTATGTGGCTCTCCTGGTCTTATGCCGACAATCATGGTGGATTCGATTGGTGAAAATAAAGCAGATAGATGTAGACAAATGTAGGCAAAAACAGATGGAGAAATTAACCTTTTTTATTGATGACCAAAGAAAAAGGAACACAAGCACTCACAATTACTAAAATCTCCTAACATTAGTTTTGAGGTAACCCCAGTCGATTCCGTTGCATGACTTATGGGTAGAACCTCTTGAGGTGATCAGCATTCCAAGTGTGGTCTGCTGGATGTCCATTCATGTCGTCTAGCTTGTATGCCCCACCCTGGATCACCATTCTGATTAGGTATGGACCTTCTCAATTACATGACAGTACTCTGTCTGACCTCTTTCGGGTATTCTGAATAACCTTCCTGAGAACTAAGTCCCCTTATTTGAAGCTCCGGGCTTTTACTCTCCTGTTGAAGTAACGAGCAATCCGACCTTGGTAAACTGCTATCCTTTCTGCAACCCTGTCTTGTTTTTCCTCCAGGAGGTCCAGATTGGCTCTCAGTTTTTCTTCATTTTCATCGAGGTTGAAATGTTGAACCCGGAAAGAAGTGAGCTTATGTTCAATAGGAAGGACAGCTTCTACCCCGAAAGATAGCGAGTAGGGGGTTTCTCCAGTAGCAGTTCTCTTGGTGGTACGATAAGCCCATAGCACGTCCGGGAGTTCATCAGCCCATCTCCCTTTTTGCTGTTGAAGTTTCTTCTTCAGAAGCTTCTTGATAAATTTATTTGTGACCTCTACCAGGCCATTAGTCTGAGGGTGTGCTACAGATGCGAAGTGAAGTTCAATCCCCAGACTCTCGCAGAATTCCCAGAACCTGGCGTTGTCAAACTGCTTACCCAGGTCGGTGATGATGACCATCGGGGTGCCGAACCGGTAGACCACATTCTTCTTGATGAATTCTGTTGTATTTGCTTCAGTAACTCTGGAGAGGGGTTCTACTTCCACACATCTAGTGAGGTAATCAATAGCCACGATCGTATGCTTCTGCTGACCTGGCACGGTAGGTAGGGGCCCAATTAGGTCTATCCCCATAAGGCAAACAGATACGGCGAGCTAATGGTAGATAATCGTTCTGGAGGTAGGTGATGCAGGTTGGCCGTTTTCTGACATGGTTCACAGGACTGTAGGAAATGCCTCGCATCGTGGTACGAGGTTGGCAAAAAATATCCCATGCGTAGCACCTGGTAAGCCAGTGCTTCTCCCCCGGCATGATTTCCACAGTCTCCTGAATGCACTTCTTTCAGTGCCCAGTTTGCATAATCGGGATGTAGGCACCTAAGCAAAGGGAGTGACCTACCTCTACGGTAAAGGTACCCCTCTATCAAGCAGTATCGGACCGAGGTTCTCTTAATCTTACGAGCTTGATCTGGGGTTTCAGAAAGCTTTCCTGATTGAAGATAATCCACGATGGGATCCATCCAGCATGGGAGTCGTGCCACGGGGTTTACTTCCCTACCTTCAGCTATGCTCGATGTAGTGATTATCTGGAGTGGTACTCCTTTCTGCAAAGCTTGTCGTCCACAGACAGCTATCTTAGCTAGGACATCAGCTTGATGGTTTTGCTGCCTAGGTACTTGTTCGATCCTGAAACCTTTGAAACGGGGCAACAGTTCATGGACTTTCTCGAGGTAGGTCGCCATGTTATCCTCTCTGGCCTGTTATAGACCGGTTATTTGATTAACTACCAGTTGCGAGTCGCATTTGGCAAGGAGGTAACTAGCCCCTAGCTCAGCCGCTATTCTCATTCCTGCTAACAAGGCTTCATATTCAGCTTCGTTATTGGTGGTATTGAATTCGAATCTGAAACAGTGACAGCACTCGACCTTTTCGGGGTCGGTTAGAATGATCCCACCTCCGCTTCCTGCTTGATTGGATGCCCCATCGGTATATAAGATCCAGACTTGATTGGTGGGCCAATCTACAAGCTCTTGCTCTTTCTGAAGAGCTTGACTCAAGGTCGGGATAACATCTTGATCGAGAATTGCACTGAATTCTACCACAAAATCTACTAAAGCTTGGGCTTTGATAATTGTCCTAACTTTGTACTTGATGTCGAACTGGGTGAGCTCAAGGGCCCACAACACAAGTCTCCCTGATACGTTCGGCCTTTGGTGAAATTGACGCAGAGGTTGATCAGTGACTACCACGATTGTGTGGGCAAGGAAATAAGGGTATAGCTTCCTAGAAGCAACCACCAAAGCGAAAGAAAGCTTCTCTAGGAGGATGTAGTTCTTTTCTGATTTGGTTAGGGCGCGGCTCACGTAGTAGACAGGGTGCTAGACCCTATCAGGGCATTCCTTTACCAATGCTCTACTGACCGCTGTTTCAGATATTGCCAAGTATAATTACAGTTCTTCTCCATGTACTGGGCTAGCTAGTAGGGGCGGGCTAGCGAGGTACTTCTTCAGCGATTGGAAAGCCAGCTCGCTGTCCTGGTCCAACTTCATGTTCTTCCCTTGTTTGATTGCCTTGAAGAACGGGATACACTTGTCGGTGGATCGTGATATGAAACGGTTCAGGGCTGCAACTCATCCAGTCAAACCTTGCACTTGTCAAAGTGAGGTGGGGGACTCAAGATCTAGGATGGCTTTAATTTTCTCAGGATTAGCTTTGATCTCCCTCTCATGGACCATGAATCCGAGAAATTTCCCGGCTGTAACTTCGAAGGCGCACTTGTCAGGATTTAATCGCATCTAATTCTCTCTGATTATCTAGAACATCTGACGGAGATGGTCATGGTGATGATCAGCTACATGAGACTTCGTGATCATATCATCGATGTATACTTCCATCGTCTTTCCTATCAGTCTCTTGAACAATCGGTTGACCAGGCGCTGGTAGGTAGCCCCAGCGTTTTTGAGTCCAAAGGGCATGACCCTATAGCAGTACAGGCCCTGACCGGTTATTAAACTGGTTTTATCCTGGTCGGCCGGGTGCATCATTATCTTGTTGTATCCCGAGAAGGCGTCCATAAAACTCAAAAGCTTGTTACCCGTGGTTGAATCTACCAGTTGGTCGATTTTCGGTAGAGGGAAGCTGTCTTTCGGGCAGAAGCGGTTGAGGTCTGTATAATCAACACGCATGTGCCACTTCCCGTTCGCCTTGGTCACCATAACTACGTTGGTGATCCATTCGGGGTACCGAGACTTCCTGATGAATTCTACCTTTAGCGGTTTGTTTACCTCTTCTTGTACTGCAGCATTTCTTGCCTGGTTGAAATGCCTTCTCTTTTGTTGGACATGCTTAAAGGTGGGATCTACCGCTAACCTGTGAGTTGCCAAAGCAATAGGTATGCATGGCATCTTCTCATGGCTCCATTCAAAGATGTCATTATATTCTCGTAGGAGCTTTATCAGATCTTCCTTCACATTCGCCTTCAATGTTGAACCTATATTGACTACCTTGGAAAGATCGGCCTCTATGATAAGTATCTCTTCTAACTCCTCTGCGAGATGGCCACTGGCCCATCCCTTCTCTTCCTCCTCTTTGATCTCTATATCAGAGAGGTCTGACGTTGATCTCCCCTTAACCGAGTTAATTTCATCTTCAAAACCTTCCTCTGAAGACTGGTGATCTTGATAGCATTATGAGGTATTATGACCTACATCCTCGTGGAAGTCATAATACTTGTAGCGGTTCCGTTGATTGACTGGTGCCTTTATTGGACCCGGCTTCCTGAATAGTCCTTTATCGCAGATGGCGAGGTAAATAGTCTCACGAGATGCGTTCAAAGGGGTGTAATGGGAGTACCCCATTTCCTCTCTATCTATCCGCGATATCTCCTTGGGTGGGGGTGTAGCTCTAGGCTGAGTCCGCCTAGCTGGGTACCGGTTCTGTGGAGGTTGATAGGGTGGCGACCGATATGTAGATTTGGGAGGCCTGTTCTGATTTTTCAGAATGGGTGTAGACTTGGGCGCCTCCTTCTTTTGGCACTTGGCAGTTCTCATATCATCGTGCTACATCTTAACTCGGAGCTGTTCATCTATCTCGACCTGCTCTAGAGCTCTATTGTAGGCCTCCTGGTAGGTCTCCGGGGGATGCTTGGAGAAAGATCTAAACAGTCTGCCTACCTAAAGATTCCTTGTGAAATTGGCCAAGGTTTCCTTTTCCGTGAAGACTCCCATCTGGATCACTTCTTTATGGAATCTCTCCACGTAAGCTCTGAGCAATACCCCCCTGCTCCTGGATCACATATTGAAGGTGAATATGATCTTTGGGGCGAGGTTTTATGCCCTGAAACTGGGCACATAAATCAGTTGTCAATTTTATGAATGAATCAACAGCTTCCCGCTGGTAGCTTCCTGAACCATGTCTTGGCATAGTCCATCAGTGTGGTTGGGAACATTCTACACATAGCAGCCCTAGTAGCATTCTGAACCTCCATCTGGTGAACAAAGCTATCTAGGTGGCTCAGGAGGTCCTCAGTCCCAGAATATTTACGGTTGGCATCTTGAATTTGGGAGGTAATTCTGCCTCATTGATCCTCCTAGAGAAGGGAGCATTCATCTCTCCCAAGGGGTCTTTCCGATTTTCCCGGTGCTTGCCCTTCTTCAACTCCTGGATTTCTTTTGCCATTCTAGTGACCTGGTCCCGGAGATGTTTTCCGCCATCATTCCTATATTCCACTTCAGAATCTCTAGTCGTCAGGCCCTTCCGATGTCGTAGAAACTTCATCCTCATTCTCTCCCTGGGGAGGGTCTTCTCCGACACCCTTGTTGCTACCTCTCACCACTGAATAAGGGCGTTCCCTGGTCGTTTCCTGATGAGGCTGTCTAGAATAGGCCACTGGTTGGGCCAGGTGATAGTGCTCTCTAGGCGGGAGGTCGATGGCGGATCTTGCACGCCGGGCTTGGTAACCTATAGGAAATCCTAGAACTGGGGGCATGGGTCCGAGTCTATCAGACTGGTATAGGAGGTGGTGGTCCCAACCTATCGAAGAGAGGTATCCTGGTACCTTTTCGATTGGCATCTCTCCTGGGATCTAGGTACCGTAGGCAGACTAGTACTGCTTTCGGTGACCATTCGGAGGCGAATGCTCTCCTATAAAAGCCGCGACCTATTGGTCTAGATTGGCAGGTCCAGCTGTTGAGGGTAGTAGGTACTTGGAGGGTAATCCGCGCGGTAGCTGACGGCTTCGAGGCGGGTTTGCGACCCTTTCCCCTTTTCTTCGGCTTCTGACCCTTTCGGGTTGAAGCGTTTGACTAATGTCCTGACGGGTCAAGATGATCCTGAGAGGATTAGAGCTTCATTTTGATAATAAGACAAGAAAACGAGGCACGCTGGCTTTCTTTTGAGGGTGTGGTGTTTCCCACAGACGGTGCCAAAAAGTGTTAACAAAAAAATCACTCAGGGAGTGAAATCTCGGTTGACACCCTCACCCACTACCGGTAGTCAGTAGCGGGATAGGTACCTTCGGTGCCACGATCCTTCCTCGTAATGTAAATAAGAAGTAATATAGGAAAGATCGAGGAGATATGAAATAACACTGTTTTATTCAAGAATATTATAACGAAGTTACACGGTATACACTCTTCTCTCGTTTTTCACTCTCTTACACAGGGTAACTGGTGGAGAAAACGTATATGTCGACAAGTGGATATTTTCTCCCAATGATCATCAGTAGACTCTCACGAGCTTCGGAGAATTTCACAAGGGAATTCCACCGGAAAACAACTCTCTCTCTATCTTTGGCAATCTTAATATTCAAAAAAAAAGCCTCCTCTGTCTACCTTGCAATGCCGTATATATAGTTCTTCAAAGAATCCCCACGAAATCTGGTCCCTTTAATGAGGATTATCGAGTGTCTTTTTTTAGGCGTTGAAAGGCATTGTGTGGAGCTAAAGGCACGGGATTTGATCCGTTAATTACTGTCGAATCTGAATTCTAATCAAGTCTCATTAATGGCGCTTTATTTTGGCGATGGAGCTCCAACTTTCCTTCTTCATGGAGCTTGGAGGGAACTCTGATTCTGAATTCTTTGGTAGGACGAAGTTCTGGTATACCAGTAGGATCTTACAGGCATGGAGCTTGTTATGTCTCTTGATGGAGTGGTGCTTGTATCTTCTTGATCATCTTCGTACTGCTTGGTAGGCTAGGTACTTGTCTTGGGGGGCTCTGAAAAAATACATCGAGGTATTAGGTACCAGGTGGAAGTCTAGGTAGTACCAAGGCGGGCATCAGGGGTACCGGGTACCTTGACTGATGTCAAGTGTAAGGACCTCGATTTTATGATTGGCTTATTTCATGACAAACCACCACATTGGGGATGATTGTGTAATGGGTAGCTTAGGTCCGTATTGGCAAGCTTCCAAGCATCTCCATGACTTCAAGAGCAAAAGGTATATTCACTTGACTTTGTCTCTTGAAGAGTTTAGGTGCACACACACACTTCATGCATGTTTTGTTTATCTTGCATTTGTGTTCTTTATTGTTTGCATAAGTGTGCATCCTTTTCTAAAACACTTCACTAGCTTACATTAGATATCATATCTTGCATTGTATCTTAGTTGATAACATGTTTGACATGTTAATTGTGCTTTACTGTGTGCATCTCACTCACTTCACACTTGCACAACATTCATGTAAGATTGACTTTTGTCTTGAGTGTTAAAAAGGGATTTTTCCCTTTGGCGCGGCCTAGACCGCTCGGCAGGCTTTGCTTGCACCGCGGCGCACGGAGCGGTATTCTCCAGTGCGTCATGCGCGACGTGGACCGCGACCTCTGCACTTGCACGCACAGCGGTCCTAACCGCGGTGTTGTCCAGACGGTGCACTGCTGTATGTACCGCGGTCTGGACACTTACCTGTGCCGCGGTCTAGCAAGCGGTTTTGACGGGATTCTGGTTCCCAAGTTCAAAACGATGTAGTTTTAACTAGGGCTTCATATATATTCTTCCTCTTCTCTTCTTGGCCGACCAAGAGCTCAAAAATTCATTTTTAGAGAGATGTTAGAGCTCCTAGAGAGAGAAAGCTTCAAGAAAGCATCTTTGACTCTCCAAACCCAAAACCCATCTCCATCTTGCATCATTCAACATCATTTGAGTATGGGTCTCCATTGTTTCATGACTAGGTAAGCAAGAACTTCTTTGAATATCATTTATTGTTCTTCTTACTCTAGATTAGGTATTTATTGCATGATTAAATACCTAGACTCTATTATCGCATATTTATGAGTCTTGATAACATGATTGGGTTTGTATTTTGATAGCTTAATTGATTAGGTCACTTTTGCCTAAAAGCTAGGTCATAAACATTTATTTGTGATTCATTGATAACTAGGTTGAAATATTGATTCTTAATCAACTAGTTAAGCTTATTGAATGTTTATGCATATTTTGTGTAACAATTAGTTTGTTGGAAATTCTCTACAAATCTAATTGAGTTTGTTTATTGATAGACTTTTGTCTAAGACTTGCATTTAGTGAATGATTAAATGTCTTGTCATAATCACATGAATATATGCTAAGTTTATGTTGAATACATTGCGAGCATATTTGTTGATTCATTGTGATTGTTTGTGATAGCTAGGATTGGTTGTTATTGATAACATCTAGCTAAGTCTTTATGCCTTGCATTTAGACATTTGACAACTTGGATTTGTTTCTACAAACTCCTAGTTGAGCAATTTGTGTTGTCTAGCATAATTTGCATTGAGCATCATTTACATGATCACATAGACACATAATCCTCTTCATTGAGTCAAAGTCTTGTGGCTTCGAGGTGAAGTTGTACAAGCATTGAAGTCTTGCAACCAAGTTGTGGTTAGCAAGCATTGGTCAAGAATCTATTGTAAAAGGCCTGCGGGTAGAGTAGGAGGTGCTCACGCCAATAGTAGTGTATCAGTGGATATCACTAGGGATAGAACCAAGAGTGGGGAGTGGTAGTGTCCATAGCCTGAGGTTATCTAGAGTGAGAGTCCGAGTATCACTTGAGGGTGTAACTTTTTACTCATATAGTGGATTTGAGGATCGTGTGTGGCTAGAAGGATAGCCCGTGGTTTTTCCCTTTGTTTAAGGGTTTCCACGTAAAAATCAAGTGTTATTTATTATTCCGCACTTTACACTTGATTTTGTATGTTTGATTTAATTGGGTTATTTGTTTAATATTGACTAATCGAAAAATTGGTAATAATCGATTAACAACTCATTCACCCCCCCCCCCCCGTCTAGGTTGTAGACACACGTTAAGAGTGTATTTTCAATTGGTATCAGAGCGGGTTCCTAGATATACTTAGGTGATCCTTGCTCTTGATTGTGTGTGTCTTGCATTTGTGTGCATCTTGTTGGTTGCATTCATTTGCATTCATATTACCCAAACACTATGAATGACTTTGGGATGAGTAATGAGGGAGCATCGAGCATACGACCTCCTTTGCTCAAGGGTGACAATTATGCCTCATGGAAAGGCAAGATGGAGTCCTATATTTGCCAAATAAGTGATCGAGCTTGGATGGCAATTGAAGATGGCTACACTCCTCCAACAATGACCACCGAAGATGGAAGTGAAGTCTCCAAGCCTAAGTCTCAATGGAGCACACAAGAATTTGAAGCTTCAAAGTGGAACAACAAAGCAATGCATGCTTTGTTTTATGCAGTGGATGAGAGCCAATACAAACTCATCCAAATCACCAAAAATGCATATGAAGCTTGGAAGATTCTAGAGACGGCGCATGAGGGAACCGAAGTGGTTAAGGATTCCAAGCTCCAAGTTCTTCAAGCACAATTTGAGACGATCAAGATGGAAGAGCATGAGTGCTTTAATGACGTCCAAGTGAAGTTGATGGACATTGTGAATCAAAGCCATCAACTAGGTGACCCGTATTCGGATAGGAGGATCAAGCAAAAGATTATGAGGTCACTTGCCGCTAGATTCGAATCCAACGTGACGGCTCTTGAAGAAAACAAGGACTTCAAGACTATGAAGCCAAGTGAAGTGATTGGAAGGCTACTTGCCTATGAATCTAGACGGGGTCCTACCTCTACACCTCTCAAGAAGCAAAAGGGGTTAGCCTTGAGGACCTCCAAGATTGAGAAGGGGGATGATGACTCGGATGAAGACATGGCTCTAATGGTGAAGAGATTCAAGAAATTCATTGAAGCTACAAAAGAGTGGCCATGGCTCTAAGGAAAATGACTTCAAGAAGAAAACCCACTTCAAGAAGATTGAGCCAAGTCAAGAGAAGCCTTCAAGAACGGGGATTCAATGCTTTGAATGTGAAGGATTCGGGCATATCTATAAGGATTGTACTAACTTGAAAGACAAGAGAAGAGAAAAGGCGATGGCTATCTTATCAAGTGATAGTGAAAGTGTAGAAGATTCCTCGGATGATGAAGAACTTGCCATTAACTACACGGCCTTTAGAGTCTCTTATGTGGAAGTAGAAGAAGGCAAGAGTGCCTTGTCATGTGACCAAGGCGAAAGTCTTGATGAGGAAGTTGACTCATTTGATGAGAGGCAAAGTGAAAGGAGTGTCTCACTCTCTAATGTAGGAAGTGACTCCGATGAGGAGATGACTCTCATGGTTGAGAGATTTAAGAGATTTACAAAATCTCAAAAGAAGGGCATGACCTCCAAGGTGAAGGAGGAAAAGAAAAAGTCAAGGAAAGATAACCCTTGCCTTGAGTGTGGTGGAGTTGGCCACCTTGCCTCCGTGTGTGGTAACTTGAAGTACAAGAAGGGAGGAGAAACTATGATCGCTACTTGGAGTGATAGTGAAGTTGAAGTAGTTGAAGAGTGCTCCACAAGCTCGGTTGCTAGTAAGATCAACTACTTCGCATTTCCGGGTTCCTACCATGAAGAAACTCAAGCCATCACCAAATGTTTATCACTTGAATATTTCAAGATGGGTGGCCTTGAACTTGGAAACCGAAGAGGAGCATGCTTGAGTGAAGCAAGCCTTGATGATATGACTCTCACAAGCACAAGTGGGAGAAGCCTTGATAGTGATGGATCATGCTCCGGGAACTCTTGTGACAACAATGTCCACAACCAAGAGTTCATTGACTTTCTTCAAAAGTCCTTAAAGGAGAGAGAAAATGATATCCTTAAATTGGAAAAGGATAATCTTAGATTAAAGTCTAAGTTAAATGACTCCTTGAAGTCGGACGTGATTGATATGTCCGAATATGAGAAGGAGATTAAAGATTGCCATCAACGGATGAAGGCCATGAAAGAAGAACTTGCCAACAATGAAAACTCCTTGAAGATTGTCAAGGAAAGAGAGATGAGGTGCCTTGAAGAATTAAAAAAGGCCAAGGTCAAACAACCTCAAGCTCAAGGCAAGAGCAAAGCTTCATCCAAGCAACCTTCAACTCAAGGAAAGTCCACACAAGCCTTGGCATCCCAACCAAAGCCTAGGCAATCCAAGAAGAAAGGACAATTCCTTGAGAAGCCAACCACCTCCTTTGACAAGTCAACTATCAAGAAAGGAGGTAACCATAAATGGCATGCTCAACCAAGGTGGCATGATCAACCGGCTCAACCACCTCTACAAGCAAAACCACAAGGGTGCCACCAATCGGCTCAAGCTCCTAGGAGAAGCAAACCGATGCACCATCAAAGACAACCTCATCAACATGGCGATGCCTCGATGAGATCACAATGCTATGGTATAAATCCTTACTTTGTACCTACTTGTCATTATTGTGGTATGATTGGTCACTTAAGACCAAATTGCTTCAATTACATTAAGAGGTGTAGATTAGAGAGCATGAAAGAAAAACGGTTGAAAAATAGGGCAAGTTTGCATAAACCTAGGGAACCTAGAAACATGTCTATGACCACTAAAAATGTTAAAGTGGAACCTAGGTGGGCTAGAAAGAATGAACCCGCTTGCCTTAGTGCCCATGTGACTCCCGTAGATGCATTTAGGTCCATTGGACTTGATAGGTCTATAGGAGCTCATGTCTCCCATTGACTTGGTTGGAATTGACCCCATGAGGGGAGCTCAAGCAAAGAGAGCGATCTTGCATGATTTGCTATATGCAAAAAGTTGGCTTATTTTATGCTCTTTTATGATTGCTTGAGTGTGCTTGGTGAATAACATTGATTAATAATTGTATAATGTTTTTGATTACACGATTGCACGGTTGCTTTGTATGATAATGCATGACTTCTATTATTGCTTGAGCATGCTTATCTTTTCGAGGAATGTTCTACTTGTTAGTACATTTGATTGACCTCAAATTATTCTCCATGTTCATGATTCCTACATATGCATTCTTAAGCTCTCTCTTGAAAAGGGCTACTGGCAATATGTCGTGGAGCCGCCCAATGTTGGAAAAGGCTACTCATTTGAAACCGAGTGAAAGCCATCAAGAGAGTTACATTAGCATGATAAACAGAAATACATGCTTGCTAGGAATATGGAGAAAAACAGAAAAAGGAGAAAAACAGAAAATGTTGTTATATGACTGTTATGTGTGGTGTTGCATTGCTTATTTTTGACATCAAAATTGTTGATTGATGATGTATCTTGCAATGAAGAAAAGATGATATACTTTTGCTGTGATTAGTACACTTCCACACAAATGCTTGGATATATATCTTCTTATCATAACAACAGGGTCTTAATTGGTTTGACTTCATTTGGAAATCATGTTGAGTGTTGCTTTGATTGATTTTTATGCATGAGAATAATAGTATTTTGTATTACATGCTAAGCAACCTTTCACACGCACACATTTTTGAATATAATCTCCTTGAATCTCTCTCAATTATTTAAGTTGCATAAAGTTTGTGTATATGATTATGCAATGTAATTGTGCGAATAGCTCTCTTTGCTAAAGCAACCCGATAGGGGGAGCTCCTTTGCCTATCTCATGACAAAAAGGGGGAGAAGTCTTGACAGAAATAGGGGGAGTGAGAGATATAAGAGGAGCATTGTTTATGCTATGCTTTGGGGGAGAAGTCATGAGGGAGAGTAACCTTTTAGGGGGAGCATTGCACATGCATTCTTTGTATTGCTTTATTTGTATTTAAGTGCAATGCTTGTTTTTTTTTTCACCTCACTTGCACTTGTTCTTGGAAAGTGCTACTTGCTATTGTGTGTAGGTACATTGATGATTCTACAAGAAGATAGAAGATATTGAATATTTAGATTCTAGGAATCTCTTTTGTATTGTAGAAGTGATCATGGACAATAGCTTTATTTTATTTTGTGAGGAATATTTGTGAGTGGTTGTTTTGTCATGAAATAGCCAAAGGGGGAGATTGTAAGGACCTCGATTTTATGATTGGCTTATTTCATGACAAACCACCACATTGGGGATGATTGTGTAATGGGTAGCTTAGGTCCGTATTGGCAAGCTTCTAAGCATCTCCATGACTTCAAGAGCAAAAGGTATATTCACTTGACTTTGTCTCTTGAAGAGTTTAGGTGCACACACACACTTCATGCATGTTTTGTTTATCTTGCATTTGTGTTCTTTATTGTTTGCATAAGTGTGCATCCTTTTCTAAAACACTCACTAGCTTACATTAGATATCATATCTTGCATTGTATCTTAGTTGATAACATGTTTGACATGTTAATTGTGCTTCACTGTGTGCATCTCACTCACTTCACACTTGCACAACATTCATGTAAGATTGACTTTTGTCTTGAGTGTTAAAAAGGGATTTTTCCCTTTGGCGCGGCCTAGACCGCTCGGCAGGCTTTTCTTGCACCGCGGCGCACGGAGCGGTATTCTCCAGTGCGTCATGCGCGATGTGGACCGCGACCTGTGCACTTGCTCGCACAGCGGTCCTAACCGCGGTGTTGTCCAGACGGTGCACTGCTGTATGTACCGCGGTCTGGACACTTACCTGTGCCGCGGTCTAGCAAGCGGTTTTGACGGGATTCTGGTTCCCAAGTTCAAAACGATGTAGTTTTAACTAGGGCTTCATATATATTCTTCCTCTTCTCTTCTTGGCCGACCAAGAGCTCAAAAATTCATTTTTAGAGAGAGAAAGCTTCAAGAAAGCATCTTTGACTCTCCAAACCCAAAACCCATCTCCATCTTGCATCATTCAACATCATTTGAGTATGGGTCTCCATTGTTTCATGACTAGGTAAGCAAGAACTTCTTTGAATATCATTTATTGTTCTTCTTACTCTAGATTAGGTATTTATTGCATGATTAAATACCTAGACTCTATTATTGCATATTTATGAGTCTTGATAACATGATTGGGTTTGTATTTTGATAGCTTAATTGATTAGGTCACTTTTGCCTAAAAGCTAGGTCATAAACATTTATTTGTGATTCATTGATAACTAGGTTGAAATATTGATTCTTAATCAACTAGTTAAGCTTATTGAATGTTTATGCATATTTTGTGTAACAATTAGTTTGTTGGAAATTCTCTACAAATCTAATTGAGTTTGTTTATTGATAGACTTTTGTCTAAGACTTGCATTTAGTGAATGATTAAATGTCTTGTCTTAATCACATGAATATATGCTAAGTTTATGTTGAATACATTGCGAGCATATTTGTTGATTCATTGTGATTGTTTGTGATAGCTAGGATTGGTTGTTATTGATAACATCTAGCTAAGTCTTTATGCCTTGCATTTAGACATTTGACAACTTGGATTTGTTTCTACAAACTCCTAGTTGAGCAATTTGTGTTGTCTAGCATAATTTGCATTGAGCATCATTTACATGATCACATAGACACATAATTCTCTTCATTGAGTCAAAGTCTTGTGGCTTCGAGGTGAAGTTGCACAAGCATTGAAGTCTTGCAACCAAGTTGTGGTTGGCAAGCATTGGTCAAGAATCTATTGTAAAAGGCCTGCGGGTAGAGTAGGAGGTGCTCAGGCCAATAGTAGTGTATCAGTGGATATCACTAGGGATAGAACCAAGAGTGGGGAGTGGTAGTGTCCATAGCCTGAGGTTATCTAGAGTGAGAGTCCGAGTATCACTTGAGGGTGTAACTTTTTACTCATATAGTGGATTTGAGGATCGTGTGTGGCTAGAAGGATAGCCCGTGGTTTTTCCCTTTGTTTAAGGGTTTCCACGTAAAAATCAAGTGTTATTTATTATTCCGCACTTTACACTTGATTTTGTATGTTTGATTTAATTGGGTTATTTGTTTAATATTGACTAATCGAAAAATTGGTAATAATCGATTAACAACCCATTCACCCCCCCCCCCCCCCCCCCCCCCCCTCTAGGTTGTAGACACAAGTTAAGAGTGTATTTTCATCAAGGAACTTGAGGGGTGCTAGGTGTGCGATCTACCAGTGTACTAGTCTTGAGTTGATATCAGGAGATTTAGTAGGGCGAGGTATGTACCTTCGTTAGCTCACGGTACTAGTGCTCCATCTAGATAGATAGATAATCGAGGTCCTGGCCTTACCAAGTATCGAATCCATCTAGGTAGTGGCATTGACCTTGCTGGTCACCCGGAAGCTAGGACTGGTATCCATCTGGTTGATACTAGTTGGAAAATTCTCCTTTGGTCCCTTGCCAAAAATCCTTGTTAACACTAATTTTAATTAAAGTTAAATTAAAATTAACCAAGAGATTGTTGATTGATTTATTAATCTAAACTAAATTAAATTAAACTAAAGAAAATGATTAAAAAGAATATGGTTGTGGTCAATGGATAGAAAGCACTAGGTCATCAATGATCCTCAATTATGAACACTCAATGTATGGAATTAATTTATAAACAAGATTCAATCAATTCAAGGGTTCATTCTTTTTCTTAATTACGACTTTTACCGTATGATCATCGGATGAGTCATGTATTCCCAACTATTATTCACCTTTGGTGTATGGTGTGAACAACAATAGAAAACCCTTTAAGCGCAAGAAATAAGAACCAAATTCTGTCCTTTGCTTGGCCTATGCTAAAGATAAAATTCATTCATTCAAAAGAGCATTAATCAAGGTTAGGTTTGGTCTATACTCTAATCCTAATTCTCAGATAGTCTTAACCCTAAAATCATGTCAAATAATCATCCAACCTTGGTCTATGGTGTGAATAAATATTAAAACTAATGAGGATTAAACAGTTAAGAACAATGAATAAATCAAGAATTGAATTGATGAAATAATAATTAATCCAAACATGAGCATTCACCAGATGTTCACATTGATTCCCTAGTTATGGAATTAGTTACACATCATAGAAAAAGGAAAGAAAAGAAAAGAGATTGAGTAGAGAAAACCCGAGATAATCATCAAAGAGCTCCTCCAATTCTTCTTCGTCTTCTTCTACAATGGATGGATGGGTCTTGAGGTGATGTGTGGTGGTAGAGTGATGAGGGATGGCCCCCTTGGTGGCTTGGGACCTCCCTTGGCTTCTCTCTCCCGAAATTAGGGATCAAAGGAGTTTAAACAGGCTTTAGAAGCTAGGTTAAGTCCTTAAACAACAAGGAAATCAATTCCCTTTTAGAACTCTACCTTTTTGGGATTTTATTTCTTTCCTAAACCATCCAAATTGATTATTTATTGAAGGAAGATAAGGATTAGGTATTAACTTGCTTTCCAAGACTCACACTCATGTCCAAGACGGTAATATTTCCTGTTCTGACAACTTGCAAAACAAATCTCGTCACTATTCACGGAATTAGAACTGATATGACCATCGGGTACTAAAACGGGCATAACCTCTTCTAGGAATATCGGAATTAGGATCCGAAAAGTGAACCGGAAACCAGACTTCTGGGGATTTCCATCCATAGGTGTTCCGACACACAATTCAATCGGAGCTGAGAGATATGGTCCCCGAAATCTGGATATTCTGCACTGGCCGAAAATTCATCCTTTCCCGGAATGATGCGCGGCATAGACCGCGTTTGAGGTTGACTCTTGGGAAGCAGTATGGACCACGGAAAAGAACAAAAATCCAACTGGAATGTACCAGTTGAATGTACCACAGTTGAGGTCATGCATGGAGAGCGACCTACGTAGCGGTTGTTGACAGTTTTTCCCTTTTTTTCTTCACATTTAAGCTCTTTTCCTTGAATGAATTGTTGAAAACCTCATCTAAGGGAATATGACCTACACATGCTCAATAAACAGATAAAATATCTAATTTCACCTGAGAACAAAGCACAAATAATAGGAAATGGGGACCTAAAACATGTATAGAAATAGACCGATCAAATACCCCCAAACCTATATTTTGCTAGTCCTCGAGCAAAACTAGTATAAAAAAAAACTAAAAACAAACAAAAATCTAAAAATATAATAAAAATAAACTAAGCCACTTTCGTAGGGAACACGTTAGCATTGAGCGTATGCTACAAGCCTTTAAACCTCTAGGTGTCCCTAGTAGGAGGAGTGTTGTCTCTTGAGGGTTTACAGTTATGCTACCCACAAACATATTTCTGCGAAAAACCTAATAATCAAGATGCCAACGAAGTGTGCCATTCAAAGCCAATGCATGCTAGAGCCACTAAATAAAGACTAAAATTATGCCACAAATTTGAATGCATGCTTGGTTTTAATGAAAAGCACATACTCAAGACACTTTAGTTTCAAAAACACATTCGTCTCGACTCTAATTCTCACAAGATGTCACTCTTTAATTGGCACAGAACCTAGGCAAATACACTCATCAAGCATATGCGAAAGAATTTATGCACAAGAAATTTAAAAATATAATCGTATATGAATATATAATAGAAAGAACGCTTGATTTTTATACAAAGGATCTCATGAACAGAATCAGACATTAAGAACAAGATATAGCACATGTTTACCTTTACTCTCGAGCTAGCATTCCCAAAAGATCAATTAGGTCTTTTCTTTGGTTGTAATGGGGCCATTGGTAAGCTAGCATTCACCTTATTGATCTTAACCTCCACTGGTTGCTTCATCACTTCGGCGGTCAATGACTTGATTTCTTGCTCGGCCCTTGCAAGCTTGGCAATGCTTTCAAGTTCCTTATTCTTCATGATCTCTAAGGCTTTATGCCTTTGTTCGATCTCGGCCTTCATTAGCCTCATCCGGTGAGCAAACTCATATTTGAGCTCTTCCACCTCTCGGGAAACTTCTACAAACTTTTTCAACGAATACTCTTTTTCTTCCATTAGCTCATTGATCTTTGCTGTCAAGTCGGAATTGAGAGCGACAACCATCTGTTTATCTTCTTTTAGTTGCTCAATCATGTTCTCAAAACTTGAGCGATCATGTTGGATAATGCGATTTCTATCATCTGCCATTGCTACTTGACTGATACGATCAATGTTGTCGTTCAAATGTAATAATTCTCCGTGAAGAGATCTTCTTCCGTGCATCCACCGGTAAGACCTAAAACAAAAAGATAGACACACAAAGTAAACTACGAAAAAGAAAAATAAACAAAATAAAAACTAAAAATCTAAAAATTAATGACTTGACTATCAAAAAAAATCTAAATAAAAATAAGCTATTAACTAATGACAAGACAATAAAAAAAATTAAAACTAAAACTATTAACTAAAACTAAAACTAGAATTAATCAATAAATTCAACTAATCGTGTAGTATAGTGGTAAGTATTCCAGCCTGTCACGTGGGTGACCCAGGTTCGATCCCCGGCAGCGGTGCCAAAAACTTGATGTGTAAAATCGGGTTATAAAATACTCACTCGCAAGTGCACGAATCGTGAAGATAAGTACAGCGGCAAGTAGAGATCGTTCCCACGAGGAAAAGTGATTTATCGATTGAAAACTAATTTTAATTAAAGTTAAATTAAAAGTAACCAAGAGATTGTTGATTGATTGATTAATCTAAACTAAATTAAATTAAACAAAAGAAAACAATTAAAAAGAATATGGTTGTGATCAATGGAGAGAAAGTACTAGGTCATCAATGATCCCCAATTATGAACACTCAATGTATAGAATTAATTTGTAAACAAGATTCAATCAATTCCAGGGTTCATTCTTTGTCTTTAATGTGACTATTACCGTATGGTCATGGGATGAGTCATGTGTTCTCAACCACTATTCACCCTTGGTCTATGGTGTGAACAGTGATCGGAAACCCTTTAAGCGTAAGAATTAAGAACCAAATTTTATACTTTGCGTGGCCTATGCTAAAGATAAAATTCATTCGTTCAAAAGAGCATTAATCAAGGTTAGGTTTGGTCTATACTCTAACCCTAATTCTCAGATAGTCTTAACCCTAAAATCATGCCAAATTATCATCCACCCTTGGTCTATGGTGTGAGTAAATATTAAAACTAATGAGGATTAAGCAGTTAAGAACAATAAATAAATCAAGAATTGAATTGATGAAATAATAATTAATCCAAACATGAGCATTCACAAGAGGTTCACATTGATTCCCTAGTTATGGAATTAGTTACACATCATAGAAAAAGAAAAGAAAAGAGATTGAGTAGAGAAAACCCGAAATGATCATCAAAGAGCTCCTCCAATTCTTCTTTGTCTTCTTCTACAATGGATGGATGGGTCTTGAGGTGATGTGTGGTGGTGGAGTGATGGGGGATGGCCCCCTTGGTAGCTTGGGACCTCCCTTGGCTTCTCTATTTTCGAAATTAGGGATCAAAGGAGTTTAAACAGGCTTTAGATGCTAAGCTAAGTCCTTAAACAACAAGGAAATCAATTCCCTTTTATATTTTATTCCTTTCCTAAACCATCCAAATTGATAACTTATTGAAGGAAGATAAGGATTAGGTATCAACTTGCTTCCCAAGACTCACACTCATGTCCAAAAAGGTAATATTTCTCGTTCTGACAATTTGCAAAACAAATCTCGTCACTATTCACGGATTTTATGACTGACTGATCTGCGCAATAGGTACTCAAATGGGAATAACTTTTTCCAGAAAGTTTGGATCGATGAGCCGTAAATTGGGTTAAAAACTAGACTTCCTGGGGCTTCAAATTCAAAGGTGGCAGGACATATAATTCAATTGGAACTGAGAGATATGGCCTTCGTAACGTAGCTCATCTACACTGATTCGGGAAACCCTTGTGACTACCGCTGTGGAAATTCATAGGGGTGTGACAGCGTTTTGGAAGTGTTTCTTCTGAATTTTTAAGTGCCATTGGTACCACTGTCATAATTGACAGCAGTCTTGACAGCGGTTCAAGGAAAATTGCATATTAGTCCCTCAATTCTTCAATAATTGCCCTTTTTGTCTAAAATTCTCCAAACACATCACTTAGATCCTATAACCTGAAAATGCTCAAAACACAAATTAAAACCCCTAAATAACTCAAGAAACAATCAATTGATTGGAGGAATGGGGATCAAAAACATATACAAATAATGACCGATCAAATACCCCCAAACCTATCTTTTGCTAGTCCTCGAGCAAAACTAGAATAAAAACAAAAACTAAAAACAAAACCTAAAAACCTAAAAACAAAAATTTTAAACTAAGCCACTTTTGTAGGGAACACGATAGCATTGAGCGTATGCTACAAACCTTTAAACCTCTAGGTGTCCCTAGTAGGAGGAGTTTTGTCTCCTGAGGGTTTACAGCTATGCTACCCACAAACATATTTCTACGAAAAACCAAATAATTAAGATGCAATCGAAGTGTGCCATTCAAAGCCAATGCATGCTAGAGCCACTGGATAAAGATTAAAATTATCCCTCAAATTTGAATGCATGCTTAGTTTTATTGAAAAGCCCATACTCAAGACACTCTAGCTTCAAAAACACATTCGTCAAACGTCATAGATATAATTCGCCTCGACTCTAATTCTCACAAGATATCGCTCATTAATTTCACACATAACATAGGCAAATACACCCATCAAGCATATGAGAATGAAGTTATGCACAAGAAATTTCAAAATATAATCGTATATGAATATATAATAAAAAGAACGCTTGATTTTTATACAAAGGATCTCATGAAAGGTATCAGATATTAAGAACAAGATAGAGCACATGTTTACCTTTACTCTCGAGCTAGCATTCCCAAAAGATCAATTAGGTTTTTTCTGTGGTTGTAACGGGGCCATTGGATGAAGGTTAAGAAAGAACGGGAAAAAGGATAGCAAACAAATCTAGGATCACATCAAGATATTCTTCAGCAATCTTCAAACTTGGCCGAATTTCTTCGAATTCTTCATTCTACTTGCATCTAGGCTTCTTGAACAATTTTCGTTCATCCTCCTTCTTGAGTTGACATTGATTTCACATCACTTCATTATAAAGCTCTATTCCTTTTCACTTTCATTTAATTCATCATCTCATTCATTTATCTTTTTTTTAACCCCTTTTTTTCAACTTTTTTTTAGATGAGAATTTTACATCAATTACATAATTCTTCAAAAACCTTCTTTGCATTTGATCTTCTTGCTTTTTCCTTAGTACATGCACTTCACAAGTCACCCATTTCGAACTCTCTTCAATCATCTTCATCACCTCAATATGATCCCAAGCTATAAGTTATGGCTAAAATATGGCTAATTGGGGTTAAGTTAATGTGGGTGATGAAAGAAAAAGGCTTATAGTGTATAGCTTCAAAATTGGCTATAGAGCACACACATGAATGTAGGAAATATTTAAGGCCTTTTAGGTAGTTCAAGCACACATTGCCTATATCACTTCTAATGGTTCAACCAAAACAAGAGCAAAGTCCACATGTGATATCTTTTTATGATAAATGTTCTTTAATATCCAATGCATAACCTATTTAGATCAATTTCTAATGCTAAGAACCTAATGAGTGTTTAGGAATAGAAACAAAAGAACCCTCATATGATGATATTTATGTAACGCTTTTTGGCTTAGTGAACTCACAAGGGTAGTCTCCACTATTAATCATGGCAATTCAACTAAGCATCCTATCCACCATCACATCAAGAGTATGTCATCAATTTTGAAAAATGCAATGTAATACTCTAAGTTGCAAGATGTTAGTCTAAACTCAGTGATTAAAGCATATATTACGGCTCTAAAAGCACACAAAAGAAGCATCTAAAAAATGGAGGACAAAAGTTCAAAAACTAGTGACTTTTGAAATTGACGTTTGTCTATTATTTAATGCATAACCCTCAAAATACTGAACGAAAGTTAACCAAATTTTAACACTGGGAAAATATACATTCCAAAACACTTTTCATTTACAAAACATTTCAAAATTCAAAATGGAAAAGTGAGAAAACAGACGACAAAAAACATTCACGTGCAGAATTTTAAAAACAGGGCATCGCCCATGACCTTTGGTCGAAGAAAACAATCATAACTTTTAAACCACCGCCCAGAATTTTATGTTCTTTATACCGTTAGATTCGAATTGAAAAAACAATGAACCCAGCATGGACAGAAAAATTTATTTCCTCACCAATGAATACAGTTTTAACAAAAATGTTTTCCTCAAAAAAAAATTTAAAAACAGGTCACTTTTTCGCATGATTTCAACAAATGGCTCAAAAAATTAAAATAAACATAAATTCACACCCCAAACCTAATCTAAACATTGTCCTCAATGTTTATATGATATTAAAAACATGGACAAAGAATAAAGAAAAAGTATGGAAAGCAAGAACTCGAAAAAAAAAAACTAAAGAAAACTAAAAACTAAAGATTAAAAAGAAATTACCTAGGTGGGTTGCCTCCCACCAAGCGCTTTATTTAACGTCTCGGCTAGACTGGGTGCAAGGACGACTCAACCAAATTCCAATGTCTCAAATTTACGTTTGAGCGCTATCATGTCTTGGAAAAAAATTTCACGCGCACGGCATGTTCCTATACGAAATAACCAAAAGCAAGTAAATGTTCATTATAAAGTGTGATGAAGTAAGTTCAGAAAACCACTTATTCCACTTGCTTTTGTGTAGGTTGCTCGGAAAATTAATGGGAGGGATATAAGGCTTGAGTTCCTTGTATAGGAGCGGTGCCTCGAAAGGTACATCTTCCACTTCCTTCATTTTTTCTTATGTCTCCTCCTTTTCTACTTCTTCAGCTACAACACTAGAAAAAGCATTAGAAAGTTCATGGCTCACTATGGTATCGAAAATATCACCATTAGAAGGGATGATGGCAACATCTTCTTGCTCCGGTTGGTTTGGGAATTTTTTGGGCTCCTTTTGAAAAGATTCAGCCAATTGTCCAATTTTCACCTGTATCTTTCTCATTGAAGCCTCAATGTTTTGAAATTTCACATTAAAGTCTTGATGAGTTTCCTTGAGTATCTGTTGAATGGTTTGCATGAATTCTTTCATTGTTGTTCAAGTGATGGTAAGATCGGCTGCTCATAGATATTGACTTCATTGTGGTTCCATGAGAAGTCTTGATCATTCCTCCAATCCGGGTTGTAAGTATTATCATATGGTTCATAACTCGACCACTGACTGTGGGAATTTCCATATGGTTCATTGATAGGCCATGGATTGTAAGAATGTTGAAAAGGTTCATGCACATGCCACGGATTGTAAGAATTCATTGCTCGGGTTTATGCTCTTGCCGAAACTATCAATCTCTCCATTTGTGGCTCTAAAGCAGCCAGTTGCATAGCAAATCCATGAAGTGTTTCATTTTCCTCATTATAAACGTGTTGCCCGTAGAAGTCCATTGTATCTGAAAGAAAGAAAGAAAAGTAAAACAAATAAAAGAAACACAAAATCTAAATAAAAATACACTATTAACTAATGACACGACTACTAAAAAAAATTAAACCTAAAACTATTAACTAAAACTAAAACTAGAATTAATCAATAAATTCAACTAATCCCCGGCAGCGACGCCAAAAACTTGATGGTATAGTGGTAAGTATAACCGTATGTCACGATCATATATCGCTAGGTACATACACGAAATTCAGGCCGCGGCACATGCTATATCAGCGAATCTGGCGGTCACAAGACGTCATCTTGGGACCATATAAATAACTTTCTCGTTCATTTTGAACCAGAGAGCTTTTCCTGATAAAAAATACCAGAAAAATAGAGAGCATTTCAATCTATGTTACCTAATCTCACCTTCGTCCATTTTCTCATCTTGAACTAACCTTTCTTATCCTAAGGCTCAACAACACATATCTAGATTACTTTCCCATAACCATTCCTCTCTACCTATCTTCTACATATCCTTCCTTTTTCACTTTCCATTTGACTCCACCTCACTAAACATCCTCATCTTCCATTCTTTGCATCAAGGTTCATCAAGGAGCAAGAGGGGATTACGCTTAAAGTAGGAGGCTCATGAGTGATTTCCTTATATTTTACCTCTTCTTCTTGATTGTAATCATGTGTAACTAAATCTCACTCTAGGGGATTGATTTGAGAAACCATTGGATTTTGGGTATTTGTTTCAGCTATCAATATATGTTCTCAAAATATGCTTTATTCACTTTATAATTAGATCTTATTCTTTATATAATTGATTGAGAATATCACTTATTGATTGCAATATTGGTAGGATTATGTGTGATAAAATCAATTAAGAATTGAAAAACTTAATTGGATATAGCTTATAGTGAATATGATAGGTTAGTTGGTGAATATATCAACCCTGATTGCCTACACCTTTGATTGTAATTAACCAATCTCACCATTATCCCCTCTCTCTAAATACCATAGGTGAGGAATTTTGGTGGGAAGTGGTTTGGTTTAGTTCCCATGGCCAAATCACACTTGCGAATACAATCAGTCCTTAATTGTGAGAACGGTTCTTTAATAAAGCTATATAAGCATTGCCCAATATTCATTGGTAACTCTATCAATTCCTTAGATTCACCTTAATTGATTAATCCATATCTCTTATCTAGATAGTTGAGTATTCTATTTTTCATATCACCTTTATTTTACTTATTTGTTATCCTATGTTTGTTTGTTGGTTTTCTAACCAACCACTATCATCTCAATCTATGATTTACATTTATGCAATTAGGTTAGTTTAACTAAGACTAGTTAATCATTTGAATTATCAATCCTAATCCCTAAGGACGATCTCTTACTTACCATTTTAC
This sequence comes from Dipteronia sinensis, assembly GCA_033220585.1. Lineage (NCBI taxonomy): Eukaryota > Viridiplantae > Streptophyta > Magnoliopsida > Sapindales > Sapindaceae > Dipteronia > Dipteronia sinensis. The sequence continues at coordinate 52,000,769 of CM065641.1, forward strand.
TAATTGTACATTTTGTGTGGTTGTAAGTGGTTAAAAATTTGTTTTCAATACCAATTATATAAATCATTTTTTATAAGTGTTTGGAAGACAAAAACGACCTTGTCAACTAACGGCAGGGGAGGTGAGTCTCAATTACTGATAAATTTGTTTCTGAGTGTAAAATGGCAAACCTCATGGGAGTTTGGTGTAATTAGCTCTATTTAATAATATTCAATTCATTATTAAATAGACAAACATCCCCTAACAATTAATTTAATTGTTGATGGATAAAATTATTATTACTTATTTATATAATATTTATTAATTATTTTTTTTAAATATCATCTCCATCAGATCTCTACCGTTGAAAAATGTTTTTTTAATAATTTTAAAAAATAAATAAATAAATAAAAACCAAAATACCCATTAGTTTAGAAAACAAAATTAAAAAAAAAATTAAAAAAATAAAAAATAAAAAGATGAGGGAGAGATCTGGGAAGATCTACAAATCTCTCTCTACATCTTCTTCAAACTAGGGATAAGAAAAAGCATCTTCAATCAAACACCATTTTTCTTCGATCTGGAAAAAAAAATCAGTTTCTTTTATTTTCTTAGTCCCAAACCACCAACAATTTCAAGAACGAAATCCAAAAGTTCAATCTTTAAATCAAACTCAACAACCCTAACTTCATCTTTATCACTTAAAATCAAACATCTTCATCACACTAACAATCTTTCATCATCAACACAAAAAAATAATAAAAATAATTACAAGTCTGTTAATCAACTCCACCACTGGTGGAGAGTGCACAAACATACACAGAGGAGAGATCAGCTCTTCATAAGGAGGAGCGATCTACTCCATCAATCGTCGAGCGGATGAGCAATCTTCTCTGTCGATCCTCGTGCAGAAGAGCGATTTGCTCGCCGGATCAAGACCGTCTTCTCCGTCTCAAAAGAAGTTCTAGCGCATCTTAGATGGAGATCTTAATCTCTCCATCTAATGCTCTATCTAATAGAGATACAGAGAGAGATTTGCACATCTTTCTAGATCTTTCCCCATTTTTTTTAATTTTTTATTTTTTTATTATTAAATTGTTTTGTTTTTTTTATTTTGTTTTCTAAACTGAAAAAGATTCCGGTTTTTACATTTTTAATATTTTTAAAATTATTTTTCAATGGTGGAGATCTGATGGATGATGAAGATCATATCTCCTCCATCCTTTTATTTATTTTTAAATAAACAATTTATAAATATTATATAAACAAGTAATATTAATTTTATCCATCAACAATTAAATTAATTGTGAGGGGTTGTTTGTGCAATTAATATAGATTTAATTAGAGCCAATTAGTGGCATGGGTTTTTTTGCTGATTGTTCAAACCATAGGGTTTGATTGGCATTTGATCAAAAGTCAGGGGATTATTTAAAATTTTCCCTAAAGAATAAGGGTTTTTTTTTTGTCTGTATTCAAAATTATAGTTATTTTTTTAAATAGTGAAACCTCGAGGGAGTTTTTGCAAATGAGAGATTTCTTTTTTTTTAAGTTAAAAAATGGTTTTGGCATGGCTATTTATAATCAATTTGATTAAGGTCCAAAATTCTCTTAAAAGCATTTTTATGTTCTCTCATTTGGATCTGGATGCGTTTCATAAATTCCAAATAATTAGTGATGATAATAAGAAATTAAAATCTACTTGAACATCCATTACTTTTTCAGAATATGATTTTAATGGAATTTCAAAATTTTAAAAAGAAAATCGAGGTTTGTCAAAAAGACAAAAGAAAATTGAGTAAAGATAAAAGGGTACGGATATTGACACCTGTTATTGGTACAATTTGGAAAGATGACATGTTAGCATAAATGTCGTGTAGCATGGAAACAACAAGTGACGTATCAACAAATGTCAACTAAATTGAACCAACCTAAGATGATCAGAAAATATCCCTACAATAAGGGTCAGAGTTACTTAGATGGTCGGGTTAGAAAAACCCGACCAATGTAATTAGATTGATCGGGTTATCAAAACAACGATCGGGGGATAATTGAATGATCATGCATAGCTACTTGATCAGATGAAGATCCCTGGTTGGGGGTAAAATAGATCTGATCAGGTTTGAAAGACGATCGGTTAAGCGACACGAGGATAAAGCCTAGACACGATCGGACGCTTGGCATGTTGATAACGTTATAACGACTCAAACACATAAAGAAAAGTCCTCCTTAAATAAGGTCTCAAGAAGCATACTCTGATAAGGAAACAAGTTCCCTTAGAGTTATCAGAACCCAAAATAAGCAGAAGTCCTGATATGATTACAACGACTCCAACAAGTCAGAATTCTATTGAATCACCACTAACTTCTCTTACTTGTATTCCAAGAACTAGGGTTCTATGCATGTATAAATAGACCTAGAAAATACCTAACAAAGGTTAATGAATCCTTAGATATTCAAGAGAGCAAGTAAGACCGAGTGTGTAATCGTGTTATACATAGTGAATTTTCTCTCACCGTCACCGGCAACCGTGAATGTTTCCTCACCTTGAGGTTTTACCACGTAAAATCTTGTTTTCGCAATCTCTTTTACTCTTTTCAATTTATTACATAATCATCAACTTTGCATATTTTGTGTGACAAGTGATCAATTCCACGTAGTCCAAAAATCACCGTCAACAATTGGCGCTAAAAGGAGGGGGGTGTGTTTTGTGTTGAAGAAACTAGCCTCGAAGAACTTGTGAAGCAGCAATATGGCAGACAACAGGGATGGAAGTCAATCCCCACGTGACAAAGGCACCCCACGCGATATCAACAATTTCAATCCAATGAACGCCAGTATCGCCGGTGGAAGCTTACCTTCGGTGACTACAACTTTGATTGGTCAAGCCGCCATAACTTCCACAAACACTCTCCCAACAATCTCCCCAGATGCATTCCAACAGGTTCAAGAGTCCCTGTGGTGAGTCGTCGAAGACGCCGCTAGACAGGGAATCAACATATCTGCTACCGCGAATTTAACTTCGCCATTCCAGTTACACACGCCTGTGGTGACACGGGATCCCAGAATACAGTCTGAGATAGTAATTCCAACTCCAGACGCCCCACAGAAAGCTGGCAAAAATAAGGCAAATCCCTATGAAAAAAAGGATCGATCCTAGAGGAATGATGGTCGACGTGGCTACCAGGACCACAGAGAGAATGGGGACCAAACCAGCTAGAAAAGAAGGGAGCGCAGCTCGTATGATGACCTCATAATAAGTCAAGAACAGGGAAGTGAGATATGACCGAGGGGACAGATATGACGGACAAAGGAGGAGGTCCTGATCGCCTTCAACTGATAAGGAGGAACCCCCAAGGAGGCATAGAGAGATGACCCCCGCTCCCAGATATAATGTTCGAGATACTCAAATCACCGGGCGAACATCTAGAGATCCCTATGGTATCATCATCCGTCAGAAATTTGACGAGCGCGGTGAGCCAGAAGGAGAGAGCGAAATTCTACTAAGAAGGATAGAAGCGCTGGAACGAAGACAGAGACGAGGGAATTTGGTGATTGGAAACTCCGGAAGTCCATTTACCGCTTCCATAAGGCAAGCCCATTTTTCAGAAAAATTCAGGATGCCGCACGTAGAACAATTCAAGGCCAACACCGACCTCCAGGAGCATGTCAGAAGATATCAGAGCGCGATAGCACAGTACGATTATGATGACGTGCTCTTATGTAGAATGTTCCCCTAGACATTAGGTGATCAGGGGTGTAGATGGTTCGGTGGCCTCGCAAGCGGGTCGATCAGGAATTTTGAGGAACTGATACAAGCCTTCACTAGGCAGTTCATGGGAAACATCCATGAAACAAAGGAAAGACGAGAAGTTAAAGGACTACCTTACCTATTTTTCACAGGAAGTCTCAGAGGTGCAGGACCCCAATGATGATGCGGTTGTAGCAACATTCGTCAACAGTTTGCAGCATAGTCAATTGTCACTCAGTCTGAGACAAAAGGGCTCGACCACTTATGCTAATCTGGTGGATGACGTAGAAGGATTTGCGATGGCCGAAGAAGAACAGATAACCCATGGAGGGGATTGATACATGGAGGCCGACCAGGAGAAAATCAGAAGTCCAAAGACAGCGGCCCGAAGGGAAACCCCAAAGATGACCAGAAAAGTAATTCTGGGAGAGGTAAGGAAGGTCGCAAGGAAGATGATCAGAATAGCAACTCGACTTATAGGAGGCAGTATACGAACTATACTCTTTTGGCTTAGAGACAGGAAGAAATTCTGAACGTAATTGAAGATAAGAGTTTATATAAGAAGCCTCCAAAACAGTCCAGTTTTGCTCAAAGAGATACTTTAAAATACTACCGTTTTCACTGAGAGGATGGCCATGAAACTTCCAAATGCTACCAGTTAAGGGACTACATTGAAAAATTGATCAGAGAAGGACACCTGAAAGATGTGATCCTCAAAGAGAGAGATGATTGGCGAAATGACCCCATGAAAACTGATCCAGATAGAAAGGATGGTCCAAAGGAAAATTCAGACGTCGGAGCTATCAACACCATTTTTGGTGGGCCGTATAGGAGGAGAAGTAGCAGGGAGAGAATGACAGAGGTCCGAGAGGCCATTGACGGTCAAAAAAGCCTGGAAATAAACTTGGTAGGTCCCGACCAGAAGAAGCTCAAACAGGGTTAGGATCCAATCACCTTCTCCGAAGCAGATGCTTATGGATTAGAAGTTAAGCCAAACGACGCAATTGTCATATCAGTTCGTATCGGCCACTGTGAAGTAAGAAGGGTGCTAATCGATAATGGAAGTTCGGCAGATATCCTGAGCATCGCGGTGTTTGACCAATTAAGACTCCAAAGGAAAGATCTGCAGCCGCTAGCAATTCCCCTTTAAGGATTTAGCGGAGCAGAAGTGAGATCTCTTGGAATGGTCAAACTGCCGGTTGAGACAGGAAATTTTCCATGCCAGAAAACAATACTGCTTGACTACGTGGTCCTAGATACCGAAAATTGGCAATACAACGCCTTATTAGGGAGATCATTCTTGAATAAAACAAAGGCAGTCACAGCAACTTATGCTCTGACTGTCAAGTTCCCAACCGATGCCAGAGTTGGAGTACTAAGGAGATCCCAAGAATGGGCAAGGAAAGCTAATCTAGCGGCCTACAAAGAGAAGGCTGAGCCGGATGTAATGTAGATCGATCTCGCCGAGCAAAAGAAACACTTGAAGAAGGATGAGATCGAGGAAAAGGCAGAAACACCGACTCATTTCGACCTTGACCCTAGAGAGCCACCACCAGAAGAGGAAAAAATCAGGAAGGCGAATCAACTATAGAGGTCGTGATGGACGACGAAAGACCCGAACAGACGGTCAAATTAGGGTCACATTTGACCGATCTTGTACAAGGCCAGTTAATTAATCTGTTGAAAGAGTACAGGGATATATTCACCTGGAAGCATGCTGACATGCCAGGAATCGACGCTAAAATAATCGCCCATGCTCTGACCGTTGACCCTGAGTGAAATCTGGTAATACAGAAGAGGCAACGATTCAATCCTAAAAGAAGTCAAGCGATTAAAGAGGAAGTCCATAGATTATTGGCAGCAGGATCAATCAAAGAGGTCCAATACCCCGAGTGGGTTGCTAATGTGGTGCTCGTCAAGAAGAAGAATGGACAGTAGAGAATGTGTGTGGATTTCACGGACCTAAACAAAGCATGCCCGAAAGATAGCTTCCCTCTACCCCGAATAGATCAGTTGGTTGACGCGACTGCGAGGCACGAGTTGCTAAGCTTCATGGATGCATACTCAGGATACAACAAGATAAGGATGTTTGGGCCAGATGAAGAAAAAACAGCTTTCATAACATATCAGGATCTTTACTGTTACAAAGTAATGCCCTTTGGTCTCAAAAATGCCGGGGCGACTTACCAAAGACTCGTAAATAAGATATTCACTCGACAGATCGGCAGAACATGGAGGTCTATATAGATGATATGTTGACAAAAAGTGTCACAGCAGAAAAACATGTAACAAACCTCCAAGAAACATTCGAAGTATTGAGACGGTGTGGGATGAAGCTCAACCCTGAACAAATGTGTTTTCGGGGTACCGGCGGGAAGATTCCTAGAAATTCCAAGTCCATCAAAGAGCAATTGAGGTGAATGCCTGAAAAAATAAAGGCCCTGGAAAAGATGAGATCCCCAATCACCTTGAAAGAAATCCAAAGATTGACAGGCTGCCTCGCCTCACTAAACCGATTCATCAGTAAGTCAACTGATAGATGCTTGCCTTTCTTTAAAGCAATAAGGAAAGGTAAGGGAGTATAGTGGAACGAGAAGTGTGAGCAAGCATTCTAGAAAATTGAAGAGTATTTAGGTAAGGCCCATATCCTGTCAAAACCCCTAAAAGGGGAAACATTGTGTCTATACCTATCAGTCACAGCAGTAGCTACATGATCAGTTATGATCAGACTGAACGGCGGAATACAGAAGCCAGTATACTACACCAACAAGGCTCTGCTGCCACAGAAACGAGATACTCGGCAGCCGAACAGATGGCACTGGCATTGGTAACAGCTGCAAGAAAGTTAAGACCCTTATTTCCAAGCTCACACAATTGAAGTGTATACGGACTGCCCCTTGAAGCAGATTTTATCTATGCCAGAAGTATCTGGAAGATTAACAAAGTGGGCAGTCAAACTGAGTGAGTTCGATATCGTTCATCTGCCAAGAGCTGCAATAAAAGGTCAAGCAGTACTAGACCTGATTGCCGAGTTCACCGAGCCAAACAGTGAGGTAATCAGAGTACTAGAGGAAAAGGTAAAGAAAGGCCTTCAGCTGGAAGCTGCACGTCGACAGGTCATCAAATACGCACGGCAGCGAGGCAGGCATAGTAATATCGACCCTGGAAGGTGATCAAGTAGAATGTGCCCTGCGTTTTGATTTCAAAGCTACCAACAATATGGCCGAGTATGAGGCATTGTTGGCTGGACTTAAGGTATGCACAGCATTGGGAGCGGACGAAGTGGAGATATTTAGTGATTCCTAGATTGTGGTTAATCAGGTCCTAGACGAGTATCAGGCAAAAGATTCCAATATGATAGCTTACCTGAAGATAGCCAAGATGCTCATCAGAAGATTCAAAAACTACAGAATCACTCAGATCCCGAGGGAAAAGAATGAGAAGGCCGACGCACTATCAAGATTAGCATCGGCGACCACCAGCATCTGGTCCAGAATGATTCCAGTAGCTCACCTCAAGGAACCCAGCATTAAAGAAGAAGGAAAGCTGAGGGTTGAAACAATGGAAGAAGGGCTAACCACATGGGCGACCCCGATCAAACAATACCTAAAAAATGGTATACTCCCCAAGGAAACATCTGAGGCAAAACGTGTCAGATACAGGGCAACCTGATACTCAATAATAGGCGGCGAACTTTACAGAATAGGGTTTTCTAAGGTCCTGTAGAAATGTGTTAGTTGGGAAAAAGGAGGTAAAATTCTAGCTAGCGTACATGGAGGTATATGTGGAAACCATACTGGGGGAAAAAGTTTAGCTCATAAAACCCTTAGGCAAGGTTTTTACTGGCCAACACTGTTTCAGGATGCCAAATTAATGGCAGAGAAATGCAGCACCTATCAAAGAGTTGGAAACGATATCAAACAACCTCCCAAACATTTGAGGAATCTGACATCCCCGTGGCCATTTACGGTGTGGGGGTTGGACTTGATCGGTCCTATGCCAACAGCAACTAAGGGTGGTGCGAAGCACGCCATTGTGGCGGTAGATTATTTCACAAAGTGGGCTGAAGCGGAAGTATTGGTACACATAACCGAAGCCAATACCACTAGCTTTGTGAAAAAGAACATCATTTATTGATTTGGGATCCCAGATACAATCATCACAGACAATGGAACCCAATTTGATAGTGACAATTTCAGGGAGATGTGTCAAAAATTCCACATCAAGAACTATTATGCTACGCCAACTCACCCTCAGACTAATGGTCAGACCGAAGCAGTCAACAAGATCATCAAGCACACCTTGAAGGCAAAGCTCGATGGAAAGAAAGGGAATTGGACAGACAAGTTGCATGAGGTGCTTTGGGCATATCGCACGACTCAAAGAACATCAACAGGAGAAACTCCATATTCCTTAGCCTTCGAGACTGAATCTGTTATCCTGATCGAAGTAACCTATACCTCTCCCAGAGTCCAGCTTTACCAACAAGACTCAAACGTAGGGATGCTAGAACAAAACTTAGATGAGTTAGAAGAAAAGAGGGACATAGCAGTGGTAAGAAACACAGCCTACCAGAAAAGGGTTGCTAGATATTACAATTCGTATGTTCGGGAGAGAAAGTTCCAACTCGGGGATCTGGTTCTCAGAAGGGTATCACCAAACACAAAGGATAAGGCAACTGGATCTTTAGAAGACAAATGGGAAGGGCCTTATTAGGTGGTCGGGCTAGCTGGGCATAGAGCATATCGCCTTGTCCGACCAGAAGGAGGAGTGTTACCTAGACCATGCAACGCTCAATATTTAAAGATATTTTACCCTTGAGGGGTTTCTCTTGTTTTGATTTCTTTCAGGATTCTTAGATATTTTATTAAAGTTTAAAATAATTACAAATTTCAGTTATAATTAACCGTTTGTCTTTTCGTATATTATGTCGGAGATATTAATAAAACCCATTCGAGGGAAAGCATTGTTCAAATAATAGTGTTCTGATTTTGCTTTCGATTACAAAAGTAAATCTCGTTAAACCCCGAACGGGTTAGCGAGGGGCCTAGTGATGGGGCCAAAAGCACATGTCGCAAAGACAGTGCACCTTCACCGAAACTAACCGGGTGCTATAAAAGCACTGTTAGAGCGCCTTCGGGTGATATACCTGATGGGATGAGCAGAAAGTTGGATGAGGCAATCTATAAACTCTTTTACCTTAACACCCGCTAATCAGATGCTCGGTTAAGATAAGTTAATGGGATAAACGAAACCCTCATCACAATGAATCTTGAGTAACAAACTACTGGGAGACGTCCCGATGACCTAGTTACCAGATAAAAGACAAGAGTCTATAAAAAAAAAAGAATACCATTTATACGGTCCAGCGAAAGAACACTATCCGAACATAACCAAAAGCTAAAATAAAGTCAGTCGGTTCATAAGATAACCGATCAGGATGGCAAGAAGCTAGGTAGCGGTCAAACCAGCAGAGGATGATAATTAAATTAACTAAGTTGGATCAGTTAATGAAATAGCTGAGCGGGTTAATATGTATCACTTAAAGTTGATCGGTCGTGATCAGTTAATCAAATAATTGGTCGAATAACAAATATCAGTAGTTGTCACACAAGCAAGCTAAAATTTATATCATTGAGAATGATTCAATCACTTATATGACAAGAGTTTACAAAAATAAGTGATACACTTAGTAACAGGAGGAAAGTTAAGCCCTAGAGATGTTCGAGGGACCACCAGGACCGGATTTACTCGGGGGTTGATCTTCTTCTCCATAGCCTTTGGTCAGATCACCGAAATCAGGCCAGCAAATGTCATCATCAGGGCTTTAACCATGAAAGAAGAATAATCTATCTCAGGCAAAGGGCCAACGTCAATGCCCTTGGATGCTGAATCATCCGAGTGGAAAGAAATCAAGGAAAATTTAAAAGGTAGTTCCAGATGCATTGCATGGGGGGCCATTCCCTATAAATCTGCAATAAGCCCCTCATCTCATCCTCTGATTCCTTATGGCAATCAGAGACTCAGCCTTATGCTTTTTGATAGTCCGATCCCATTTCAAGCAAGCCTCATCAGTGGCCCTCTCCTTACCCCAAAAGAACATCGGAGCAGTGGCAAGCCCTCTCTCAAGCTTCCTTAGCAGAACCGCCTCAAACGAGGGAGATCTCTTATAGCGATCAACACTTTGAACTTCAAGGGCAAGCTTAGCTTCTTGAGAAAGAACTTCCACGCTGACATTCTATTGTTTTAAGTCTTCAATTAATCTTTCATAACGAAGTTTGGCTTCTTCTAATGCATGCTGAGCCTCAAGCATAGATTGTTGTGAGGAAGTCAGAGTCTGCTTAGTAGTTTGAGCCTCCATCTCTTGGTCAGCAGCTGCTCATTCAACCAAGGAAAGCTTCTACTCCATATCTGTGCACTGTTGTTCGGCTTTTGCCAGTTTTGCTTCAAGCTCGGTGTTCTTTACCGAGAGTTTCGTCAGGCTACCTGACGCTTTATTCACTCAGGTTTCAACATTAGATATAGCTTCTCTAAGGGCAACCTCGGTCTGGCACGCTGCCTTAGCTTTTCTTCGAAGGATACTTTCAATTTTGACTCAAAGGCTGAAACAGAACTGATCGTTTCCTTTCTCTCCTCAAGCTCCCTTTCTAAATGAGAAATTTCGGCAGCCTACTTCCTTTGAGACACCATAGCCCTAGCCATCTCTTCCACATCCTCAGAAATGGAAAGAAATATGTTATGACTAAAACCTGAAACGAAAAGAATTGGTAAGAGAATGGAAAGCACGTACATACACCATTATTATAAATGGCACGGACTCGCTTCTTATCATTTGAGTTCCGAAAATTAGTCCAGTAACCTTCACCAACATAGCCCCTTCCAGAAGACATGGCCTTTAACATATCAAGGAGGTCGGCTGATGTTTCGCTTGAGCCAAGACCATCGGGAGCAAAAGGGTCTTCCGTCACTTTGAGGCATTGAGGTTATTGGTCGGTGGAGATTGGACTTATGATAGGAATAGATCCAGAAGCAGCCACCAAAGGTGTGGCGATAGGTTATTTCCGACCAGAAACACCTGATGGGGCACGCTTCAGTACATCCTCCGAGGGAGGTCCCGGTTACATCGGGCAATGGTCCTACAGAAAACTTACGGGAACAGTCCACCTCATGGTCAGACAGATTGTCTTCAGGAATGGGCTGATAGGCTGATACTTTGTTAGGGCTGGCTTGTTCATCATCGGAGTCCGAGTCGGTAAAGACTATCTGACGCTTAATAGAGAGTTGCATTGGAGCTTTACCACGATCAATTGAATGAGTAGTTTGAAGAGGGACCGACTCAGTCAAAATTGGAGGGTGATCCTACTAATCGGGAGGTATTACTACTGATGGAATAACAACTTGATCATCAGTTCGGGGCTCAGGATGCTGATGGAGCAGAGGCGCGGTCATTTCCTTTTTTTGACCAATTTTCCCTTCGGACCAGATCGGTCAGAGTATCTTGATCCCCTTTATCTTCCTTGATAATAACTGGTTTGATTCCAGTTCGATAAGCTCCTAGGTTCGTCATTGTTTTGGCCTTCGCTTTTCCCCGAGCAGCATCAGGAGCAGAAGAGCCAGCAGCAGTTTTGGTCACTTTACTGACAGGTGATCTCGCGGAAGGTTTGGGTAAACAACAACCAGCCGTTTCTTTGGCATATTTCCTTTTTGAACCTCTAGGACGTATTTTTTGCTCATTATCCTAGTCAGAGGGATTATTTCCCATTTCTTCATCAAGAGAGTTTGGAGGTATATTGAGGTCAGGTTGATAAACATGTTCAACCATAACTTGTTCAGGGGGGGCGATCCCTTGAGCTATTTGAGAAGCAGCCTCAGCTCGACTGACTTTGTCAACATTTTTGATCTTCTCAGCCAGCTCCCCATCTACGATGTCCATCTCGTACACTGAAGCCAACAAAAGAGTATCAGAATAAACAAAGTTAAACTTAAAATAAAACCAAGAATCAAAGAAGGAGTACTCACAGCGTTTTTGCCAGCTTGAAATTGGAGGGAACAATCCTGAGTCTTGAAGAGCCTTTTCGATGAACAAGGTGCGGCGGTCCCTAGCCTCCCATGTCGTTTGAGCAGCCTTAACAACATTCTGAGCTTGGGACTCAGTCAGCATAGCAGAAGTTTTATTCCACAGTTTGGGAATATAGAAATGTCGGGGAACTGTGCTTTTAGCCAATTCTTGGCGACCATCCACTACCACTATTTTGCCCCAGTCGCCTTGGACGAAGAACCAACTATTCTTCTTGTATTTGTTGGAAGTGGGAAATCCCCAGATAAAGCCTTTGTGGTCCTTGTTAGATAGGGGTGAAGGTCGTTGGTTATATCCCTCGGGAATCCAATAGCTCATAGAAAGAGATTGAAGGTAAAATGTACCCTCATTATCATATCGTCCCAGGGTGTAGAAATTGTAAATCTCTTATGGGGTCGAGGGGTACTTGGCACCAATCTGTTTCCATAGGTGCCATAGGCTCATCAGCACTCGGTAGGAGTTCGGTGAAAGTTGAAGAGAAGCAATTCCAGCATCGGCTAAAAATCGAGCAATAAAAGGCTGGAGGGGAAGTGTGACCCCTGATGTGAGCATTGCCCCATAAATAGCGACTGCACCACGAGGGGGATTCTAGATTGCACGCCCCTCATCCAGGAAAAGTTTTACCGAGCGAGGGAGATCGAATCTCTTGCTGTACTTGACTAGTTCTGGTGTATCAACAGCATTTATTTCCTAATCGAAAGCACTGAGATGTTCAGCAGAAAATTTCATCAAAAATGCTTGTCGTTCTCTAGGAATATCTTCCATCTTCAGCAGTTGTGATGGAATTTTTAGATCTATTAGAAGCGAATCTTCTAAGTTGGGCTTATTTTCCCGACCAGATCTTGACATCTTCGATATATCTGGGTATGCATTTGGAGAAGAAACAGAAGGATTAGCAATATTCGATTCAAAAGGAGAAGGTTGGAATTCAGGAATAACCCTTGAATAATCAACGTTAAAAGGAATGGGTTGGGGTGGAAAAGAGACATCTTGAAAAAATCCTCCTAATATAGATTCAACCCTGGTAATGTTTTCTCTATCTCCTATCTCGATATAATGAATCAACAACTCATCGTAATGATGGCGAGTAGCAGAATCCATACCTGATAATTGAAGAAAGAGAAGAACTCTGAGAATGACGAAGATCTACGAAGACGAAAAAATCTGGACGAATGTAGAATTAGGGAAAAGGTTGAGAAGATGAAGAGTTATGAAGTGCAAAGGAAAAGATCATGTGAGAGGGGAAGTAGAGAGATTTTGAAATATATATATATATATATATATATATACGAAGATGATGTCATAAGAGTGGTGATTGGTATGCGAATCCTGAAGATCAAGCGTCATTTGAAATTTGAACCGTTGTCAACGATTGTGACATTCATGTTAAATCATATAGGCAAATTAAACGTTTGTGGGTAAGATTAAAAGCCAGTCGCTTAGAAGCAGGAAGCATTTATGAGCTACACGACAAAAGACTCCCGAGTTAAACATGTTTCACCGAGTGAGTTATCTTCGTTGAGTAAGATATTCGGTTTAAATGTTTAAGGGGGTATTGTTATTGATACAATTTGGAAAGGTGACATGTCAGCATAAATGTCGTGTAGCATGGAAAGAACAAGTGACGTATCAACAAATATCAACTAAATTGAACCAACCTAAGATGATCGGAAAATATCCCTACAATACGGATCAGAGTTACTTAGATGGTCGGGTTAGGAAAATTCGACCAAGGTAATTAGATTGATCGGGTTATCAAAACAATGATCGGCGGATAACTGAATGATCGAGCATAGCTACTTGATCAGGTGAAGATCTCTGATCGGGGGTAAAATAGATCTTATCAGGTTTGAAAGACGATCGGTTAAGCGACACGTGGATAAAGTTATAACGACTCAAACACGTAAAGAAAAGTCCTCGTTAAATAAGGTCTCAAGAAGCATACTCTGATAAGGAAACAAATTCCCTTAGAGTTATCAGAACCCAAAATAAGCAGAAGTCCTGATATGATTACAAAGACTCCAACAAGTCAGAATTCTATTGAATCACCACTACCTTTCTCTTACTTATATTCCAAGAACTAGGGTTCTATGCATGTATAAATAGACCTAGAAAATACCTAACAAGGGTTAACGAATCCTTAGATATTCAAGAGAGCAAGTAAGACCGAGTGTGTAATCGTGTTATACATAGTGAATTTTCTCTCGCCGTCACCGGCAACCGTGGAAGTTTCCTCACCTTGAAGTTTTACAACGTAAAATCTTGCTTTCGCAATATCTTTTACTCTTTTCAATTTATTACATAATCATCAACTTTGCATATTTTGTGTGACGAGTGATCAATTCCACGTAATCTAGAAATCACTGTCAACAACACTCATAAAACTTATTAGTACACTCATTTTTATAAGTACACACATGTCTAAAATTTAAAAAATAAATACTACTATGAGCACATATCCTAATGCCAATAGACACTCACTGAATAAATATATTTATTTTGATACATATTATTTAGAAACACTCTTAAACTATTATCACATCCAATTTATAATATAAAAAAAATCATTTTATTTTTGGAATCAAATCCTCTTTAATGATGGTCCAATTTACTTTTGGAAATATCTCGAATATAGGAGCTTTATAAAAGAGAATATGTGAAACCGTATATGGGGTTAAGAGATTTTCAATCTGGAATTCTCTTATTTATACAGCTATCTTAAAAATAAACTTACTGATATCTACGACTATCTTAAAAAAGGAAACTTGTTGATATCTATAGCTATCGTTAAAAAAATATATTTTTTGTTTATTGATAGAGCTCATAATTATATATAAAAGAGAGACAAAAAACAATATGATAACCGTGTGATGATGAAAAAGTTTGATACTTGAAATAAAATTAGAGTTTAACTAGGGTTTATCATAAAATTAGAGTTTATCATATGTTAGGGTTTATCATAAGTTTTTTTCTAAAGGTAAGTTTTTTTTTAATAAAGAAATATAGTTGAAGATGTTGGTATAATTAATAAGTTTATATAGTATTTGGTTTATTTTTAATTAAAGTAATTTGTCCTTATTGGTAAATTTATATTAGGATATTTTTATATTTAATTTTTAAATAAAATATGGGTATACAAATAAGTTTTATGAGTGTCAATCCAAGATAAAAACATATTGAGCGACAAAGTGAATTATATTGGAAGGAAATGGAAAAAATTAATGGTGAGGAAAAGACAAATATCTCTGCATGTGGAGAAAAACTTGGCTGCATCTGATGCACCACACTAGAATAGGATGGCGGTGCATCGGATACAGTCACTGAGTGACACGTATCACTCTTTTTTTTTTCATTTTCTTATTCTATTAGACTCATCCATCACCAAGTTTCCATGTCTATCTGGATCAGTCACCAGCGCTTCTTCAACGGCACCGATTGACTCCAACGATTGTAGGATCTGGAAGATCGGACGATGCTGAGTTCGTTGGTGCGATCGGTTTCGTCGGATACTCGACGGATTGGTGTAGATCTGACGATGAAGGTTTAATGACGGTTCCGGTTTTGTTTCGTTTCTCTCTCACAAAAGCTCGAATCTGAAAATGAACACTGACGTTAACAACGGCTGCCACTCGATGAATGATTTCCTGGTGGTTTTGTCGGTTAAATCACCGGTAATCGGAGACAGCAACTTCTTCAAATTTTGAACGAGGGTTTGACCACGAAGACAATTTCTTTTGGCAACAGAACTTTTTGGGAGATCGCAGGTTCGGCACTTCCCGCACCTTCTGGTGTAGGTGGTGTCGACTCACTTTCTACGGCTGTAGGCAGTTGGCGGGGCGTAAGCGGGTCAAAGAGAGAGAGAGAGAGAGAGAGAGAGAGAGAGAGTTTGAAAGACAGAGAAGATGAATAGAGGGAATGAGGTAGCTGAGCAATTTTTTAAAGGACACGTGTCATTTAATGATTGCATTTGATGTACCACCATCGGATTCCAGTGTAGTGCATTGGATGCACCCAAGTTTTTCTCTTGAATGTAACTGTTGGGTCTAACGGATAGTTTGCAATTAAAGCCAGCAATCAGACATATTACCCTTATCAATCCGCCACGTGTCTTTCTTTGCGGTTACCGTCACTCCTATCTGAAACTCCTCTGTTTCTACTTTCTGCCGAGCATAATGTCCACAAATACTAACCGTTAGATTTCTTGAATTTACAAATTCAACTGTCCATAATATACAGACAAAAGCGAAGAGTGCCGTTGTAGGACCATCTTAAAGTACAGACAGCTGACACGTCCCTCTCTTTTAGTAGGCCATACCTTAGTGATGTAAGCGGAAGCGATTTGAACTAGGAAATTCACACACACGCGAGCAACAAGCTTTCTCATCCCTGTTGATTCAAAGAATACCATGAAAAAGAACAGTTTGAGAGCAAAAACTCAATCACTATTTTTATTTCACTAAAAAACTGAATTTCAAAACCCTAATACATTCTAATAAATAGGGAATGAAATAAACTCCTAGATTCCTAAAAAAACTCAAACAAATCAGGAAAGGAATCCCAAATAAAACTAAAAAACAAAACTAAATCTAAATTTATTCTAAAAAAGAAAGAAAACCCAAATTGTCGTGCAAGAAACTTAAAATGTCCGGATGACAAGCTAAATGACCTTTTCTTGGGCCTAAACTAGATATTAATCTATAGAACACGTCCTAAGCTTTCCGAAAATATATTATAATAGTCTTTTGGAGCTCATATATGAAAGTTATGCCCCTGTGAAGTTAGACTCGTTTTGGGTGCTTAAAGCGACCCAAAAACGAAAGTGAAACCCGTGCTGCATCACTTAATTTTAAATTTTGTTTATATATTTAAAGACAGCAGAGAAACACATAAATACCGGTCAATCACTCTCTCCATAACAACAACATTAAAATAAAAAAAATAAAAAATAAAATAAAAAAACTGAGTCTGATTTCAATTTTCAGTCTCTCTCTTTCTCAATTTTCACTCAATCTTCTCAACTCTACACAGAAATGGCGGAAGTTAGAATTTGCAGAGCCTTACTCGCTTTCGTTCTCTTTGCTTTGGTGGTGACTAGCTGCCATCACGGCTCAGGACGCTGGCACCGTCGACGTCAATGGACGTTGGAGCTGCATTTCCGGTGACGTTTCCTGGTGGCTTCGTTTGCTCTTCACTACTCTTCTCCACTATTTCTCTTATCTTCTTATATCAGTGATATTTTTTTATTATTACTTTATTATTTATTGGCTTTTTTATTTATTTGAGTGATGATATGATAGGTTTTGATGAGAGAGAGATTGAGAGCGATGGAATTTGTATTGCTGCCCTAATCTTTGGTTAGGGATGTTATAATTTGTTTCATGTCATATTATTTATATTATTTAATTATTAATTTTAGTTCTATATGTTTATCCTTATGTTTTTTTTTCTCTTCGTGCCGGTGAATTTTCTTTTATTTCCATATGTTACTATTTTCTTGCTTACCAAACAAGGATTTAAATTAACATAGAAATAGTGGAGGCAAAATGGGCCAAGTCTGGCACGGCCCAAGTCCAGGCTAAGCCTGGCACGACCTGGCCCATAAATAGGCCAGGACGAGGATTGTTGGTGGCATTGTGAATGAAAATAAACTACCTCTCAGAAATCAGAATCTCACCAAAGTCTGAAAAGCTCTTTTGGAATCTCTCCAAGAAATTAAAAAGAATTTAACAAACTAATCTACCTTTATTCATGAAACTTAAGCCTTTAAACAGCCAACTTACGATGAATGAAATCAGAAAATTAAGCAACTAACAAAATAGCATGTAATAAAGACCCATGTTCCATTACTGTTTACACAAAAAAAAAGAGGATAATATGGGAGCTATTATTAACATAAGGGAAAACAACTACTAATTGAAATAAAACAAACAAATGTATGTTGTTGACGTGCTCCATGTTGCTGACTTATTCTTAGACCATTTTGCCAACTTGTTAGTCACGTAATGTTAACCATGCATCAATGGCATCCCTCCCAAAGAACTTGCCTCCGGAAAGTTTTGTTGCACATAAACACGATAAAAGGTAGATTTGAGACAGTCGAGTTCTATACCTTGAAGCCAAACAGATTGTGACAGTGGTTTGTTAGTCCATTTAACTAAAAACTTGTAGTATCTGCATCACCGGGTAGACACAAACTGATGGTCCAAGATGTCTGCAATAGTGTTGGGTTGACAAGAAACATAGGGAACTCGTATAGGAGTGTCAGGCAAAGAACTTGGAGGAAAAATTTCACCTTTAGAACTCTGTTAAATCTTCCACATTAAAAACGTGGCTGATTGCATAAGTACATGGTAAATCAATCACATAAGCATTAGGCCCCGAAATGGTCCTACTCGACGAGCATGGAGCTTGCTATAACTTCCAAGAGGAAATCGTTCAAACTGTAGTCGAATCATGACTTGATCACCCACCTCAAATTGTGTGTCCCTTTCTCTTGAGATTGGCATGATGTGCATAATTTTCAGTTTGAAGAGCAATTGTGCATCTGACTTCGTCATGAACTGAGGTCATGTGGGCTGCAAAAATCAATCCCAGCTTCACTTAATCTTTGTGGGAGTGGTAGTGCAATGGTGTCTAACATTGTGCGCGGGTCGATGCCATAGGCAAGTTGAAATGGAGTGCTACCAGTAGTTTTATTGACCGAATTATTATAAGGAAATTCGGCTTGAGGGAGAGTGAAATCCCAACTAGTAGTATGATCTTGTACCAAACATCGCAAAAGATTTCCAAGACTACGATTGATAACTTATGTTTGTCCATCGGTTTGAGGATGGACTGCACTTGAGAAAGACAATTTAGTACCGAGTTTGGCCCATAATGTTTTCTAGAAGTCGATAACAAATTTGACATCTCGATCAGACACGATTGACTTTAGGAAGACTATGTAACCTGACAATTTCTTTAAGAAAAAGTGAAGCAAGGTTAGAAGCATCAAAGGTCCTTCGGCAAGGGACGAAGTGTGCCATTTTAGAGAAACGTGAAAACATACAAACGCGGTTAAATTGCATTAAGCTAACCTAGAGGGGGTGAATAGGTTTTTACACCTTTTTTCAAGCCCTTGAAAACAAACAAAAGCTTGTCCCTCTAGCTAGCTTGAATCACAACACTTTAGATCATAAAGCATATGTAGACAATCAATATGTATTCTCAATTAAAGTATTGTCAAACAAGCTTGCAAGTTGCCAGTGAAAGAATTATAATAAAACTAAAAAACAAAGAATATTTGTATTCACATTATTGTTCAATATGTACAAGTACTTAATCAAAATGATTATATACAAATAAATCAAATTACAAATAAAATGATATATACAACTTTGATCAAATGAAGTGCTTGCATCTCTCACCTTACAACAATCTTGTTTACAAGGAAATCTTGAAATGAAGCTTGAGAAACAAGATAGAAACATACACATACAAGTATAAAATAGAGATAGAAAGAATTGACACAGGGATTTTTTTAACGATGGTAAAACCTCCTTAGAGGAAACATCCACGGGTTGAATACAACCATCGGGTACTTTTATTATTGGAAAGTAGACAAGACATTCCTCAAAAGTGACCAACAAATGACACACTCTATATTGGACTTGACGTCTACCCAATCCCTATTGGTAGATTGGAAATTCATCAAAAGTGATCAACAAATGACACACTTTCTATTAGACTCCACTTCTACACAACACCATTAAGAAGTTGGAAACTCCTCAAGAGTGATCAACAAATGACACACTCTCTATTGGACTCCATCGCATCTCAATATCCTGGGTCTACCAATAAAAAGTATGCTTTCTATCCAAGGCACTCATGCCTCTAGAAAGTCTCCCATGCTTGATTATCCTGACCACATGTCCTAACCAATACTTCTTGCTTGACTATCTGGACCACATGTCCTAGCCAAGACTTCATGCCTTTTACAAGGACTTCCTAGAGTGATCAGTGAATGCAAAACGCAAACAAACACTCAATGTAGAATATGAGATCAATGCATTCTATGGGAACTAGACATAAGCATGAGAATTCATAAATCAAAATTGTCTAGTTACTAAATATAAATAAACTCTAGAACATGTGAAAACATCTAAACACATTAAATTCCTAGAATCATTCATGTGACTAAAACTTGAATCAAACATATACATTAAGCACACATTCAAGATTTTAGTAACAAATATAAACATGCTAGATTCACAAAAATATGATCAATGAATATTCTAGAAATTATTTAGAGCATGTATTTATGAATAAGTCAATTAAATCATAATTAGCTCTAAATATGAAATCAAATGTGCTAATCCAAAATATGTTCAACTAATGAGACCTAGCACATGAAAGGCTATCAATCATGAAAATAAAGTCAATCAAAGAACATATAGCCCTAGATAATAAGCTAATCACAATACAACTCACAAACATGTGAAAACCTAGATTTCAAGAAAACTAATTCACATTCAAGTCTCTAATTAGACTAGATTAGCTTATAATTGAAGCTCTACTTCTCAAATACATTTTTTCAAGTAACACATACATATAGAAGAAGAAAATCCAAGGTAATTGAAGACTTTGAAGATCAAAACACAAAGATTAGAACAATACCTTGTAATCTCGTGCAGTTTTGGTTTGACTATAAAACTACCACAAAACTTGAACAAATGACAGCATGGAGAAGGTAGGGGACTTCAATACAAAGATTTTACAACTTGAATCACTCAAATCAGAGTTTATTTGAGAAAGTTATGGTGTTTGGAAGATGAGAAAAGTTGGAGAGAAAATTCTGCACAAATTTTCTAAGTTTTCTTCTTGAAATGAAAATGAGAGAGGGAATGCATATTTAAGTGAGAGGGAAAGTTAGGGAAAGTGAGGGCCAATGGCCACGTGCCACCTCAGCTCCTTGAGGAGAAGGGTGGCCATCTTGGGGGCAGGAGGGCCTCCTCCCCGAGATGGCCACGCGCCTCTTCGGGGATAGGTGGCAAGTGGCATTTGGCTATTTGCATCCTCCCTAGAGCACCTTCGCGTTCTTTGATCGTTCTTCGAGCTCCGAACTCCAAATTTGATTTCCTTTTTTGGATTACTAATAGAGACTCTCTCACACACATGGATGACTATGAAATTTAAACCAGAAATTATGAATTCGACTCGATACACGAAGATGAAGACAATGCATGGTAAATGATCGGGAAGTTTTGTAACTTTTTACTCGGAACTTAAAAACTAATGAATGAGTAACCGAAATGACTAGAACTCAATAAGGAATAATATAAGACCAAATTCAAGTCTAAAGTCCATAAAACATAAACAAACAAACACATTAACACACAAGAATGCCATTTCCTAGATATAGTCCTAGAACATGCAATTTACAAAACTTGTCAATTTAAAGCTAATACATGAGCATTCTATATCAAGTATGTGAATGTGTTATACAAATTGAGCACAACGATGCAGGGGCACATATGGATTCAATATGTGTGTGTGTGCCTAAGCCTTGTGAGAGAAATGAGGTCTAAGTATACTTTTGTTGAGCAATGAAGCATATTTCTCTTTGAAGACTCAATTTTTCTTAATAAGTTGCCAAATCTTCTTTGAAGCTTGAATCATCATCAGTCTAAAATAACTAATCAATACAAGTGAAACATTGGTTTGATATGAAATTAATGCCAACATGACTTCAAAATCCTAACAAAACGGTATGTTACCACCATAATAGATTCATTACTTCGCTGTGTGCGAGGTAATCCAAGGATGAATCCATGCGAATATCCACCCACGGGCGATGTGGTACTGGTAATGGTGTGTAAATGCCAGTGTTTTGTTTCACTCCCTTGTTTACCTGAAAAATACGGCATCTAGCAATAATGGTGTGTACGTCCCAGCGTATTTGCAGCCAATAAAACATGTCAGCTACCAAAGAGAGGGTTTTATCAAACCCAGAATGCCTAGCTAGTCCCCTTCCATGAAGCTCGGTAATAATAAAATCCCTCATGGAACCGCTAGGGACGCAAATTCGCTCATTCTTAGTAAGGAACCCTTCATGAATTGCAAAGTCATTATGAGTGTGGACTGTTTTTGTCTTCAAGGCTGCCCATATGTTTTGAAAATCATGGTCAATTGCATAGAGGTTCTTTAAGGACTGGAAACCCACGCAATTGCCAGTGAATGTATAGAGGATATGGGGTCACCTGCTGAGTGCATCGGCAACTTTGTTATTACTTCCAGCCGTGTGTCAGATGGTGAAATCAAACTGCTGCAAATAATCGAACCACCTTGCATGTTTAGCGTTCAATCTATTTTGGGAATGAAGATGCTTCAAAGAGTCATGGTCAATAAAAAGTATGAACTCACGATGGATTAGATATGGTCGCCAATGGTTCAAGGTTTGGACTAATGCGTACAACTCCATGTCATGGGCCAAATATTTCCTCTGTGACTCATTGAGTTTCTCAACGTAAAAAGCAATTGGATGACCTTCTTGACTTAGCACTCCATCAATTACAACATTATATGCGTCACAAGCCACTTCGAATATCTTGTAAAAATCTGGCAATTTTAATACTGGCAGTAGACATTTTACTCTTGATTTCTCCAAAAGCTTTGGCAGCTGCAAGTGTCCACTGGAAAGTCTTGGATTTCAAACAATCAGTGATGAGGGGTTGTTATAGTGCTGAAGTTTTGTATGAACCTGCAATAGATCGTTGCTAAACCAAAAAAACTGCGGATGTCAAAAAAAGAATCAAGTTCATGCCATTCAAGGATGGCTTGAACCTTTGCTAGGTCAGCTTCCACGCCATTTGAGATATTATGAATCCCAAAAAGTTTGTCTTTTCTTTAAGGAATGAACATTTGGTTTTGTTGATGAAGAGCTATTCCTTTCTTAGTGTTTCCAAGACTAGACTTAGGTGACTTAAGTGAGTTGCAATTGAATGACTGAAGATGAGTATATCAACGAAGTATACTACGACAATTTTACCGAGAAAGGGTCAAAATGCATGCGTCATCACTCTCACAAACGTACTCGAAGCATTCGTTAACCCAAATGGCATTACAAGCCATTCATACAACCCCTCATTCATTTTAAGAGTTGTTTTCCACTCATCCCTATGTCTTATCCGGATTTGGTGATACCCGCTTCGCAAGTCAATTTTCATGAAAATTTTAGCGCCTTCCTAGCTGGTCCAACATATCATCTAGACGTGGTATATGAAATCTATATTTTACTATAATTTTGTTCACTGCTCTACTATCAATGCACATTCTCCTGGTTCTATCTTTGTTTGGTGTGAGCAATGCAGGAACGGCGCAGGGGCTGAGACTTTCTCTAATAAATCCTTTGACAAGAAGTTCATGTACCTGTCTTTGTAATTCAGCATGTTCGGGTGGACTCATTCGGTAGTGTGCAGGTTGGGTAGTGTTGAACTAGGAATTAAATCAATCGCATGTTGGATATCACGAAGAGGTGGTAATTGTTGTGGGAGCTCTTCTGGCAATAAATCCTGCAACTCCTGAAGTAGCGTGTGAACAGTTGCTGGCACCTCCCCATCCACTTCTTTGACTATCCGCCCAATCAGAAATAAAATACTAGAGCCCTTCTAAACCACTTCATCCACTTGTCTAAGAGTAAGCATGTCATTATACTTCTTTGGAGAGTCAAACTCTGTAATTGGAAGGGGTTCTAATACTACTTTATGGTTCTAAAATTTGAAAGAGTACGTATTCTCTAAATCATCGTAGTTTACATGCCAGTCAAACATCCATGGTCTCCCTAAAAGCAAGTGACGAATAGTCATAGGCAAAACATCACACCATACCTCATCTGAATAGTTATTTCCCAGCTAAAATTTGATAAGGCAACGACTCTTAACTAGAACTGAATTGTTGTCAGTGAAAAAACTAACCTGATATGGCATGGGATGTGACTCCTATAGTAAATCGAGCCGCTCAACTACCTCTTTGGCTATGACGGTCATGCTACTGTCATTGTCGACAATGACGTTCAACACTTTCCCTCCATGTTTGACCCTAGTGTGGAATATGTTAGTCTGTTTCCAGTCATGTTTTGCATGCCCCTCCTATTGTTTGTGCTCTGTCAACACATGCTGGATTATACAAATAGGGAGATTTGTAGCTTATAGACGTTCCTCTTCCATCTCTGTTTCTTCTTGCTTATCTGCCTCATTACTGAACTCTTCTTCCTCTTTGAAAACCAATTCTTTTTCACAAACATAGGATATTTGCTGATCACAAGTGGAACATACGACGGCGAAGTGGCCAAATCCCTTGCACTTATAACATTGGGGTCCATCGCCAAAAGCTTTTGTTTTTTCCTTTCCATCTCCAATGGTATTTGCCTTTGAAACTTCTGCAGGTACTTTTGAATTGTTAGATATAGGGAATCGAAAGTTACCATAATCCAAGTAAGGAGTTTGGCATGAAGAGTTTTGTCGTTCCATGTAACACCATCTGGTATGCTTCTTCAACATTGTAAAGGCGGGTAGTTAGAAATTCCCTACGAATATCAACCTTCAACCCCGTCAGATAACGAGCTAGTACATGAGCTTCATTTTCATTGGTCTTACTCCTTCACTGTCAGTTCATGAAAGCATTCTGTGTATTAATGCACTGTCGTTTTAGTGTCTTGACTCCGTAGCAGCATATCTTCATAGATGAAATGTTCATAATTAATGGCTAAATATTTGGATTCCAAACGTTTCTTTATCTCCTCCTAGTTCGTAATAAGATCTTGTCGAGTTGGTCTGAGCCACTCTTCAACGCTACTCCCCTACACACGGGCTAGTCTATTCAATTTTCATTTAACAAATCGAACTTTACGATCCCCAAGGACTTCAAACCAATCAAAATAATCCTCAATTGTTGTTATCCAATCGTAAAACGCATTTGGATAGAGTCTTCCTATAAAATCTGGTACTTCAACCTTCATTCTCAGTTGTTAACTCATCCAAAAAATTTCTTCGAGCATCTGCATTGCGTGGTTGCCCTTAGACCATGCGAAGTTCTCTGTGTCTGACCCCGCCGAATTGCACTTACTTCTCTCCTCTTCGCTATCACTAATCCATTCACGTCTTCGAGGCGTTCGTTGTCCCTCTTTAAGTACTCGTCCTCCTTCACGGCTAATGCGTTCTTCCAACACATCGAGACGGTGCATAACTACATTTAGAGTCTGTGATAGTTGGTTTATTTGTTGTTGGAAGCTGGTGGATGTCTAGGATGTGTATGTGTTTGGGTTTGGAATGGTGTTTGGGTTTGGTGGAGTAGGGGTAGTCGAACCTTGATCCATGAAGTTGTACCAGTGGCCACTTTTGGTTTCAGGCATAAGGAAGTGTTTTGAAGGAACCTGGCTCTGATACCAAATTGGTGACAGTGTGAATGAAAATAAACTAACTCTCAAAAATCAGAATCTCACCAAAATCTGAAAAGCTCTTTTGGAATCTCTCTAAGAAATTAACAAGAATATACCAAACTAATCTACCTTTATTCATGAAACTCGGGCCTTTAAATAGCCAACTTACAATGAATGAAATTAGAAAATTAAGCAACTAACAATAAACAACTAACCAAATAGCATGAAATAAAGACCCAAGTTCCACTACTGTTTACACAAAAACAAGAGAATATGGGAGTGGTTATTAATAGAAGGGAAAACAACTACTAATTGAAATAAAACAAACAAATGCATGTTGTTGACGTGCTCCATGTTACTGGCTTATTCTTAGACCATTTTGCCAACTTGTTAGTCACGTAATGCTAACCATGCATCAACTGTATATGGCTGCAGGCTATGCTAGGCCGTTATTTTTTTTCTTACCACTGGGGCAACGTCCAATTTTTGAAAAAGAAAATTAGATTTAAAAAAATTCTTTCAGATCACCATTTTATCCTCCACTCAATTTTTTTATATTTCCCCCTCCAAATCAAATTTTTTTCACACCTCTCTCTCTCTCTCTCTCTCTCTCTCTCTACTCTCTCCAATATCTAATTTCTCATTTTCTCTCATTCTCTCTCCAATGACTGATTGATTCATCATCTATAACCCGGTCAGTTATCTTATTAACCATTCATTTTTTACCAGATCAGTTATCTTTTAAACCGATCAAACTTGGTCTAACTAGTTACCTAATACTAACCATCTTTGATCTGACCAGATTTTTTTTTGACCTTAACTCGATTTGATTTCCAACCCAATCAGTTATCTCTTAAACTGACCGAATGTTGCTGAACCGATCGGTTGTGAGCAATCTTTGACCCTCTCTGCTTGGGCTGCATACGATCAATCTTGATTTTTTGCCAAGTGGTGTTCTTTTTATGGACCATTTGCATGGTATCTAATTTATAGACTCTTATCTTTTATCTGACAACTAAGTCACTGGGACGTCTCATAGTAGTCAGTTACTCAAGATTCGTTGCAACGGGGATGTTCTATATTTCATAATCTTGACTTATCTTATCTCAGTATATTATTAACCGGCATTTAAGCTTGACTATTTCATTACCCTGTTCAACTTTCTGCGCATCCCATCAGATATCTATAACCTGAAGGCGCTCTAATAGTGCTTATATGCACCCAGTTAGTTTTTGTGAGTATGCATTGTTTTTGTGACTTCTGCTTTCAGCCCCCTCACTAGGCCCCCCAAGCACCCATTTAGCAATAGCAACCTTAGGTGCTACATGCTTGTCTCTGTAAACGGAGACAAATTTAGAACACACTTCTTAATCTTTTGAAACTCTTCCATCGAGGGGACTTTTTATTGACAGCTTAAATCAAAATAAAATAAAATTTAACAATTGATTATAAAATCATATCCAAAATTAATGTTAATTCTAATGCTTAACTACTAAAAGAAGCAAATAACAGAATAAAAAATCAAATCCTTTTATAGGTAGAACATCTTTAAATACTAGGCATTGCATGGTCGGGGCAATTCTCTCCCTTCTGGTAGGGTAAGGCGATATGCTCCGTGCCTAGCTAACCCGACCACCTAATAGGGCCCTTCCCATTTGTCTGCCAAAGAGCTAACTGCTTTTGCCTTTGTATTCGAGGATACTCTTCTGAGGACCAGGTCCCCTGAGCTGAAATTTTCTTATCCAGACATACGAGTTGTAGTATCGTTGATAGGCCGTGTTCCTACTTCTCGCTAGGTCCCTCTTTTCTTCCAGCTCATCTAGGTTCAGTTCCAACATGTCTACATTACCACCACACTAATATAGCTGAACTATTGTGGAGGCATGGGTTATCTCGATCGGGATAACCGCTTCAATCCCGAGAGCTAACGAGTAGGAAATTTCCCCTATTGAAGTTCTTTCAGTTGTCCGGTAAGCCTAGAGCACCTCTTGCAGCTTATCTGTCCAGTTCCACTTTTTAGCATCAAGCTTGGCCTTTAAGGTATTCTTGATGATCTTATTCACATCTTCAGTTTTCCCATTAGTTGGGGATGGGTAGGTGTGGCCATAGTAGTTCTTGATGCGGTACTTCTGGCATATCTCCCTGAAGTTATTGAATTGGGTCATACTATCAATAATGATTGTATCCGGGATCCCAAACCGGTAGATGATATTCTTCTTCATGAAACTGGTTGTGTTAGCTTCGGTTATGTCTACCAATGCCTCTGTTTCTGCCCACTTTGTAAAGTAGTCTATTGCTACTATGGCATACTTGGCACCACCTTTGGTAGCTGTTGGCATTGGGCCGATCAGATCTAGTCCTCACATAGCGAACGGCCATAGTGAGGTCAAGTTCTTTAAAAGCTAGGGTGGACGCCTGATGTCGTTTGCAATCCTTTGGCAGGTTTCACACTTCTTTGCCACTGATTGCACATCCTAGCATAGGGTTGGCCAATAGAAACCTTGTCTAATGGTTTTATGAGCCAAACTTTTATCCCCAATGAGGTCTCCACACACCCCAAGATGTATACTCTTCAGGATCTTGTCACCTTAAACCGGACCAACACACCTTTGTAGGGCCTTTGAGAACCTTCTTTTGTAAAGCTCTCCCCCTACTATTGCATATCGGGCAGCCTTGTACCTAATGCTATTTGCTTCAGTTGAATCTTTAGGGAGTGCGCCGCCTTCCAGATACTCTCTAATCAAGGTCATCCAAATGACTTGGCCTTCCTCAATTACCCCAGCTATCAGTTCTTCCTCTTCCTTAATGTTAGGCTTCTTAAGATGGGCTACCGGGATCGTCTTGGACCAGATATCGATGGTTGCTGACGTCAACCTCGAGAGGACATCAGGCCTTCTCATTCTTCTCTCTCGGGATCTAAGTCATCCTATAAATTTAGAATCTCCCGAATAAGACTTTGGCTATTTCCAGATAGGCCACCATATTATTGTCCTTCGCATGGTATTCATCCAAGACTTGATTGACTACTACCTGTGAATCGTTGAAAATTTCCAACTTGTCATCACCTAGAGCCGTGCAAACCCTAAGTCCTGCCAGAAGCGCCTCATATTCAGCCATGGTGTTTGTGGCCTTGAAGTCAAACTGCAAGGCACACTCCACTTGATCACCTTCCGGGGTGGATACTACTACGTATGCCCTGCTGCCATGCGTGTTTGACGAATTGTCAATGTGCAGCTGCCAACGGAAAACTTGCCTTTCCCTTTCTCCAAGCATTATGATCACCTCACTGTTTGGTTCAGTGAACTCTGTGATAAAGTCTGTCACTGCCACACCCTTGATCGAAGCCCTTGGCGAGTAGGCAATATCGAACTCGCTCAACTCAACTGCCAATTTTGTAAGTCTTCTCGACACTTCTAGCTTGGACAGAATTTGCTTAAGTGGGCAGTCTGTGTAAACTTCGATCCTATACGCATAGAATTAAGACCTCAATTTTCTTGCTGCAGTTACCAACGCTAATGCCATCTGTTCAGCTACCAAGTATCTTGTCTCTGCTGGTAGTAAAGCCTTGCTGGATTAATACATTGGTTTCTGTACTCCCTCGTCTGGCCTGACCAATACTGACCCTATAGTCACTGCCATGACTGATAGGTATAAGTATAATACTTCTCCATCCAACTGTTTTGATAGGATTGGAGCCTTACCAAGGTACTCTTTGATTTTCTGGAAGGCCTTCTCGCATTCTTCATTCCACTTTACTCATTTGCCTTTTCTTATAGCCTTGAAGAAAGGTAAGCATTTGTCTGTCGACCAACTGATGAACCGGTTCAATGAGACCAGATAGTCGGTCAGTTTCTGAATGTCTTTTAAGGTAACCGGGGACCTTATATCCTTCGATACCTTTATCTTTTTGGGGTTCACCTCGATTGCCCTTTAATGGACTTGGAAACCAAGGAACTTCCCCGAAGGCACCCCGAAGACACATTTCTTCGGGTTGAGCTACATTCCATATTTTCTCCACTGCTTTGAATGTCTCCCTTAAATCTGATGCATGCCTATCACCACTATTGGTTCAATCCTAGTGATATCCCCTGATCCACTACTCTTTGTGTGAGCACCTTCTAATCTACCCATCGGGCCTTTTATAGAGGGTCTTGGCAATTTTCTTATGCAACCAACACCTTGGGCACAAGACTGTCCAATTATTTCTCAACCACCACTTGTGGCTATAAGACTTGAACTAAATGAAGAGATTTAAAGTCTAAGTGAACGAACAATGAATGCCCAATGCTAATGTATGCTAGATAAACACAAAAATGCTTAACTAGATGTGAATATAAAATACCCAACAATTGTAGTTGTTAAAAATGCCTAAATGAACATATATAAATGCTTAATGCAAAATATGCTAGACAAAAACATATAATGCTTAAATATATGTGAATTAACTATCCAACAACCTAGTTATTAACTAACCTTCAAACAATCTCCACAACTTCAAATTAATGCAATAAATGTCAAGTCTAGAAGGAAAAGAACAATAAATGAGATGAAGATTTGTTCTTACCTAACAACGGAGATGATTAATGAAGACCCATGAGTGATTTGAAACACACAAGAAGAATTAGGCTACATGTGTTTGAGTTTTCATAAAATGGAATCAAATCATAGACTAAATGATAAAAATCAAGCACAAACATTAAAAGAAATCTAGCCTGATCAAGAGACAATCCCAAACTACTAAAAACCTAGATCCAACATATAATCCATGGAGAATATATGATTTTTGAAGGATAAAATCATGCAGATGAGGATTTCATATCATACATTGAGTTTGGTGAGAGACCCACACTCAATGAAGTACTACAGGGCTTAGATATAGGGTTTTGAAGTGTTTAGACTGTGTTTGGAGGATAGCTCTTGAAATTTAGTGAATCCTACTTCGAAAATGAGACTTATATTCAGTGAGATAAAGCTAAATTACGAAAACAAGACAGTGCGATTCGCAGCCAAAATTCATAGTCCAGTAAGACAAAAGCTGGACCACGAAAATCACTGGAAATTTTCTCACACCCTCTAATTCGTTGTCATGGGCCACGAAAAGCCCCACAGCGCAATAACTCAATTTTCAAGCAACTCAAAACATAACCAATCAATATCGAAACCTATCATATAATATTTTGTTGGAAAGGTATGGATGTTTACTTTCTAATCCTTTATACAAAACAAGATTTGAATGTTTGTAGAAAGAGTTATGGTCATTTGAATGACCAATGGTCAGATTTGGACAACAACAAAATGTTGATGACTACTTGAAGAACCTAAACTACCCATACAGAAGCACCCTAATAGTTTTGACACAAAAATAAACCAATCACAAAATAGTTGCACTTACACCGTGGATACAGGCTTATGCGAACCACTTAAATCTTTGTGTTGCCTGTTGTCTACCATATATTTGTTTGTGTGCTTGGTTGTGGTTTTGCTTGACTATTAAGTTGTTTGGTGTTTTCTGTAATTCACACAAATAATTGGTAGTGGTGATTTTGCGCAATTAGTGGTATCAAAAAGCATAGTTTTTTTTTTCATAACACCATACACCTACTTTAATAAAAAAAATTATGACTAAAATAGGCATGCATAAAATTACTTAAAAAGACAAACCCGTATATTTACAAAACTTATTTTATACACTCATACTATGTACATGTTAGGTTTTGGCTTGTATTCTCAAGTGAACCCAATGAGAACCAAACGAGACTCAACTGATGCAAAACTTCCTAGAAATGTGGAAAAAAGTTTGGAAGTTGAAGATAATGTTTAAGGGAGGTTTGAAGATCGTAACGAACTAAAGAAGTAGTTCGTTTAAGCATATGGATCGCGGTTTTCTAAGTGATGTAATTTTAGGTGACTTGTAACGGTTTAGGAAACGAGCGCGCAACCGTGATCCGAATCATAGTCAATCATAAACATGCATGGAACGAGAAATCTTCAGCAGAAAAGGAAAGTAATTCTTTTGGAAGTTCTTGTGCTTAAAGGAAAATGATTTCTCTATACAAGAATACTTGTCAAAAACGGAAATAGCATTTATGTAGAATAAGTAACTCTTGTACATATAGGAGATGGATTTCCTTGTTGGTCTAAACTCCATGTAACTAATATAAATAGAACATTGTACCTAGGTTATTTGAGTGGAGCAAAAAGAACACATGTAACATCAAAGAGTGGTGAAATCTGGGGGAGACCCTAGGGAATATCTGAGGAGGGATCCGGAGAATATCAGTGGATCAAGTTAGAGATCCGTGGGTGATATTCAGGGAAGACCTATGAGATATTAGGGGGTTCTTTGTGAGGATCTTGTGAGCGTTATGAGCTGAGAGTCATGATGTAAAGCTCGGTCGTGTGCTTTGGGACTTGGTAAGACTCTGTTGGTTTGGGGTTGAAGTGTGAAGTGAATAATATATTTAGTTCTTTGGACAAGGGTTTTTTGCTTTTGTTGTAAGTTGTGTAAACAAGATGAAAACAATACTTAATTAGGCCAACTGGCTGAAGGATTCAGAGATTTTAAAAATATTATTCAGAGGCTCACAAGTCATGAAACTAGTAATGAACACATTGTTGCATGAGTAGTTGGATTGGATTAGAAAAAAGATTGCAAAATATAAAATAAAACAATTGATGAAAGTGTGCAAGAACAAATCAACAAAGAGAGAGAACATTGTAGACAAGTATTACTAACGATAATTTCTATTGTGAAAAAATTTGCAAAAAATATTTTGGCATTTCATAGAGATAATAAGAAGTTTTATCAGGAAAACAATGAAATTTGTTTTTACAAATGGTAGAAATGATAGCTGAATTTGATCCAGTAATACAAGAACATGATCGACGTATTTTATCACATGAAACTCAATATCATTATCTGAGTCACCGAATCCAAAATGAAATTATACAAATGTTAGCAAATGCGATAAAAAGTTCAATTGTTACAAGAATCAAGGAAGCAAAATATTTTTCATTCATACTTGATTGTACTCCCGATGCAAGTCATGAGGAACAAATATCTATTATACTACGATGTGTGGATATTTCAACAAGTCCTATCATAGTAGAAGAATTCCTTTTAGAAATCTTAAAGGTAGATAATACATTGGGGCTTGAACTTTTTTCTATACTTACAAATGCATTGAGCACTCTTCAACTTGATATTAGCGATATTAAAAATTTGACAACTTTAATCCAATTAATTTCCAATAACAATTTGACACGTGTCACCGTTTAAAAATAAAAAAAGTTGTAAGAAAAATTAAAACCTAATATAAAATTAAAACCTAATTTTTTTTTCTTAAAGGAAATGAATAAATTGATTCAAAAAAACGAAAAAAAAAAGTTAGGACACAAAAGAAAAATATGAAGAAAAAAAAAAGTGGAGATCTAGTCTGGATCTCCATCGGTAAAGGAGATCTCGACGACGGGATCTCCATCATCACTTGGAGCTCCATTGCGCGATGGAGATGCACTTTATCTCATGATGGAGTGCATTGGGTCTCTATCGTTGATGAAGATCCCATGTCGAGATCTCCACGGTCCAGATGGATCTCTATGGAGATTGAATCTCCACATTGTTTTCTTTTTTATATATAATTTGATCACCACCATCCATATATGAGATGGACGGTTGAGATTCATACCTATTTTGTTTTTTTTTTTAATTAATTTTCTTTATATAAATAGATCTCTACCATCCATCTAAGATTTAGACGGTGGAGATTTAGATTATTTTTTAAATTATATAAGTATTTAAACTTTTTGTTTTTTATTTTTTGATGTTGATACGTGGCATCTTCTTTGTTTAAAGATAAAGATGCCTTTGGTACCATTAAATTTGACTAACGGTTGACTAACTGCGACACTAAATTGATGTATTTACGAAAATGTAGGACCACGGGCACCGTAAAAGGAAAGTCGAATTAGCAAAAATCCAGGGACTAAATTCCTAAAAGCCCTTTTATAAATAACTCCTTAAACGACATCGTTTATGATCTTAATTTGGCATAGTTGTAACTTTCGAGTCCGATATATTCGAAGACGCTGGGACAGAAAACAGAGCGCAAAGGTTTGGTATACAGAAAGCACAAAAGAGAAGGCAAAACACCAAAAATGACGATTCATGGAGTTATAGATAGATAGCTAGGTTTTTAGCTGTATAATTACTTGTATCACCCCATTAAACCATCTCTTTCTTCAACTGTACATATACCCGACATTTTTTCATGTGTCACGTCTGCAATGGACTCAACAATCTATCTACCTCTTATATAATCATTTAACTAAACCCCACAAAACCCTATAAATATCTCAATCAATCTGCAAAAACCCATTACGGTGTTTTGATTTTTGAGACAGATAAAAACAACAAAGAAGGAGATAAAAAAATGGATTCTCAGGTCTTGGTGGCGCTTGGCCTTTCACTTGTGGGTGGATTGAGTACTTCTATAGGTGAGACATTAATGGATTTTACTTTGGTGCTCTTAATTTGTGGATTTCGTTCTATTTGAAAGTCATTTACTCTAATTTTAGTTGTTTTTTCTTATTATTATTTTTATAACGATTGTTATGTTTTTGTTTCTGGGTGCGTCATGTGTGCTAACTTTTTGTTTTAGCTCCCAATTTGAGTTATAGAACTGTTATTTGTCTGCTTAATTTTCATGAATTTGACTTTTGTAATGTTCTCTGAGCAAAACTGCTTTTTATTTATTTATTTTTGATAACTGAAATTTAACAATCTATTTCAAGCATTTATTCAGTTGGATGATCATATATAAAGGTTTAGTTTCTTATTATTTGCCGGGGAGCACTTTCTTGAGTTGAGTCCAGCTGTGGTGACTATGTGATTAATGAACTGGGCAATTTTGAATATATGGTAATCTCTTGCCGTTGAAGCAAGAGATTGAGGGATTGATGATCCCTCTATCATACTCGGAGGAGAACTTTATTAAGATAAAAGAAGACCCCTCACAAATCTGGAAGAGGGAATTAATTTAAATCCTGTTTGTGAATGGCATGGGGTGTGTCCTTAAAGTTTTAGGAATAATTATAAAAAAAATGGCCTGAAAGTTTATGCATAGTCTCTTATAATGTATCAGAATGAACATCAGAAGCTGTGGTGTGTCAAATTTGTTATTAATCTGATTAGTGTCAGGTTGAGAAAAAAAAACTAAAAAGTATTTCTTTTATCAGAATTTAGAGGTGATATTAATGGGTGACAAGATGGCTGAAAGTTGGTTGATAGTGAATAATTTTTCCCTTCTTTTATTTCTTCTGTGATGGTGATTATGGACTCAATTATCTACTATATGCAATTCTTGTATCTTAATTTATGAAGTTTAAATATGGCATAGTTGAGTTGAGTGTTGTGAAGTTTTCTACCGGTCCTTTGGCCTCATTTTGAAGCCTTATTATTCCGTGTACTTCCAACTTACTGTTCAGACATTTAAATCATGTTATCCTTTTGGTGAATCAACATAGAGGTTTTAAATTCCGATAAAAGTGTAAAGACATGGAGGTTCAAGAGTAGCTACATGTTGAAGTCATCTAATATGAGTGTTTGATGGTGTTGCAGGTGCGCTTTTTGTAATACTTAGTGAGGCTCCGAATTTGAAGATGCTTGGGCTTTTACAGGTGATGAACAGAGGCTAAATAATCTATTTTTTTGTTGTTAGTTGCTGGATTCTCTCTCTCTCTCTCTCTTCTTTTTGCCAGAGTGCTAGTCACTACTGTATTACAGATCAATTCTTTGAAAATACACTTTATTGTGACGTGTGATGGAGCTCTTATTTTCACATTACATATGTTTGGTTCTCTCCTCTAGTTTTCATATACATAATGTGACACTAATTCAAATAATTTTCACTAACATATTTAACCCCTAAAGTAGTTTTATTGATCAAAGATCGGATTGCGGATATTTCTGTTTTGAATGGACATATTTTAGTTTCACTTCTGATTTAAATTACACTCTTTTAGCCATAAATTTTCCTGAACATATAGATGTCTTACATGCAGGGTTTTGCTGCTGGTCTGATGCTGAGCATATCATTTCTAGATTTGGCGCATAATGCCATAAACTCAATTGGTTTTTTGAAAGGAAACCTCTGGGTCAGCTATACTATTCTATCTCCATATAATTGATTGTTTTACTTTGATTACACTTGCTCATTCATGTTGGTTCTGATGATTAATTTCTGGTTTCTTGACTATGTAGTTTTTTGCTGGTGTTATATTCTTTGCTATTATTGCCAATTTTATCCCAGAACCATCACTTGCTCAGGTTCCGGATCTTAAAAGCAAAAAGGTCTGATAAATGATTACTGTCACAACATGCTTGAATAGTTGCACTTGCATATGCCAAGTGATGGTCAGGTGCTTCTATATTCTGTTACATATTTACAGGTATATTGACAGTTTGACATTGTGCTTGGTAACAGAAAAATGGGGATGAAGGGGGTAAGGACATTATGAAAAAGCATCGTCGCCAAGTCTTGTTTAGTGGGATTATTACAGCTATTGGTATGATTACATTGTCAGTATGTTGGATTCTTCTAGTCTGAGATTTTAACTTTTTCAAGTTGGTTTTACACAATCCTTGGACTTGATTATCAGAATTCGTCAATTTACAGCACATTTGACTGATTCAGCCCCTACTATGATCAAATTATTTTCATTATTGTATTGTATGGTTACTTAGGAATTAATGAATTATAATATAACAAGAAAAACCATCAAGCCTGTGTCTTATGTTTATGGTAAATAGATCGTGTCCTAAGATACAATCTATTTAAGAAAAGCAGTCTGTGATAAAAGCAACACATATTGTCTACAATTATAGTTAAATGCTTCTTCTTCTTTTTTCTTGTCTTAAAGTATATAATTTCAAGTCCTATGGATCTTAAGACCACTAAGAACTGAAGGCCTCCATACTTGAAAAAGTACCACATAGGCTTCTTTAAAGTTCAAAATTGCTGAATAAGTGAATTAGCTGTTTTCACAATGATCATAATCAGTACATTTCTTTTTGGCTTGCCAAACAGATTATATATTATCTAAACTAAATTTATTGGTTTCTTGGATGGTCTGCGTAAAGACCTGTTAAACTTTTGTAATGATACAGATGAATCTGATCTCCATTTTCTGGAACTGTTTTCACTAGATATATGTATGCCTATATTGGTTTCAATTGATAAAGGTTTTCTCTATGACCTGTAGGCATAAGCTTGCACAATTTTCCAGAGGGAATGGCAGTGTTTCTTGGATCAATGAAGGTAGATCTATATAGATAGTTAATGAAGTATTCAGTTATTCAGTTAATCCATTCATATTGATAGATGGCTGCCAATGAGATGCTTAAGATAACATCAAGCTTGCTATATCATATCTCTTCTGAAACAAAAACCATTTTTTTCTAAATGAATGAGTTTTACTTTTGATTATTTGAACGCTATTTTAGTGTTTTCCTCTCTGTTATTTTTTTTTTTCTTCAAATTGTGTCATAATAACTAGTGATAATTCCTCTGTTGAAGATGAAAGATCATGCTATTTGCCATTGGGTATCCACTGGAAGATGGCCATGTTAAAATTAGTTCATGTTACAAAGATTGAATCATCTAAGAGAAATTTTCCTATTCCAATTTCTGTGAAGCTCATTTTTTGTCCTTCCGCTTGACCTAGAAAACCAAATAATTTTTGCAGAATACCATCCCTGAAATTATTTGCTTGGTGAGCCATTATGCCCTTTTAGGCATACTGGATAGCATAAGATTATATCTTATCCATGTTTGGTGTAGTACAAATTAGGGATCCAGATTTACTCATAAATTTAAATAAATTAAAAAAAAGGAATATAGAGGATGGAAATTATAAGTTAAAAAAATTTCAGATCGGGAATCAGGGCCAGATCACTGCCAATGGCTGGCACTGATCACTGATGACCATGGTATGGTGTCATTTGTTGTCAGAAACTATTAATGCCACGAGGCTAGTGGCCCCCAACCATTCTATTTTCCACTATTTCCTTTTCTCAGATTGTTTTATCTAGTTTCATCAAATGGGGCCTAAGTTTCTTGTAGTCATAAGTACTTGGTACTTCTTAGTCATCTGTTGCTCAGTTCTGGTGGCACACCCATTTAGAATTTCAGTTCGAAGTCAGTGAAGAAAATTTCTGTAAATATACTTAATGTAGCTTCTCAAATGAGTTTGACCTAATTGAATGCTGATATTATCTCATTTTATATGCTATTTAAGCTATTAAAATCTTCGAGGAAATCATTGATCTGATGCTATATGGTTTCAATGAATAGATATTCAAATTTGAATGGTTGTGAAATGATATTAGATTTCTAATTTGGATAATTACTACTGTGTATGCTTATTCTTATTCTGCTCTCTCTCTTCTTTTCCTATATTCTTCACTGCAGGGCCTTCGTGTTGGTGTTAATCTAGCCTTGGCCATTGCGTTGCACAACATCCCTGAGGTATATATTCTCATCTCTTAATCTGGCTACTGTATTATAATTGCTGTGGAACTTTTTTCACACGTAGCTTTGCTGAATATCCCAGCTGTATATATCCTAAGATCATGTTATGCATATATTTCTTGAACCTTGCCATGACTAGGTAGATCCTTAATTTATCACTTCCATCTTTTATTATGGAAATTATTGCCAGAGTAGCATCTCTTGAAAGGACTTCTTTTTCTCCCCACAAGAATTGATAGTACAGTCATGGTTTTGTAGATGGTCATCTATATGCACATTTTGATTATGAATGTTATAAACTTTTAAATCTATCATTTAGTTTACCTCATGAAAAATGTATCAAAAGAGGCGATAGAGTGTTTTGGTTTCTTTTTAGATGTCATGTAATTGTGTGTGAATGAGAGATCAGTAGTTATAAATATGCTTTCACATTGTCAAATATATGAATTGTGCTTATCGGCAACTATGATGACATTCCATGCTTATAAATGATACAAGCTATCTTTTCAAGGAGAACGACATTAAGCAATAGCATATTTCCTTTTGTGCTGTGACTTATTCGTGCTTTCTTATGCAGGGTGTTGCTGTTGCTCTTCCTGTTTATTTTGCAACGCAGAGGTGAGCATCTCCCAAAGGCACCACTTTCTACAGCATTTTTATAGTAGTTATGAACCTATGATGAGATGCAAGATAAAGAAAAAGATGACAATAAGATTTATGCATCTGACAGTATGCCATACATTATTGGATTTGATTTATTTACGTACTTGCCCATGAATTAGGGTTTCCGTACCCTGAGCTAACCATGGTATTGAGGTCTATCTAGGCATATAAAAACTTGGTTTGGGTCGAGGCTGAATAGCTTTGTTTGTTCTGACATAAGCACCACCGATACATTTTGTTTCTGTTTTTCCAAGGGGTGCTTGTGTGCCTCAACTACTTCTTGAGTATATATTTGCCAGTGTTGCTGGATATCATTGTGATATTGTCTCAGCATAATTGATTTAATTTGGAATATCAATCTTTAACTGTTTGTTTCACTTGCATGTCTCAGCAAATGGCAGGCATTCAAATTGGCAACGCTTTCTGGTTTTGCGGAGCCTCTTGGGGTTATAATTGTTGGTATGTTATAATTGTTGTTTTGTTTTGTTATGGGGTCATCTATTTCACTAACCCATTGTACATTTTCTTCACAGTAATACAATTATTTATTTTACCCTAAAAAAGCATGTTTATTAATTGCCTACACACAGTAATACATTTTTTTTTTGAAACGAGAGGGCAGAGACTTGTATATGCCACATGAATGCCTATTTTAATCATATACAAGGGGAATTTAAGTTATAATTAGCTTTGGCAGGAGATATATTCCTTTAAAAAATAATATATTTGATATCTGAATTGCATGGAAATTGGAAGGCATAGTTCTAAGTTCTAACCATATATTTTTTTTATTATTAGGGATTGCTTGTAAAATTATTTGAATTATGAATGTTGTTTCTATTGTATTGCAGCCTACCTATTTCCAAGCAGCTTGAATCCTGAAATTCTTGAGGGTTTGCTAGGAGCAGGTTTGTTTCTCTATCAAATTTGGTGATGTCTCTGGTGAATAGAAACTAAAGCGTTGTATCACGACAAATCACGCTGCAATTCTATATTATGTTTGCAGTTGGTGGAGTGATGGCTTTCCTAACCTTACATGAAATGCTGCCATTGGCCTTTGATTATGCGGGGCAGAAGCAAGCCGTCAAAGCTGTGTTCCTAGGAATGGCTTTCATGTCTGCAAGGTAGTTAAATTCTTGGCCAAATAAAAATGAAAAGAAAATAAGCTTTTTCTAGCGACTATCCAAAGGGTTCATTCTTTTCTTCTATAAAATTATTATTGAATGGATAGAATAAGGTTATAATATCCTGCAGTAACCCTCTGCCTTTGTTACTTGACAAAAAAACAGACAATAAATTTTATTTGTGAGCTTGTTCACATAAGTGACGATGAAAGAAAAAGAAAATACTATAATTATCTAGACACAGCCACAATTATAGGATATGCAGGTTTTAAGGGATTTTCTGGTTAAGCAACCAGAAATCTTTTTGTCCAAGTTTCATTAGTTTGATTTTCTTTTACATTTGTTGTGAACTTTTGATTATATACTTCTTGCATGACTCATGTATGCTTTTTTGCAGCTTATATTTTCTTGAGATCAGCTTACCATCAGAGATGAGTCTGTAGCGTTTACTTATCATGATTTTGTACATTCCAGAACCACTGCACTTGTTACTGACATCGTGGTCCTGATCTTTTAACTAAACTGCCTGGAGTATATCTGTCTTTAAGAGAAAGCAAAATGTACTCATGGGAAATATGTAACTTACATTGATTATGTAAAAGAAAAGAATCTCCAGTATTCTGTTTTCAATAAAATTCACATCATCCCATACCTTCAATGAAATTATGAATATTTCTATATAATATGTTTTGTATGTCAACTCAAGGTAATTGCTGTTCAATCCCAGGCTTCGCCACTGCTTTTTCCTCATTTTGTTTCTTTCAATTTGAAGGCGTTGGACGAAAGTCCATATCGATCTGGTTTGCACCCGATATATAATCTGTAGCCAGCATTTTTAACCAGCTTTGTTCAAGCCATTGTTGGAAAACAAGTATATTTTTTTCCCAGCTTTGTTCAAGTAATGAACTCTATGGCTGGTAGGTAAACAAGCATATTTTGTGCATTCAGATTCTGTGGAAGACAAAATGAAACCATTCATTTTCATGGCATGTAATCTATATCTTTATGAAGAATCACTGTTACCATAGATTTGATGACTTTAGTTGTTGAGAACAATATCAGATCCTAGTACAGATATTCCCTCAATATTTTGGAGTCATTTTCCTGTCTGCTTGTGATGAGTAGCTTCAAACTTGTATGAAAAGTAAATGGTTTCCTTGCAAAGATTTGCAAGGACAAGGGAAGAACAGTGAAAATCATGTAAAATACATCACAAAAAGTAAAGCAAAAAGAAACAGATATGGACAATGACTTTTGTGTCTGGCATGCTAGAGCTAGCTAGCTATAAGCAATGTAACTCTGACATTTAACATTTGATTTTGGATGTTTTGAAGGATCTTGTAAAACCCCAATAGGACATCTAACATGTGTTACATGAGGGCACATGTTAAAGATAAATTCTCTATCTAAGTTTTCATTCAATTTTGCCTACACTGCTTAGAGACTTGTTAAGTTGTTAGAATTCTTATTAAAAATTTATTTACATCGTTAACTACTAAAAACAAATATTCAGTTACCCAAGTAAAAGTGTTGATCAATAGAGCTGATCTTGATCCATCATGGTTCAAATCCCATGAAAGTTTGCTGCTTCTTTTTTTCTTTTTTCTTTTTTCTTTTTTTTTTTTTGAATTTGATTTAGAACATCATCATAATTTATGGGAAATACAAATGTATCAAACAAGTCATGGGAAACAAAAAATCTGATGATGAGATTCATGGGATTTAAAGGTGTCTGTCTGGTCCTATCTTTCCTTGTTACAGAAAAAAGTGAGCTTTTGATTGGATTTGTCAAAGTTGAACGAGAGAAAGGGAAATTAATGGTAGAGATGAGATAAAGAGGCCTGTAGAGAGTTAAAGCAAAAGAGAAGCCAAAAAAAAAAAAATTTAATTCTTTGAAAAGCTTTATTGGGAAGAGGAACAACTTGATTATACCTATATACATCACTTATTTTCTCTTTGGTGCATACTGGTATAATTTATATTATTGCGTTGTATGTGGATCACTGATTATGGAGAAGTTTTGACAAATATATACACTTTGAGTTAAAATATGTAAATCGAATGGTCCACATCTAACGTACTGATGAAGTTATATCAGTACTTGACTTGAAAATTTCATATATATATCATACCTCGAACGCCAATCTGAAGGTTCATGCTAGTACAATAAGAATAATGTTATTGGACTTAATAACTACCCTAAATTGGATAAAAGCAAATCCAATAAATGTTACTAAGGAGGGTATATTGGATTGGGATTTTAATAGACAATTTTAGGATGTAAGGATTTTATAGATTTACAAGACTATTATAATGATTAGGATTGTTATGATTATACTTTTAAGATTATTAGGATTATATGGACTAGATTTTTAAGATTCTAAAAAATTCTTTGGACTTTATTTATTGACTATTATGATTATCTAGATTTTATTTTAAGACTTTTTAGACTTTTAAAAATACGGACTTTCAAGATTTGATTGTAGTATTCAATTTTCTCCCCAAGTTTTAGAAGTGTCGATGATGCTAAAACACAACTAGAAGCCTTGTGACATGTTGTCGTCTCCTGCGCTGATATATTAGCATTTGCTGCTCGTGATGTTGTCGATTTGGTATCTTCTTCATATCATTATTTTCTACATATATGTACATGAATGCTCTGTTCAACACACTTTTCAACTGATCATCAGTAACCTATCACTTTTGTCGTATGTACTTGAATAAATTAAATAATGCATATATCTTTTTGAACTATTAATATATATTTTTTGCTATATGTTAAAATTCAAAATAAAATTCAAAAATAATAATTGATAATATTAAAATAAAATGGAGTGTTTTTGAAAATTTTATTTTTAAAAATGGAGTGTCTTTGGAATATGATTGCTAAAAGATAAAAGGGATGATTTTGGAACAAAAGGAAGTGACTTTATAGTTGTTATGACAACAACCCAGAAACCAAAAAGAGTGAAGTAAGAGATAAGGTGAAGTCGTGAAGATGATTTTGAGTGAGAGAGAAAAGTCGGGAAAGTATTGAGGGAGAGGGCAAGACAATTTTGGGTTCAAACTATTTATATAAATCACTAAAAAGTCTGAAAAATCCATTTTGTCATGAAATCCTAAAAATCTTGATCTCAATCCAATACCACCAGACAATTTGTTGCCCCTT
This sequence comes from Dipteronia sinensis, assembly GCA_033220585.1. Lineage (NCBI taxonomy): Eukaryota > Viridiplantae > Streptophyta > Magnoliopsida > Sapindales > Sapindaceae > Dipteronia > Dipteronia sinensis. The sequence goes on from CM065641.1 coordinate 52,043,473, forward strand.
GAAAGTCTAGATCAAATACCATAAGACAATATGGACTTTTAAAAAAAAAATCTTAAAAGTCTAGATCCAATACCACAAAACAATATGAACTTTTAAAAAAAAATCTTAAAAGTCTTGATCGAATACCAGCGGACTTATCTAACTTGTTAAAAAGTCTTAATCCTATACCACCAGACTTTTACTTCCCCAAATTGTCTAATAAAATCTTGAACCAATACACGCCCCTAAAATTTGAAATTAATGTCTTTTATTATAGTAAAAACTTGAAACATTTTCAACTGGTTTCTTTTTTCTTTTTTCAAAGAAGGACAATTATTAATTAGGTCCTGGATTTTATTTTTTAAATTTTAAGTTGTTTGCGACTTTTACAGAAGTGACCAAATTGGTCCTTATATTTTTCCCAGATACCAAATTAGTCTCTCTAACCAAGTTCTGTCAATCAATTCTAACTATGTAGGGGTAAACATAAACAATATATTAATGACACATGCACAGGTTTTTTTAACACACGCATATTTTTGTTATTTTATTTGTGAGTTTTGATTTTTAAATAACTTTTAGATTGATATTGTTTTACTAAAATATTTTTAGATTTTTTAAGATAATTTAATTTAAAAGGGTACAAATGGTGTTTCATTAATAATATTTTTGGATTTTGTTGTAATTATAATTATAATTGTAAATTTATTGCACAAAATACAAAACAATTTTGCTCTAAGATGACAAATAAAGGGTATTTACATACTTTAACTAAAATGGTTAAAGTCAACTGTTATATTTAACATCGTTAAATCGTTAAAGAGATCAATTTGGTCACTCCAAAAAAAAGATGGACTAATTTGGCAATTAGAAAAATATGAGAACTAATTTGGTCACTTTTGTAAAAGTCGCAAACAACTTGAAATTTTAAAATAAATCCAGGACCTAATTGGTAATTGCCCTTCAAAGAATTAATAATGGTAAGAGATAAGAAAATATATCAGGTAATAAATGATTTTTTTTTTTTGAAAAATAATTTAAATTACTTCAAAAAAAAAGATTTAAGTTTTAATGAACAATTAATAAAGAATTAATTAGTAGAATGAAAGAATTTATATTAAATAATTATAATTTATAGTTTATTTATAACTAGAAGATACAACCATACGTTTATTACAATAAATTACATTAAATAATTATAATTTATAGTTAATTCATAGCTGGTCATTGATATCATAATAATAATGGTATTACTCTTAAAATTAACAATTATAGTGGAAATAATATGTATCTGCAATTTTGTTCATTTGTGATACAGTAAAAATATTATATTAATGTTTATATATAATTGCATAATAGATGAGTTTAGATGAATTTAATTACAAATTTAGCAATAACTTACTAAAAACAATATTCTTACAAAACAAATTAAAAAAAACAATAATCTTGTAAAACAAAACAGCTTATTAAAAACAATAGCACTTTTGTTATTTCATATCTTAGCACTTCTATTACACTAACAATAGTATTAATAGTAATGACACAAAATAAGATATATCATCGGTGGAAATGATCTATAACTACAATGTCTTACATATGATATAGTAAAAATATTACAATAATGTACATAATATAATAATATATGAATTTAAATACAAATTTATTGACAATTTCTTATAAATAAGAATGTGATATACAAATTAACCACGTACAATAAGTAATATACAAATTAAAAAATACAATATTTAAAATATAATATAGAATTAATGACTAGAATGAAATAGATTATATTAATTATTTATAATTTATCTTTATTTCATAACTAGATATTTGCAACAGTAGAATTGATAATAACAATTTCAATAAGGCATTATTAGCCTCATATATTTTTAATAATGTGAAACTATTTAATTGAAATGAAGTCGAAATATTTATGTTGGGTATAATTTATTTATATTTATATTGGATATTATTTGACAAAGTAAATAAATGATTTTGTTAGTACTTTTTTTTTTAGAAAACTACTCCCATAATCCGGAAAGAAAACTCCTCACACATGCTTGTAAAATGTCATGGTGTGATTTGAACCCCTCACCACTTATGTCGAAGGGGGTGCACTATCAACTCTGCTATAAAAAATAAATTATTAAATAAAAACAAAGAAACTTGCATTATAAATTTATTATATTAATCAGAACCTATAAATATTATTGTTTTACTTTTCTTTAAATAAAAACATAATAGCTTTTTTTTATACAACGTGAAATTGTTACCATAAATAATATGCTTACAATTATACGCAAAGCATGGTACATAGTATGAATATGTTTTTTTTTAAAATAAAATGAGTTGTTAACATTCTACCACAAAGTTGTTACAATGTATATTTTAATTATTGCATTTCACAGCATATTTGTTACAACGTTAAATCGTTACCACATACATATTAATTACAATTTTTATGTAAAACTTGTTACATAGTACGAATATTTTGTTACACATATAAAATAAGTTGTTATATGATACGACAACGTTGTTACATGATACGACAACGTTGTCACAACCTATAACTTTATCGTTACATATCAAACATTTATGAAATTGTTACCACACATGTTTTAACTACAACTTTCTACGTGAAATTTATTTCAAAACGCATATATTTTGTTACCCATATAAATCGAGTTGTTACATATTATGTCAAAGTTGTTACGAACTACAACTTTATTGTTACAGATCATGTCAGATTTGTTATAATATTAAATCATTACCATATACATTTTAATTACAATTTTTTATATAAAACTTGATACATAGTATGAATATTTTGTTACCCATATAAAATGAATTGTTACATGATACGATAACGTTGTTACAACTTACAACTTTATTGTTACATATCAAACCAACGTGAAATTGTTACTACAAACGTTTTAGCTGCAACTTTCTATATAAAATTTGTTACAAAACATATATATTTTGTTACTCATATAAATCGAGTTGTTACATGCTACAGTAAAGTTGTTACGAGCTACGACTTTATTGTTACATATCACTTAAAATTTGTTACAAGGTTGAAATTGTTATCACACACAACTAAATTACAACATTTTTTCCAAAATTTATTACATTGTACAAAAATTATGTTACACGTAATTTATCATATAAAAAAAACAAAAATTTTAATATATATTTAGAATGAAATCTTAATTCAAAAATTATTATGTTATAAATATTTTATAAAATTAAATCAAATAAATATTAATTTCAAAATACAATAAATCTAAAACATTTAAAAATTAAACAATATTTTTTTTTCTTCTGAAAATAATAATAATTTTAAATATAAAAAATTAAATTTAACTATTTTAAATCTATTATATTATAAATGTTTAATTAAATTAAATACAAATTCAAATAATAAAAAACATCACATATTTATTTAAATTACAGAAGATTATTATGAGGATATACATAATGCTTATATAATTATCATTTAAAATTATTTAACACAATTATTTAAATTAAATTAGATTAGATTATTATATTTTTATAATAAATTAAAAAATATAAAATAAAATAATTTAAAAGTAACTGGTTAACCGGTTATAACTATTTACTTACTATTTTTAAAGTGTTTGGTTGTCATATGTCAATCAAGTATTTGATAAATCTTGTAATAAAATTCCAATAAAGTTATTGGAAAAGGAACAACTTGATTAGACCTCTCTCTCTCTCTCTCTCTCTCTCTCTCTCTCTCTCTCTCTCTCTCTCTCTCTCTCTCTCTATATATATATATATATATATATATACACATACATATAGCCATATAGGGTAAAATTTATAAGTAATCAAAAAATTAGGAGCTTTAATGTTTTTAGCTAGAATTAGTGTTTTGATTGTTTATTCTAAAAAAATTCACTTTTTGGACAAAACTGTCCTTATTTTTTTTTTTTATATATACTTTTAAAGAATAATTTTGTTTATAAAAAAAAACTTTTTTTCTCTATTTTTTTCTTTTTCTTCTTCCCAAACCTCTATCTTCTTCTTCTTCTTCTTCCCGGACCTCCATCTTTTTCTTCTACAATTTTTTTTGCTCTTGTGTGTTTAATTGTATTACACCTGGTGTGTTTAATTTGGTCTTGTCTTGGTGTGTTTAATTGTGTTACACCTGGTATGTTTAATTTGGTCTTGACTTGGTGTGTTTAATTGATTTTTCATATTGTGTTTAATTGATTTACACATGATCTTGCCATGGTGTATTTAATTGGCCTGCCCTGATGTGTTAATTTGGTTGCCTTGGTGTGTTTAATTGATTTACACCTGGTGTATTTAATTAGTTGGCCTGGTGTGGAAAATTTTAACCTAGAAAAATTTCCAATTTTGAATAGATTTAGAAAATTTTCAGATTTCCTCATACCAAAAAAATTAAAAAAAAACCATTGAAGAGATCTAGATGGATTTTTTAGATCTCTTCAAAAATAAATAAAGTAAATAAAAAAACTAAAACTAAAAAACCTTTGAAGAGATTTGGAGAAAAAAATTAATTTTTTTTTTTAGTTTTTTTTTTAATCATTATCATCATAAAAAAATTCTTTAGTTCATCATCAATCTCAAACAACATCTTCATCATCAATCTCAAGCAACAACAGTACAACGCCAATCTTCATGAACAAAAAAACTTTTTTTAAAATGATTGGAGGTGTCCTCTAATGGAGGTCGCAGGCCAAACAAAAAAAAATTAAAAAATAATTAAGAAGAAGAACAAATCTGGAGAAGAAGAAGATAGCCGGCAAAAAAATATAAAAAAAATAAAAAAGAAAAGATCGGGAGAAGAAGAAGAAGAAGAAAAGATTTGGAGAAGAATAACAGATCTGGAGAAGAAGAATAGAGAGAAGAGAAATTTTTTTCTTAACAAATGGGTTCTGAGAGAGAGCAAAAGAAGAGAGAGAAGGATAAAAAAGGGAAAACATGGGTAATGGAAAACGAGTGGCATTTTAGTCTCCACAATGGATTGTTTGGCAAAAACAATCAATTTACTAAATTTGTGTAAAATTAATATACCCTCTAAATTTTTGACTAAAAAGTGGTATTTCCTCTTATAAATATATATATATATATATATATTTATATATATATATATATATATATTGGACCGATTGAATTTCATACCTTGAATGCTAATCTGAATCGAATTGTGTTAACAATAATCACTATATGGAAACGTTACCGGATAGCACAAACAAAAAACAATATCAATGAAGAAATAAATAAATAAGATGAAAGAAATAAAGCACGAACCCAAAAACACAAATGCAGGATTTTTACGTGGAAGCCCAAATAGGGAAAAAACCACCGCCATCAGGACGACAAGAGATCAATCTATTACGAAGAAAATTATTACAACTTCACTCAAGATTCTCTCTCTAATACCCCAAACTCAATTACACCAAATGCTCTTTTTGAGATCTCTCCTCCACTACAAATAACCTAGTTATTATGGTCTATTTATATGAGTTACTGAGAGTTTAAGATAAAAGGAAATCATACTCCTATACATACAAGAATTACTTGTTCCATATAAATACTATTTTATATTTATGACAAGTCTTCTTATAAGGAGAAATCTATTTTCTTCAAGCACAACGCTCTTCTATTTAGCATGAAGACAAACTCTTTTTTCTTTTCCGATAAGCACAAGAACTTCTAGAAGAAAACCTTTCATATTTTCGCGCAACGTTCCTGAACTGAGCAAAATCCACAAATACCGCGGTCTGGGCAGCGGTTGTAACCCGAGCCCTGAACTGCGGAAAGCCACTAGAGTCCACACCACGTGATACTCACTAGAATTGACTGCTCCCTATGCCGCGGTTTATGCGCCTTGTCAGCATTGCAGTCCACGCCGCGATTCCCTTAGAATCTGTTTCTTCAGTTCTTCTTCTGTCTTCAAGCCTCTCTCAAACACGATCTCTTACTTCCAAACGTCTCCCATGTCTCTAGGAAGTTTCCGCATTGGTTGAATTCCGTTTGGTAATCATTGAAAATTCGAGCCATATCCAACAAATTGGATGTTGGACTGATTGAATTTCATACCTTGAACACCAGTCTGAATCGAATTGGATGTGTTATATTACAAATCACTATTTTGACTTTGTCTAACTTCTTCTAATTATTCATGTCATGATTTTTGATTTTGAATACACTTTTGCAAGTTAATGTAGATAGTTCTTTTACATTAACAACTTTGGAGAGTTTAGAGTAATATTTAGAAGATGTTAAAATGCTATATACAATTCTTTTCTGAAGCTCTAGACAAAATATTTGATGTGGACCGAAGTTACTGTGGTAGCAGAGTTGTAAACCCCTCACACTATCTATTAACGTGGAGTTATCCATCCTACTCATAAGCTCAGGATCTTATTTAACCGACTCATGTGAGACTTTGACGCATTTGTGCATGCCAATTGAAAATATATCGAATCTTCAAGTTCTGATTGTATATCTCATACAAAATTTCTCATGGAAAAATTGTGCTTCTTTGGCTTCCATTAAAATAAATGTAATGTAAATCCATGTTATAAAGTCAAAACTGGATCCTCACGAAGCCTTACAATCTTTGGGAAAGAGTAAACTGTGGCTTTGGACCGTGTATGACGTTAAGAGGGAATTCAAATCTCAAAATGACCTGACCATTCGGTTAATCGCCATAAATGAATATTGATATTGCTTGCAATAAAAGAGCTAGCAAAAAAATAAAAAAGAATAAACCTTAGGATAAGAGCATTTTTTTTCTTTAAAGTAATTTACTTTTCTTTACTAAAAGTTATCTTTTAAGAGAGACCCCATGTTCGCAAATGGGAGGAATCCAAATCTCAACAAACATCCATAGAAATGACAAAGTGAGAGGGAGAGTATGCAAAATGGACTTGTTTTGGTTTCTCTCCTGTTGAAGGAATATGTACACTTATTATTTATTAAATGAGATAATATCAACAAATTATTGTACATAAAATCCGTACCATATTAGCAAAGAATAAGCTGTCCTAATTAATTACGAAGGGTACATATTTAATTATTGAGAATAACCATTCATGTGTGATTCCTCTTATCTAAACAATACAAAGGAATATGTATAGTTGTCATCTTCTTTATCTTTCTTTTTTTTAATCAATATTTCATGGCTTTTTGTATTTTCAAATTTTCAAAAGCTGATTTGTGTGTCAAGATTTAGCTTTGTCTTCGTCCGTTCCTTTTTGCTTATAGTGATCTCTTCTCTCAAACAAAGTTACTTTCATATATAGTTTTGTTATTAGTATATGTTGTCATATATGTGTTTTTTTTGTTGTTGCTTTTTGCTCCCCATTTTCCAATGCTTCTTATTCAAAAAAATAAAGAAAAAATAGTTTTAGTGCTTGAAATCTTGATGAAATCTTATGAATTTTGATGAGACTTTTTATATGGATACTAAGATCAATGAGATATGGTTGGAGAAAAATTTCGAAACTTTTTGAAAATTTGTGTGATCCAAGAACTATAATTTACAAAAACTATTTCCCGAACTTGAAAATTTTCGAAATTTTTTCTATAAGTATATTTCATTTTCTTATCATGCATTCAAAATATTTTATCAAATTTCATTAAATTTCATTATGGTGTGGATGGTTTGGACATAAAATGGTTTGCACTTGAGAATTCTCATATATATATATATATATATATATTGGAAATTGTGAGAAATGTCACATTTTTGTCTCGTTGTTGCACCAACGTCACTGGTTTAATAAGTTATGTTTAAAAGGCACCTATTTTGGTGAACTACCAAAATTGCCCTTAAATAATCAATTTTTTATTATCTTTGTACTTCCATCTCCACACTTGGAACATTGAACGCAGTAACTCCTCTATTTCTCTCTCTACAATAAATTTCAAAACTACTCAACGTTCTTCAGCACAACAAGGTAATATGTTTGTCTGAAATACTGTTTTTTATCCTTCATTTTTTTAAAACGTTCCTTTTGTAAACATGAAGCTGGTTTTGTGAAGTTTGAATCTATGAAATTTGAATCTCTGATGCTGTTAATAAAAAGGTCAGGAGCCATTGGTAAATAGATCGGAGTCCATATTAAATAGCTCTGGACCCTTTACTAATATGCTCGAACTTTTTGGAAAAAAGTTCGGAGCCTTTGAAAAAGCTCGGAGCCTTGGAAAAAGCTCGAGCCTTTAGAAAACAAGCTCAGAGACTTGAAAAAAGCTCGGAGCCTTTGGAAAAAAGCTCGAGACTTTGTAAAAAAACTCGAGCCTTTGGAAAAAAGCTCGAGCATTTGGAAAAAGCTCGGCTCTTTTGGAAAAACCCTTGGAATCTTTGGAAAACAAATTGGAGCCTTTACTAATAGCTCGGAGATCATAGTAAAAACCTCGGAAACTATTTTAAAAGGCTCTGAGCCTTTTCCATAGCTTTTATGTTTGTCATAATTGTTTGTGGTGATGAATGTTACAGGAGAATGAATCGGGTGAGAATAGTAATATCTTACAATGGTCGATGGGAGCAATTACCCGACGGAAGTCAGAGGTTTGTTGGATCCGACAACTAAGGAATGTATGTGTCAAAGAATATGAGTTACGAAGAATTAGTGTCGATCGTGCATACCGTTGTGAAGTATAATGTAAACAAATACAATGTTGATCTACAGTCAATATCAATCGTTCCTGGCACTACATGCCGCACATTTGTAAGAAATGACGATGATGTTCAGCTTATGCTAGGGGAAGATCGGGTGATCCCTCAAGTATGTATTAGTCTAATTGAGAGGGCAACTGGAGATGTGATACGGAATGATATTCCTACTCCTGAAAATACCTAACCATTTGGATCTGCTAGCGGTAGCAACCAAGTGTTCACACAAAGGAGTGCCACTGAAGGTGGGGAAAACATATGTGATGTCCAACCGGTAGTAGTCGACCATGCAGATGTTGGTGAACCTCAATTCGACGATGTGTTTGGTTGTCGATTTGAGATAAATGATGGGCGGTATAATGAGCAATACAATGAGATGTACAATGAGGAGAACACTGAACCGAACCTTGGGCCGAACCAGGAGGTGGATAATGAGGCAAATATTGATCTGGTAGATCATGTAGAGAACACTGATGAAGATCATGTCCAAATTCAAAGATGTGGAAGACGTGTAGAAGGAGTTAGTTGCACTGGAGCAGATATGCCTGGTACTTCCAAGATCCGGCATAATGTATCTGCAGATGATTCTGATAATACCACAACGTGGATTATTCCCGGAGCAGATTCATACTCGTTTGGGGTTGGTAGAAGCACAACCTTGGCAGCAGAAGAACCTACAAGCATGATTTATAAAGGTCAGTTCTTTCCCACTAAAAAGGATTTGAAGAGACTAGTTGGCCTTTTTACAATGCGGCGAAACTTCGAATGGAAGGTGAAAAGGTCCAATAAGACAACGTTACATCTTGTTTGTTTGATTAACAACTGTACATGGAAATTAAGAGCGGTGAGAAGAGATGAAGGGACGTACTTCCAAGTAAGAAGTTTTGTCACTAAACACAGTTGTCCCTTAGAGGAGATTCACCTGTCGCCACAGATAAGCTAGTGCAGTTATAATTGGAGAAGTGGTTGCACCTAGACTTCAACAACAAGATGGTCGTCTCATGCGACCCAAGGATATAATCGTCGATATGAAAACAATGTATAGCATCCAAATCATGTACAGTAAGGCATATCAAGCCTTGCATTATGCATTGTCACTGACCTATGGGACACATGAAGAAACCTTCCAACTACTGTCGTCTTTTGGTTACGTGCTGGAACAACAAAATCCCGGCACAATCACTGACTTACAGTGCGCTGACGACGGTAAATTCCTTTACTTTTTCATATCGTTAGGGGCCTCAGTTAGAGGTTTTCGGAGGTGCATGCGTCCTGTTATTGCAGTTGATGATACCCCTTTGAAGGGAAGATTCGGGGGTACAATGTTTGTTGCAACTGCACAAGATGGAAACGAACAGATGTATCCAATTGCTTTTGGGTACGGCGACTTCGAAAACAACCTTTCATGGGAATGGTTTTTGGATTGCTTAGAAGGGTGCCCTTAGTCATATAGATGATCAGGTTTTTATTTTCGATCAACATGCAAGCATTGAAGCAGGGATTTCTAAAGTGTTCCCTTATGCAACTCATATCATATGTTGTTGGCACTTTGCTGAAAATGTGAAGAAGCGATTTCATAGAAAAGATGTTGCCAGCTTAATGGAAAAAGCAGCTAGAGCTTACACTTAATTCAAATATAACCGGTACATGGGTGAGTTACGTAACCTGCACAAGAATGCTTTTCGATTATGTTGAATCTGCCGGTCCACACAAATGGTCTCGTGTACACTGTCCCCAACGAAGGTTCAGGGTGATGACAACAAATGTTGCAGAGTGCATAAACTCATGCCTTAAATTTGCACGACAACTCCCTATGTTGACATTGGCAGAGTTCATTAGAAATATGTTAGAGCGTTGGTTTCACGATCGACATCGAGCTGCACAGTCCATGCGTCATCAGTTGACCGACGCATCACATCTTGTGATGCTACAACGGGTCTAGAAGTGCGGTTATATGATCGTCAATCCAGTGGACTGGAACATATTCTCTATCAAACGGTCCGGAAAGCAGTGGACTGTTGACTTAGCCCGGAAGACATGCACATGCACATGCACATGCAACAAATTCCAAATGGACCATTTTCCGTGTTCTCACAGACTCCCACCGCCAAACTCCTTGTCGGAACCCTCCGTATGACTGGGTCTGGTAGTCGTATGATGTAAGGGATCCGGTACTGAGCCGTCGTGTCCATCGACGGCCATATATAGACTGTCCTCCCTCGTATATACCCTCGTAGTACCGTGCAACCCTCTCAGATGTCGTCGGCACCAGTGCAGTCCTCGTAAACATCTAAAATCGTTGTTAGACCATTGTATTTGTATTCGTATTCATCGTAATATGTAAACACTTTAACACAATAGATCCTTACCCTGGCTAAAAAAATCTTGTCCAGCTTGTCCGACCTTGGTTGCTTATGCAACTGCCATTTCAGCATACGGGGGGACAACTCAATCTGCCTACGAGTCCCAAATCGGGTCCCAAGCTCGGGGATGACCTCATACGTAAATATCTATTTAAAAAATAGTTATTCAGAATCCAATCATTCCTGTAACTCATGTAAAAAAATATTCAAGTTTTCAAACCGATACAAATTCTAAATTCTCACCAATAGTGCGTGAGCTAGACCGTAAATGTTGTACGTCTCCACCATGTGAACGTCAGCGCCCTTTTCCTGCTGTCGTCTCTCATACCGCACACGTCGACTGTCCAAGGCATGCTTGAATCCAAAAATGGACTGCCTATACACGTGGGCACCCCACGGGAATGCATCAAAAGCGTCCAAGTCCTCGACTAGCCGGATCTGCCATAATGGAACTTTCTCTCTCTCGTCCAACCCCATCAATATCCAGTTTAGCATATAAATGAGGCACAGCTTCACAGCATTGTACTGCTCATCAAATACACCGATCCGTAGAACAGCTCTCAGCTGTTCATAATCCACATCAGCTACACCATTGAAATACAGTTGGTGTATCCCGTTCTGAACCATCTCATACCTCGTCGTGTCGGGAATCACTCCAAACTTCAATCCGGTGATCAGACAGAATTCAACCTTGGAGAACCGGACCGAACGAGGACCTAACATAAATCTCATCTCATCCTCCGGCCCACCGTGATGTAGCTCGCGCAATAGCAGTCGATGGACTATGCTACCCGAAAAACTTCATCCCCCGATCCATCCGAAGGAAATGACCAAAACAAGACTCTGTATACCGACGTCGGTCTTCGACCTTGAATTGTTCTGGTACACTGTACAGTGCGACGTCGATATCTTTAAGGTCACTGAAATGGTCATGCCGAGTGATTTTTCCATCGTACCATTCATCCTCTGGAGTTTTAAGCAAATGCTTTAGTTCACTCCCCATCTGCATTTTCACAGAAACAATGCATCAGTAAACTGTAAAAGGCTCGGACATAATAATATAAAATAGCAGGGAAACAGTTTCAAAAAGCTCGGACTCATTTTGAAAAAGCTCGGACTGTTGAAAAAAGCTCGAACACTGTTTTAAAAAAGCTCGGACACTGTTTGAAAAAGCTCGGACTCATTTTCAAAAAGCTCGGACATATTTTGAAAACGCTCGGACTGTTGAAAAAGCTCGGACTCAGTTTTAAAAAGCTCAGACTGTTTTAAAAAAGCTTGAAAACTGTTTGAAAAAGCTCGGACAGTTTAAAAAAGCTCGGACTGTTTAAAAAATCTCGGATACTATTTCAAAAAGCTCGGGCATTTTAAAAAAGTTAGGCCACATTTTAAAAAAACCCAGGAACAGTTTCAAAAAGCTCAGGCATTTTAAAAAAGCTCGAACAGAGTTTAAAAAAGCTCGGACTTATTTTTAAAACGCTCGCAGACCCAGAAAAAGCTCGGAACCAGTTTGAAAAAGCTCGAAAACCCAGAAAAAGCTCGAAAAATGTTTTAAAAAGCTCGAAAAAGGATCGGCAAAAGCTCGGAATCACCTTGAAAAAGCTCGGGAACCCAGATCTTCAACAGATTTACAAACCCTAACCTAACCCACAACCATTCTCAGATCAACAAACAAACATAATCTACAAGTTTAATCAACAACCAACATCAAACATGAACTTATTAAAAACAAAATCCACAACATAATCTGACTCAACTTACCACAGTCGATTAAAGATGCTCTCGTCTGAACACCCGAAAAAATACTGTTGTCCTACCGCCGGTTACTTCGACGTCTTTTTCAGCCAGAAAACCACTGATCTTCCAACGCCGGTTCTTTTTCCAACCGATGTTTTCTCTCTCTCAATTTTCTCACTAAGTTTGAAAACGACAAAAACACACTTGGAAGGAGTATTTTTGTCTGGACACCTATATTGGTGCCTTTTAAACATGAATTAGTAATGTGGTGATATTTGCACAACACCCACCCTAAATAGTGCTATTTATTTTTTGACCCATATATATATATATATATATATATATATATATGAGTGAGTCTTTCAAAAGGAATCCCTTGTTTTCATTGTTTTTTATGAATTTTAATCTGAATTTTTTTATGAATTATAAATTCATTGAAATCTACCTATGAATAAAATTTAAAAAATTTCATGCACTAGAACTATAATATATATATATATATATATATATATGTGTGTGTGTGTGTGTGTGGGTGTGGTGGGTGGGTGGGTGGGGGGGGGGGGGGGGGGGGAGGGAATTTTGAAAAATTAAAATATTTAACCAAATATATAGACTACAACCCATTAAACTATCAAAAACAAAAAATAAAAATCTTTAAAAGCCCACAAGCCCTCAGTAAGTCTCAAATTTAAAACGTATGCATAAAGTCCAAAGCGGACAGTATCTACTTGGTGCGTATGGGATAGGGATGGCAATTATACCCTGAACCTGTGGATGGGTTTGGGTTTGGGTTTGAAATTTCAACCTGTCATGGGTTCGGGTTAGGGTTCGGGTTCGGGCTTGGGTTTGGAAAAAATTCTAAACCCGGCATGCGAACCTGTTTAGCTAGGATATCCTATCTAAACGATACATTGATATTCCTACTAATATTTATTTTAATATTGCTCATCAACCAAACACATTGATATCCTATCTAAATGATACATTTATATATTTTTTTTAGCTATTTCTACTTTTACTGATACTTTGATAACATGATACATGTTTACGGGTTCACAGGTTTGCGGAAACCTGTAGGTGCCACACCCAGTAAAGCCACAAATCCTCTGATGGGCGGGTCTGGATGTCGCTAAAATCAGCGGGTGAAACCCAAACCCGAACACGCAACATTTTGTGGGTTCGTGGGTGGGTCTAGATGTCATTTTCCTTCACGGGTTTGGGTTTGGTGTTTTCAAAACTCTCCTGAACCCAACCCATTGTCATTCCTAGTCTGATTTAAATTATATTAGTGCATACTTACTAGAATATATATATATATATATATATATATAGGCGAAACAAGAAAAAAATTTCTGTCTGAGCTACAATGAAATTTTTTTTTAATTGTAAAAGGTAATACTATTTAATGTTAAATAATAATTTTCATTTTTATAGTGAAATTTTACGGTACCAAAGAGTTTTCATTAATGATTTACATGTTTTGGCTTAGTATGTATGCACTTGTCAATACTTCTCCATAATCAGTAGCCCTCATGCAACGCACTGATGTAAGTTATATCAATACGCATTGACCAGAACGGGACTATATTTATATTTATATATATAATCTCCAATGAGGACTTTTTACAATGCACACTTTAAGCACTTTTAATGAAATTTAATAGAATTTATTGAATCTTGATGTTATTTTTTGTATGGATGTTAAAAAGAATGAAATACTTTTGTGGAAACAAATTGAAAATTTTTCGGATACAAGAACTAATTTTTTGTGACTTTTTTTTGAAGATATAACATTTAAAAATAAGGAAATATAAAAATAAATAAAAAAGTTCTCGAATCCAAAAAATTTTCAAATTTCTACAAAATGTGTATTTTAATTTTCTTATGATGCATGCAAAAAAATTTCCTAATTTCAAAAATATTCAATTGCTAGCAATTTCATTAAAGTTGTTCATTGTATTAAAATAAATGGGGTGCTGATAGGAAAAGCTACTTATAAAATTTATTTTCTATGCGAAGTGCGCACTAATATAACAATTTTAGTTTCCCAAGTATCAGCTGTTAGATTCAACTATTTAGACACAGTCAACATTTACTTATGGTTAATTAAATACTCAAGATAAATAAAAGAATTATATACGAAAATGGGAAATTATCATTTTCTTCCTATAGTTTGCACTATTCTCCATTTTCTCCCCCTATTGTTCAATATTGACCAAAATCACCCATATATAATCATTTTATCTCCATTATCCCCTTGTCGTCACCTTTTTCATTAAAAGTGATGTTTGTCATTTTCAGAGGGTTAAAAAGACTAATATGCCGCCCTGGATTCATGAGATTATTATTAAAATACAATTACAAAATGAAGTATATAAATACTAGAAACTCCAAATCAATACCAGAAAATTCCAAATATCCACCTAAAAATATCCATGCAAAATCCCCATCAACACCGAACCCTCATCATCATATTCAAAACCAAACCCTCATCATTTTCAGAAACCACCATACCCTCGTCCACATCACCAACACCAAACCTAGAACCCAGAATCAAACCACCACACCACATCCAAATCTAGAACCGAACCACGACCATCATCACCATAAAACCTCGATTCACCCAACCATCCAACCAGATTCACAACAACAAAAACTATAGAAAATAAGAAAATCAAAAAAGTAAATCACTAAAACAAAACCTAACAAAACAAAAACTTGTAAAGGGACAGAAGAGGGAGAAGAGAAATGGGGAGAGAAAATAAAGGGATTGACGACGAGAGGAGGAGATCGGTGCTAGGGATATTTTGGGTTATTGTTTTAACGACATGGGAGAGAATGGAGAAAAATTCAATTTGTAGGGGGGATTACGGCCAATTTTGACTTAAAATGAGGGAAGTTGAGAATAGTGCAAACTATAGAGGGAAATGATTATTTTCCGAAAGAATATATAGAAAGTCTTTTATAATTAAATCATGGGAAATTTTCACTAAAGTCCCTAGTTTTTAGCAAAATGTCATTTATTTAAACTGTTTTTATCATATTAGCAAATTTAGTCCTACGTTTTCCAAAACACATCACTTTAGTCATTTCGTCAATAAAAGGTTAATGAAACCAGGGTTATTTTGGCCTTTTGCATAATAATACATGGCAACCAAATTAAAAAATAAAATCAATGGATCTCCATCGCTGGCTCGGTGATGGAGATCTGTCGCAGATCTCCGTTGCCAAACAAATGGAGATTCAATGGATCTTGATCCAACAATGGAGATCAATTTACATTTTATTTTTATTTTATAAATAATTTTATTTATTATTTATTTTATCTTCTTTTAATCTTTTAATTAATAAATTCTATGATCAATTAGTTTTTTTTTCTGTTTTTTAAAATTTTATGTCTTTTTTTGTTTTTTCTTAGAAAATAATATTTTGTTGTTAATTTTATTTTATTAACCATTTTAATATTATTTAATTTTGAAACTCAATAAATAATTTTAATATTAAAATCTAAAAAGTATTTGAATTTTTTTTTTAAAGTAAGGGGTCGTTTGTTTTTTCCACTTAAAACTTAATGGGTCTGAATCATAATTATTAAGTTTTTTTGTTTGTTTTTGTAAGTGATCAAACAACTTAAAAATACCAAAAAATAACTTAAAATAAAAAGTAAAAAATCCTAACTTTTCACTTAATTGCAAATCACTAAATTACATTAAATACAATCCAAAATCTTTTCTTCCGACACTATCCCCCGTATATAGTATATTTCCAATTTCATCATAATTATATATGGTATAAAAATATTTATTTTAATATATTGCTTATTTTAAATAGCCTTAAAAATAAAAAAGAACCATAATCACTCATATAGGTGTTTAATATCAATACTTTATTATGATATTAGAGTGGTGTATTTATATATTATTTTTTTAGAGACTTTTGTGTGAGTTTTCCTACTGCCCCTTTTATTTTTTGAAAAACAAATTCTTTTCTTAGTAAAAATGAAGTTTGTTTGTAATCGAAGAAGAAGATTATGATCATATGTGTTCATATATAATTATTATTTTTGAATTGTTTTTATTCCATATTATATGTATAATTGTTTAACATTGGTATAAATATAAAATTACTTATTTTCAGACAATTTTACTTTTAAAAAAATAACATGTTGACAGTACATTCAGATGTGAGGAAAAAAAAAATAAACATGTCATTCAAGTTCAGATTTCAGTCCCTATTCAGTATTTAGAAAAATTCATGACTGTTCAGTCTTTAAACAAAAAAACGAATGACCCCTAAATGTGTAATAACAAAACATTTTAAGTGTAAAATTGACCTTTTCGACTTGAATTATATATTAACAAGGGAAAAAACATACTTTTATTATTATTATTATATATATATATATATATATATAGTCATAGTTGGCCGTTAGTTTTGGTTAAAGGGACAGAAATAATATAGTTTGAAAAAATTAGAGACTAAAGTTGCTAATATAATAAAGCATTTAAATACGTGATATTTCGTTAAAATATAGGGATTTTATTGAAAATTACTCTTGATTAATTAGTACGTAGTAAGATAAGAACTTATGAAGCATACAAGTTTCCATCTTGCGTACAAGTACAAAGTACAAGTTATTAGTTGAGAGGTTAAATAAATAAATAAAAGTTATTGATCTAGTGATATCAAAGATGATATTATATGACCGTGTTGTTGTGAGTTGTGACAGTTTACTGTGTGAAATCGAAAACAAAAACATGAAAAGAATCACCTGTAATAATTATGGTATTCATATACATACGTACACAGAGAAGAAGAAACACCAATAACTATCAAAGACTACAGCGTAAAAGTTGGAGCAGAGATGATGATGATGATGACGATGATCATGCATTGTAGGTCGAAATGACATTTCATTAGAGCTAAAGTTTGATAGAGCTCTTTGTTGACTCCCTCTGATTGATTTTCTTTTTTCTTTTCTCTTTCTCTCAAGTCACTGCAATACAATACAATTCTCACTAAAGCTGCCAACAAGATCTCTTCCTTTTTCCCACCTTTGTATGTGTAACATTAAAAATATACATCGCTCTCTCTCTCTCTCTCCTAAGTCTCAGGCTAATCATTTGATTTGAATTTATTTTCTGTAAAACATAGTATATGTTCTGTCCATCAGTGAAAACACTCTCTAAGTCTCTATCTATCTGTCACAAAGTGAATTGGCATCGGTATTCATCAATGCTTACAAAAAGCTGATCCATTTATTTACATGTCCAGAACCCCCCTCTCTCTCTCTCTCTCTCTCTTCAAAGAAATTGGATGTCTCCATATATATTATAGCAATGTCTTCTTACCATATCCTTGTGATAGATCTTGTTGTTTTCATTGTAAATTTAATATTAAACTATGTATTACTGTTAAATGGTAATAGCAATCTTTGGACTGAAATTTGGTCTCTTTTGCACTGAAATTGTGTTATTGTTGTCAAGCTATGAACTTAGAGTTTTAAAAACACTAAAATATATGTTTAATCCGATTATAATCCCCTTGACTTATAACACTCATGCATCTTCGCTCTTTTTTTCTTTTTCTTTTTTTTTTCTAAATCTAATTTATCTCTCTCTTATTTTTCACATTTAAGATCTATTATATCTCTCTTCTAGTTTTCCACCCTCCACGGTTTTCTCTCTTTCATTCAAACTTCAACTCGTGTTTGTATCTGAGCAGTATTTATTTTTATCACAAACACATTTTGTGTGTCAATAAAACTTAAGTTAATAGCAAAGTGGTAAACCCACAAAACAAGCCAAAAGGATGCTATAAATTTTAAGAACTCTATATCCGATTAATGTTCAACTTTATTAAATATAGCTTTAACTACTTAAATTTAACGATTAATCTACACATATTTCACAGTTCTACTCATTTGCATGTACAAGAGGGCAGCCTCAACCTTGAGGAGCGATGGCCTCGGACCCATTTTTTTTTCTTCTAAATAAAGTTAAATTTTATTTCATTTTTATCCCAAATATTTTTTGTTATTTACATTTTTGTCATGGCTCCTCATGCCTCCAAATTCGATGAAGTAGCCTTTGCGTGACTATTCCTCTAGTTCTGGTCCAAAGTAAAACCCTTATACAAACTGTCCCATGATCGTATCACCTACGCACGTGATTGTCTATTTGCTAACCAAAATAACCCTTGAAAAGGGGGTAATTTGATGACAAGAAATTGACAACACCAACATGGATAATAAATGCCGATGCATTAATTTACTTTCCTACAAAGTTGAAACTGTCTTTCCTCTATGTTAGAACAAGATTGCCTTTTTATAAACCTCTTTTGTGTTAACTTTCTTTGATCAGGGAATTTAATAACTGAGATGCAGAGATATACAAAAGTAATAATGTCTCTTATATGCATTTGCATTGTGGATTAATTTGTTATATATATTTTGCTTGAAATGTGTATTAGAGTAGAGAAACTTGTGTGCATTGAATGCAATGCTACATAGAAGTAAGCACGATTGTTTGTCTTACTACATAGACATGCATGATATGAAGGAAATATGTGTGTCGGTTTGCAGCCGATACTTTCTTGAGATATTAGAGAGTGTGGTAGTTAAGCCAAAAAAAAATGTTAATAAATATAATTAGACTGAATGAATGCTATTTACTGCTTGTTACTTGTTAATCAAGTCTAATTAACAAACTAAGATATGGCTCCTAAACAATAAGATGATATTGTCTATCTTGAAATTCAAAAGCAAGCTAGGATTCAAATTTAGGTTTCCATCTTATACATTTATGTATATATAGGTTGATGATAACCGCTGCTAATTAAATGACATCATGAAATTCTAATACTTGTGTGCTATCAAAAATATCGCTAGAATCAAATATGAATATGCTACATACAACATATATACATACACATGTACATGAAAGAAAAAGTGAGAGAGGAGAGTAAATCAACACATAAAATTACAAATAGAAAATTCGGTGCAACATTGATCTATCAAGAAGAGTCTGCATTACTAATTAAGTAATTAGCAACATATAGCTTAAGAAAAGGGAGGAGGAGGAGGAGGAGGAAAAGAACTCAAGAAGAAACACAAAAGGATGAGAAGAGGAAAAAAAAAAGCATGGGTTTGCAAGCCATGACATAGTGAAACGAATTGTGAGCTGATCAAACAAGATTGTTCACTATATATATTTAGTGTCTTGTAAGAGTTGCAGTGATAAATAATTAATCTATGTCATGAGAGGATTCATTATCGGAGGCGGGTTCATCATCTTCAAAAGTGTCAATCCCACAAGAAGCATGACCATGTCCAAAGGCCTTGATATGATCTTTGAGAGACCTTTTGTGTTTGAAATCAGACCCACAAGTGCAATACCAAAGCTTGCCACAATTCTTCTCGTGGGTTCTCCAATCGCCTCTCACGGCGAAGGCCTTGCCGCATTTTCTGCACATGAAAGGCTTGATTCCATGCTTTCTCTTGTAGTGAGTTTGAAGGGTTCGAAAGTCTTTGAGAGGCCTTGACCTTGGATGGTCAATGTTGTTCCTGCAACCAGGTGCACAGCAGTAACAAGGCAGCCGAAGCATTGCTGTTGGCTGTGTTCCTCGTAGAGACTCAGGTCCTTTTCTATATTGAGATCCATGTCCCCACATATGCATCTACATACATACATACATACATTCATTCATATATATATATATATATATATATATATTTGTGTGTGTGTGTGTGTTTTAATTTAACCAATGCTAATTAACCATATAGAGATATTATTAGAGAAAAGAGAAAGGTAAAATTAAAGAAGAGGGAAAAAAAAAACACCGAAAACATCGTTGATATTAAATCTTAGTTTCAAAAGTTAAAGAAGATAATGTATCCATTGAATTAGGGAATAATGACTGCTTTTACTACATGGTCTTTGCAACGAGTCAAAATAGGACACTTATACTTGAGATTGTTTTCAAAGTGACATTTTTTTTCCTTTTTTATGAGAATTTCTCCTATATATGGTTTGAGTTAGTGGGGTTTTGTGAGTATATATGTTGCATGAAACTCAAATTTGGAGTCTTTATTATTATTATTATCATAATTATTTGAATTCCTATTAGCGTTTCCCTAATCAAGAATCATGATCGATTTGTTATTGGATGAACCTAGCAGCTGGAAAGCAGAAAAGGTTTGCAGGACAATTAGGTGTTGACTGTTTGTAGATACTTAATTGCATGAATTTCGACTGCGTAAATATGTATGAGCAACAATAAAAGAGAAGCACAAGAACTTGGTCTAGCTAATTAGGGCTTTTTGATGGATGAAGAAGAGATGATCGTCAAATCAAATCCTCCTGGATCAGAGAGTGGGATATTTTCAGTTTTGCCAATTAATATCTATTCAACATAAACTTCAAGGAACAAAAAACATAATGGCTGGCTGTGTTATACTTATGTGTAGTTCAATCACATAAATACTAAAGAGAGGTGCTGATCTTATTATTATTATTTATTTTATTTTTTTGAAATGGTGCTGATCGTATTCTCTTCATTTGGACCAGCTAGATTTCTTTCTACTTTTTATTAAATGTTTTCAAATCCCAAGACCCCCAAATCATGCAAAAAGAGGGATGAACCGGAGGAAGATTTGAATACGAAATTGTAAGAGAAGAAGAAGAAGACTTAATTATTTTAAAGTACGCAGAGAAAAAAAAAAGGAGAAGGGAAATTAAAGATATGGATTAAAGTTGAATAAAGAAAAAGAGAAACCCTAATAAGGACCCCATCTCCCGCCTCCCTCAACATTTCTCATTAGTCGAGCTTAATTGGAATAAAAGTGAAAGGTTGAATTCATGCTAGAAAAAGATGCATATAAAGGAGAGGAATGGGATTTTTCTTTTCTTTTTCTGCAAAATCAAAAAGAAACAAAAAGGGTTATTGGATATATAGGAAAAGCTTTTTAGATCAAAGGTTCATTTCATGGCAATAAGGTTCATTTCCTGCTTTTACATTTTCTTAATTATTATTATTAGTAGAAATTCTGTTATAATTAAACTAGTCTATTTTAATTGGATGCCTAGCTAGGCTTTAATTAGTATTTTGAAATTAGGAAAATAAAACATGTATAGAAGATAGAAGATACCTGCATGTTGTTGTATCTGTTGAAGGTCTTGAAGCAAAGAGGACATGAAAACTGAGTAGGACCAATTAGAATCTGAGCAGGTGTTGGGATCCAATATTGGCCCTTGTTTAGTCTACTAGTTGTTAATAACCCTGAAGCAACATTAACTTCTTCTTCTCTATCAGAGATCTCTGTAGAGATCAAATCACCACAAGTAGTGGGATCAGGAAGGCCTAGATGAAGAGCAACTGTTACATGACTTTCATCATGATCTTCATTATTAATATTAGAAACAGAAAAAAAGCTGCTTTCTTCTGTGGTACTCATCATCTCCTTGCTGGTTTTCTCTACTTCCATGAATGAGGAGTGATCTTGTTCTTGATGATCATGTCTTGTTGGGCTCAAACTGAGGAGAGGAAGGGCTTCTTTCAGAGGAGGAGAGGGAGGTGATGAAGATGATTTGTAGTGAGAATTATTGATGTGATTTGAGTAGAGATCATTGTAGACACTATAGGGTGTGTAATAAGATGGATTGGAAGAAGATGTAGTGGAGGAAGAAAGACGGTGGAGAGGGGCAAAGTTAAACCTTCCATTCAAGTAATTGGAATAGGGATCAGCCATGATTATTGAAGGAGCTAGATGGAGAGATCAGGAGAGAATGGTTATTGGGTAGATAGGTAGGTTGAGAGAGAGAGAGAGAGAGAGGGAGAGAGGGAGAGAGAACTGACACAAAAAGGTTATTATATATCAGGTGGAGGGAGGATCACACACAGCACAAAATCATCAAAAATTAAAGGGCAATGATCATTTGGGTCCTTAAGTTTTTTTTAAATTATCTGTTTTTTTACTGTATAGTCTCTATATTTTCAAAAACCCATCAATTTGCTCCCTCTATGAATCAGACATTAATCAACTTTAACGGTTTTAAGGGTAATTCTGTCTTTAAACCAGGAACATGCCATGTTTCAACACCAAAAGATAGAATTTGTTTTTAAAATATTTATATAATACAAAAAGAAAAAAACTAATTAAATCTCCACCATCCAAATCTTATTTGGGTCCTTAATTTTTTTTTTTTTATCCATTTCACTGGTTTGGTCTCTATATTTTCAAAAACCTATCAATTTGCTCCCTCTATGAATCAGACATTAATCAACTTTAACGGTTTTAAGGGTAATTATGTCTTTAAACCAGGAACATGCCATGTTTCAACACCAAAAGATAGAATTTGTTTTAAAAATATTTATATAATACAAAAAGAAAAAAACTAATTAAATCTCCACCATCCAAATCTTAGATGGACGATGGAGATTTATTTATTTTAAAAAATTAATTTATATAAAAAAATTGGTAGATGGACAGTAATGACCAAATAAAAAAAAATTAAAAAATAAACAAAAAAAAGTGAAAAAAAACAACGAGGTGGAGATTTGGATCTCCATCTCAAATCATCAACAAAACCATCATCAACACAGAAACCGACATCAACACCATCACAACACCGAAACCATCTCAAAGCATCATCAAAATCATCATCGTATCATCATCAACACTGCCTCCAGCCTCTCATCAATAGAGATCCAGATGGATCTCTATCTTGAGATCCATCTAGATCTTAGGGAGACCCAACAATAGGTCTCCGTCGACGGGGATATACAGAGACCCAGTGACGGGTCTCCATAATCAGCGATGTCTCCAAGCTTCAAATTGGGTCACCGTCATCTCCTAGTGTGGGTCTCCAGGCTGCAAGTTGGTTGTTTTCTTGCCTTCAACAGTGGGTCTCTACTGTTGAAATTTGATATTGAGGAGTTGGATATGTTGTTGGGTTGAACTGGTATGGTTGTTGCGATTCAATTTTATATAAAGAGATGAATGGACTGAGATCTAGTATGGTATGGTTGTATGAACTGAGATCGCAAAGATGAATGGATAGAGGATCACACAGATTGTCAGATTGATATTTTTTCCAGATTTTTTTTGGTGGTTTTATTGAAAACTATGATCCATATGGATTATTGGATGAGATTTGTGGTTGTATTTTTGGAATTGATTTTTAGATTTTTGTTGATCATTTGATTTGTTGTTTTTGTTTGTGGAATTTAATTGATGATTGTGAATTTGGAATTATGGTGTCTGTTTGGTTGAGTTTGTTGGGCTTTTCCATGGAGGTGGTGATCCAGATTGGATCTCCACTGTCCATTTTTCTTTTTAACTTTTTTCCTTTTCGTTTTTTTTTTCAAACTTTTTTTCTGTCTTTTAATTGATTTTTCTTTTCTTTTAAGAAAAAAAAAATAGATTTTAATTTTTATGTTATATACAATCTTATTTTATGTTATTCCATATTTTAACTCATTAAGAAAATAAAAGTTTTCTTTTTATTTTATTTTGATTTTAAAGTTATGGGTAAAAGGTTATTTTGCATTTTCTGTGAGAGTTGACCATTAAAAATATGGTCAGAGGAATCAAATTGATAAGTTTTTGAAAATATAGGAACCAAACCGGTGCTAAATGGATGAACAGTTAAAAAACATATATTACAAAAAAAAAATAGGGACCCAAATGATAATTGCCCAAAATTAAAACAAGTGTAAGAGTGAAGGGTTAAAGGAGAAAAACGAAGCAGATGATAAAGTAAACCCAATTGAGTAAAAAAGGAGAGACAAGATATCACTTGTGAGGTGTGACTAAACAATAGAGAAAAATATGCTAAAGCAAAGGAAGGAAATTAACAGAGAGAGAGAGAGAGAGAGAGAGAGAGAGAGAGAGAGAGAGAGAGAGAGAGAGAGAGAGAGAGTGTGTGTGTGGGGAAGAGAAGAGTAATAAGAAGAAGATAGCAGATAGTCTTGGGACTTGAAAGAACAAGTTACTTATCGAACAGTGTGTGTGTGAATAGTAAGATTATAAGAAACAAAAACAAAAAATTATATAAAAGTAAATAATTAAAATCAAGAGATAAAAAAAATGAGATCAGCAAAGACAAAGTCAGTAATTAGCTAGGGTTGGAGATTTGTCTCCTCACTTAATTTGTTATGAGTAGATCGAAGAGCACTAGCATAATCTGTATATATACATGGACAGAAGGGAAACGCAATGTGTTGGATTTATAAGCTTGTTCAGATGTTGTTGTTGTTGTGATATATATTTCTCTTCCTCGGGAAACAAATTATAGTTTGAATGAAACCCAGCAGTTGCTTTGGTGGACGCGTCCTGGTCGGCTTGGCTCATCAATGTGTCCCAACCAAGTCCACTTCTCTTTCTAAAATCCAATTACATCAACAAACAAACTAACTAACAAAACATCTCTCTCGATCACCTCTTTCTGTTCTTTCAACACTCGTCACATGTTTTCCATCCATTTCTTCTGCAAGTGTTTTCAGCTCCTCGAACACTAACATTATATTTATGGGTGTGTGTGTAGAAGGTACCCTACATCATCCATATATAGGAAAACAAAAGGGCTGAAAATTATCACCCACCCCATCATTCTAATGAATATATGCATCTTTAATTTATATGACTCACAAGTGCTTTGTGATTACCTAGCTATAGTTTATTATTGCCTTTAGTAATATGTCTTTTGACCGACCATTTTTAATAATTTTTAAGGTTAGAGATTTCAATAGTCATAAAGATGCATATTGACTCATCTTTGATTTAAGGTCAATGTACAAATTAGAAATGATTAATAATAATGCACACAATAATTGTCCTTGATAAATATTGTTGGATAACATATATATTTCCACTATATATATATATATATATATATCGCTTTCAAAATGTATTATGATATTATTCATTTTTAGATTATTCTATACTGTTTGTTCTTCAATTATCACATTCCTTGACTAGTGTCGGTTTCTTATAAGTGTACTGGAAAAGTATATTAAAATAATAATATATAGACTTAAGAGAGGTATGTTTTGGGGTGCATGATGATATGAATTTCTAAGATTTTGTGTTTAGCAAACTCTACGTGTTAATAGTTTTAGTGAATTTGAAATCATACACACCAAAGAATTAGCTTAAATATATATAGTCATTTTCTTCTACGTACTGATATAAATATCATCGATGCATTGCATATGGATCATAGATTATGGACAAATATCGATAAATACATACAGACTAGATCAAAGTAATTGAATCTAATGGTCCACACAGGTAAAAATTTTCATATATATAACTTGTCAGTTGATCCATATATTATTGTTGGATTTTGAGCCATGTACAGAGGTGTAGTTCCTGTTAGGATATTTGGAAGTTAATAATAAAAATAGAGGGGGTAAAAAACTAAAAATTGAGTAAGGATACAAGTCCAAAGGAAGTTAATACTGAGAAACATGTTTCTGCAACCACTGACCTCCATAGCTAAGCCCATCACTTCCTTTCATTTGGTACCTAATTCTAGCTAGCTACTTCCTTATTTTCTAGTTATCAATTATCATAATTCATACAGAGAGAGAGATATGTACAAATCAAAGTTAAATGGAAATGGGGTCCTCCACATTTGTAGAAGAAGCCATGAGAAGATGACAATGTGGGCTACCCTTATTTACTTCAAGAGTACATATTGCAGGTATATATTGATATTCTATATGAATATATATAGGTTTCCTCAGATGCATCATTGTATCCATTGTGACCATACCTTCCATAGTATAATCATATCAATTTATATATAACCATATTAAAATTTAATCATATTTTGACATGATCACATACAACATGATAACATATTATTTATATATAATCACATGCAACACTATACTGTTGCACCGATATACATTCTGACCGGAAAAAAAAAACATATTGGCCCCTAACATTTTGCTTTTTATCAGCTCTATAAAGTTGATCACCTGCTACTATTGACAGCATTCAATGAAACTTCATGCCATATATTTTGTTTTCTCTGATCATTACATGACATGTCTGCGACTTTCTAACCCTGTATATACTAGTATACGACTACTAATTTAATTATCAAATTTATTGTCATCTTCAATTATAATCTTTTCTTTGAATTCTAGATCTAATCAATTAATTTTTTGTCTCCTCGACCACTAAATATAGTTAAGAAAAAAAGTTTCAATTCTAATGAAGGCGCGCACAGCAGCAATCAATAGTACTGCAATTATATATATCCTACTACGCATGCATATATATGAATGTACATATTTTAACTAGAGATCAAGAATTTAATTTTCAGTATTAATATTGATTCACTAAATGTTTTGAAATTATAAGTTGGCTTTTGAAATATACTTGGATTAGGAAACGAATATTCTTTTAATTTGTAGGAAATAAGATCTTAATGAACCACGTAAATGTTAATGACATAATGACATTCTTATTAGAAAGTCAAACTTTATTGTTTGCTTTCAAACACAGCATGACCATATGTATATCCAGTAATCTTGGGTGAGTGGTGAACACATCTCATTCCATGTTTATGGTAAGAGGTTCAAATCCAACTTATATTTACCGATATATGTAAATATATTCATCTCGATTGTGATGATGTAGATGTTACGCGCGTGTAGTGCTTCGGTGTTGTGAAGTGAGAATTTGGGTCATGACACTAACACAAAGCAAATTTAGGTGGTTAGGGTTGAGCTAATTGGGTTGTGTCCATAATCGTGTCAAACCGTTTAATAGATGTGTCATGTTCATCTTAACTAATGATGTTTCGGATTGAAATGAATGCTAAGGGTAAAAATGAAATTTAAAATTTCATGGGTTTATGCACACACACCGCGGATACAACAGTGGAATGTACCGCAGTTCAAGCATGGTGTACCAACCGCGGTACACACCGCGACACGAACCGTGGAAAAGAGATAAACTCTCTTTTCAACACAACAAAACACACCTAACATATATGTATGTTGTGCAAGTGTGAAGTCAGTGAAATGCACACAAAAAGAAAACCTAATTAACATGCAAGACATGTAAGCATATGAAATTCAATGCAAGATTAATTATTATATGCAAGCTAGTGATTGTATGTGCAACCAGATCTCTTCAAGAAGTCAAGGACAAGAGTTATACCTTTGAAGTGCTCTTGAGCTTGAAGATTTTGGGATGCCATTGAAACTTGATCACGAGCAATGAAGAACCTAATATACCTTTACATACTAAACCCCAACGTGGTTTGTCAACGAAATAAGCAAGTCAAAATATAAGAAACTTACAAATATAAACTGTATGTGTTAATCATTTTATAAGGTAGAAAATATACATATCATGTCTCATAATGTCACCAGTATATATCCGTGTGATGTGATAACAGTATTCACAATTACCCGTGTGATGCGGCAACAGTATGTGTACACACAATATCCCAATTGGACCAATAACAGTAACGGTAACGGTAACTACGGACAATGAGACAAAACAATTTTATAAATTCACATTAACAAAACAATAATATGGAAAATCACAATTACATGTGTGAGCGGCAACAGTATGTGTACACACAGTATCCCAGTTTGGCTAATAACGGTAACGGTAATAGTAACTACGGACAATAAGACAAAACAATTTTATAATTCACATTAACAAAACAGTAATATGGAAAATACAGTGTATTCATATAAAAGTGGCCGTTTGGTCTAAATATGCTTTGAAACTTGAAAGTAACTTAATAAATATTGAATAGTTTTCAGAAAAGGAACAGGTTCAAAACATTTCATATAAACTTGTTATGAAAATAATTTCATTGAATAGGTAAGATGTTAAACAAATAATAATAAAGTAGGAATTGTTAAATAAATAACAACGAAGTAGAAAACAATAAATATACTTGTAATTCTATATTTCAAACATATACGGTAAAACATCATAAATGAATACACTCACATAATATATACGGATTTGAAAAGGTAATAAATCATATATGAGTTTATTTACATATATATATATATATATATATATATATATATACACACTTGAAAACATAGTACGTCATGAATGAGTTTACTTACTTCTCGCTAAAGCACTAAACGTAATTCCAATATTTCATAACCTAAATTCATAGAAATAGCTACATAAAAATACATTTAAGAAACCTAAATAATCTCAAAGTCTTTACTTCTTCCAACTATCTCTAAGACCCAACATCAGTTATCTCTTTTTAATAAATTCAATACACGTTCGATCAACACCAAATTTTGGCACAACCCAAATGATATATAAATACCATTATATAAAAATTGAGGTTCTGAAACTCTCCAAGTAACCTCACTAAATTTACCTCCAAATGTATCTAAAAATTACAACAACATAAATTTCAGAAACTAACAACCTTCACGCTCGGATTTTTAGTAAATCATTCCCTTCATCAAAACATCTAAAATTTTTAAGACTGGCAGTAGACACATACAATTATCTCCTGTAATTATTTCAAATGAATTTAGTATCAAATACTATTTTAAAAATAATTTATTTTCAAGTCCTATAAATCTGTCAGAAAAATTCCAGCCATGACCATTCATAGGTCGAAATGCTTAACTAAATATATACAAATCTCCAAATCACGAAATTGAACATATGGATACTAGACACATAAAAATTTCAGTTTGTTAAATTTCATAATTTTTAAAAAAGTCTAAGCATGCCAAATAAATTACGAAATCAGTTTATAAGGCTAAAATTGAGAAATTTCACTTCTTCATGCCTAACTTTGAAAATCCATCAAAAATAGTGTTTTTGACATTTTGGAGTGAAACGAATTTGAAACACTTGGAAAGATATCTATTTTCATAATCAAAAACCAAAAAACAAAAATCATCATAAAAACAATAGTATTTCCAAATTGTCTCTACTGTCATACATTAATTATCATACATATATAGAGATGTACATTTTTCCTCGGATCTCCAAATTCCCACATCTCCATCCCCATTTGGGGAAATTGTTTTGGGAAAAAATGGGAAATGGGGTGGGGATAGGGATGATTTTCATCCCCAAATTGAAATGGGG
This sequence comes from Dipteronia sinensis, assembly GCA_033220585.1. Lineage (NCBI taxonomy): Eukaryota > Viridiplantae > Streptophyta > Magnoliopsida > Sapindales > Sapindaceae > Dipteronia > Dipteronia sinensis. The sequence continues at coordinate 52,073,333 of CM065641.1, forward strand.
ATGGGGATGGGGGGAGGTTACCCCATCCCCATTTCCCCCATAAATATATTGAAATGGGGACGGGGATGGGGTGACCTTCCCCCATCCCCATTTCCCCATTTCCCCCAAAACATATATAAATAAATAAATAAATATATTATGTAACACTTTATGATTTTATTATGTATTTGTAATGCACTAATGGATTTTAGTTTGTATTTGTAATGGAATATATTTTTTAATTTTTAATCAAACGGGAGAATGGGGAAGCGGGGAAATGGGGAAAAATGGGGAAACGGGAAAATATGGGGAAAACGGGGAAAACGGGGAACTGGGGTTAGGGATGGATATACCTCCCCCCAAAATTCTTCATCCCTATTTTCCCCAAATGGGGAAATGGGGGGCAGGATGGGGGAAGGGTCTGGGAAATGGGGATGGTGATGGGATGGTGATGGGGGAACCTATATTCATTCTCATTCCTCAAATGTGCATCTCTATACATATATAATGTCCATCAAACCCCCAATAAAATCATCGAAAATCATATATGTAAAAAACAAATAACTAACCCGTTGATCAAAGCTTAGAATCCTTCTTCCTTTCTATCTAGGGCAAATGGACATCCCTCCATTTATTCTTTTATTTTTCTTTGGAAATATAACGTGTATATATGCAGAGTCCAATAGGTTTCTAACCCAAAATTAGTGCTGTAAAAGGGGGCCGGCCCGGCCCACATGGGCACGGCCCCCAGGCCCGTTTAGGAAAACGGGCCGTGCCTGGCACGGCCCGCCACTTTGGCGGGCCGTGCCAGGCACGGCCCGTTTTCCTAAATGGGGGCCCGGCACGGCCCTTCCGTGCCGTGCCGCGTGCCGTGCCGGGCCGGCCCGTGGGCCAATTTGGCGGGCCAAATGGGCCGGCCCATATTTTTTTTTTTTTAAATTTTTTTATATATTATTATTTTTGTATAATAAAAAAAATGTTTATAATAAATTAATAATAGATTATAGATACATTTTGTATTTTATTTAATGAATTAATTCAAAAAATAAATAAAGATAAAACATGAAAGAAAAAAAAAGTAGATAAAAATATGAAATGAAGAATTCTTTATTTATTTCGGACTTTCAGTATTACATATTTACATGATTGCCTCATTAAAAACCTTACCAAGAAAACCCAGTGGGATAAAAACTTGGTAAGGGAAAAAGAGTGCAATCGTATTACAAGTAAATGTACATGTACAACCTAGTTCTGGACCTGGTTACTGGCGGAACCCTCATCGACATATAAATTGGAGAAATTTTGAATAAATTGTTCATCTACCGTTTCATTTTGCATCCTCTTTCGAGCATGCTCCCAATCCCGAATGCATATTAATACTTCCACCATCTCTGGAGTCAAACAATTTCTTCTTGGTTCAATAATTCGTCCACTCGTGCTGAATGCCTGTTCTGAAGACACAGTGGACACGGGGATAACCAGTATGTCACGTGCTAAGTGTGACAAGACCGGATACCTGTAGCTATAGGTCTTCCACCATAACAACAGATCAAAATTCTCCGTGTTTTCGTCGGCATCAAACTGTGCTTCAAGGAACCTATTCAGTTCGGCACCAGAAGATGCAGCAGATCGTGTAGTTGAAGAAGAAGAACTTGCTGATTTGTCTTTTTTCCGGCGTTTGAGAATGCTCCAACTTGTCGGCAACGGTTGTCTGTCCGGTTCTGGTGATGGTTCAGTGTGAATGCCGCCAAACCTGCGCTCATAAATACTAAAAACTTCGAACAACTTGTTTCGAATGTCAGTAATCTGTTCGGAATAATCTATTGACAATTTATTACCAGTAAACTCAAGCAAATATTCTAAACCAGCTAATTTAATTCTAGGATCTACTATAACACCTAAGGCATAAAGGAAAGGCATTTCAGACCAGTATTTTTTAAACTTGGTCTCCATGGCAACAACTGCATCGCCAAGCAAGTCATCTTCCCTATAAGTGTTTAACATGTCAGACATTTCCACAATCTGATGGATTGCCTGGGAAGATGTGGGGTAGTAGACCCCAGAAAGGGTTACAGTGGCATTGTAAAAAACCTGTAAAAATTCAACAAAAATCTTTGCCACATACCAATCGTCTGGTGTCAGTGATTGAGCAGGTGGACAGCCACTTTCGGCCAATTTCATGTTATAAAAACCCGAAATAGTTGTATCATATTCCAAACAATTTTTCAGCATTAAGTAAGTAGAGTTCCACCTTACCGGCATATCAGTTTGGAATCGTCGGGGTCGTAGACCGTTTAATGTACAGTGTCTGCCAAATTCTTGAAATCTTGGATTAGAGCTACCGATCCAAGAAATGGCATCTCTGATGCGTTCTATACGATTGCTTACTTTCTTCAAACCAGACTGTACAACTAAATTTATGATATGACATGCACAACGCTGGTGGAAGAAATAACCCCCAGCTTGCGGGATGTTTCTTTCAGTAAACAATGCAATAGACTTAGTATTTGCCGATGCATTATCTAATGTGATAGAGAGGATGCGATGAGTTATGTCATAAGTTTCTAAAACAGAAAGAATGACAGCAAAAATATTGTCTGCGGTATGTGCAAAATCCATAGGACGAAAACCAAGAATTTTTTTTTGTATCCTACATTCAGAGTCTAAATAGTGTCCTGTGACACATAAATAGTCCTGTTTGGAACATGCGTTCCAAATATCGGAAGTTAATGCAATTGAGACAGTTAGATGCTGTAATTCAGCCGTCAAGTCATCTCGTTGGGTTTTAAACATTTTTATCAAATCGTTCCTAGTGGTGGTTCTAGAAACAATTTGCATTTGGGGGCAATATGCAGATGTTATAAATTCTTGAAAAAAAACACAGTCACCGAAATTAATAGGTTGATCAGTTTGTGCAATGTACCGTGCCAAACATTCTCTAGCATGCGCGGCGTCGTAATGCCACGTCGTAACCGACCCGTCTGGGTGCCGTTGCAGTTGTGTCTGGGTTGTATTGGGTACCTGTACGTGTTTGGGCATGCATTTTTGCATATGTCTTCTCAAATGACCGGTTCCACCCTTAGTAGTGGTATAGTTCTTAGGACAAAACTTACATTTGGCTCTGGGGCCGACCGTACCGTCTGGAAGTGTCATTTCTACTACGTCAAAACACTGCCATACGTCTGATGTTAACCTCTTAGATTTGGTACGTGATGTCGGTGTGGCGCCGGAACCAGAAGGTCCCGCTCCGGTTTCTGCCGGTCCGGAGAGATCAAAATCATCGTTCAGCATGTTTAGACCGTCTGCAAAATAAGGATGGGTGGGATCCATTTCCTAAAAAAAAAAAGTTTCGGTCATTAAAATTAACTCCTACACATACAATGATTATTTTACTAAAAATATATACTAAAATTAACTCCTACACATAAAATGATTAATTTACTAAAACAATATATTAAAATTAACTCCTACACATAAAAATGATTTTTTATTACTAAAACAATATATTAAAATTAACTCCTACACATAAAATGATTATGTTACAAACAAAATATATTAAAATTAACTACTACAAATAAAATGATTTTTTTACTAAAAAAATATATTAAAATTAACCCCTACACATAAAAATAATTTTTTTTTTACTAAAACAATATATTAAAATTAACTCCTACACATAAAATGATTATTTTACTAAAACAATATATTAAAATTAACTCCTATACATAACATGATTAATTTACTAAAACAATATATTAAAATTAACTCCTACACATAAAAATGATTTTTTTTTACTAAAACAATATATTAAAATTAACTCCTACACATAAAATGATTATTTTACTAAAACAATATATTAAAATTAACTCCTACACATAAAAATTATTAATTTACTAAAACAATATATTAAAATTAACTCCTACACATAAAATGATTATGTTACAAACAAAATATATTAAAATTAACTACTACAAATAAAATGATTTTTTTACTAAAAAAATATATTAAAATTAACCCCTACACATAAAAATAATTTTTTTTTACTAAAACAATATATTAAAATTAACTCCTACACATAAATTGATTATTTTACTAAAACAATATATTAAAATTAACTCCTATACATAACATGATTAATTTACTAAAACAATATATTAAAATTAACTCCTACACATAAAAATGATTTTTTTTTATTAAAACAATATATTAAAATTAACTCCTACACATAAAATGATTATTTTACTAAAACAATATATTAAAATTAACTCCTACACATAAAAATTATTAATTTACTAAAACAATATATTAAAATTAACTCCTACACATAAAAATGATTTGTTTTTACTAAAACAATATATTAAAATTAACTCCTACACATAAAATGATTATTTTACTAAAACAATATATTAAAATTAACTCCTACACATAAAAATTATTAATTTACTAAAACAATATATTAAAATTAACTCCTACACATAAAATGATTATTTTACTAAAACAATATATTAAAATTAACTCCTACACATAAAAATTATTAATTTACTAAAACAATATATTAAAATTAACTCCTACACATAAAATGATTATTTTACTAAAACAATATATTAAAATTAACTCCTACACATAAAAATTATTAATTTACTAAAACAATATATTAAAATTAACTCCTACACATAAAATGATTATGTTACAAACAAAATATATTAAAATTAACTACTACAAATAAAATGATTTTTTTACTAAAAAAATATATTAAAATTAACCCCTACACATAAAAATAATTTTTTTTTACTAAAACAATATATTAAAATTAACTCCTACACATAAAATGATTAATTTACTACAAATAAAAATAAAAATTAACCCCTACACATAAAAATGATAAATTTACTAAATAAATAAAATTAATAACTGATATAAACATAAAATGATAAATTTACTAACTAAACAAACATATTAAATTTAAAATATAACACTTAAATAAAAATGTACCTTTGAAGTTTGAACTTTGGTGTCTTGGTGGAGAGATTAGAGAATAATAGTAAATTACTAATAAAATATTATAATAGTATATTAGTAGTGTAGAATAGTAGAGAGAGAGTAAGAATGAAATTAAGAATAATTGAAATTGTATAGAGAGTTTGAGAATGGAGAGATTGAGAGAATTAGAGAAAGTGAATGAAAAGTGGAATGTGTGGGAGTATTTATAGAAAAATTAGAAAAGTGGGTAAAAATATAAAACACAAGAGTTGAGGGGGCAAATTGTAATTTTTATTGTTTTTTTTAAAACATAACCGTTGGCTGACGTCATGGATGACGTCAGCCAACGGTTATTTTTTTAAAAAAAACAATAAAAATATACTTAAATTTAAAAAAAAAAAAAAAAAAAAAAAAAAAAAAATATTCCGCGGGCCCAACGGTCGGCACCCCGTGCCGGCACGCGTGCCGGCCCGGCGTGCCGACCGTTGGGCTTGGCACGCCGTGCTGGCGTGCCGTGCCGGGCCGGCACGCCGTGCCTGGAATCTTGACCCGGCACGGGCCAAGAATGGGGGCCGTGCCTGGCACGGCCCGCTACAGTATCGGGCCATGCCAGGCACGGCCCGCCATCCTTGGCAGGCCGGCCGGGCCGGGCCCTCCAGGCCCGGCCCATATTTACAGCACTACCCAAAATCAACTAAACATGAAACTAATAAAATCTCATTATTACAAGTCAACTCTTTATTTTGTTTCTAATTGCCCTTGCCTTTAATATTTCTAAAAGATTTTATTCCCTTTTTTGCTTTCCAAAAGACAATTCCGGGTATTACAGTTATAATCCAGTAAATAGGATTGATGAATTCAATCTGAATTTATCTCGTAATTAAAAGAAGTTAGCATCCTTCTAGATTTTCAAATTTGTTTTGTATAAGATGTTAGGATTGCTCTATTGTATGCAATTTTATAAATTAACTAATAACATCTCAATTTAATGAATTATTATTTGTAAGACTAAATTTCTAAGTATTCTATTATTTCTATCTCACTGTTGTAGAGCATAAATAAATAAAATTGTGTTACTAATTAGTGTTTATTAACTTAAAAGATTTTTACAAAATTTTATATTTATTTGTACACGTGATGATATTCATTATTATAGAGATTTTTAAGTTCAAATTTGAATTTGCAAATTTGGCATGTAGTACTCGATCATGATAAACCAAAATAATAATATAAACAAAATTTGATAAATATAATTGACTATGCTACATAGATATTATGTATAATTGTACGTGACCTCGCTATTAGTTTTGAAATTCATTATGAACTTTCTTTCAAATTCATGAAAATATTTTGGATCAATATGAGTAATGTTGACCCTTCCAAAAATTTAGTCAAAAAATCAACTCAAATAATGTAACAAATAATTTGTTTTTATCATATAATTTATGGGGTGATATGGTGACAAATCAATTTGTTAGATCATTTAAACTAATTTAAGTTTAACATTAACAAATACCAACATAAGCTCAATTAACTAACTAGGGATATAATAAAAAATAAAAAAATAAAAACTTAATAATGGTGCTAAAACAATTGATTTTCATAAATGTCCATACCAACCCACCAATATTTTAGTGAATTAAGAGCATGAAAGTTGATAAGAAACACTTGATTGGTGATATTTGGGAAGAGACTATGAATGCTCAAGGATTTGTCACCATATATAATGCTAGTACAAATAATTAATACTGCTGTACAACTCAGCAAATTTTCTTAAAATCAACTCATATAATGTTTCAAGCGAATTAAATCATAAGATTATATGTCATGTCATTTGGGCTTGTAGGTACATTTTTAGACAAATATTTTTGGACTCTGTAGCATTTCTCTCGGTTCCTCTTTACCTATTAAAAATTTAAATAAGGAAATGAGAAGTTAACTGATTTTTAATGAATTCAAGTGTTTATTAAAACTAATACAAATTAAGTAAGAGTGGCGCTATTGGTACACCCTCTGCTGATCTATTCATACCCCATTTTAAAATTTTTGATTTAATTAAATAAAATTAAATGTTTTATTCAATTTTCTTGGTTTATTTCCAAAACTACATATTTTATTTATTTTTCAAACTTAATACAAACCATATATGATCTCTCTATCTCTGATCTCTGTATCTGTATACATCTCTCTCACCTCCATTGATTGATTTATTCTTCTTATTTCTTTTTTTAGTTTTTTTTTTCTTCTTATTTCATAGTGGAAAATAAAAAATAAAAAATAATATGGTACTTCAACACAACGACATCTCAATACCATTCTAAAGAAAAAATTAAACTTCAAACTTATTTCTAGAGAATGAATTGTTTCCAGATGATTACTATCATTATCAAACAATTCTTATTTTATGTCATTCTCAGACAATTCTTGCTTTATGTCATTCTCAGACAATTTTTCCAGATGTTTGATATCGTTTTTAGACAATTTTTCTATATTCTTGATATCGTTCTTAAAATCTTCCATAATATTTTATATGTGTGCAAATATTTTATATGTGTGTAAGAAACAGATTTTAGGGTTTAAGAGTTAATTTTTTATTTTTTTTTTGAAGAAACAGATTACTGGTTTTTTTATAAAAAAAAATGAATGTGAGATTTTAATAGATTTACTTTGTAGAAGATTTCTTTCCTAAAATTGTATGTCTTTTTAAGTAATTTTGATAAAGGAAAAAAAGAATATTATATAATTAAAAAAGTTAGGTATAAATAGATCGGTTGAGGGTATGCCAATAGCACCACTCATTAAGTAATTAGTTGAACCACACACAATCCGAAATCAAGTTATTTTTCTTGATTAAAAAAGTAAATCATTTATTTTTTTTAAACACTCTCCATTAATAATTTTACATGTTATATAAATATGGTATATTTGTAATCAACTCTTGTAATTTAACTCCAATTGCTATTCTTTCTCTTTACAAAAAAACTCAATGAGTGATGCTATTTGCAAATTGCAATCCACTAAATATATTTTTATACCCCATTTTATATATTTTTATTAATGACAATTTTAACTTTTATTAAAATTATTAAAGAGTATAATAAAAATTTTAAAGATACTGCATACCAATTATTTAGAATTAGACTTTGTAAATCCAGAGAAAAGACGAAAATATTTTGAGAAGCAATTTTTTTTTTGTTTTTGTTTAAAATAGAAGCAATTATTGCACCAATTCATTGATTTGATTAATTGTCAGTCGGTTTCAATACGTAACTATTTATAGTCACGCTTCTCTTCATGAAACTAACTGCAAAATATTTCAAAAAAAAATTGCAACTTGCAATAGAGTTGTAATTCAATGCAATAGTTATACTGAGGCTACAGTGGACGCTTGTGTTCATGCTGCTGTGTGAATCATAAGCAGGCCTTTGTATACTGAAATGATAATATTGGCAAACGTTTATTTTTATTTTATTTTTTTTTTTCACAAACTTAGTGATAGAAAGAATTGGATAAAAAAATTTAACCATATATAGTAACTTTGAGTTTGTGAAATTCATGAAAATTAATAATGGACAATATTAAAATAAAATAAACTATATTTCATTTTTAGTATGGAGTGTACAAGATAAAAATGATAATTTTAAAACAAAAGTCAAGGGTCAATAGATTTTTTTTTAATTTAAGTTTTAAGATGGAGTGTTTTTGGAAGGAGTGTCAAAAGATGAAATGAGATTATAATTAGAAAATCTCAAATTTCATTTTCAATCTTTTGTTTAGGCCTTAGGGGTGACATAACATAACAATAGCCACACATTCCAACAGATAATGAGATCCAAAGTTTTGGGCACGTTTGGTATTGTTTCCAAAACGTGTTTTTTTGTTTTTTGAGTTGTAAAAACAGTGAAAACATGTTCGATGGAACATTTTTTAAAAATAAAATTAGAAAACACGGAGAACAGTTTCACTTTTAATGAACAACAAAGTGAGAACACTGAGAACAACAATTTATCGTTCTCAGTATTCTTGTTCTCGTTATCATTAAGATCTGATAGTTGAAAACTTTTTTTTAACAATAAAATTTACTCAAACCAAATCCATCTCTTGGATCTTCATGGATCTATACCAAAACAATATTAAGAAACAAAAAGTACAAATCCAAAAACCAAAACAAAATTAAAATAAATATATAAAAAAGAATCTGGTTGAGATCAAATCTGGATCCATACCATATCCATCTCTTGGATATTCATGGATCTTCATGAAGAACCCTGCACCGTCACCATCCCCCAACACCGACACCATCCCCTGCCGCTGTCGAACCCAACACTGTCACCGGCCATACCATCACCAAGACCTAGATCGAAACCATCATCTTCAAACATCATTCAACAAACAAACCCATATCGAAACCATACCCAGATCTCAAAGACTATCGTCGCCGGCCGCCGGATGAAATAAAGGTAGACGAGGAGAGAGAGAGAGAGATCAACCGCGGGAGGAGCTGGTTTGGTTGGTTTCGATCTCCACGACTGGAGAAGATCAGCGCACCATAAGATGGTGGCTGGTGATTTCAGTGGGTTAGGGTGGTGGTGGCTAGGTTTTGATGATGTCATGATGATGATGAGATGTGGGATTGTGGGAGGAGTGGTCTTATGGATAAAGTAGGGTTTTGTTAAGTTAAATTAAATTTATTTATTATTTAATTTTAAATTTTTTTAGTGTTAATGTTTAATTATTTTAATATCACTTTTTAATTATTCTTAATATTAATCTTTTATTAAGACATTTTAATTTTATTTTTACCCTTATACATAAATCTATTAACAATTATAAATATATAATTATCATATCACTGATTTTTAGATATTGATATTCAGACATCATAAATAAAAAAATAAACATTATCTAGATTTCAAATATTATTATGACATAATACAATATTGAAAATGATTTTAAAAATATTCTACTAAACACGTTTTTTATATTTTGATTCTCCGAATATCGTTTTCAACCATTGCTATCAGACGTGTTTTCGAATCGGAAAAATCAAAAAATCAATTTTTCATAAACAAATGAAAACAAGAAAACAGAAAACAAAAGACGAAAAACGTTTATGATATAATACGATTTTAAAAATATTCTACTAGACACGTTTTTTATATTTTGATTCTCCGAATATTGTTTTTAATCATTGCTACCAAACGTGTTTTCGAATCGGCAAAATTCCAAAAATCAATTTTTCGAAAACAAAAAATAAAAGACGAAAACATTATCCACCGACCCCTTAGATTCCCATTCCCCAAGCTAAATAAAAGGTTTTCTCTAATAGAATTGTAGAATCTCAACGTATGCTCTATGAATAAATATGATTATTTTAAGTTTGATCCAAATTAGCATAATTGTATAGAATCTCCATGTAGTTTCTCCAACATGAAACTACGAAAAAGAATTTAACTGAAGTTATTATTTGAGTTTTCAAATGTAGATTTTTAATTTGCTTACAGACACTTATTCGTACGTGAAGCAGGATAGAACTTAGGAGTAAAAGATATGGTACATGAGTACAAGCTCAGTTTTCAAACAAGTGAAGAGCTCACTGCTATTCATTAACTACGTGATATCACTTTTACTCCCTCTCATTCTTCCACCACCAATTCTATCAAAATGTAACTAAATAAAAATCAAACTCTCCTTCAAATTCTTGATGAAAATAGAATATTCCATTCTCATACTTCTAACATAATTACAAAAGATTTCACTAACCAATACTTATATCATGTCCCAGTCGCATAATTTTGTTCAATCTTTATGTCTACAAGCAAAAATAATTGATAACCAAACCCGGACAGTTAGTTACAAGACCCAGGTCCGGATAGAATTAAATAACAGATTTAAATTTCAAAATAGAGACTTCCATGGCCCAGGACATTGATTCTGCAGATAATATAAGTGTATGCAAATAAGCCAAATGCAAGTTTTTACAAATAAATGCTGAAAACAATTCAACTAACTTGGAATTGACAAACAAGTCATCATACTGCCGGATGTTAATCGGGCCAGTGCTAATTACCAAAATTATGTAAACAAAAATAATTTCACCAGTACTAGTCCGCCTCTCCAACATAAAAAAAAAAAAAAAAAATCAGTAACTTCAGCAAAGGATAACTAACATCCAATTAAGAATACTACAATATATAAAGGATTTAGTTCCGGTGACCAACCCCGAAGTGAAATCTCTTAGCCTGCCTATCATTAAATGCATATTCAAGTCGCAATGGTCCCAATGGCGAGTCCACACGGATGCCAAACCCATATCCATATCCACTTCCGGGCTTCAACCTTGCCCCAGCAGGATCACCTAATAAAGTAGGGAGGTGAAGTAGAAAAAAAGAAGACACACGATAAGGCTCCCATATTCAAAAGCATCCTGAGAAAACTCCTACTCATCCAACTGTGAAACATGAAAAATGTGGGACCAAACTATAAACAAACCTACCAGGAACAGTAGGCCCTGACCCAAGGTCTGTTCCATAGTCAGTAAAAATAACTCCTTCCACTGGCCCCAACTGCAAAAGAAGAAAAATAAAATAACAAATCTGCAAAACATTTTTCAAGTATTCAAAAAAAAAAAAAAAAAAAACCCTTGATGCACAGTACCAGAGCATGCACACTTGTACACCAACACAGATCATCAATCTAATTTGTTAATTTTATCACTTATCTCAGGCTAAATCTCCAACTCTCATCAAATTTAGGACATTCTCCAAATTTCATCTGATCCTGCCATAGCTTTCGATACAAAGGAACTCAAAAGTAATTGTTGTTGCCAACTATGAATGCAACATTTTGACCAAAGAAGAAGAAAAATTGGAGGAATGGTCCCATCTTAAAGATTTGACAACTTCTGACTTCCTCAGAAGTATAATTGTGAGTTGTACAATTCTCAGTGTCTTTTATAACATTTACAACCCCAATACTTATAGCCAAACAAGTGTGGTTCATATTGAGTAATAGTAATATAAAGCATACTGATAATCCAAATATATCAAAACAATCAGCAATATAACCATTAGGTGACCCATTATTATTCACCATATCTTTCGACATATGGCTTAATTTCAGAAGTTTCAAATGGAAGGAGAGAAATTTCAAATGGCTAAGCCATTTTCAAATAATTAAATCACAAGTTAGCATTGGGAGGCACGTTACCAAATTGATCACTCTGGTTGGTAAGTTTAAAATCTAGAACCTAGATCAAGTCCACCTCAATTAGCAATTAGCACTTGGCCAACGACTCCCAGGTAACCTCATAATATAATTATTTACTGAGGTTCAATTTTCATTATTTAATGTCAGGAACATTCAAGTAAATAAACTCCTCCAGATCAAATAGTTATGATTCCTACGAATGACATTTGTATTGTTTATTACCATTCCCGGTCATGTTAGTATTGACAAATCTTTAATTGATTCAATCGTCTAAATTAAATTTTACGAAAAAAAAAATTATAAAGCAAACTCAACCATCAACAGATATTACTTTCAAAAAAAAAAATACCATCAACAGATATTAGTTCTCATTTAAATTAGTTGGGAAACTATATTCCTTGTGATTCTAACAAGGCATCATGATAATGTTACTTAAAATTTTTATTGAAAATTTCATTCAGAACGCACCTCAACTAAAGATAATATATTCCAACCACATCAACTACAAAAAATCTTTTTTCACTAATCAGCTACACCAATTTATTGGCTATACTATCAATGGCCATAAAGTTTAATACTTGGATCATGCACCAAATTGTTACCCAAATTCTGTATCAACTATCTTTGCAATAAGCACCGATATAGCTTTATTTCTCTCACATGTCCTCGAATTAATTTCTTTTCCTTTCCATTAAGGACCTTGCCCACAAAAAATGTTACCCATAACTTCCTCAGAAGTGCATGTCAATATTGTTCAATTCTTTCTTATGTCGCCACACTTGCCTTAGCACTCTGATTTCAGAGATGGTAATATTAAATGCATATTTGTTGGCTTCCCAACGACTCAAACAGAAAAAATCCAGCATTGACGACATCACAAGCAATTGTCCTCATAACATGGCAAGTACTAGCTGATTAACCACCACCCTGTAATCATATTTCCACATCTGTAATTCTTAAACATCACATTCTTAATTTCCTCTCATTACAAATGAATTATCAAAAAAAAAAAAAAAAAAAGCAAAGCAATCATTTTGGGTAGTATCTCCCAGATTATAGATGCCACCATATGTACTTTTTTCTATTTTACAAAGCTCTAAACTTACGAAATATTAAACTCCAATATTCCATCCAAGTCTATTCATGACCAAACATCTTAAACACTACTTTTGTGAATTATTATTGTTTCAACTTTCAAGTCCTGTTACTTCCACTCTTTTTTCTAAATTTATTATGTCACTAAATGCATGAATCTGCTTCGTGTGATTGTATACAAGCCAGATTATTCATTGAGCCCTTATCTGGAGTTTATCACCTATATTGCATTCAAGAAAACTTGTGCAGAACTTATGTGATGCAGTTACAACTGGAATTAAGCATCATGAACATGCAGTGCATATTTCAAGAAATATTCTTCCATTGGCAAGCAACACAAGTACATAACACAAATTTTGTCTCACTACGTACCATTGGGAAAGAGATTTCACCAGAGCCAACTGCATAAGATCGGCCAGAGGCCACAGCACCTTCTTCATAACCTCTCACACTATTCGTTCCGCCAATGGCAAATGCTTCGTGAGGAGAGAAATTACCTACGACATGCCCACCAGACAAACTAGTAATGAAAACAATGAAAATTAGCAAACTAAACCAGAACATCGCCTATTAGATTTATAGTAAATAACAATTTAATCATGGGAGTATCTTTAAAAAAAATAAACAGAAGAAAAGGAAAAATAATATCAGGATTCAAATGATTCTCTGAATTATGCCGTTCAGGGTTTAAAGTTAAAACCTAGAACTCTTACAAGGCTACAACATTACAAACCAAAAAAGGGTAGGATACCTTAAGAGAAGGCGAACAGAACCAATTTCTACACCCTTTCTGGCATGAGCATTCACTCTGTTGAAAAACAGCCATTCTGGCAAAACAGGAAGTCCCTGTTCCATGTTGAATACAAACTGCGCAGACGCAACTAGAATGAGGGTCCGCAGACAGTAGATAAAGAAAGCATAGAAGATTAAAAATGACCAACCATTGAAGAACCGTGATCACCAGAACCAGTATAGACACTCTCAAATTTAGCAAGTAACATGTCATCATGGGTCTTCCCGCTGCACAACACAAAAATTAAAAAGCAGAAAACTAAAAGCAAGCACATTGGACCATAACCGTGTAATTTGCAACCAATTAACAAATAACAATCAAACTAATGAATATTTAGTTTCAAGGAAGCACACCTTGCAGTAAGAGGACTGCTATAGAAATCTTTGATAATAGGATTCCCTTTTTCATCGCGGCCACCAGCATGCTGGTATTAAAAAAATACACCCCATGAAGTCAAAATTTACATTAAAGTTTAAACACAATGGTAACAACTTTTCACATATGACTTCTCAAAGAAACCAAATCAAAACAGAGAGGAAAGTTTTGCTACATCATATACAGCACTAACAAATTCATTTAATAACTAAACACCCTCCAATTTGCAAAGAGAAACAAATCACCTAAAGAGATATTCTACAATGTTCTTATGATATGTTCTTGATAGTTGACTATTGCATCAGGAAAAGAAGGGGCAATAGGGAATTGTCACCTTTTTAAACATCTTTAGCATAATAGCAACTTTAGTTCATTCTTTTTCCAAAATACACCACTTTAGTCCATTTAACCATATTACTAACGGTCAACTATGACTATATGTATAAAAGTACAACTTTGCCCTAATTAATTCAGTTTCTAAATTATTACTTTCTAAAATTTAATATTAAAATGATTAAAACTTAAGTTAACAACAAAAACAATATGTTCTCATAAAAAATAAAAATTAAAAAAAGTTAAAATTAAGAGATTAAAAAAAGATTTTTTTTTTTTAAAGAAAAGAGATTTAAAACAGTAAAAAAATTCATTTTTTTAAATTGTTAAAATAAAAAATGAATCTTTTGTAAAAAAATAAAAAAATAAAAAAAGGTGGAGATCAACTGATGGATCTCCACTGTTAGATCATGCGATAGAGATCCATTGGATCTCAATGGATCTCCACCGTTGAGATCAACTAACGATGGATCTCCATCGTTTTAACAATGGAGGTGGACCTCGACCTCCATTTTTGAAATGATAATTGGCTCGAGGCCGGACCACCTCATTCAGAGACAGCACGGTCCTCCAGGCTCAGCGATGGAGTTCCTCGCTCGACGACGGGGTTCCTTGCTAGACAACATTCATGGATCTCCATCACCGAGCGAGAAACTCCATTGCCGAGCCTGGAGGTCTATCGACGACGAAGCAACTGAGTTCCTTGCTCGGCGATGGATATCCACAGATCTCCAACTGCCGGCGATGGAGATTCCTCTCTGGGTCTCCATCACCGGTTCCATCAGTGATGGAGGTCCATCAACGGTAGAGATCCATCACCATTAATTATTATATTTTTTTAAATTCACCACTGTTAATTATTAATTTTAAAAAAATTACTTGCATTGTATTATTATGTAAATGACCAAAATAACCCTATTGCAGAAAGTTTGACTAAGTTTTGACTGTCGGATGGAGTAAAGTGATGTATTTTGGAAGAAAAAAAAAGGGACTAAAGTTACTAATATGCTAAAGACATTTAAAAGGGTGACATTTCACAAAAAAAGTAGGGACTTTAGTGAAATTACCTCGAAAAAGAAATTTCAAACCCAATATTGATCTTTCACCTTAACAATTCTGCCAAATGCTAGAGTTCATCTATTGGACGAAGAATATAATGGTTCTCATTAATTACCTGAAAAATAAGTCCCGCAGTCCCACTCCACTTTGGCCTGATTGGTCGACTAAATTCTATACCCGCTGTCACACGGCCGATGGTCAGACTACTATTGTCTGGTTGGTTCCCATGAACAAGCGTTCCGGGGGTTCTTGAGTTCTAGTTCAAACAGAATCGATTTGAGCACTAATCAACTGTCCATTATTATAAAAGTGATAGTACTAAGTAAAGAAAACCTTAAGTTACCTGAACCATGATGGTTCTAGATGTCCGCTTGTCATCGCCTTCAATCCATGGGTCAGTGTAGTTTACACGAAATATAGAGTCAATTTGGCCCCTCTCTAACGAAATATTTAGTTTCTGGTTTCTTCCAAAAACATTCCTATGAGAATAGGCAAAGCTGCAAAGGAATTTAGGGGAACAGAATGATCAATCATTGTCAGACAATTCTGGTGCAACAATAATTGATTAAAGTGTGTGCATGTGCATGTGCAGGTTCCTGCACGTGTGTGCGTGTCTGCAACTTGCCAATACAAACCCTTCCTGAACAAATTTCATTAGCATTTAGAAATACAGATCTTAATTGCAAGAGAACAAAGGGTAAAAGATACAAAGCGACAAGACCCACCCTGACCCATCTCTAGAGTTTTATTAGCTGTTATAAATAAAATTCTTTAACTGTTGGAAGTAAGTTCCTTTCCAGCAGGACTCTCTTAGACCCTTAGGATGATTTCGACCAGGTCATATGAGCTACTTCTGTGTTACTGGGGAAAAAAGCAATCAAACAGTTCAAATCAAGCAGAAAATCAAAATGTATTTATATATAGCAATATAATCCGTCAATTACATAAGATTTATTATGGACTAAAGTACAAAAGAGAGTGCAAGTCATTAAAAGCTCCCTCTATAGAGCCAAATAAAAATTTTAAAAGCATGCACAAATGTTGCCACAAGACTGGTGTCACAGGACCCTGGTCATATTCCGTATGAACCATGCAAATCCAAAGCCATTGCACTCCTTTATGAAGTATAATTCGATATTACTTAACTAGCTTCATGAACAAATATCAATACCAACACTTAACTAACAAATAGGCCGTTACGGTCATGCCATAAATTCTGGGTTAGAGATAGATAGCCAACCAGGTCATTTCTGTTCTAAGTTATAGATGACCAGACCAATCTACATCAAATTACAGCCCAGATACAACTGTATTTCATCCTTAAGATGTAAAAAGATCACTTGAGAAGAAAAAAAATTGATCATGAACATTCAGATGATGTAGTCTCACCTTCCAATGAGTCCAGATAAAGGGCCACTTGTGATCCTAAAAAGAAGAACATTAAGTTAATACTATTTCCGACTCTACACATATATGAATTTATAAACTTTAATATTTGTAGACAATTTTGGTAACAAAGTATGAGAAATAATGTCGATTACAATAACATCACCTACCCACTTGATATACCACCACCAGCAGAAAAACCTCCACTTGGACGTTCAACAACATTCATTATCAAATCAACCTTGCCAGAATCTACAAAGTTGTTAAATCAAAGCAAATTTCAATTCCAATGCAACATTGAAAAGCACATTTGCATGCATATAAAATCTGACCCACTAACTATGCACAGTATAATCATGCTTGTGAATGCGTATGCTGCATGGGGGAATATAAATTTATTGCTAGAAAAAACAGAGCTGTTTTGCGTTTACAAATAAGAAAAGTTCAATTGGATCACAACCAAAAACTAAGTTTATGTAGATCAAAATAATAGTTTTAATAAATATGTTATTATACGTAGGATTACAAAGCTATTGACCCGATCAAAATATGTTAATTTGAAACCATATAACAAGAAATCAATAAGTACTAAACCTCAAATCTGTGATAGCATAAGCATACCTATTTTAAAAAAATTTATGTACAAATGTAACATCCCAAAAAGACAGAGATAGAAAGGTATCACAAATAACTCCGAAATACGAATTATTTTGCATCAGATATTGTATGGAATAGGAATTGAAAAAAAAAATGATTTGTTTTAAACAATAGATGTCTTTCACATCCAATTTTTGCAATGAATAACTTTTTATTTTTTGAATGGCAGTTCCAAAAAAACTTCTTAGATTTCGATCGAATGTTATCTTAAACTAACAAATAGTGCGTATCGAATATTCTTGAGGAGCTTATAACTACGAATATATACATATTTATTAGAAAACAAACAAAATTTCAAAAAATATATATAATCTCTGTTCATTACCCACTAACTATGCACAGTATAAGCATGCTTGTGAATGCATAAGTAGCGTGGGAGAATAAAAATTTATTGCTAGCAAAAACAGAGCTGTTTTGCATTTAAAAATAAGAAACGTTCAATTGGATACCAACCAAAAACTAATTTTCTGTAGATCAAAAAAGTATTAATAAATTCATTATTATACGTAGGATTACAAAGCTATTGGCCCGATCAAAATATGTTAATTTGAAACCATATAACATGAAACCATTAAGTACTAAACCTCAAATCTGTGATAGCATAAGCATACCTATTTTAAACTTCTTAGATTTAGATTGAATGTTATCTTAAACTAACAAATAGAGCGTATGGAATATTCTTGAGGAGCTTATAACTACGAATATATACATATTTATTAGAAAACAAACAAAATTTCAAAAAGTATATATATTCTCTGTTCATTCACTCGGAAATTTCCTCTAACATGACCAGTGATATAATGAAAGATTAGTCCGGACACAAGTTTCACAGCCCAATTCAATACCCTACATAAAAAATTCCCAAATAATACATGTACAAAAAAAATAATGAGAATAATAGTAACGCCTAGAAAAATTTTCTTCAGCTAAATAGAGAATCTACAAAGGGTTCAAATATATTACTTAGGATATCACAAAAACGAGATAAATTTCCAAGAACAACGCCAGTTTTCTAATTTCAACATCTCAGAAGATCCTAAGATAGTTTCAAATTGTCTAATTGTTGCTTCCCTCTACATGCCGATCAGCAAACTAGCGATCTTAAAGATGTCGCATATCAAGATAATAAGGGAGCTGACAGTTCACATCTTCTTCAATATCACTTTGTACACATAACATTAAGATGCCAAAGCTTCAGTCATGAACTAAGTTTGACAAATTGTTATCATTTCTATCCCAAGTCATTGTTAACACTTGCATTGACCTATAAGGAGCATGAAATGCCATGTTATAGATGTTTCAACCACTATCTATCATCATAGCAGATACGATATGCCTCTCACTGCATCATGCATCTGAAGTTCAGAAATAAAAGTCAAACAATGTTTACTGTTTAAAACAAATTGTAAGACACCAAAGATTTTTGTACATGAGCATTTCAGGAATATATTGAACATATTTGGGAAAGAGCTAAGCATGTTTCAGCATATGATATCTCAGAACATCAATCATGTGATGAGATAAGTCAAAAGAAGGAGCATTTTATTTCACCTCCTGCAGGTTGGGGAATGATGCTGACATCTTCCATGATTCCCATGGTTAATACTGTTTCTACATCTCGCTTCCCTTGAAGCATGCTATAGACCTTCACAAAAATTATTTCAGGACGATAAACTCTAATTAGTTTAAAGGTATCCAACCAAAAACTAGTGCATTTCAAAGAAAGAACTGAATTCTGTATGGAACATCACAATAAAGAAATTGAAAACCAGTAACATCAGTCTCCAACATAGTCAGCTAAAGAAATCATTTATTGTTTTCTTAAGAAACAATGCCGTAAGCTAAAGACTGTTAACATCCAATTTATTATGTAATTATAACATTGTGCATTAAAAGAAATAAAGAATATCTAGTCTCCTAATCCATGACACCAAGTGCAAAACAAGTGGACCAGTAAGGGGGGAAAAGAGCTGTCTCCAAGGAAATAGACTAGTTGGTTAGATCTCTTGCAATAAATCAAGAGGTCTAGGGATCAATCCTCCTCGCGTCAACCATAGGAAAATCAGATAAAATTTGTAGTTGTAAATAGGGGCTTGGGGTGGGGTGGGATATGTAGTTTTGGCCACTTGGGCTTGGCTTGGAAAAAACAAAATTAGGAATAAAGAGAAAAAAAAGAAGAAGGACAACAAAGCTGGAAACAATTTCGTATGCCATAAAATGGTGAGTTCTCCCACATAAAACCAACTTCAACACCCTCTCATGGACACTCCTCAAGTTGAGGATACACATCCTCGGATTACTACAAGTAAATGAAAGAACAAAAAGTTAGTCCGAGAATATACCTGTCCCTTCTTGGTAGTAAGTTGTCTAAGAATCGTTTCAGGTTTTGTCTTCCCTTTTGTTGGCTCACCACTGATGACAACAATTAAACATATATAACATTTATTAAAAATTTGAAAAGCACTAATTAGTGTGTGTGCTTATGTGTTTATATACGGACTGAGGTACACATGGAAAGCAAATTGAAGACAAGTTCTTACGTCTTCCTGTCGAGGAAACGGATAGAAATATTATTGACCTCAGCTTCTGAAACTTGTAATCTTATCATACCTCCAGAAAGAATTTCCACATCTGAAACCTATAAAAACAATCAGATCACAATTGTTACTAATAAAACAATAAAATAACTCTACATCTCCCTTAAACACTGATTTAAAAAATGAAAGACATTGACAGAGGTGAAATACTAACCACGCCAAACAAACCACGCTCCATATACCAGCCATTTATGGAAGATATTACTTCATCTAAACGCCTGATATTGACAACTTTTCCTGCACGGCTTGACACCAAAATTCAAAATTACTGAAGACTGTTGGATAAAAGAAAACTCTATATATATTAGATATATATATATATATAAAGACATACACATATCACAATACATATGGAAAATCTACCATAACCATCACGAAAAGCATCCTCCACAAACTTTGATGGAAGAACATTAGCTCCTTCGCATACCAACCCATGGAACTCCTGATTTGGTTCTACCTTATGCCACAAGAAATCAAGTATTAATCATAAAGCACAACCAATAAAAAACATACTTTTATTAGTAATTTCTCATTTTTCTGATCGATTGATAATTTCTTGTTTTTGTTCAAACAAAACAAAAAAAATGTATTTTTTCTATTATCATACAACATAAATTTATGTAAATGTACTATTAGTACAAACTACAAATTACATATTCTTCTTTCAGTCTCCTATGTGTTACTTCTGCATTTGTATTGTGCATTCAAAAGTTAGGTGTGATGAAAATCTGTTAAAAATCACCGAAACCAATCTATGATTTCAGGGAGCAGTATATTTAAAAGAAAACATACAACTTTTCTTAAGTTTCGCAGCGTAAACATTCGTTATCAATACACCTCCCACAGTCCCACTCATACTAAAACTTCAATCTCTCTCATTTCAATTACATTAACCAGTACCTCCAATAGTTTACTCCACATTTATAAAACAAATGACATGATTCTTAAAAAAAAAATTCATGTCTCCGAACACAATTGCAAGTCATTATAAACATTAAGACAATAACACAACTTGCAAGTACAATAAAAAACAATCATCCATACCTGAAAGACCAACCTGATGCCGTCACGAGTGTCTATGGCGACAGGCATACACGTGGAAAAGTAACCACTATTGATGATTCTGTGCACGTCTTCTTGGACCTCACGAACCGTCAAAGCAGAATTGGCCCGGCACGCTTTCAACGCCGCCAACGCTTCGATTTCAAGGTCTTTCCTCTCCAGTTCCTCCCCGTCTTTGTTCCTCACCAGCACTTCGCTTATCAGGACCCGCTCCTCGTCATGTCGGCCAGCTGCATGAGGCTGTTGCCCCTTCTGCTGCTGAGTCGGCGGCTCATGCTGAGTCGCCGAGTCGTTCCCGGACTGAACCAGCGACAGCGACGCCGAGCATAGAAGCGTCGAGTGAGCCGACTTGGCGGGCTGCGTCAGAGACAAGGAGGCCGAGCAGAGAAGAGGCGAGTTCCCGAGGAAGTGTCCAGCCGCTGAGTGAAGCGTCCGAGACAGTAAGTCGGACCGAAATCTGAGCGAGTCGATGTGTCGAGAAAGAGAATTTTTGGTTTGCGAAAAAAAAGGGAGAGTAGGAGGAGGAGAGAGAGGGATTTTGAGAGAAGATGAAGTGAAGCGAACGTCGTCATTTCGAGGCATTGCTGATTGAAAAGAAAACAACAACTTTTAATCGAAAATCATTTTTTGTTGGAGGGCTTTTGAATTTCTAGGGTTTTATGCGTAAAGTTTGGAAGAAGAAGTCAAGAAGATAAACCCTAGTCAGAGAATTAATTTTTTTTTTGTTAAAGTAAAATGAGTACAGACTACAAATATGTACGAAGAAATCAAGGGAGCGGCTTGGATCAGCGTGGGCCCATTTTAATTTTTGTTGGTATGGCCTTGGGCCTGCTTGTATTACACTGTCACTTTGACATGTAAAAAAAAAAGCCTGACATTTCATTTCTTACTATATTAATAAATCGATTATTTCTTTTCTTTTCTCGAAATGGACGATTCTATTGTTTACGGTCGAAAAGAAGAGTCACGAGAGGTTGCTCAAACTATAATAAATTATTCTCTTCTCTTTCTTTAAATATTTCAAATTTCGAATTTTCTTAATTCTCATCTGTATCCTCCTTTTCTTCCAAAAAAATGAAAGAGAAGGATCTTCTTCGATGGATATCTCTTGTTCCTGTTTAGTCCCCTTTCTTTTGAAAGTTGTTTCTATTTCTACATTTGTTTCTTCCTCACTTTCCTCCCTTTCTTCCTTTTCTAATGTTTCTTTCACTTTCAGTTTCTTAGTAAAAACGGGTGACAGTAATCTGTCTAAATAGTAGATACAAGTAATAAATAAGAGAATACTATATATTCGAGCCATAGAATTTCTTAATTCTGACACAAGGTACTTATTAGATCGAATAAGTACATTAAACCTAATAGAATTCTTTTGTTGTATGCAAATTAATACCAATCCAACCCATTTCATGAATAAAATGTGACCAATTAACCAACCAACAAAACTATTTGTTACAAATAACATCTTGTTGTTGCATCGAAACATATAAATGTTGACTAATCTGGCTAATTACATTGAACTTGGTAAAATGAAATTGTTGAATAATTGAAAAATGAGATTATTCAAGAATAAACATTGAATGCTAAGATTACACATTGAATTTCTGGTAGTCGGTCCATAATCAAAAGAGTGTTTGTGATTGTTCCAGAAGAAATGAAACAAAAGATACAGTAGAGCTAGGACAGTTATTGTATGAGGTCTACCCAATGTTAGATGCAAAGGCGTATAATAGATCGATATGAACATCATGAGCTATCCCACAATAAAACCAGTTGTTGCTGATACCTTCTTCTCAGTTCCTTCTTCCCGGTTTCTTCTTCTATAACCCGAGCTCATAAAAGTAAGAGATAAGAGGGCCCTATGGAGAAAGTGGTTTGAAATCCATATTAGAGTCCGACCACAATGACCGAATTGATTATCTTCATGCATAAGGATACTAGATTACCTAGTATAAAAGATTGAAAAATCATCACAAACCTCCCCTTTTTTCTTTTCTATTTCAATTTCTATATTACTATATGATGATTTTTTAACTTTCCATATATAGAAATAGAAACAGATGTGTATGTTCCTCATATTTTGATTGGCTTATTTGTTGACAAACTACATTGGAAATTTACTTGTAAGGGAAGATTATACATCTTTGTTATGATCAGGCGTCAATGATATTCTCAAGACCTCAAGCTCAAGAGCACTGCAAAGGTATATCACTTGTGCTTAATTCCTTGAAGATACTTAGTTGCACACACACACACACATTTCATGCATTCTCATATTTTGTGTGTTTCTTGTAGGTGCATACTCATGTTTTCTAACGCTTTTCATGCATGTTTATTTTTCTTACATTTGTGTTCATTTTTGTGCTGCATCAGGTCCACCGTTGTGAGAACCGCTTTTCACAGCGGTATGAACATCGGTGTCTTACCAGTAATTTTCGCTGTCATTGTGCTATTTCACCACTCAATGTTTTTCACAACGGCTTTCTCCTCCAAAGAATTTCGTTGTGAATACCGTTATGCATCCCACAGCGGTTTGAGCTGACCATTCTTTGATCTGGTCTACCACTGTGTAGACCGCTCTTATTTTGCCAAAACGTTGCCGTTTCACTTAACCTCTTATATATACCTTTTCTTCTCTCCCATTTCGTTTCAAGCAGTCCAATAAGCCATTTTTGAGAGACCTAGCTTTCCTTAATAGAGAGAGAAACTCCCAAGAACTCATCTATACTCAACCAAACATTTTCACATAAGTATTTAGCATCATCCAAGCCTCATCTAATCATATGTCTTCTTGTTTTCTTTGATTAGGTAACTTGAACATGTTCTAGAACTCTTTGATTCATTATTGTTCATTTATACCTAGGTTTAGCATTTATTATGTTGATTAAATGCATGACTTTTTGTGTTATGTTGTCTCTAACATGTTTGAGTCTTTGTGTCTTAGTTGAGATTGATTATGTTGGAAAATTTGTGATAAACAAGTGGTTTGATAGCGTTATTTGAGTATGATCGGTTCCATACAAATGGAAGATCAATGTATATTCAAAATTTCCTTCCTGAAAGTATCGAAGTGGTATACTCAAACTCACAAATAAATTAATTGGTGAATGAGAAATTGAGTCTCAAAATGTGCCCATTGTGTAGAGAAAATGTACATCCCACATTGGTTGGGTAAAGCACTTATATGTAATATAGAAATGGATATGTGATAGTAACTTATCAACATGTGTAGCATATAGGCTCTCTCTCGCAGCATGAGGGGTGCAAATCATGGACCCCCGAACCTTCGGTTGGATGACTTGTGCGTGGGCGCGACCTGCGTACACGAGTACCGCTCTGATTGAACCGTCATAGTACAACTGGCCTTTTGCTACTACTTTGAATTAATGTTTTCCTAAGTCAGTGTTTTATATTGATATGGAAAGAACTAATTCGATTTAATTTTCCCTAAATCAAACGTGTAATGATAAGAAAATTTCTTTTTGGATTCCGAATTCTCTCTACTCGTTTTTCAGTTTATTCTGTGCTTGGTAAGTTCGAACTTGATTTGAGTTCGCTGAGAGCGTTTGTGCCCGACACGATCACTGTTAAATCGTTGTATCCTGGAAGACAATCTCTATATATATACGGTGTTATACGGCTTGTCTTAAGGACACCGTGTGAAACACGAGTCTCGATTTCCCAAAACCGGATTTCAAACGTGTTGTTTTTTGTAGTTTTCACTTTTTGTTTTCTTGCAGATTTGAACCAGATTGTTTTTGAGTAATACAAACAACAATCTTAAGACAATTTGGTTTTAAGTTTTTAATCAAATTGTTTTCTTCTATTTCTACAAACTTTCTGGTTTCAAGTTTGGTGACAGATTGTGAAGAATTTGGTTTAAATCAAATATCACGATTTGGGTTAATATTAATCTGTGGAAATTGGGTCTGTTTCTAGACACTAATTTCAATTAATTATCATATTTATATTTTGGTAAATCGGGTCTATTAATAGACAATGGTTTAGAAATCAAGTATGATTTCGACTGGGTAATTTGGTCTGTAATACCATACACTGATTGTGATTTCAATTGTGAAAGCTGGAATCAATTACTGATTCACTGGTTTTGTAAGGAACTCTATTTTATGATTGGCTTACTTCATGACAAACCACACCACATTGTGATGATTGTGTAATGGGTAGCTTAGGTCCTCGTTGGCAAGCTTGCAAGCATCTCCATGACTTCAAGAGCAAAAGGTATACTCACTTGACTTGGTCTCTTAAAGAGTTTAGGTGCACACACACTTCATCCATGCTTTGCTTCATCTTGCATTTGTGTTCTTATTACTTATATGTATGCATCACGTACACATTGCACGCACACTTACATGCATTTGTACTGACATGCATCTATTTCTTATTGCCCTTGTGTGCATTCTTCACAATCACACTTTCACTTCTTTTCTAGACTTATGTGTGGTTGTTGTGTCCGCGCTCGCACGTCTTGCTCATATTTTTACGCGTTGACAGGGCCAGTGTGCGGGTCAATGTGCGGGTCCATACCCGCGCAGTGGACCAGCGCAATTGGCCCCAGTGTTTGGAGATCCCCGGTTCGCTGGTGTGTTCGCTAGTCATGAATCAGCAAACCCCATGTGCACGGGTTAGTGCCCGGGTAGGCACCCGCACAGTGGGACCCTCACACTAGACATGACACCGGTTCGGTTCGAACAGGCGAACCGAACCGAACCGAACCGGAACCGGAGTCGAAAAACCGAACTCGGAACCCGTTTTTCGATTCCGGTTCTGGTTCCTGTTGCTGTTCCTGTTCCTTTTATAGCAGAACAGGCCGATTCGAACCGGACCAGAACCGGCGGTTCAGTTCCGGTTCGAACCGGCCAGTTTTTTTTTCTTTTGTTTTCTTTTTTTTACCGTTGGAGGCCCAACGTCTTGCTGACTTCAGCAGGCCGTTGGGCCTCCAACGATTCACTGCATCAACTTTTTTATTTTTTATTTAAAAAAAAATTATTTTTCTTTTTCATTTCTAAATTCTAATTTTCTATAAATACCTACCCCCTCCATTCATTTTTCCCCACCCCAATTTCCTCAATTCTCTCTAATTCTCATTTCTCAATTCTCTCTCTAATTCTCACTTCTCAATTCTCTCTCAATATTCAATTCTCCAACTCTCCAAGTTTCCAATTTATATTATTTACAATTATTAAGTTAGTAAGTTTTCATTTCCAATTTATTTTATTTACAATTGCTAAGTTTCTAATTTATTTTATTTGCAATTAGTCAATTACTAAGTTTTCAATCTCATTTATTTACAATTTATTTTATTTTCAATTTATTTTATTTGCAATTACTAAGTTTCCAAATTCCAATTTATTTTATTTGTAATTTATTTTATTTGCAAATTGCAATTACTAACTACTAAGTTTCTAATTTTCTTCCTAATTTATTTCCAACCATTTAATCATTTATTTTTATCAATTTTTTAACATTTTTTGTTCAAGAAATTTTACAATTCAATTTTTAAAATGGCAAGTGGAAGTGGTGACGCTCCTAGACGTTCCATTTCGATGAAAGGTATGGGTCGTATGACTGATAATCTCGGTTATAACGACTGTGCATATCACGAGTATTTACAACACCAAGTCTATGTTGAAGACCTAGGTCTAAACTTTCCTCAATCTCATCCCTCTTTAAGAATTTCTGAACCTAATCCCAATGCCACCCCCCATTTGGCAAGTCAATCAGAAAATATGTCTGATCTTGGCACTGATGGTCTTGATCCCAACCCCCCTCCAGATTTTGATTTTGATCCACAGACGGAAGAAAAGTTACCGAAGCATGTCAAATCTGATCTCTTCGTACTCCATATGAAGAAAGTTACCCAAGAAGATGGAAGCACTGTAGTGATTTGCAATTCCTGTAAAAAAAATATTTAAATGGCACAAATCTGGAGGATATGGCACATATCGGAAGCATATAACGAACGCACATCCAGACACACAAGCCAGATCGAGTTCACAAGCTCAAATTTCCAAGTATGCTACTTCTAACAAACAATTATTTAAATATAGTGATGCAAAAAATAGAGAAGAATTAGCTAGAATGGTTGCAGTAGAACACTTATCATTTACTTTTGGTAAAAATGTTGGTTTTAATAAATATTGTCAACGAGCATTAAATCCTGCTATATGTCGTGTTCCTAGAACCACGCTCACAGAAACACTTGAAAACATTTATGACAAAGAAAAGGAAATGCTGACAAATTTTTTAGAAAAATATAATGACCGTGTTTCCGTATATGCCGACATATGGAGTGACCATTGGCAAATGCATTCATACATAGGTGTCATTTGCCATTATATGGATAATGCATGGACTATCCAAAAACGAATTCTTGCATTTAGAGTTTTTGATGAAAAACACACTGCTAGCTAATATTTTTAGACAGCTTAGAATTATTTTTACAGAGTATAAAATTGATAACAAAATTTTTGCAATTGGTTTTGAATCTTTTGATAATGCTTCTAGCAATACCGCTGATATTCCTACTTTAATTGAATTATGCAAACCTTATCTTAGTGGTAAATTTTTTCATCAAAGATGTGCATGTCATGTTTTCAATTTATGTGTTCAAAAAGGATTAAAAACTCTTGAACAGTTTATTTTTACTTGGCAACTTATCAAGCAAGATTGAGTCTTCAAAGAGAAATATGCTTCATTGCTCAAAAAAGGTTTACTTAGACCTCATTTCTCTTACAAGGCTTAGGCACACACACACATTGCATTCATATGTGTCCCTGCATCGTTGTGCTCAATTTTTATAGCACATTCACACACTTGATATTGAAAGCTCATGCATTAACTTTAAATTGACAAGTTTTGTAAATTGTATGTTTAAGGACTATATTTAGGAAATGACATTCTTGTGTGTTCATGTGTTTGTTTGTTTATGTTTTATGGACTTCAGACTTGAATTTGGTCTTATATTATTCTTTATTGATTTCCGGTCGTTTCGGTTACTCATTCATAAGTTTTAAAGTTTCGAATAAAAAGTTACGAAACTTGCCGGTCACTTACCATGCATCATTTTCGTCTTCGTGTATCGTGTCAAATTCATATTTTATGGTCTAAGTTTTATAGTCGTCCATGTGCGTGAGAGAGTCCTGGTTCGTAATCCGAAAACGAAATCAAATTCGGAGTTTGGAGGCCGGAGAACGGTCGAAGAACGCGAAGGTGCGCGAGGGAGGTTGCAAGTGGCCAAATGCCACTTGCCACCCATCCCCGAGGAGGCGCGTGGCCATCTCGGGGAGGAGGGCCTCCTACCCCCGAGATGGCCACGCTCCTCCTCGGGGATGTAAGGTGGCGCGTGGCCATTGGCCCTCACTTTCCCTCACTTTCCCTCTCATTTAAATATGTCTTCCCTCTCTCATTTTCATTTGAAGCAGAAAATTTTCCAAAATATGCAGAATTTTCTCTCCAACTTTTCTCATCTTTCAAACACCATAACTTTCTCAAATCAACTCCGATTTGAGTGATTCAAGTTGGAGAATATTTGTATTGAAGTCCCCTACTTTATCCAAGTTACTTTACTATCATTTGTTCAATTTTTATGATGGTTTAATAGTCAAAACCGAAACTGCACGAGATTACAAGGTATTGTTCTAATCTTTGTGTTTTGATCTTCAAAGTCTTCAATTACCTTGAGTTTTCTTCTTCGATATGTATGTGTTACTTGAACAAATGTATTTGAGAAGTAGAGCTTCAATTATAAGCTAATCTAGTCTAATTAGAGACTTGAATGTGAACTAGTTTTCTTGAAATCTAGTTTTTCACATGTTTGTGAGTTGTATTGTGATTAGCATATTATCTAGAGCTATATGTTCTTTGATTGAATTTATTTTCATGATTGATAGCTTTTTCATGTGCTAGGACTCATTAGTTGAACATATTTAGGATTAGCACATTTGATTTCATATTTAGAGCTAATTAGGATTTAATTGACCTGTTCATAAATACATGCTCTAAATATTTGCTAGATTATTCATTGATCATATTTTTGTGAATATAGCATGTTTTTGGTTATTACTGAAATCTTGAATATGTGCTCAATGTATATGATTGATTCAAGTTTTAGTCACAAGAATGATTTTAGGACTTTAATGTGTTTAGGTGTTTTTCACATGTTCTAGAATGTATTCATGTTTAGTAACTAGACAATTTTGATTTATGAACTCACATGTTTATGTCTAGTTCCCATAGAATGTATTGATCTCATATTCTATGTTGAGTGCTTGCTTGCGTTTTGCATTCATTGATCACACTAGGAAGTCTTTGTAAAAGACATGAAGTCTTGGCTAGGACATGTGGTCCGGATAGTCAAGCAAGGAGTCTTGGTTAGGACATGTGTTCCGGATAATCAAGCATGAGAGACTTTCTAGAGCCATGAGTGCCTTGGATAGAAAGTAAACTTTTTATTGGTAGACCCGAGATATTAAGATGCGATGGAGTTCAATAGAGAGTGTGTCATTTGTTGATCACTCTTGAGGAATTTACAACTTCTTAATAGTGTTGTGTAAAAGTGGAGTTCAATAGAAAGTGAGTCATTTGTTGATCAGTTTTGAGGAATTTCCAATCTACCAATATGGATTGGGTAGATGTCGAGTCCAATAGAGAGTTTGTCATTTATTGGTCACTTTTGAGGAATGTCTTGTCTACTTTCCAATAATAAAAGTACCTGATAGTTGTATTCAAGCCGTGGATGTTTCCTCTTAGGAGGTTTTACCACGTTAAAAAAAATCCTTGTGTCAATTCTTTCTATATCTCTTTTATATACTTGTATGTGTATATTTGTATCTTGTTTATCAAGCTGAACTTCTAGATATTGCTGTAAATAAGATTGTTGTAAAGTGTGAGATGCATGCACTTCATTTGATCAAAGTTGTAAATATATTTTTATTTGTAATTTGATTTATTTGTATATAATCATCTTTGATTAAGTACTTGTACAAATTGAAAATATTGAGAATACAAGTATTCTTTGTTTTTAGTTTTATTATAATTCTTTCACTAGAACCTTGCAAGCTTGTTTGACAATGCTTTGATTTATAATGCATTGATTGTCTACATATGCTTTGTATCTAAAGTGTTGTGATTCAAGCTAGCTAGAGGGAGGGACAAACTTTTGTTTGTTTCAAGGGATTGAAAAAAGGTGTAAAAACCTATTCACCCCCAACCTCTAGGTTAGCTTAAGGCAATTTAACCGCGTTGTATATTTTCATGCGGTCTATTCTGTAATGTACGATGATATTATTCTAGACTATTCAAATGGTAATATAGAATGGAGGCACCTTATATGATGTGATTATATAGGATTTGGCCACGATCTATATAAATCTCAATTATAATCTTTTCTTTGAATTCTAGATCTAATCAATTAATTTCTTGTCTCCTCGACCACTAAATGTAGTTAAGAAAAAAAGTTCTAATTCTAATGAAGGGATATACAGCAGCAATTAATAGTACTGCGCACAGATTATATATATCCTACTACGCATGCATATATGTGAATGTACATATTTTAACTAGAGATCAAGAATTTAATTTTCAACATTAATATTGATTCACTAACTATTTTGAAATTATATTTGGCTTTTGAAATATACTTGGATTAGGAAACGAATATTCTTTTAATTTGTAGGAAATAAGATCTTAATGAACCACG
The DNA here is from genome assembly GCA_033220585.1 of Dipteronia sinensis. NCBI lineage: Eukaryota > Viridiplantae > Streptophyta > Magnoliopsida > Sapindales > Sapindaceae > Dipteronia > Dipteronia sinensis. The sequence goes on from CM065641.1 coordinate 52,104,573, forward strand.
TAAATGTTAATGACATAACGACATTCTTATTAGAAAGTCAAACCTTATTGTTTGCTTTCAAAAATAGCATGAACATATGTATATCCAATACTCTTGGGTGAGTGGTGAACACCTCTCATTCCATGTTTGTGGTAAGAGGTTCAAATCCAACTTATATTTACCGACATATGTAAATATATTCATCTCGATTGTGATGATGTAGATGTTATGCGCGTGTAGTGCTTCGGTGTTGTGAAGTGAGAATTTGGGTCATGACACTAACACAAAGCAAATTTAGGTGGTTAGGGTTGAGCTAATTGGGTTGTGTCCATAATCGTGTCAAACCGTTTAATAGATGTGTCATGTTCATCTTTAGCTAATGATGTTTCGGATTGAAATGAATGCTAAGGGTAAAAATGAAATTTAAAATTTAATGGGTTTATGCACACACACCGCGGATACAACAGTGGAATGTACCGCAGTTCATGCATGATGTACCAACTGTGGTACACACCGCGACACGAACCCGGAAAAGAGATAAACTCTCTTTTCAACACAACAAAACACACCTAACCTATATGAATGTTGTGCAAGTGTGAAGTCAGTGAAATGCACACAAAAAGGAAACATAATTAACATGCAAGACATGTAAGCATATGAAATTCAATGCAAGATTAATTATCATATGCAAGCTAGTGAGTGTATGTGCAACTAGATCTCTTCAAGAAGTCAAGGACAAGAGTTATACCTTTGAAGTGCTCTTGAGCTTGAAGATTTGGGGATGTCATTGAAACTTGATCACGAACAATGAAGAACCTAATATACCTTTACATACTAAACTCCAACGTGGTTTGTCAACGAAATAAGCAAGTCAAAATATAAGAAACTTACAAATATAAATAGTATGTGTTAATCATTTTATAAGGCAGAAAATATACAGATCATGTCTCATAATGTCACAAGTATATATCCGTGTGATGTGATAACAGTATGTCACAATTACTCGTGTGATGCGGCAACAGTTAAGAAAAAAAGTTCCAATTCTAATGAAGGCGCGCACAGCAGCAATCAATAGTACTGCAATTATATATATCCTACTACGCATGCATATATATGAATGTACATATTTTAACTAGAGATCAAGAATTTAATTTTCAGTATTAATTTTCAGTATTAATATTGATTCACTAAATGTTTTGAAATTATAAGTTGGCTTTTGAAATATACTTGGATTAGGAAACGAATATTCTTTTAATTTGTAGGAAATAAGATCTTAATGAACCACGTAAATGTTAATGACATAATGACATTCTTATTAGAAAGTCAAACTTTATTGTTTGCTTTCAAACACAGCATGACCATATGTATATCCAGTAATCTTGGGTGAGTGGTGAACACATCTCATTCCATGTTTATGGTAAGAGGTTCAAATCCAACTTATATTTACCGATATATGTAAATATATTCATCTCGATTGTGATGATGTAGATGTTACGCGCGTGTAGTGCTTCGGTGTTGTGAAGTGAGAATTTGGGTCATGACACTAACACAAAGCAAATTTAGGTGGTTAGGGTTGAGCTAATTGGGTTGTGTCCATAATCGTGTCAAACCGTTTAATAGATGTGTCATGTTCATCTTAACTAATGATGTTTCGGATTGAAATGAACGCTAAGGGTAAAAATGAAATTTAAAATTTAATGGGTTTATGCACACACACCGCGGATACAACAGTGGAATGTACCGCAGTTCAAGCATGGTGTACCAACCGCGGTACACACCGCGACACGAACCGTGGAAAAGAGATAAACTCTCTTTTCAACACAACAAAACACACCTAACATATATGTATGTTGTGCAAGTGTGAAGTCAGTGAAATGCACACAAAAAGAAAACCTAATTAACATGCAAGACATGTAAGCATATGAAATTCAATGCAAGATTAATTATTATATGCAAGCTAGTGATTGTATGTGCAACCAGATCTCTTCAAGAAGTCAAGGACAAGAGTTATACCTTTGAAGTGCTCTTGAGCTTGAAGATTTTGGGATGCCATTGAAACTTGATCACGAGCAATGAAGAACCTAATATACCTTTACATACTAAACCCCAACGTGGTTTGTCAACGAAATAAGCAAGTCAAAATATAAGAAACTTACAAATATAAACTGTATGTGTTAATCATTTTATAAGGTAGAAAATATACATATCATGTCTCATAATGTCACCAGTATATATCCGTGTGATGTGATAACAGTATTCACAATTACCCGTGTGATGCGGCAACAGTATGTGTACACACAATATCCCAATTGGACCAATAACAGTAACGGTAACGGTAACTACGGACAATGAGACAAAACAATTTTATAAATTCACATTAACAAAACAATAATATGGAAAATCACAATTACATGTGTGAGCGGCAACAGTATGTGTACACACAGTATCCCAGTTTGGCTAATAACGGTAACGGTAACAGTAACTACGGACAATAAGACAAAACAATTTTATAAATTCACATTAACAAAACAGTAATATGGAAAATACAGTGTATTCATATAACAGTGGTCGTCTGGTCTAAATATGCTTTGAAACTTGAAAGTAACTTAATAAATATTGAATAGTTTTCAGAAAAGGAACGGGTTCAAAACATTTCATATAAACTTGTTATGAAAATAATTTCATTGAATAGGTAAGATGTTAAACAAATAATAATAAAGTAGGAATTGTTAAATAAATAACAACGAAGTAGAAAACAATAAATATACTTGTAATTCTATATTTCAAACATATACGGTAAAACATCATAAATGAATACACTCACATAATATATACGGATTTGAAAAGGTAATAAATCATATATGAGTTTATTTATATAAATATAAATATATATATATATATATATACACACATTTGAAAACATAGCACGTCATGAATGAGTTTACTTACCTCTCGCTAAAGCACTAAACGTAATTCCAATATTTCATAACCTAAATTCATAGAAATAGCTACATAAAAATACATTTAAGAAACCTAAATAATCTCAAAGTCTTTACTTCTTCCAACTATCTCTAAGACCCAACATCAGTTATCTCTTTTTGATAAATTCAATACACGTTCGATCAACACCAAATTTTGGCACAACCCAAATGATATATAAATACCATTGTATAAAAATTGAGGTTCTGAAACTCTCCAAGTAACCTCACTAAATTTACCTCCAAATGTATCTAAAAGTAACAACAACATAAATTTCAGAAACTAACAACCTTCACGCTCGGATTTTTAGTAAATCATTCCCTTCATCAAAACATCTAAAATTTTTAAGACTGGCAGTAGACACATACAATTATCTCATGTAATTATTTGACAATGCTTTGATTTATAATGCATTGATTGTCTACATATGCTTTTTATCTAAAGTGTTATGATTCAAGCTAGCTAGAGGGAGGGACAGACTTTTGTTTGTTTCAAGGGATTGAAAAAAGGTGTAAAAACATATTCACCCCCCAACCTCTAGGTTAGCTTAAGGCAATTTAACCGCGTTGTATATTTTCATGCGGTCCATTCTGTAATGTACGATGATCTTATTCTAGACTATTCAAAGGGTAATATAGAATGAAGGCACCTTATATGATGTGATTATATAGGATTTGGCCACGATCTATATAAATCTCTTACCAAGATCCGTTACATAATAAGATTCATATATATTGATAAATGATGGCTATATATAGGTGATCTTAATCCCGAGTGTCTTATCGACTCCTTCAGGTTAGATCGTGATTTTTGATATGCCATGGGTGAGATCGGAGTTGCATTCCCGGTCAATAACTTCGTATGTTGGAATCATGGTTTGGCTTGTGAGTGAGAAGGTCTAAACACTAAAGTAAAATCCACTCCTTCCTACCAGAAGTGGATAGTAGTTCCTTTAAGGTTTGATTTGGGGCTTGAATAATATGAGCAATCTCTTTCTTCCATAAAGGAAGTTATGATTTATTATTCATTAGAGAATCAATGGTAATTAATGAAAAATATATAATTAGAGGGGTATAACTGACTTTAAGACCTAGCTCTAATTATGAACTACTTGTGGATGATCATACTATATGTAATAGCTATACCTATGGACACTGAATTTTTGGTTTGTGTAAAAACATATACAGTTACGAGAGTGCAGCCTCGGGTTTTTAGTGGAGTAACTCTGATGTTAATAATCATGAAATATTAATTAAAAAGTTTAATTAATTTTTCTAAGGATTATTGAACCTCAAGATTGTAGGTCCTTTAAGGCCCTTTGCGCCCAGAACATTGAAGGTAACAAAGGTCACGATTAATTAATTGAATTGTCCAATTAATTGTATTACGAAAGTGACACATATTCATTCAGGGAATTAATTAAATGATGAGATTATTTAATTAATAAATTAATAATTATATTATTTAATTAATAAATTAATAATTATATTATTTAATTATTTAATTAATAATTGAGAATTATTATTTAATTATTAATAGGAGGTTACATGTTCGAACCATGACTTGAGACAAAGGATAAAATAATAAAATTATTTTATTTCCTAACTAGGTCAAGTGTTCAAGTCTTAGTGAACTAGGGTTATATGGGATTTAGAATCCTATACTAACTTAGTCACTAAAATACTAATTATCTTATTTTAAATATATAGAGATATATTTGGAAAATGATTAGTATTTTGTTTTAAAAATATATAAAGATATATTATAAAAACAAAAAGAGAACACTGTTGGTTAAAAGCAAGAAGTAAGAAAGAAACAAAAAAAAGGGTGCGGCCACAACAACATTGAAAAAAAAAGGATTTTTTGTTTTATGTCCTTTTTTATTCAAGTGTGGCCGAATTCCATATACACAAAGTAAGAGTTGTTTTGTGTTGTTTCTTCAACCTTTATACAATCACCTGAAGCCCATGACCAACTCACACACAATTGCCGGAACCTGGGAGATAGCGAGGAAGATCTAGTGGTACAAATCGAAAAGCAACATCAAGAAGTTCAAGAACGATGGAGTTAGCCTTGAGGTATGATTTCAAATCCTACCTTTTATTTATTCTTATATATCGTATACGGTTTTAAAGTCGCTTATAAATATTTTTTTAAAATGTTTTAAAAATCCCTTTTGCTGCGTGACTCTATGGCTTACACTGACATGGTGAGTCTGGAACACGCAGTGCGTGGGTAAGGTACCCGTGCAGTGACTCGCACACTGACACATCAGTTGCTTCATTCTTCTGTTCGCAGGTAATTTATTTATAATATATGTAATATGTTATATATTATAATAATATATAATATTATATATACTTTTATATTTTATTATTATTATCCATAATACATCATGTTATTATAAATGTTTTGTAATTACGGGTATTTTGGTCAAAATACAGTTAACTCCATTCCATTCGGTTGTTAACCAAACAAAATAATACTGATTCATAGACTAATTCTAAAGTTTCAAACAAACATAAAAATTAGTTTTCCTTTCCTTTCCATTCTCATTCTCATTCTCATTACCATTTCACCATGGTAACCACACATGACCTAAATTTCTATCATGCTTTATTTCTCCGGTTACCCAAGCATCTCTCAAATTTCTCACAAAAGTTTGAGTTGTTTGTTGTGAGTGTACTAAAATCCTCAATTTTTTTTGTTAATACACTAAAATCCCAAAAATTCCAAACTTTTAGGATTTTTATCACTACCTATTGTTTTAACTATTGTACAGAAGAAGATTATTGGGATTCAAGCTTTATTTGTTTTTGAGCTTCAATTTGGTTGGATTTCACATTTGTTGTCAATAAAAGTAAAAGTAAAACAAACTCTATCAGGCTTGAAGATTCGTTGCCAAATGAGGAATTTGCAATGCTTTAGGTTGTTACTGTATATGAATTTTTGTTAATTTTTGATCAACTCTTTCCACTTTTCTTTCGTGGAAGTTTTGTTAATTTAAAGTTATTCATGTTTGTAGCATTCAAATCAAAGGCTCGATATTAATCTCTAAAATAGTATTTTTTTTATGACAATCAAGGATCAATTGATTTATTAACTGCAACTTGCTAAACTTTTTGTTCCAAACCGCTAGTGGTTCGTTTGATGCAAAGTATTGTATTGGATTAGACGATATTATTATTATACAATCATATGTTTGGTGATATTTCGTATTAAACTGTATTAAGTTATAGAATGTTAGGATGCGCTTTTGTTTCTAAGTATTTTGTTAACTAATAAAAACAAATATTTTTAGAATAAAAAAACATATTATAATATATATATATTTATTGTATTATATTTTTTAAAATAATAATTAATATTTTTATTATATAAATTATTATTCACGTAAAAATTTCAATATTGCTTGAAAATTGTTTGTAATATTTTATTTAATTTATAAATTTTAACATTTATACTAGTAAAATAACATTTTATTAAAATAACTTTTAAGTTACATGATATTTGTTGCATAACTGAATTGCATTGTATTACATTATTATAAAAAAATTAAAAAATAAAAATAAAAATGACATAATATTTGCTATACTATTTTTTTTAAATATACATACATATAATTAATAAACTAAATAATATATAAAACATTTTTCATAATTTAATATATTCATATTTTAAATTAAATGTTTTGTTGTAATATGAGGAGAGGTTTTAAAAAATGTAGCTTTCAATTATAAGGTGGAAAGTAGATCTGAAAAAAAAATGAAAAAAAAAAAAATCATTCATAAGCTAATACAATCTAAACCCATGTGTCAACTATGTATTAGTTATTACGGTGGGAGGTGTATTATGAGCAACCGTTCATATTACTTAGTCCAATACATACCCACCATCCAAACATTGGTATTGTATCATTTAATATAGATGAACTCTCTTATACAATACAATACATAGAAACAAACATGCCCTAATAGTTTTATACATCAATAACAAATCAAGTAAAAGGACAGTGCTCAAGCTAGGTTCAGATTACAAGAAATTTTCTTTTATATAAAAAGTTAGCTTGTATTTGTATAATGTATTTGCTATGGAAAAATATATTTTACTCTTCTGTTCATTTTCTAATTTTTTTATCTAATTTATATATTAATTCTTTTCTGTTTGTATATTACAAGTTTGCCAATTGAGAATGACTAAAATTTTGGTTGGAAAATGACTATTAAAGCTTGTTTGGTTAGGCTTTTGAAAAACATTTATTGATAAAAGATCTACTTGTAGTAGTTCTATTAGAAATAGAGTTTTTTTTTAAAAAAAATTAATTGTTTGGTTGGTAGATTTTTATTTTATTTTAAAAATATCTATTTAGAAAAGAACCTCCCCATGAGCTTTTGCCTAGTAGAGGTTTAAAATTGTTGTTAACAAAAAATTTTAAAATAGAGTGTAAAAAGATATTTGATAGATTGTTAATAGCATCACTCGTATATAATATATTTTTTTATCAGAGTAAATTCTATAACATTTGTTAAAGGAAACGGAGAAACTGTACACACACACACACACACACACACATATATATATATATATATATATATATATATATATTTGAAAGAAGAAAATGTACGTACACAAATATTTTTTTTTGTGGTGGTGGAAGCAAATGAAGAGAAATTGGTGTAATGAGAAAAAATATATGTTTAAAATTAAAAAAACAAAATTACTTAAAGGTTAGTTTTGGTATTTCAAAGGGTGTAGGAAGTAAAATTAAATAATTTTAATTTTTTAATATGGGTGTATGAAGATATCTTGTGGGTGGCAATAGAGCCACATTTGTTTTTTGAAGTATTACACTATTTGGTATTAAGTAGTTATTAATTGTAATAATTTTTAATAATACAATTTTTTTCATAAATAAAAAATCTATATGTAATCAAGAGGCAATCTCGTAATTAATGGGATAATGAACACATTTTCTTAACCAATCTTATAATTGATTTTTAATTATTTTTTGACAGTATATATATATATATATATCTACCTCTCTAGATCATGTATTTTTTTTTTGAAGTTTTTATCATTGGTAGGATTCGAGCCGCTGACTTGGGAGTCATTTGCCCAAGTCTCAAACTCGTCCATCTGCTATCCGAGTTACATCCTTAGGGTCAATTGATTTTTAATTATTAAGTTTTTTTTAAGTATTACATTATTTGGTAAGTTTAAAAGACAAACTATAATTTATTTATTTTTTTCCAGCAAGCCATAATTTATTATTAATTAGTTTTTTAAAAAAGTTAATTAGTTATCTATATAATATATATTATAATATTTGGAAAGTTGCTTCAATTTTTTTTTGGTGAGTTATTTTATTTTATTTTTGGTTCATTAAAACAATACATTAATTATCTTATTAGTTATGGAATTTGTTTTTGAAGTATATTAGTTATGGAAATGACTCTTCATTTTTATTCATTATCCCATTAATTATAGGATTAGTGATGTAAATATGGGCCAGGCCTGGAGAGCCCGGCACAGACGGCTTGCCAAGGATGGCGGGCTGTGCCAGGCACGGCCCCCATTCTTGGCACGTTCCGGGTCGTGGTTCCAGGCACGGCGTGCCAGGCCCAATGGTCGGCACGCGTGTCGACCGTTGGGCCAGCTGAATTTTTTTTTTAATCAAACGATTGTTTTTAAAAAAAATAACCGTTAGCTGACGTCAGCCAACGGTTATTTAAAAAAAAACTGTAACAATTGCATTTGCCCCCTTAACTCTTGTCTTTTATATTTTTACCCACTTTTCTAATTTTTCTATAAATACTCCCACTCATTCCACTTTTCATTCACTTTCTCTAATTCTCTCGATCTCTCCATTCTCAAACTCTCTATACAATTTCAATTATTTTTAATTTCATTCTTACTTTCTCTCTACTATTCTACACTGCTAATATATTATTATAATACTTTATTAGTAATTTACTATTATATAACTATTATTCTCTAATCTCTCCACCAAGACACCAAAGTTCAAACTTCAAAGGTACATTTTTCTTTAAGTGTTATTATTTAATTTTATGTTTTAAATATAATATGTTTGTTTAGTTAGTAAATTTATCATTTTATGTTTATACTTCAGTTATTAATTTTATTTAGTTAGTAAATTTATCATTTTTATGTGTAGGGGTTAATTTTAATTTTTGTTTTTAGTAAATTAAACAATTTATTTTTAGTAGTTAATTTTAAAAAACATTTGTTAGTAAATTAAGCATTTTTATGTGTAGGAGTTAATTTTAATATATTTTGTTAGTAAAATAATCATTTTATGTGTAGGAGTTAATTTTAATATATTTTGTTAGTAAAATAATCATTTTTATGTATGTGAGTTAATTTTAATATTTTTTGTTAGTAAAATAATCATTTTATGTGTAGGATTTAATTTTAATAATTTTTATTAGTAAAATAATCATTTTATGTGTAGGAGTTAATTTTAATAATTAATGTTAGTAAAATAATTATTTTATGTGTAGGAGTTAATTTTAATGATTTTTGTTAGTAAAATAATCATTTTTATGTGTAGGAGTTAATTTTAATAATTAATGTTAGTAAAATAATCATTTTATGTGTAGAAGTTAATTTTAATAATTTTTGTTAGTAAAATAATCATTTTTATGTGTAGGAGTTAATTTTAATAATTAATGTTAGTAAAATAATCATTTTATGTGTAGGAGTTAATTTTAATAATTTTTGTTATTAAAATAATCATTTTTATGTGTGTGAGTTAATTTTAATATTTTTTGTTAGTAAAATAATCATTTTATTTATAGAAGTTAATTTTAATATATTTTGTTAGTAAAATAATCAGTTTATGTGTAGGAGTTAATTTTAATAATTAATGTTAGTAAAATAATCATTTTATGTGTAGGAGTTAATTTTAATAATTTTTATTAGTAAAATAATCATTTTATTTGTAGGAGTTAATTTTAATAATTTCTGTTAGTAAAATAATCATTTTATGTGTAGGAGTTAATTTTAATAATTTTTGTTAGTAAAATAATCAGTTTTATGTGTGTGAGTTAATTTTAATATTTTTTGTTAGTAAAATAATCATTTTAATTTTAATATTTATTAATGACTAACGACCTGATATTTTTTTTTCTAGGACATGGATCCTACCCATCCTTATTTTCCAGACGGTCTAAATATGCTGAACGATGATTTTGATCTCTCCGAACCGGCAGAAACCGTAGCGAGACCTTTTGGTTCCGGCGCCACACCGACATCACGTACCAAATCTAAGAGGTTAATATCAGACGTATGTCAGTGTTTTGACGTAGTAGAAATGACACTCCCAGACGGTACGATCGGCCATAGAGCCAAATGTAAGTTTTGTCCTAAGAACTATACCACTAGTAAGGGTGGAACCGGTCATTTGAGAAGGCATATGGAAAAATGCATGCCTAAACATGTACATGTACCCACTAAAACCCAGACATAACTACAACGGCACCCAGACGGGTCGGTTACAACGTGGCATTACAACGCCGCGCATGCTAGAGAATGCTTGGCACGGTATATTGCACAAACTGATCAACCTATTAATTTCGGTGACTGTGTTTTTTTTCAAGAATTGATCACATCTGCATACAACCCCCAAATGCAAATTGTTTCTAGAACCACCACAAGGAACGATTTGATAAGAATGTTTAAAACCCAACGAGATGACTTGACGATTGAATTATAGCATCTAACTGTCTCAATTGCATTAACTTTCGATATTTGGAACGCATATTCCAAACAGGACTATTTATGTGTCATATGACACTATTTAGACTCTGAATGTAGGATACAAAAAAAATTATTGGTTTTCGTCCTATGGATTTTGCACATACCGGAGACAATATTTTTGTTGTCATTCTTTCTGTTTTAGAAACTTATGGCATAACTCATCGCATCCTTTCTATCACATTAGATAATGCATCGGCAAATACTAGGTCTATTGTATTGTTTACTGAAAGAAACATCCCGTAAGCTGGGGGTTATTTCTTCCATTAACGCTGTGCATGTCATATCATAAATTTAGTTGTACATTCTGGTTTGAAGGAAGTAAGCGATCGTACAGAACGCATCAGAGATGCCATTTCTTGGATCGGTAGCTCTATCCAAGATTTCAAGAATTTGGCAGACACTGTACATTAAACGGTCTACGACCCTGACGATTCTAAACTGATATACTGGTAAGGTGGAACTCTACTTACTTAATGCTGAAAAATTGTTTGGAATATGATACAACTATTTCAGGTTCTTATAACATGAAATTGGCCGAAAGTGGCTGTCCACCTACTCAATTACTGACACCAGACGATTGGTATGTGGCAAAGATTTTTGTTGAATTTTTAAAGGTTTTTTACAATGCCACTGTAACTCTTTATGGGGTCTATTACCCCACATCTTCTCAGGCAATCCATCATATTGTGGAAATGTCTGACCTATTAAACACTTATAGGGAAGATGACATGCTTGTCCCTGCAGTTGTTGCCATGGAGACCAAGTTTAAAAATACTGGTCTGAAATGCATTTCCTTTATGCCTTAGGTGTTATAGTAGATCCTAGAATTAAATTAGCTGGTTTAGAATATTTGTTTGAGTTTATTGGTAATAAATTGTCAGTAGATTATTCCGACCAAATTACTGACATTCGAAACAAGTTGTTTAAAGTTTTTAGTATTTATGAGCGCAGGTTTGGCGGCGTTGACACGGAACCATCACCAAAACCGGACACACAACCGTTGTCGACACGTTGGAGCATTCTCAAACGTCGGAAAAAAGACAAATCAGCAAGTTCTTCTTCTTCAACTACACGATCTGCTGCATCTTCTGGTGCCGAACTGAATAGGTTCCTTGAAGCACAGTTCGATGCCGAAGAAAACACAGAGAATTTTGATCTATTATTATGGTGGAAGACCTATAGCTACAGGTATCCGGTCTTGTCACACTTAGCACGTAACATACTGGTTATCCTCGTGTCCACTGTGTCTTCAGAACAGGCATTCAGCACGAGTGGATGAATTATTAAACCAAGAAGAAATTGTTTGACTCCAGAGATGGTGAAGGTATTAATATGCGTTCGAGATTGGGAGCATGCTCGAAAGAGGATGCAACATGAAACGGTAGACGAACAATTTATTCAAAATTTCTACAATTTATATGTCGATGAGGGTTCCGGCAGTAACCAGGTCCAGAACTAGGTTGTACATGTAAATTTACTTGTAATACGATTGCACTCTTTTTTCCTTACCAAGTTTTGATCTCACTGGGTTTTCTTGGTAAGGTTTTTAATAAGGCAATCATGTAAATATGTAATACTGAAAGTCCAAAATAAATAAAGAATTCTTCATTTCATATTTTTATCTACTTTTATTTTCTTTCATGTTTTATCTTTATTTATTCTTTGAATTAATTCATTAAATAAAATAATAAATGTATCTATAATCTATTATTATAAACATTTTTTTTATTATACTAAAATAATAATATGTTAAAAAAAATTAAAAATGTCAAAAAGAAATTAGGTATGGGCATGAGCCAGCCCCTTTGGCCCGCCTAATTAGCCCATGGACCGCCCCGGCGCGGCACGCGGCACGGCATGAGGGGCCGTGCCGGGCCCCCATTTAGGAAAACGGGCCCGGTGGGCCGTGCTAAAGTGGGCCGAGCCGGCCCCCTTTTACACCACTATATGGGATTGACTCTTGATTTTTCTATATTATTAATTATTTTATTAAATTCTTATTAATTAGTATATAAAAATTAAAAGCCAATTCCATACTTAATTAAAAATAATAGATCTGAAGTTAACCTTTCATATTCAATTTAATAAAAAAAAATACATTTCCTATTCAATTGTCTCATTTTTATTACCCTTTATATAATTTTTTTTGTGTTTGAAAATCCTGCTAATTTCTACCAAAAATAAAATGTCAAAAACTTTCTTTCTCTGTTGCTATATTTATTTCTTTTTTGTTTATCACTTAATCCAGACACTCCGACACCGACGTTTATCCGCCGTCTCAAGCTTCCTACTCATCTGGTCACTTCCTATCCAAATCCCCACCCCACTAATACATAATTAAAGATTTCACTTTTTTCTATTTCAAATTTTTTTTAATACTTATATTTTGTTGTGTTATATTTCATTATATCATTTTTTTAGTGCCTATTTAAGATTAATGGATCTTCATGGTAGGTTTTAAGGGTAAGTGAACATGTGATTTGATTTGGGTATTCAATTTTTTTTTTAATATATATATGTATAGTTCATGTAATACAAATCGTAACACATTGTCATGCATCTCTCTATATACTATCTAATATTTGCTTTGTATTGGATCATATTCGTTTGACTTTCAGACTCAGGTTTGTGGTGCAATCAAAAAAATGGTTTGCAAAGTCACCTTGGTATTTTTTTAATTTATATATATATATTTTTTTTCGGTTTTAGTTAAAATTATAGTGTTAATGTATTATTCAGTAGGTTTAGGTGATTGGTTGGTTGGTCAGTCTCTAGATTAAGCCTTGATGTTACTTATCGCGTAAAAAAAGTAATAATAATTAGCTATTTTATTTTATAAAATTATTTTACAATTAAATCTTGAATTTTAATATTTATTTTTGATATCAAAATATGATACACTCACTTGCTATAAGTCCTAACCCATATGTCACATCAAAGATCATCGTAAAGCTGAAGTTTTGTATAATTATAATTTTAATTAAAACTTGGAGAACTAATTCAAAACATGAAGATCAAAAGGATAAAGTTATATAAGACAAAGGTATATTAAACAAAGTTTATTATTTCTTAAGACAATTTTTTCATCACAGATGATATGACTAATGCTTTTTAACTGTCATGCAAACAATATATAGTATACGATTTGTTAATTATGAAGCAAGTGACACATGAATTGTTACAAAAACTTACCATGTTATTATAAATATAAATGTAGAGAATTTAAATAAGTTTTTGATAGATTTTAAAAAGGATTTTCTGTCATTTCAAAGGAGTTTTCTTACTAATATCATAATTTCGAAAAAAAATTTCAGTTTTTTTTTAATACTAGTATATCCTCTTTACCGATATGTATATCAGTGTCTTACATGTAGTTATACCGATTGATTTTAACAGATTCTAATTGTTATTACAATTAATTCGAAATTTTATGGTAAATTAGACTCCTAACTTGATTGTTGTTAATTTTTTTTATATATAATCAATTTAGGATTTGGGTAAAGGGATATAACTCTTCAGTTTTTTTAATACAATGACGGTAGGATATAACTCGAATATACAATGCTAACAGGGGCGTAGTTCTGCTGGTAAATGAAGGAGCTTGGGGTTTGGGTAAATGACTCCCAGATCAGCGACTCGAATCTTACCAATGGCGAAAACTTTCAAAAAAAAATACTTGAATTAATAAATATGTTATCTAAAAAAAAAAAACTCTAATATACAATCTGGTTGCTATATATTGACATTGGACTTTACTATTTTTAAAAAAATTTTTTTTGATATAAACATGGGACCTTATGATTCTTTCTTTTGTAACATTTCTTGGACTAATTCGAAGATAAAAGTAAAAGCATAGTGGTTCACGCCTATGACGTCCAAGTTTGGTGGGTCCCAACTTCGAAGACGTCCAAATCGTCGAAAAAAAAAGGAGCGGTCAACGTTGATTGAAAACCAATGAAGAATCGCATCAAGTGGTGATGGACGGCTTTGATGGTCCAAACAAAGGTGAGTGGGAAATACATAATAAGACGTTAAGATTCAAAAATTCAAAAAAATAATAAACTAGAGACTATATAAATCACATCACAGCTTTCTGGCGCACTCTATCCTCTTCTAATTCTCTATCTCTCTCGGTCGCCGACCTCTCTCTCTCTCTCTCTAAAAAAGCCCTAATTTCCTCTCATTTACTCTTGAAAAAAACCCTAGTTTTTACTAAAATCGTTCGCAGAAAAACCTAGATTCTTGTTTTTTATGTTTGTCTTCTCCTGTTTTAGTCACGTGATCATCGACAGCGACTTTACGAAAGGTAACTGGATATTTGTGTATGTATATAGATATGATTTGTTGTTTGTTTCGTTGAATCTTGTAAATTTTTTAGTTGGAATATGTGTTCGTTCATTTGTGTTAGAGTCTCTTTGACGGAGTGTGTGTTTCGGATTGGTTTGTGACGTGTTATGCGTTGATGAATTTAGGTCGAGTTGATTTTTGATTTATATGCTATTATTTTGATTTATTTACTGGTTTTTAGGAACCTAAGTGAATATTGAAGAGCGTGTGTTAAATTAGCGATGAACACGTATATATACTTGTATAATACTACTAGTTGGTATATTTAGTAATGTTGTAGTACTTGGTAATGTAAACTAGGAGTTGTATAATATGTAATAATGTTATTCTTGTTTATATATTGTATTAATAGGACTATAGGAGCGATGAACTTGAACTCTGTGAATGGAAGAATGGCAATTAACGGGATGAATGATCTTAAGGAGCCTTTATTACTGCCACCGCATGGAGTGGCTGTTGATAACCCGTCACAGATTAATGACAAAGGTAAGAAACTTAGGATAGTCAAGTTCAAAATAAGGGAGATCAAATGTGCATCCTGTGCAGCGTCTATCGAGTCCATGTTGGTCAATCTTAATGGGGTTGTGAGTGCTACAGTGTCACCCCTTGAAGGCCATGCTGCGGTTGAATATGTACCTGATCTTGTTACGGTAAGTGGTCTATACGAACTTGTTTGATTTTCTGTTGTACTAGTTTCTGTAATGGCAAATTAATGTGGGTAATATTGTTTGCATTTGTGATTACTTATCGTCATTGTGTTTCTTTTTATTCTGTTGGGTTTTCTGTATGCTCATGCACACTCATATAACTCCATTCTTTTCCTCCATCTCTTCCCCATCCAAGTGAAGCAAAACCAAAACTTTTTCCCATTTTTCTGTGCATTATACAAACTTAAAGGCAGCTATGCGAATGTAATAAAAATCAAGCTCCTCTTCCTTAAGTCTGCTTCACAAAAGGTGATACGACCATAAGCAATTTGCAAAGAAACATAAATCATTTGAAATAATTTTCTTGTGTTTGTGTTGTATGCACGTGTTTGTTCTATAAATAACCTTTTAGAAAATGTTAAACAAAATAGTTTGCCCTTCATAAAGTTGCTCAAGTCAGATAATATTATATTTTATGTTATTGCCAATCTTTTCTTCTTCTTAATCTTATATTATATGCTTGTGGATATGCTTTTCATTTCACATTTTCTGGCTTGTTAAATTTAAATTATTTACCTTCTGTTTCTATTCTTAGGACCAGAATCATTTATATTTTATGTTATCAGGCAAAACAAATTAAGGAAACCATAGAAGATGCAGGATTTCCAGTTGATGATTTTCTAGAACAAGAAATAGCAGTGTGCCGCCTCAGGATTAAAGGAATGGCATGCACGAGCTGTTCTGAGTCTGTAGAACGTGCCCTTCAAATGGTTGATGGAGTGAAAAAAGCCGTGGTTGGTCTAGCTCTCGAAGAAGCAAAGGTCCACTTTGATCCAAACCTCACTGATACTAATCATATCATTGAAGCAATAGAACATGCTGGCTTCGGAGCAGATCTCATTAGCTCTGGGAATGATGCCAACAAAGCACATCTGAAACTCGAAGGAATGAATTCAGAGGAAGACGTTACCTTTATTCAAACCTTTCTTGAATCAGCACTAGGCGTAAATCATGTTGAAATGGACTTGGCAGAAAAGAAAGTAACAGTTAGCTATGATCCGGACCTTACTGGTCCGAGATCTCTTATACAGTACATCAATGAAGCTTCTAATGGCCCCATCATTTATCGTGCAAGCTTATATGCTCCCCCAAAGCGAAGAGAAACAGAGCAGCAGCATGAAATTCAGATGTATAGGAATCAGTTCTTAGTGAGCTGCCTGTTCTCAGTACCTGTTTTCTTATTTTCCATGGTACTTCCTATGCTTCCTACTGTTGGTATCTGGTTAGACTACAGAATTCACAACATGCTCACTATTGGGATGCTTTTAAGATGGATTTTCTGCACACCTGTGCAGTTCATTGTAGGCCGCAGGTACTTAGTGTTAGATTTATATTATTTCTTTATTTCATTGTTACTGCTATGTGCCAAGCTGAGATTTGTATTTTTAAGATATAATAGCTTGAGATGTTTCATGAGACTAATAATCATTGTGTTTGGTTGTCTTTATCAGGTTCTATTTGGGATCATATCATGCATTGAGACTAAAAACTGCTAACATGGATGTTCTGGTTGCTCTAGGCACTAATGCTGCATATTTTTATTCTGTATATATAGCAATAAAAGCATTGACTTCAGATACATTCGAAGGTCAGGATTTCTTTGAGACTAGTGCCATGTTGATATCCTTTATTCTCTTGGGGAAATATTTGGAGGTTGTAGCTAAAGGAAAGACATCAGATGCTTTAGCAAAGTTGACAGACCTTGCTCCTGATACAGCTCATCTTTTAACATTAGATGGTGAAGGAAATGTTATTTCAGAAATGAATATTAGCACTCAACTAATTCAGAGGAATGATATAATTAAGATTTTTCCGGGGGAAAAAGTTCCAGTTGATGGGATTGTTATAGATGGTCAAAGCCATGTGAACGAAAGTATGATCACAGGAGAGGCAATTCCTATTTCCAAAAGACCTGGTGACAATGTATAAATTGTTTGGCACTTACATTTTGATGTGTGGCATTTTAATATGCATAATTGAAGATTTAATTCTTTTATACTTCCATCAACAGGTTATTGGTGGGACCATGAATGAGAATGGATGCTTACTGGTTAAGGCCACTCACGTTGGGTCAGAGACTGCACTTTCCCAAATTGTTCAACTTGTGGAAGCTGCTCAGCTTGCCAGAGCCCCCGTTCAGAAACTAGCTGATCAAATTTCAAAGTTTTTTGTTCCTACAGTGAGTTTATCTTTTCCTTTCTTAAACATTAGTTGATGATAATAGTTGCTGATCTGGGATTACAACTGAATCTTATTTAGAAAAGAGAAAAAGAAAAAGTAATCCGTAACAAGGAATAAATGAATTGTAATAAATTATAACGTTCCTTTTATGTACATGAAGCGGATTCATTTGAATGCATCGACAAACTCTGGAGACTGAACACTTTCTTCCTTTTCTCCTTTTCAACTTATTAAACTCGGCTTTTGAAGGACTCCTAGTCTTATGAAGTGTTTTAAACCAGATAGACATAGCATAGCTTAGTTTTGTGCAAACTAATTTGACCATCACAGTGTAGGAACTAAGAAGAAAATGTATATTCTATCTGAAAAATTATTTTTTTTTCTAGGCGACTGTGCTTACGAATATCTATTATGGAGAAGGGAAATTGATTTATTGGATAAGAGAAAAGTAAATGTTATGTGATGTTAGGAATTGAAAAGTGAATAAAAAGGTTATATTTATTTTTTTCAAGACAAAGGAAGTTTTATATTGATGCAATGAAAGAAAATGAATTGTTTATTTAAGTTTTGGATTGTTAACATGTGCCCTATGTTAACAATCCAAAACTTAAATAAACGATTCATTTAACATGACCCTAAGAGAAATTATCACTAACATTGCTTAATTATCAAGTTAATATATTCTTTATTTATTTTTCTAACTAGTGTTGAGTTCCAGTGAGTGAATTTCTGTAAATGTCTCATTTTGTGTGTAATTTTTTATTTTATTTTATTTTTATGATTTTTAAAAATAATTAACCAAGTTGCAATACGAATTTAAGCTTGAATAGCTTACATCCACTAAGCTTGAACAACCCCTTGATTGACTTGATTCATTTGTGCACACGAGCTATATGCTTTTTAACTTCAATGTCAAAATATATTTATCAAAAGAATATTCTTTTAGTCCACATTTAACAAAAATATTTATCATTGGAATATTAATAAATCATTAATGATTATTTGTTTTGGTTAATTTTACTAGATTGTGTCGTAAACATGTTATGGTATTATAGAAATGTATGTTTTTTCAATTGAGAATTATTCTAAAATTTTCTACTTCATATAACATGTTAGCTTGAGCCTTTTGGAAAATTTAATAACCCAAGCTTGAATGAAGTTTTACCTTGATGTTCAGCTTGACCTCGATTTGTAATAATTGTTTTGTTTGTTCACCTCCTGTCAGGTCGTTGTTGCAGCATTTGTAACATGGCTGGGATGGTTTATTACTGGAATGGCTGGGCTTTACCCCAAACATTGGATACCAGAAGTCATGGATGAATTTGAGCTTGCACTCCAGTTTGGTATTTCAGTTTTGGTGGTTGCTTGCCCTTGTGCTCTTGGACTGGCAACTCCTACAGCTGTCATGGTTGCTACAGGGAAGGGTGCTTCTCAAGGTGTGCTCATCAAGGGTGGAAATGCTCTGGAAAAGGCACACAAGGTGAGTTCAATAGTTTTGGCAAACAACTGCAAATGTGTAATTACAGTTTGGGCTTTGTGTTCCATGGTTGTTCAATAGTTTTGGCAATTAGTTATTGCTATATGAATTTACTCATCAAAGTTTTGTCCCTGCTACTAATGGTAACTGAAAAATAGACTATTGCCATGTTTCCATTATATTTATTCACCTGGAATATCGATGTGTATTTAAATATATTTAGATTGTGCTTTCCTGGAATTGGTCTGGCTGTCCAAGTTTCATTGTCATAATAGTATAATACACTTTAATGACACTATATTTTACTTTTGCTGATCTCCATTAAGATGTTGTATCTCCCTTGAAACAAATAGAATCCGTTTTTTTTATAAATAAATTATTTTGATTTTATTTTTGTAATGGAAAATAGTTCTTGCATGCGCAGTGTTTTCATGTTATGGAAAGTATTACATTAGTACAACTAAACTATGATCTTACTGTCATTATGGTAGATGTGTCATTAATAAACATCATTTTCATCTCCTTCCCGTAGGTCTTTTGATTAGACATTAAGTTTTGCTCAAGGGAGTTTGATCCCATTCTTTTCCCAAGTTCCAATGCAGGTGACTGCCTCTTTTAAGTGTATTATTTTCTTTTAATCCTGCAGGTAAAGACAGTTGTCTTTGATAAGACGGGGACACTGACAGTTGGGAAGCCTAAGGTAGTTAGCGCCGTGCTCTTTTCCCATTTTTCAATGGAGGAGTTCTGTGACATGGCTACTGCTGCTGAGGTATATATCTATATTTTGAATGCCACTCTAGTGTTAATTTGGCAACATGATGGGATTTGACTCTAGCATCAATTGGAAAAGATTAGTGAAAATGATCATAAGGGGCAATAAATTTGAAGAATATTAGAAATCATATTGAATTTTGCTTGTTGGATTAGGCCCTGGTTGAGGGTTTACAAAATTGTTGGAAGTAAAGTGTGCATATAAACACACATACACATGAATTTGAACATCTAGGATGACATCCTGGTAACTAATTGTCTTCTGGAAAATGTTCAGGCAAATAGTGAACATCCAATAGCAAAAGCTGTGGTGGAGCATGCTAAGAAGCTCCGCCAGAATTTTGGCTCCCATGCTGAACATGTTGCCGAGGCTAAAGACTTTGAGGTGCATACTGGAGCTGGGGTCAGTGGAAAAGTTGGAGATAAAATAGTTCTGGTTGGGAACAAAAGGCTCATGAGGGCTTATGATGTCCCTGTTGGTCCTGATGTTGATAAATATGTTACAGAAAATGAGCAACTGGCGCGAACATGCGTTTTAGTTGCCATTGATGGAAAGGTTGCTGGAGCATTCGCTGTAACTGATCCAGTAAAGCCAGAGGCTCAGATTGTTGTATCGTTTCTCCACTCAATGGGCATCTCAAGCATCATGGTGACCGGTGATAACTGGGCCACAGCAGCTGCCATAGCAAAGGAAGTTGGAATAGAGAAGGTGTTTGCTGAGACAGATCCGTTGGGAAAAGCTGATAAGATTAAAGAATTACAGGTAAGCCCTTTTAACATGGTTACATGGTGCACCGTTAAATTATCTTTTCTCTTGTGACATGCTGTTGTTGGTAAGGAAGTAGTGGTCAGGTGACGGTTTTATTGGGAAACGATTTGCCTGTCATAGAAAACAAAATGGACAAATTAAAGAAGAACTTTAAGAAGTTTAATTTTTAAAGGGCAAATTACACTGAACCCTTTGAGATTTGGACAATGTACATTTAGCTGGAAAAGTTTCTTTATTATATACTAACACCTCCAAAACTTACATTTGACTTTAAAAATACCTAAAATACCCCTAGTTATATTATTTTATACTTTATTTTTTTTATCTTCTAACCAAAAACTTTATAAATTTTAATAAAAATAAAAAAATTAAATAAAAAATATGATTAATTAAATAAGTAAATAGTTAAAAAATTAAATAAATAAATAGTTAAAAAAATTAAATAAATAAATAATGTAAAAATAAAATAAAAATAGTTTTAAAAAATCAAATAAATAAACAGTTTAAAAAAATTAAATAAATGAATAGTTTCAATAAATAAATAAATAAATGAAAAAATTAAAAACATTAATTTTTGTAAGGATATCCATTAATAGGGACAAGAAAAGTTCTAAATATCCAAACTTATTTATTTTTATTTTTTTAAAACTATTTTTTTAGAATATTTAATTTTTTTAAAACTATTTATTTATTTATTTAATTTTTTAAAACTATTTATTTATTTAATTTTTAAAACTATTTATTTATTTAATAAATCATATCTTTTATTTATTTATTTATTTTATTAAAGTTTTTGGTTACAAAGTAAAAAAAAAGTATAAAATAATATAACTATATGCATTTTAGGCATTTTCAAAGTCAAATTTAAGTCATAGGGGTGTTAGTGTATAATAAAGAAACTTTTCCATCTAAGTGTAACTTGCCAAAACTTCAAGGGTTTCAATGCATTTTTCCCTTCTTTAAATGCGCTTGATCATGTTCATATATATATATATATATATATATATATATAGGGGTAGGATCCCCAGCCCTTTAAAATTACACAAATTGTTACACAATTTGTGGACCATTGGATTATGTGACTTGGATGGTTGAGATGCACTCATACCCATAATCACCGTCATATGTTTACATCTCATGTGCTCTCTCTGCTCTCTCTCCTTTGGATTACAAAAAATGAAAAATTAAAAACTGATGGATCTCTACCGCCATCCACCACCATCACGAAATCCAGAAACATCAACCCCAAACGTCACCAAATCCAGATCATCTCTCTCAATCTCATCTCTCTCGATCCACCATCCACCATCCGCCATTCCCATCACCACCAAATTTAATTCCACAAACAAAAAAACAAATCGAATCAACCAAAAAAAACCACAAACCCATCCAATATTCCAAAATTTTCAATCAAAAAAAAAAAATTCTGGAAAAAATGTCATTCTCAGATTTGATGAGATTTGGTTGAAAAAAAAAAGTATGGATCACCGACTTCAAAGAAAGAAGCCGTCATCATGAAATGGAGAGCTTGATATAAATGTGTGTAATTTTGTTAGAGAAATTTGAGAAATTATTAGAGAAAATGTGTAATTTTGATATATACACACACATATAAACACCACCCTCACCTCAACCCATACACATGCAAATAAGACAATTTGAAAACTGAAGTAATATTCTCAGGTTCAGATGGTTTTGAAGCATTTTCTATAAATAGTTAAGATTTAATTTTGAGCTGATTGCATTAAATATTTAAATTGTATGAAATGTGTAGCCATCAAAGTAATTTAACCAAAGTCAGAGAGAAAACAATATAGAGTATAATCCCAATCACTTGATCAAGTATAAGTGTATAACTCAGTCTACTTGAATGGAAAATGAATGCAGTTAAAAGAAATGACTGTTGCTATGGTTGGAGACGGAATAAACGACTCACCAGCCTTAGCTGCAGCTGATGTTGGGATGGCAATTGGTGCTGGCACAGATGTAGCTATAGAAGCAGCTGATATAGTTCTAATCAAAAGCAACTTGGAAGATGTAGTTACAGCAATAGATCTGTCTAGAAAGACCATGTACCGAATTCGACTAAACTACGTGTGGGCGCTTGGCTACAACATACTTGGGATGCCAATCGCTGCCGGAATTCTATACCCCTTCATTGGAATTCGGTTACCACCTTGGCTTGCTGGTGCATGCATGGCGGCTTCATCTATTAGTGTGGTATGTTCTTCTCTCTTGTTGCAGTCTTATAAGAAGCCATTGCATCATAAGGACTCTCAAGTGCAAGTTTAGTAAATAGTAGTGCAGGACAATCTACGAATTGACTAGTTATCTTAACATTGGAATAATTTCTCATTGTTCCCATTGTTTTGCCGATAAAAATGTGCATGTGTGTTTGTACATTTTTATTCGACCACCCAAAATGGGAGTTTTTATTCTAAAAACAGCTTATAATTACATGTTTTTAGCTTGATCAAAATTTTTGGATTTTCCTAGTCAGGAGAATGGGTAGAGTGAAAGGAAGACAACCTTGTTTCTTTTTTTCTTATCTTTTTATATACTACATACATAAATTATTTTTTTTCCACTAACGACTTTTTAAGGTGCACACCTTTAATACATTAGATGAAGTTCGATGTCAATATTTATTGGAATGATAAAGAAAGAAATGTATTTGGGAAAATAATTTGAAATTTTTTTGGGTATAAGAACTATTATTTTCTGTTTTATTTTTTAAGATAAAACATTTGAAAATATAGGAAAAAATAGTTCTAGCATCTAATATATTCTTTTTTTAAAATGTATTATTCTAGATGTAAATTTCAATTTTCTTAAGATGCAATCATGCAAACAAAAAATCTCATCAATTCAATTTAAAATTCATGTGATTATATTGAAATAAAGGGGTGTTCTTTTATCCCCAAAATTTTATAGTTGAATAATCATTTACATCCCCAAAGGATAAAACCAAAGTTGAGTAAAAATTGTTTAATTTCTGATCCATAAAATAAGCATTCGTGATTCTTTCAGGCGTACCGGTCTGTTGTTGAGTTAGAATTAGATAGTATAATTTATTATTATTTATTTATTTTATAAAGTCAACATTGCATTTTAAGTGAAATGAGGCAACAAGAGAAATAATAATAATATAATAATACACAAATGTTAAACAATCCAGAAATCTATTAAAATGATGTGATAAATGAGTTATCGTTATCATGTCATTCAACGGTCACCTCATCATCTCGTATAGTAATAACGCTTGCTATATTTGGACTGAATTTTGAGTTAAATTTTTGGGTTATATTGTATTAGGTTTGAGTTGCAATTTATAGGTTCTATATAATTACATTTTAATCATCAATAAAGTTAAGAGCATCTTCAATACAAAAGTAATTTGTATACTAAAAATTGTTGATATGATAATAATGTCAAGAGATTTGTTTTCTATGTGGTATAAAAAAAAGACTTGATAGATAATCAACTCAAAAGTTAGGGGTCGTTTGTTTTTTCCCCTTAAAACTTAATGAGTCTGAATCATAATTATTAAGTTGTTTTGTTTGTTTTTATAAATGGTCAAACAACTTAAAAATACTAAAAAACAACTTAAAATAAAAAATAAAAAAACCTGACTTTTCACTTAATTGCAAATCACTGAATTGCATTAAATGCAATCCAAAATCTTTTCTTCCGATACTACTCCCTATATATAACATATTTCTGATTTCGTTATAATTATATATGGTACAAAAATCTTTATTTTAATATATTGCTTATTTTAAATAGCTTTAAAAATAAAAAAGAACCCTAATCACTTCTTATATTGGTGTTTAATATCAATACTTTATTATGATATTAGGGTGATGTATTTATATATTATTTTTTTTAGAGTGTTTTGTGTGAGTTTTCCTATTGCCCATTTTATTTTTTGAAAAAAAAAAACATATATTTTCTTAATAAAAATGAAGTTTATTTGTAATTTAAGAAGAAGATCATGATCATATGTGTTTATATATAATTATTATTTTTGGATTGTTTTTATTTCATATTATATGTATAATTGTTTAATGTGGGCATAAATGTAAAATTACTTAGTTTCAGACAATTTTACTTTTAAGAAACAAACATGTTGACAATACATTCAGATGTAAGGAAAAAAAAAGACATATCATTTAAGTTCAGATTTCAGTCCCTATTCAGTCTTCAGAAAAATTCAGGACTATTCAGTTTTCAGACAAAAAAACAAACGACCCCTTAGTCTCCAATGCTTATGTTTAAAAGTTAACACTTATTTTTGAGTGGTGCTATTGGCACATCCTCTACTGATCTATTCATTCCCCGTTTTTTAAAATTTTGATTTAATTAAATAAAATTGAATGTTTTTATTAAATTTTTTGGTTTATTTCCAAAACTATCTATTTTACTTATTTTTCAAATTTAATACATACCATATATGATATACTATCTCTTATCTCTGTATCTGTATACATCTCTCTCACCTCCATTGATTGATTTTTTTTTTCTTATTTCTTTTTTTTAGTTTTTTTTATGGAAACGAAAAAATAAAAAATAACAGGGTACTTCAACATAACAACATCTTGATATCATTCTAAAGAAAAAATAAACTTCAAACTTATTTCCAAAGAATGAATTGTTTTCATATGCTTACTATTATTGTCAGACAATTCTTGCTTTATGTCATTCTCAGACAATTCTTCAAGATATTTGATATCGTTCTTAGATAATTCTTCCATATTCTTGATATCGTTCTCAAACTCTTTCATAATATTTTAGATGTATGTAAGAAGCAAATTTTAGGATTTAAGAGTTATTTTTTTTTGATGAAACAGATTATTGGGGTTTTTCTTTTTTGGAAAAAGAATATGAGATTTTAATAGATTTATTTTGTAGAAGATTTCTTTCATAAATTGTATGTCTCTTTAAGTAATTTTGATAAAAGAAAAAAAAATTATATAATTAAAAAAAGTGGGGCATGAATAGATCAGTAGGGGGTGTGCCAATAGCACAACTCTTATTTTTAATGATTTGTCCAATTTTTTTCCTTGTTTTCTTTTTTATTTATTTCCTTATTAAAAATAGATGAAAAGTAAATGTTAATTTTAAATACTTACGGAGTCGACAGAAAAAATTGATGTGCAACAGATCGTCTGGAAGTAAACGGTATGTTGACAATGTCTAATATTTTGTTTTGCCATATCAGTGTGATGTTGAATATACACAGTTATATTGGAGATACATTTTTTAATAGACTGACTATTTATCCAATATAGTATCTTTTTTTTTTTACAAGCAACTCTTACATTATATATGGTCTAAGGAGAAAAAACTTAGAAAAGAAAAAATGCGTAGATTATTCCAACCATGGAACTGTGTCAGCAAATACTACTTTGAAGAAGAGTTAATGATACATGTTTTAAAATTCATCTTAAGTTTTTATTTTATTTATTTTATATTTTTTATATCATGACAATTCATTTTAAACTTTATGAAAATAATGAAAAAGACATTCAATTATATCATTATATGATTACCGAGTTTATGCAACCTATGCCAAATATATTTAATGTATGTTGGAAAAACAATGTCAACAAATCTCTTATATTAGCATTATTGTTTATTATATGTTAGGGGAAAAGTGTCAACAACAACATGGTGATCGTAAACAACAACATGGTGTCAACAACAACATGGTGATCGTAAACAATTCTGTCATAAGTCATAACATACCTGATACCCCATTCCCTTTGTCACATGTCAAAATTGTACTTCCTTGACTCCATGAAAATTTGAAAACTAATTATCAAAGTTGTACTCTCCAAATATAAAGGACCTATCAAGTCAAAAATGGAAATTTCAAAGAAAATACCTTTCATTACTTTTTTTTTTCTATTTAACTTTAATATTTGTATATATTTTGTATACAATGGTGATTGTAATTCGGATCATTATCAAACTAAATAAGCTGTCATTTCTATAAAAATTATTAATCGGTCATAGCATTTTATATTTTAAGATATGTATAAAAAATCTAATTATTATTATTATTAAGATAATAAGCAGGTATGCAACAATCGCCATCCAACGTTACTTGGTTGTAAGTGTTTATTCTACACTGATAATATCACAAATTCGATACTATAAACTTTGTATACAAACATGTATACCGATGATTGACCTTGACTTTTAGAGGTCGGAGCAAAATCTAAAATGAAAAATTTGCTCCCCCCCTATTATTGTAATCTTTTAACAAATTGGGTTCCGACAGTTATGCTTAGAAAGTATGAACCGGTTTTTGATCGAACTCTAGACTTCATTTTGCAATATATTATTCAGTTTTTCATACAAAAATTGTCCCTCTTAATCTTGATGTTGGGCTTGAGGAGGTGGCACTCAGTGTGCGGGCTGGCACTGCATATAGCTGTGAGTGCTCACAAGTCACATCCCAGTATCCCACCGGTTGCCATCTCTAATCACCACCACTTGATGCGCACACTTTAAACCATAACAAATTATCAAAATCGGTATTTGTGAATACACCCAAATATATCTTCTCCAATAAAAAACCAGGGTTAATTGCATTAAGCACCCTAATATTTATCAATTTAGTCAAACTTTTTTTAAAGAGAAGTCAAACTTTTCTTAAGTTTGAGAAAATCGTCACAAGTATACATTAGGTATGTTTGAGATAACTTTTACTTTTGACTTTTGACAGTAGAAGAAGAGAAGTAAAAGCATGAGCTTTTCAGTTTTTGTTTGGATAGTATATTTCAGATGAACTTTTGTATCAGGAAGAGCTTTTAAGAGTGTTTTGTTATAAAATTTTAAAATCTCTACTAATTATAATATGACATTTTTACCCTTGAAAAAGAGCTTTTGAACCTGTTTGGTTGAATTAATTAAAAATCATTTCTAACTTTAATATAACATATTTATCTGAATTGGAATAAATAATATATGTACAATTTTTTTAAATAAAAGTTTATTTCACTTGGGATGATATAACATTCTTTTGAATCATATTACCATCTCCATGAATTTAGTTCTTCATCATATTTATTAGGGTTAACATCGTTTTCATTTCTTTATAATATTTTGTTATTACCATTTTAATTTTTTTTAAAATAAAACAATTAAATTGGTAAAAAAAAAATCAGATTAATAAAAAAAAATAGATTCAACATATTCATACAAACCCAGATTCAACCAAATTCATTTCCAGAAATCTAGAACCTAACACCAAATCCACACAACCTAGAACTAAATTGAGCCACCACCACTAAAAGCACAACACCACCACCAAATCCACCAAACAGCCGTCACATAACCCAGCACCGCCCAACCCAAGTTCGCCGTCAAACCCATCTCCGCCGTCAATTTGAACCCAGAAACCCCTTCCACAACCAAAATCACCCAACCAAAAAACCCTCTCATCACCAAATTCGAACCACCACTGTTGGAATTTGATTAAACTTAAACTATTTTGTTGACGTAGTCTTGTTTTGAATAAGTCTGTATAGCAGATTTGTAGGCACTGTTATGCAATTAGTGGGTGGTTACTTAGTGGTAGTAATGTAGGTTTCAGTTGAAGTTTTTTTAGGAAGAAGTTGTTTTGTATTCACCTATAAATAGGTGCTATTTTTTACTGTTTTTAATTATCAGTTCTTCAATAAGAATTACAGAGTTCTTCACTCATCTATAATCTTCTTTCTATTATTTTTTTTCTGCCGAGTGTTTTTTATTTTGTCTTGGAAATTAAATTTGAAAATATAATTTCCTGCATTTGGTATCAGAGCCAAATTGTCCAGTGTTCTTGTTTTTTCTAAGTAGTTCACTTAGATTGCTTGGAAGCAGGTCATAAACATGAACGGACCAATTCAACCTCAGCTTCCGAAGTTCAGCGGAAAATTTTTTGATCAGTGGTGTATCCAAATGAAGGCGTTGTTTGGTTTCCAGGAGCTAACCGAGATTATCGAAGCCGGATACGTTGAGCCAGCGGATCAAGAAGCAGCAGGAGCTCTCTCTCAAACTTAGAAAGACAATTTGAGAGAGAATAAAAAGAAGGACAAGAAGGCGTTATTCTTCCTCTACCAAGCCGTGGACGAGATCTTCTTCGAAAGGATTTCAAGCGCTACAACAGCTAAAGATGCTTGGGAGATGTTGCAAAAATCCTACAAAGGTGATGAGAAGGTGAAGAGTGTAAGGTTGCAAACTTTACGAGGTGAATTCGAAACTATTTCTATGAAAGATACTGAAACTATGTCTGATTATTTTTCATGAGTTCAATCTGTTGTGAATCAATTAAGAGTTAATGGTGAAAAATTGGAGGATGTACGTGTAATCGAAAAGATTATGAGATATTTGACGAATCGTTTTGATTATGTTGTTGCTGCAATCGAAGAAGGAAGGGATCTCTCTACCATGACTATTGAAGGATTGATGGGTTCATTATGTTCTCATGAACATAGAATGAATCATAGGGCTGCAGCTCCTGAAGAGAAAGCTTTTCAAAGTAAAGTCAATTTGTCCAGTACTAGCAGTTCCAGCAGTGACAAAACATCAAGCCAAGGCAAAGATGCTAAGCCTAAAAGCTACAAGAATCATGCCTCCAAAGAGAAAAATAGTTCTGGTCAGCAAGCTCTTGAAAAAGCAAGGTATGATATAACAAAAATTCAATGTTTTCGTTGTAAGAAGTTTGGGCATTTTCGATCACAGTGTAGAGTTCAATTTCCAAAAAGAATTTCTGAACATGCTAACTACGCCGATGATGTCCAAGAAAAAGAAACCTTGTTGTTAGCTTGCAGCTCTTTAGAAGAAGAATATCGCGATGAATGGTATTTAGATACCGGGTGTAGTAATCACATGTATGGAAAGAAGGAGTTTTTCTCTTTCCTGGATGAATCCGTGCGTGGGGAGGTAAATTTTGGAAACAAAGCTAAAGTTTCAATTATGGGCAAAGGTAATGTTCTCATACGATTGAAAGATGGTTCTCATGAGCATATCTCTGATGTATTTTATGTTCCTAGTTTACACTGGAATTTATTAAGTATGGGTCAACTCTCTGAAAAGGGACTTAAAATCATCATTGATAAAGGTGTTTGCACTATTGAGAACATTAAAAATGAGCTTGTTGCAGAGGTTAAGATGACTAAAAATCGCATGTTTCCTTTACCTTTACAGAGTGAAATAATTCATTCTTTTAGTGCTATTGCAATGGATACAATTTGGCTTTGGCATTTTCAGTTTGGTCATTTAAATTTTAATGGTTTAAAGGTATTGGCAAAGAAGGAGATGGTTATTGGGTTACCTTTGTTAGAAAATTCTAATCATCTGTGTGAAGGCTGTATTCTTGGCAAGCAACACAGGGACTCTTTTCCAGTGGGGAAGTCATGTAGAGCAAAGCAACAATTACAGCTTGTGCATTCTGATATTTGCGGACCAATGGAGACTGAATCACATGGAGGTAATCATTATTTTCTTACTTTCATTGATGATTACAGTAGGAAAACTTGGTTATATTTTTTGAAGCAAAAGTCTGAAGCTTTTGAAGTATTCAAAGAATTCAAAGTCTATATGGAAAAACAAAGTGGGTTGAGTTTGAGGTGTTTTCGAACAGACAGATGAGGAGAGTACATTTCTAATGCTTTTGTTGATTTTTGTAAAAATCATGGAATTAAGCATCAACTTACTGCAAGCTACTCGCCACAGCAAAACTGGATATCAGAGAGGAAGAACAGAACAATTGTCGAAATGGCACGCAGTATGTTGAAAGGTAAAAACTTACCAAAAGTTTTTTGGGCAGAAGCCGTATCTTGTGCTGTTTATCTATTGAACAGGTGTCCGACAAAAAGTGTTCTTAACATGACACCTGAGGAAGCATGGAGCAACTATAAGCCGAATGTTGAAGCTCTTCGAGTTTTTGGGTGTGTAGCATATGCCCACATACCAGCTGAGAAAAGGAAGAAGTTTGATGGTAAAAGTACAAAATGTATTTTTATCGGTTATAGCGAACGAACCAAAGGCTATAAATTGTTTAATCCACAAACAAACGAAGTCATCATCAGTAGGGATGTTGAATTCAGTGAAGCTGAAGCTTGGGATTGGCAAAATGTAGAGAAGTCACAAATTGGAATTTCTTTGAATGAAGAATTAGTTAACGGAGAGCCGCAGCATGTTGCACCAATGCAGAATTCAAGTGGCACTCGTACATCGACACGTCCTCGTGTGCTGCCTGCACGCTTACATGATTATGTCATGACTAATGATAATGATGTAACTGACGAGGAACTTGTAAATTTCGCTTTGTTTGCAAATTATGACCCTCTTACTTTTGCAGAAGCAGCACAACATGATGAATGATTGCAGGCTATGGATGCAGAAATTCAATGCATAGAAAAGAATGATACCTGGGAGCTGACTTCTCTTCTTGAAGGAAAGAAAACGATTGGCGTCAAATGGGTGTACAAAACAAAGTACAGATCTGATGGTCAGGTGGACAAGCTGAAGGCTCGGTTGGTCGTGAAAGGCTACAAACACAAGCCAGGTATTGACTACTTCGAAGTTTTTGCACCTGTAGCTCTTATGGATAAAATACGTATGGTGATTGCCTTAGCTGCCCAAGAGAAATGGAAGATACATCAGATGGACGTCAAATCTGCGTTTCTGAACGGATTCCTTAATGAAGAAGTTTTCGTTGATCAACCAGCTGGTTATGTGAAGAAAGGCGATGAAGATAAAGTTCTCAGGTTGAAGAAAGCCCTGTATGGGTTAAAGCAGGCTCCACGGGCATGGTACACACGTATAGACTTATATTTCTAGGAAAATGGTTTTCTCAAGTGTCCTTATGAACCTACATTATATATCAAATCAAATGCAAAAGGAGATATGCTTATTGTATGTTTGTACGTAGATGATTTGATATTTACTGGAAATAGTCCCAGCATGTTTGATGAATTCAGGAAGGATATGAATAGCAATTTTGAAATGACTGACATGGGACTGATGTCTTACTTTCTTGGCCTTGAGATTGAGCAGACATGTGATGGGATATTTCTCTCACAGAAGAAATTTGCAGCAGATATTTTGAAGCGGTTCAAGATGGAATCATGTAATCCTATCAAAACTCCTGTTGAAACAAGATTGCAGATGGATACAGTCGGAAATAGTGAGCTTGTCAACCCAACTTATTTTTGAAGTTTAGTAGGTAGTCTATGTTATTTGACTTCTACTAGACCAGACATTACGTTTGGAGTTGGTTTTATTAGCCGGTTTATGGAGACACCAAGTCAAGTTCACTTGCAAATTGCAAAACAAATTTTGCGCTACATAAAAGGTACTCAAAGTCATGGTATCTTTTATACATCTGTTAACAATTGTGATCTTGTTGGGTACACAGACAGCGATTGGGCAGGAGATGTGAATGACAGAAAAAGTACTTCTGGTTTTGTGTTTCACATAGGTTCATGAGCAATTTCTTGGTCTTCCAAGAAACAACAAGTAGTTGCACTTTCAACTGCTGAAGCAGAATATATGGCAGCTGCATCCGCTGCATGTTAAGCTGTTTGGCTGCGGTGACTATGGGATGAGCTAAGACAAGAGCAACTACTTCCTACGAAGATTTATTGTGACAACAAGTTGGCTATTTGTCTCACAAAGAATCCGGTGTTTCATGGGAGAAGCAAGCATATTGATATCAAATTTCATTACATCCGTGACCTTGTCAAAGAAGATGAAATTGCAATGGAATTTTGCAAGTCTGAAGATCAGATTGCCGACATTCTCACAAAATCGTTGAAAGCTGAAACTTTCTACAGATTGAAGCAGAAGATGGGCATGTGTAGCTCTGAAAGTTTGAGTTTAAGGGAGGCTGTTGGAATTTGATTAAACTTAAACTATTTTGTTGACGTAGTCTTGTTTTGAATAAGTCTGTATAGCAGATTTGTAGGCACTGTTATGCAATTAGTGGGTGGTTACTTAGTGGCAGTAATGTAGGTTTCAGTTGAAGTTTTTTTAGGAAGAAGTTGTTTTGTATTCACCTATAAATAGATGCTATTTTTTACTGTTTTTAATTATCAGTTCTTCAATAAGAATTACAGAGTTCTTCACTCATCTATAATCTTCTATTTTTTTTTTCTGCTGAGTGTTTTTTATTTTGTCTTGGAAATTAAATTTGAAAATATAATTTCCTGCAACCACAAGCAAAACCCACACACACACACACACACACACACACACACACACACACACACACACACTCTCTCTCTCTCTCTCTCTCTCTCTCTCTCTCTCTCAGACGAAATCGGTACATCAGACAAAACCCTAACCCTTCAGAATCGATCCATCGTCGCGATTCAAACAAAATTGACCCGCCACCTCCGTGATTCACATCAGCTTCGAATCGATGGAATCAACCCGCCGCCGTGATTCAGACCCAGCTCCTAATCAATCCCGCCGCCGAGAGAAGCTGGATTTGTGGGGTTTTATGGTGGCGAGGGTATGTGGATGATG
The DNA here is from genome assembly GCA_033220585.1 of Dipteronia sinensis. NCBI lineage: Eukaryota > Viridiplantae > Streptophyta > Magnoliopsida > Sapindales > Sapindaceae > Dipteronia > Dipteronia sinensis. The sequence goes on from CM065641.1 coordinate 52,138,087, forward strand.
GCGTTTCAGAGATTGAAGTTTGGTTTTTGGGTTTGATTTTATTGACTGGGTGAGAGAGATGAGATGGACGAGAGAGATGAGAGAGGTTTCAATTGGAATTGGATTCAGGATACAAATGTAATTATTTGTTTGTTATTTATACTAATAAGGGTAAAATTGGCAATATGAAAATATCATTTAACTGTTCAAATGGCTTCCTACAAGCCCTTCCAAGAAAAGCACCTATGCTGGTGCTTCTTGTGAAAGAGCTTCCAAGGTCAAGAAGCATTTCTCATATTTTATCCAAACAACCACAAAAGCTGCTTTTAGATCTCAAAAGAGCTTCCAAGCCTCCCAAAACCTCTCCCAAACAGAGCCATTGTCTGTCAGTTCTTAACAGCGGAAGGGAAATTTGGTAATTTTATTATATAATTAAAATTAATTATTTAATTAGCAAATAATTTTTTAAAAAATAATTAGCTCGTTAGCCATCGATTTAAAATGGTCATTAGATGGGGACATTAGGGCCATCTAATGCCTTGATCATTTGTCGATGCCACATTGCAGTATCTGGATCGAATATCAGCTCCCATGCATAGGCCAGTAGTGCACATTCTGCTTTAACGTAAACACTTTGGTGGGTCGTTTGTTTTTTCCACGTAAAACTTAATGAGTCTGAATCATAATTATTAAGTTATCTTGTTTATTTTTATAAGTGGTCAAACAACTTAAATATACCAAAAAACAATTTAAAATAAAAAGTAAAAATTCCTAACTTTTCACTAAACAACTTAAAAATACCAAAAAACAACTTAAAATAAAAAGTAAAAATTTCTGACTTTTCACTTAATTGCAAATCACTGAATTGCATTAAATACAATCCAAAATCTTTTCTTTCGATACTATCCCTCATATCTGGATCAAATATTAGCTCCCATGTAGGCCAGTAGTGCAGATCCTGCTTTAACGTCAACACTCTAAGTTTCCTGTTCAAGTGCATTTGTGTTAAAATCACTCTTGATAAAAAAAACATTTCAATTTGTATGTGTTAAAATCACCTCAGTAAATACAAATGTTAATCATTTTTGTAATTTTAGAGAAAGTTACCAAAATAAAAAAAAACATTTCAATTTGTATTTGTGTTAAAATCACTTCGGTAATACAAAATGTTAGTCATTTTTGTAATTTTAGAGAAAGTTACTAAAATGCCCACCTATTTGATGGTAAATTTAACAGAGTTTGATGGAATGACCATTAATGTAATAATGTTCGTAAAAAATGGTCATTTTAAAACTAATTCCCATCTAATAGCTATTTTGATAGTGGTGATCCAAATTGATGGCCACCGGATAACCATCCCTTAAAAAAAGGGTAACACTACCAAAAAAAAAAATGAAGGAGATCTCTCCAATATTTAATAAAGATATAAAAAATTGTTTTAAGAAAATAATACAAATCGATATGGAGATATGTAGATCTCCATATCAATCCAAGTCCTTCATTATGAGAATCGCGAAAGCCATCTCCGTATGGATCGCGAGATCCACCTCTAGATGGATCGCGAGGTCCATGTGATGGAGATCATCTCCCCTATATGGATTGCAAACTCCATCTTTGATAGTTTTTTTTTTTTTGGTTGAATGATTTTGTTTTACTTGTTTTGGATATATCTTAGTTGATTTGTATTTTGTTGTTAGTTGGGGATGAAGGTAATGATGTTAAAGGTAGAGATGAAGGTGATGATAGTTGGTGTTTGTGTTGGTGTTGGTGTTTGTGTTGGAGTTAAGATGTGGATGTATTTTTTAATTAAATAAAACTAATTTAATTGTTTTAATAAATAAATAAATAATTTTTGGATTATATGGCATGAGCAAATTTATCTTTTCAAAGATTTTGCTGGTAAATTATTAAATTTAATGGTATGACTTCAACAGCAGGGTATGTTTGTATCGATTTTCTCAAACTTAAAGAATGTTTGCCCAAAGGCATAAGTAAAAGGTACTTTAATGCAATTAACCCTAACAAGTACATGCAAAGTAGCCGTATAAAAGAAAAGAAACAACAACCGACTCTGTCTCTCATAGATTTTGTGAAAACCAAAACTCTCTCAGTCAGTTCTCGGTTCTTGTTCTCTCTCGGGCCTCGGCCTTGCGTTGCGCAGCCAAAAGGGTATTTTTTTTTTCTATTTCTTTTTCAATCTCTATTTTTAGTTCATTTCAACGACCGCATCTCTCGGTCCATTTGTGATGTGTGTTTCACTTAACTGTTCTTTGTGTTGCTTCTATATCGGGTTCTCGTTGTTTTATTCAACACTTGTTTTGTTTTTTGTTTTATAAACCCATTTGCATTCTCTTTCTCAGATCTCCATTTCCTTGGTTTTTTATTGTTTCCTTAGTAGATTTGAAATTTCATTTTCCTGGTTAGTTTTAATTTTTATTTTATTTTATTGTATATGTAGATCTCTTTTTCATGTATGTTTATGTTCATGTTTGTGTTTTATTATAATGTAATGTTCAAGATCTGAGACAGGGTATAGAAGTCATTATATATTTGATGAATCTCTGTACATGTATGGTTTGTTTTATATTTGTGGGAGATTCTATTATATAAGAACAAGACTGACAGAACATATCTTGAGTCCTTGTCAGTTTGTGTTGATAAACTACATTTGTCTGACATCAGTTGAAGTAAAATGTTAGTTATGTGATTAATGGACTGAACACATTGTGTGATTGTGTCTTGTCAAATAATTAACTATTCAAGACTTTCAAATTCTTCTGATTTCATGGATGTATTTTTCTGTCATCCAGTGTTTTTTCCTCTAAAATTATGTGTGTTGGATCGAAATTTCACATATAAATTGATTTCTAAGATCTTATAAATGATTTGACTTGAAGTTATTATATCAATAGTCAATCCTGATCTTGGATAATATCTTGCAATAAATTCTGATGTATTGGTCTCATTTTTATTTCTAACCTTGATCGACATTTAAGGTGCAATAGTTAATCTATTTCTCTGGTTTTTATGCTGATTTTATTTATCTATGATGACCTGTTGTTGGCGGCATCCAGTTTATATATGTGTGTTGTTTCACCACATCAGTACTTCCATTTTTTTTATAAGATCGATTGTAGTTAGAGGAAGAAAAGGGGATTTGAGACATAAATCTTAATGAGTTGCTTTGTGTTCTTTGAGATTTGAGACAACTCATGAATGTGCATCTTGTTCTTTGATCTTCTACAGAGAATATATGTACATTTATTATTATTATTATTATTATTATTATTTATAATATCCAAGTATCATTTTGCCCTGATTTGATTCTAAGACCTCTTGTACGATAACAAGAGACCTTAATAGCCTAGACTAGCAACATTCAACGCAGACCAGTCATTCTAGTCCAGTTGTTCCTTTCTTGAGATTCATTTATAAGGTCTCAGACACTTCTAATATTCTGTTTTGTGTTAGACATTCTTCTTTGCCCTATGATTTGATGTATTCTTGATATCCTTTTCGACATGCCAGTCCTTTTTAACATTTTTCTTCATGCATGTTCAGGGTTGTATTTTTAAGAGGAGATGGCGGAGAGGCACCAGCACCCGACAATTATGCAAAAGACAGTTGGACAGCTCTATCTCAATTCCACTTTTTCCCATGATGTTCACAACCGATTTGCAGGTTTTCAAAAGCCTGCTATGCATTCAAGGAGTTTTGCAAGCGGAAACTATTCCAATGCAGGATTTCAGTATCCCATGACACAAACATGCCGAGCTACCCATAATATGTCATTGGTTTCTTCGACTGCTTCACCTGTGTTTGTACAAGCCCCATCAGAGAAAGGCTTGGCCGGCTTTGCTATTGATTTTCTTATGGGTGGAGTCTCTGCAGCTGTTTCCAAAACCGCTGCTGCTCCTATTGAACGTGTGAAGCTCTTGATCCAAAACCAGGATGAGATGCTCAAGGCTGGTAGACTCTCTGAACCCTACAAGGGAATTGGAGAGTGTTTCGGTCGTACTATTAAAGAAGAGGGGTTTGGATCATTGTGGAGAGGGAACACAGCAAACGTCATCCGTTATTTCCCCACTCAGGTTTGTCATTTCCTGTACTGCCAACTGTTTGTTTGGAATAGCTTTTCATTTTTATTTGGTTCAACATCGTGTGCTTACTCTATAGTCACTGGCTGCACCTTCAGGCCTTGAACTTTGCATTCAAGGATTACTTCAAGAGGCTTTTCAACTTCAAGAAGGACCGTGATGGTTACTGGAAGTGGTTTGCTGGTAACTTGGCATCTGGTGGTGCTGCTGGTGCCTCTTCCTTACTTTTTGTTTATTCCCTAGATTATGCTCGAACTCGTCTTGCAAATGATGCCAAGGCTGCAAAGAAGGGAGGAGAGAGGCAGTTCAATGGATTAGTTGATGTCTACAAAAAGACTCTCAAAACAGATGGCATTGCTGGGCTTTATCGTGGATTCAACATCTCATGTGTTGGCATCATTGTATACCGTGGTCTCTACTTTGGCATGTATGATTCTTTGAAGCCTGTGATCCTAACCGGAGATTTACAGGTTAGTATGTCACTTGGTTGATTTAAATGTCTATATTTTGTCAGCTGGTGATTTTGGATGTGCTGTCTATCATAACATTTTTTCTGTTAAAAAAGCATATTCATGACGGAATCCTGAAAATCTGAAATTTGACTCACATGTTTACCAACTTCAATATCACTTGCATCTTATTATGTTGTTGCTCCTGGTTGATAATGCTATTCATCATGCCAGGATTTGATATATAATTGAAAAACAATTCTTCTAACAAATTTGGCCCTAATTAAAACTATGTTCTATATTGTGACTATTGGAACCATAGATGGTCCTTGAATTGAAATTATACTTGAAATTATGTTCTATGATACAAGTCTGCCTGTGGACATTTGAATTGAAATTAAACTTTTTTCAGGATTACTCTTCATAAACTGTCAGTTTTTATCATGAGCTGTTTCCATCTAACATCGCTTTTTGTGTGGATGATTTCAGAATAGCTTTTTTGCTAGCTTTGCTCTTGGCTGGGTTATCACCAATGGTGCCGGTCTTGCCTCCTACCCCATTGACACAGTCCGCAGAAGAATGATGATGACATCGGGTGAAGCTGTCAAGTACAAGAGCTCAATGGATGCCTTCTCTCAGATCCTTAAGAAAGAGGGAGCGAAATCTCTCTTCAAGGGGGCGGGTGCAAACATCCTTCGTGCCATTGCCGGTGCTGGTGTGCTTGCAGGGTATGACAAACTTCAGATGATTGTGCTAGGAAAGAAGTATGGTTCCGGTGGCGCCTAAATGGGAACCATATCTCTCCCAAATAGCTATAGATAGTGATGAAAATCTCTGGGTATGATCTTGAGAATTTGTTCAGGGTAATTCTTTTGAAGGGGTATATCTCCTAAATGTTCTCTTTTTTTAGCAATTTTTTGTTCCTATAATTTTGATGTTGAAGTGGTTGTAATATCAACTCATTTACTTTGAATTAATATGATTATAATGCTGTCTATCTTTTTTAATCTTGTTTATCAATATCTTTCTCCCGTTCCTAGCTTTCAAACTTCTTCATTTGATTAACTGTTTTAATTTGGTATTATTATATCCTTGCTAGAGCCTAGAAAGCATAGCATTATAGCAACTTTACATTGTCAAGATTTGTTACTTGAATTTTTTTTGAATCACATTACAAATATTAAAGGGGGAGTCGATTCTTAATTGTTAAATAATTACATTTGACTGATATGCAAATATAAGTGTACAGGGAGATCACATATTCACGAGTCAAATACAATACAAAACAGAAATCCAAGATTATTGGAGCCATACAAGTAAATAACAGTATTGATGGATATAATTAATATATCGTGATTCGAGTTTATAGAATTATCGGTCAAAGTATCGATATCAGAAAAATAAATAAAATGTAACGATTAAAATAAATTATTAGGAATAAAAAAATTACAAAAACACCTCTAATTCGTAATTCCCTTATTATAAAAATATCCCATATATATATATATATATATATATATATTAATATATGGATCAAATTAAATCAATTTAAATTTATAAATTAAAATTTTGACTACAACAACTCAATCGTTCATATGCTTTCAATCAAATGGTTGAGATTTGAATGCATTTATAACTTTAAGGTAATGTCTGTTTTTCACCTTTAAATCTTAAGTATTAAATTAAATGTATTTTTTTCTTTTGTTTTTCAATTTATATCTTAAATTAAGTTAAAAATATCTTAAATTAAAAAACTAAAATTTGGTACCTAAATGATATGGCAACACTACAATCCATTCATTTAAATCATGCAAATCTAATCCTATTTAAATGAATGGATTATAGTGATACCACCTCATAGATTTGGACATCAAATTTAGGTAAAGTAGTATTATTGTTATAAAAATATATGAAAGTTATCAGTATTATTATCTATATTTACTTTCATCAGAAAATAATACAATTATAAGAGTAAATTACAGCTAACTTCCCTAAAGTGTTTTTCTTTTTCCTTTTTTCTTTCTTCTTCTTTATGAAACGCCGTTATCATTAACTTGCAATGATCCCTCACGCCGGTAGTTAAAACCGGTCAAATTTTATGGTTGACCAAATTTGATTCTAAAAAATACCGAAATGACCCTGAAATTATGAGTTAAAAAACTCTGAATTTTTTAAAAAAATTATTTTTAAAATAACCAAAGTCATTCCACTCAACCATATAGTTATTTCTTAGTAAAAAAAAAAGAAAAAAAAAAAAAGCAAAGGTCTACAATTCTGTAAGTAGCTCTATAAAATCTTGAAGACCAACTTTCAAACACAAAGACTCTTTCCCGCCTCACACATAAAATCACAATACAGACACCAACACACTTAAAATTTAAAACAATCGTAAACGCAACAAATCTGATGAACATTTTCCATGCAATCAATCTCAAATCCATACGTTTGATTTTGAAGATCACAAAACCTCTCTTTTCTTCTCTTCACACTCGCTCTCTCGCTCCTCACAAACAAAAACCCACCAACTGGAACACAACCCACTCTTTTGTTCTTCAAAACCCGCTTCTCTCTCTTCTCGAAAAATGCAAATCTTTGTCACAATTGAAGCAAATCCAAGCCCAAACTATCATCACTGGTTTGATCTCAGATGGGTTTGCTCTAAGTCGCCTTATCGCCTTTTGCTCCATATCAGAGTCGAAAGATCTTCATTATTGCACCAATATTCTGTACAAAACAGAGAACCCGAATGTGTTTTCTTGGAATGTAGCCATTAGAGGGTTTTCGGAGAGTGATACGATGAGAGAAGCCGTCGTTTTGTACAAGCGAATGTTGAGAAATGGTGGGTCTAGACCTGATAATTTTACTTACCCTATGTTGTTCAAGGTCTGTGCTGGTTTAGGATTGAAGTTCACGGGTCATGAGATTCTCGGGCACGTGTTGAAGCTGGGTTTCGATGCGCATATATATGTGCATAATGCTGTGATTCATATGTTGGTATCTTGCGGAGAACTGGGGATGGCACGTAAGGTGTTCGATGAAAGTTGTGTGAGGGATTTGGTTTCGTGGAACTCTTTGATTAATGGTTATGTTAGGAGTGGATTTTCTCGTGAGGCTATAAGGCTTTATCAGGATATGGAGTTGGAAGGAGTTCAACCGGATGAGGTGACGATGATAGGGATGGTTTCATCCTGTGCTCACCTTGAGGATTTGAATCTCGGGAGAGAGTTTCATCGCTATATTGACGAAAGTGGGATGAATTTGACCGTTCCCCTAGCAAATGTACTTATGGATATGTATATAAAGTGCGGGAAACTTGAGGTGGCAAAAGCAATTTTTGATAACATGACGAAGAAAACAATTGTGTCGTGTACTACCATGATTGTGGGATATGCCAAATTTGGGTTTCTGGATATGGCTAGGAAGATTTTTTGTGACATGCCAGAGAAAGATGTTTTTCCATGGAATGCCATAATTGGAGGTTATGTTCAAGCCAAGCGTAGCAAGGAGGCTTTAGCTTTGTTTCATGAAATGCAGGCTAGTAATGTAAAGCCGGATGAGGTTACCATGGTTCTTTGCCTATCTGCTTGCTCACAACTTGGAGCACTTGATGTTGGAATTTGGATTCACCATTTTATTGAAAAAAAAAATCTTTATTTAAATGTTGTCTTGGGGACTGCATTAGTTGACATGTATGCCAAGTGTGGGAATATTACACGGGCTCTTCAGGTTTTTCATGAGATGCCGGAAAGAAATTCTTTGACTTATACAGCCGTAATTGGAGGTTTAGCGTTTCATGGGAATGCACGTGATGCCATATCTTACTTCTCAGAAATGATTGATGTTGGGTTGAAACCAGATGAAATCACCTTTCTTGGGGTTTTATCAGCTTGTTGTCATGGAGGCTTGGTTGATGAAGGTCGAAAGTATTTTGCCCAAATGAGCTCAAAGTTCAGTCTGTCTCCCCAGCTTAAACACTATTCTTGCATGGTGGACCTTCTAGGTAGGGCTGGTCTGTTAGAAGAGGCTGAACAGCTTATCAGAAGCATGCCAATGGAAGCAGATGCTGTGGCGTGGAGTGCATTGTTTTTTGCTTGTCGAATGCATGGAAATGTTTCCATGGGACAAAGAGCTGCTTTGAAGCTTCTCAAGTTGGATCCTCATGATAGTGCAATTTATGTATTGCTTGCCAACATGTATATCGATGCTAATATGTGGGAGGAGGCAAGGAAGGCAAGAAAGATGATGAAGGATAGAGGTGTGGAAAAGACTCCTGGTTGTAGCTCAATCGAGGTCAATGGCATTGTGTATGAGTTTATTGTTAGAGATAAATCCCACCCTGAATCCGAACAAATCTATGATTGTTTAGTTCGGCTAACAAAACAAGTGGAGGTTGGTGGATATATGGCTGATGTCCCTACCTATGGAAATGACTTTCTCTCTGGATTTGCGCTTGAAAAACAATGGCCTGCCCTTCATGGATCAATGCAGACCACCTGCAGCATCCCTTAATGTAGGAATGGTTATTGTTATCTGTTATTGGTTGCTGCGACTGCTTTGCCTGTGGTTGTGTGAATTCCCTTGGAAAAAGCCTGCGGACATGGTCAGGTCTTATGTCAATTTTTTAATGGGCGGAATATCTGCTGTTGTGTCTGAAATGGTTTTTTTACTTTAGGTTTAGAGGATTTTTATCCATATCCAGGGTGAGATTCTACAAGAGGATTGGAGATCTTATTCATTCGACAGACTAAACACGAAGGGCTTTATCCTTGTGGAAGAAAAAACAGATCCAGGTATTGTAACTACCATACCAGCTTCATTTGCTAAGCTATTTACAGAACTACATTACATCCTTTTATTCAGTTTTCCTCCTACGTATCATATGCTCATTAGTATCTGGATTTTTCAGGCCTTGAACATTTAAACATAAGGATTTGTGTACAAGATTGTCCAATCTATCCGAATTTCTTATGAGCTGGAACTGGTTATTTGGGTGTCCTGGCGATTTCATCATAATGCTGGTGATCTGATCATCTTTTTCATGGACGCAGCATGGATCCATCTTGCACATGAAATGCATTAGATAGCTTGTCTCAAGCATTGTAATATACAAGTATTTGAACCGGTGATCCTGACTGAAATCTTGCAGGTTAGTTTTTTAATTGCTTTGATTATTTTTATTTCATACTTGTAATAACATGGTAAAAAAGTTGAGACTTTTGTCAACTTGGCATCGATATTTTTATATATAACCATTATGCTTATGAGTGTTTTTGTAAAGCATGCTAATAAAGCTGTTTGAACTCTATAACATTAGTACTCATTGCATTGGTAATGTAATTCTGAAAGTAAGCTAATGGACATTGGATCAGTGGCAACTATGAGGATATCTATTTTGAGTTATTTAATAAAACAAAGCCATTACTAAGATCAAATACAATGATTGAAGTCTCTCTTGCTGGATATTATTCATACTTTTGAGGATTTTTTCAGGGTAATTTTGATTGGAGATGATTTAAGAGCTAGCCAAAGACATTTTTGGAGATGGTAACTAGGCCTCCCAATCTAGAACTCAAAATATCAATTTCACATAACGGTAAAGAAAATACTGTTATGTTAAGGAAGATATGTAAAAAATGCGAACATTTTCTGGTTCTTTTCTTGTGGGGATGCTCAAAATTTTTTTAACTTGAATGATTTCTCATTTCATCGAATGCATCTAACGATTGAGAATTTGAGATTTATATTGAAATGCGGATCTCTCCAAACCCATTAGAAGGAAACATTGTGTTGACACCCAAAAGAAGAAAATAAAAGAAAAGGAACAGGTTGGCGAGTAGCCGCAAAATGAGTGTAGCATTGACAAGTGTGAAGTGTGGAGACAAAAAGGAATGTGGAATGAGGAGGGAGTGATGAATGTGCATGATTCGTCCTTGCTTGCACGCTAGGTTTTGTTTTTTTTTTTTGGTTTTGGTTGTGAGTTTCAATTATCCATGTTCATGTTCATGCTAAGACTCTCCTTCTCTTCCTTCACATGCCTGACAGAGCAGTGATTGCATCAGACATTGCACTAACACTCTAAAATCATTGGACAAACAAAGTTATAGGGATGCCAAAGCACCTTTTTATGTGGGTCTGCGCTATCATTCTTATTCTTTATTCATATTTATTTGCTTGCTTACGGAAGATTGTCTCTCCATTATTATTTGTCATTATCAATAAAATTATGTTATTTTTCTTGTACAGTTATATAGAATAATCTCAAATTATTCTCTCAGATTTGATGGGTAGATGATTTTATTTATTTATTTGATATATAGGGGTAGATGATTTGTTATTACTTATTACTGAGATAATCTACACAGACAATTATAAATCAGTTATCATTTAAAAAAAAAATTGTTCTTATTTTCTTAACAGGTTCATGATTTTATTTTGAAATAATTTGGTCATGCGTTTTAACCAAAGATATTGCTTCTAAAGCAAGGAATCCAAGAACCTTGGCATGCTCTATCTTTTTGTTTTGTTCACTATTAAGATGACTTGAGACAACAGTGGTTTTCCCCCAATATTATTCTATTTAGCATAGATTCGATTACAACCTAGCTAAGCAGCCTTAATTCTCTTTTAATTAATTAATTAAGTTTATTTTATTCCTTTAAAATAAATTTGTAAAATTATAGAGGTTGATTCTGATCCAACCAACCTCAACTGACACCAACTTCCTTTTAGATGATATTGAGATTGAGATTGAGATGGTGTTTTTTTTTTTGGTGATCTCTTTTCAACTAATATCACATGCTCCATTTTTCTCACCACAAGCCAACCACTAACTCCAACCCTAACCACATTCCCTTGTATTCTTCATCACCCTACCTTTCCAAGTGCTTGTATCATTTTTCTTGAGCTTTCTGTGGCTCTCCTTGTGGATACATCAATACAATTGGCAATTTTTGTCATCATTCGTGAATATGAATATAATGCAATTTTTTTTAAGTATAACACGATTACATAAATTTAAGGTTTTTTTATAAGGGGGATGATTCGAACCCGTAACCTTGTGATGTAGGTGTGAGATATTTTATTACCAGACTAATCTCATCTCGTCAAATATAATGTAAATTTAACCGATTAAGATTGAGAATTTTTAAGATAGAATAATTATTAAAAAAAATGTGTTTAGACTAACATATACTACATGATTTAACATCACTTTTCTCCCAAACTTGATTTGAATATAAAACGATACAAGAATTTTGTAAATATTTTAAACGGGAGTTTATAATCATCTTTAAAAGTTTAGATGAACTTTTATGACAAATTTGAGAAATATCTATTTTTCTATATCTTAATTGTGACGTTGGAAGATAAATAAAACCTAGATAATATATATTTGGAAGTATTTTTACTACCCTTATCATGTTTGAGGAGTTTTCTTTGTAAGTCTAAGATTTATGGAAAAAAAATTAAAATTCTTTTAAAAATTTATAGAATAACCAATAAATTTTAAATTAAATCCACTTTAGCCCCTATAATTTTTTTGTTTTACTATATGGCCCCTCAAACTATAGCTATAACTCATGCAGTCAGTGTCATTTTTTTTCCTTCGAAAAAAAGTCCTGAAATATCTGTCTTGGAACAAATTAAGATATGTTTAGTCTTGAGAAACAATAAAAAACCAAATATGCCCCAGGACATGAAGAACAATTAAGTAGAAACTACTTTGTCTTAAAAGAAAAAAAATAAAAAAAATAGAAACTACTTTGTGCACGAGTTACACGTAGGAAGGACCCACAGGGACATAAAGGCAATGACTGGTAAGGAGTTTTTGATTGGGTTACCTGCAGTCTAAACAGTTAGCTCACCCACACCCAGTAATGACTAATGTCTACTGTGTGTTCACGCCTGATTGGACTTCATTGCTATGTCACCTCTTACATTCACCTTTTTTCTTCTTCATTTTCTTTTCTAAAACAAAAAGCAAATCCATTATATTATTCTTTTGACAAAATTTGTTTTAAATATTATAAATTTACCTAAATTCAAAACCTAATAAGGGTAAGGAATTTAAAGAATACGATTACAAATAAGTATTCATACTATCTTTCTTGTTGCAAATTTAAGATGATAATTAAAAAAAAGGGTATTATCACTAAAGTCCCTATTTTTTTATGAATTGTCACATTTGTAAACGTCTTTACCATATTAGTCACTTTAGTCCCTTGTTTTTTTAAAATACATCACTTTAGTCCATTTGACAAAAACTAAGGGTCAACTATAATATAATATATAAAAATACAAGGATTGAACCTTCAACCTAGTGATTAAAAGTAACTACCTCTAACCAGTTGAGCTACTATAGTTTATTGTTGAGGATTTGTTGATTTAAATGTGTATATATATATATATATATATATATATATCTGTTTATATAATTTAAAATAAATTTATATTTAATAATAATAATAATAATAATATAAAAACATATTTATGAAAATGAAAAAGAAAATAACAAAATAAAAGGAAATCCAAAAAATCTAAAAAATCAAAGCCTGTAATTTTTTTTTTCTTTTTTTTTTGGATTTTTTTTCTTTTCAAAAAATATATTATTTCAATTTAATAAAAAAACCCCAGAAAATCAAAGACCCGTAAATTGAAAAGGTAAAAAAATCAACAACAAAGAAGAAAAATAAATAAAAATTACTTTTTTTTTCCTTTTTTTACTTTTATTTTGTTATTTTCTTTTTCTTTTTCATTTTCATAAATATGTTTTTATATATTATTATTATTAAATATAAGTTTATTTTAAATTATATAAACAGATTTAAATTAGTTTAAACAAATTATATAAATAAATAAATATATATATATACACATTTAAATCAACAAATTCTCAACAACAAACTAGAGTAGCTCAATTGGTTAGAGGTTGTGGCTTTTAATCACAAGGTTGAAGGTTCTATCCTTGATAAAAGCATTTTATTTTTTCAGGGATTGACCAGCTATTATTGAAATTAGAGGGACTAAAAGGAAAATTTTTAAAAATAATAATAAAGGGTAAAATTGTATTTTTATATATTATATTATAGTTGACTCTTAGTTTTTGGTCAAATGGACTAAAGTGATGTATTTTGAAAAAATAAGGGACTAAAGTGACTAATATGGCAAAAACGTTTAAAAATGTGACTATTCATGAAAAAATAGGGACTTTAGTGATAATACCCCTTTAAAAAATGAATCATCAAGTTTTTTTTATTAAAAAAAAACTTAATAAAGACTTTTTTTTTTAACAATTACAATATTTCGAGATGTGGTGAGGTGCATGATTCGAACCCACAACCTCTAATTGTGAGGAAACATTATCTTGTCGATTTAAATTCTTAATAGTACAAAAACTTACCACCCCAATTTTCTAAAATTGGTTCATATTATATCAAATTTTCTATCCGAACATCATGAGTTTTCAATTTTTATTTTATAAAAAATATTGTTAACTGTCAAAAATGACCAAAAAATCAACGAAACACTTTTCTCGGTGCGCCACAGCAGTACTATGACTGATGCTAGAAATACCCGGTCTGTCGAGGACAGCCCCGGTCCTTATACCACCAGGCCTAGGGCGGATCTGCTTTATCCTCCAAGATCGGTCCCCCAGTCAGTATTGGGATTTCCAGTGCGACCGGGGTCGACTGAAGCATCGTGATGACCTGATCCGCCCCAGTCATGTCCCTGGCAGCCGCCTACTAAGAGGGAGAGAGGACTACCAAGGAGGAGGAACTCCCTAGAGCTTCGCACCTTGCCGGGGGAACCAAGATGCCCTAAATCTTAAAGAACATTCTAGAATCACCACCAGGTTTTGCTACAGGATCGACTAAGGGCTGATGTAAGCCCTAAGAGATAAATCAACTTGACCAAAGGGGAAACCCTAGTATAAGGCAGTTGGTAGTTGAGAATTTAATATGGACAACTATCAAATGAAGAGAAGCTCGAGAACCAACGATCCAAGATCGCGCTCCACTGCGTAACACCAACGGTTTGATGGGGGTCCAACTCAGCCCTACCCAAGGTTAACTCCAGCAATCATCGATGAGAAACTTGGGTTCCAACTAACAAAAGGGATACAAAAAGCTCATTCGAAAAGAATATGAGAAAGAGCCTGACAGGTGTAGCGCGACATGCACTGATGCTGTGTTCCCAGCAACCCTACATGTGAAAACGACGTCTCCAGCCAGCTCAAACTCCTCTGACCAGTTACAACAGGAGAAAACCCCACATAATCGCCTACAAAGCGTCTAGATGGATAGTAAGGCATATGTTGAACCATCATGACCCTCTGGGGCGTGTGTCGCACCTAGGCCCGGTACAAGGGGACAGTGGAGGTTCCCTAATGGTTATCCTGCCTAAAAGAGGAGTCTCACACCTACCCAACTGACCTCTTAGTTATCACTAGGGCACATTTGACATAATTGCATCCCTTTCAAGGCATGTGTCACTGCGGGCTCAGTACAAAGAGAGGTAAGGATCGTGCCAAGGACTCTCACCTAGGAAGATCCCCCTCACCTACCATATCTAAGGTACCCTATAAATATCTCAACTCTAGAAGAGTTAAGGGTTGGAGATTTTAGAGATGGAAACATTATACTACTATAGAACGACCGGTCTCAAGAGAAAGATCCCTGATTGTGTAATTGCTACTATAGGACAGCTGGTTTCATTGATCGAAACCCCCTTGTGTTGAGAGTGTATTCCATTTTCAAGAAGTGTAATTTATTGAGACAAATGAATAGGAATCCCGATTCGTCCCCTTTTATGTGATTGATTCAACCACCACTGAACAACAACATAACACCTAATCCTCGGTGTCGGGACCGGTTCTGTCATGATTGGTTCCAGTACTATAAAGAACCGGTCCGGATAGAAACGTAGCGTCGCCTGGTCCCATGCAACCAAGCAACCTTACTAGCATCACATAGCCCGGTCCTAGAATCTTAAAAGACTGTGACCCGGCTGGCTAGTCCAAACCCGGGCCGCTCCGACCGTGGAGCACCATTCTATCCGGTCTAGTGTTGTCCTAAAAATCAATACAAGATTTTTCGGATAGCAAATATTAATAAAAAATATTTTTAAACTACAATAATATAAAATACGAGATGAGATTGTATCACTAATATGTTTGTTATATTTATAATATATATATTTTTTATCGATAAGAACGTGAGTTGAAATTATGTTAGCCACAAATTATAAAGATTTTAGAAAAAAATGAAAATGATAAAAAGAAAAAAGAAAAAAATTAAACAAGTGAAATGCATGGAAATCCTTAAAAATAAGGAAGAAAAGAAATGCATGGAAATCTACGATGGATTAAAAAAAAAGGTTATCTTATAAGCGCGAGACACGGGATAGTATCTCATCTAACGGAGATCGCGTGTCCCTGAAACCACTGCATAAAGAGACACACATACACTCGCTCTCTGCAGAGACAAGAAAATTAAAAAAACATAAAAAAGTGAAGAAGAAGAAGAAGGCATTGTCATGAGTTAGAGATAGAGACTGATGAGAGAGCTCTTCTAAAGCCATCAATGTCGGTTCTTTCTCTTTTATTTTCCAAAGAATCTCTCTCTTTTTCTTTTTTTATTTTAATATTATTTAATTGTAATTATGTATATATATATATATATATATATATATATATATACACATTTACGAACATTGTTCTCTTGATCCACTGATCAATTCCTGCCGTTTTTCATTTTTCTTTCTCGTTTTCCCGAGAAAATTTTTACACATTGCCGGAAAACGAGATTTTCTCGCTCTGTTTTTGATTATGTTAGCTTCTATTAGACCGAATTCGTTTAATGAGGTACTTAAATTACGAGTGTTTGATGAGTTTCTTTTGTTTTTTGTTTCGACTAAATCGAAGTTAAGTTTGTTATTGTTGTGGATTTTAAATGTTGAAAGCTCAGATCAATTAAGTGGAATTCAGTCTTTTGTTTTAATTTATTTCCTTTTCCTTTTCCTGTTCGGCTTTTTTTTTTCTTCTGCATTTTCTCGGCTACCAAACAGAAGATAAGGTTTTCTTTTCTTTCTCTTTTTCTTAATGAAGAATGGTATAAATTTATAGGAATCAGCCGAGATTTGTCAAATTAGTGTCATGTTGTGATTTTGTAATTTCGATGTTGAAGCACTATGGATTTCATTTCATTTCGTAATGTATTTCTTTTGCAGGTTCGATAAAGTAACTTTTTGATGTGCGGATTTGTTTCTTTTTTTGAGTGAATTGCAAGTCCTAAATTTTTTGGAAATATCAGATTATCAGGTTTGTATGTTCCATAGTATGTTTTTCTTTGCTCTCTTTTATGTCTTTGTGATATTTGACATGACTAATTTAACATTTTGTTATGCTTATTATTATATTGTGGATCAATTGTGTTACAGATTAGTGGATTAGAGATGAATTGGAACCCACATCTTGAGGTTCATCATTACTATAACACCAGCTACCCTTACAATAGTGCTGGAAGCTTCATGGAATATTTTGAAGGGCTCACATATGAGCATGTGAATTTCATTTTTGACGGTGCTTCGCATGTTCAGGTACATATATGCTAGTAAATGGTTTCTTTTTGAATGCGGTGAGATGACATTACAGTTTGATATGCTTACATCAATAATTGGAACCAAAAAAATGCTAATTTCTGCTGTTAATCAATACTGGTTGCTCCATCTGAATGTATTTCTTGTGTTTCCTTAGTGTATAGTTGTGATAAAGGTGTACTTGGTTGATTTCGAAAATATGTGTGGTAAAGCTGTACATATTTGGATGAATTGTGGATCATTTACTTGTTTATATACACTAATGGGTTTGTTTGAAGCATGTGCATGCATATTAATATATAATTACATGATAAATGTTTTTGGATTATTATTGCTGAGACTGTGTTAAAGTCTTGTTGCATGGATGTTTTTCTTCACTTATGTGCAGGAAAGTGCTTACCCATCTATGAATACGAGTTTTTACAAGTTTGGGTTAACTGAATCTGGGAGTACTTCATATTATGATTATGGTCATCCTTATGAGGTCAGTTACCATGAACCACGGGTTGATGAAAATAGAAGGCCGTCTGATAACTCTTCAACAATGAACAATGAGCAGACTGCATCTGTAAATACAGTACGGGAAAGAAATACAAATACTACTACACGTGAAAACTCTGTGGAATGTAAGTTGTGAGCTTCATTTTGGTGTTAAGCTTCAAAATGGATAATGTAATTTGTTTGCTTGGGGGTATTTTATTATGTAGATGATGATAACCATAACCATAACTACATTAATATATTAACTGAGTGTATTGATCATTGTATGAGGTAGTCCCTTGTAGAACACTAGTTAGTATGTCTATGCTATTACCATATGAATAATTTAAAAGTGAAAAGAATGAAATCTTCATGTTTATTTTCTTTTCTTTTCCTATTTTTTTTTTCTCTGTTACTGACAAGATCTGTCTACATGAAGGAATTCATTTAGCCAATTCCCTTTTCTTCATGGGATTAAGGCTTTGTTGGTTTGATTTGATTTCAGCTGTATGTCTCACTATTAAGTGATTTACTGCTCCAATTTAGACAATAATTATCTGGGACGTGGACAATTTTTTCCTCCCTTTATGTACCTTTCTTCTCCTTTTCAGGTCCGCGGAGACACTATAATGCTCATGATTATCAGGTGTGTAGCTTGTTACTTGTCGTGATATATGTTGGTGTTTGAACTGCATATATGTATATATTTGAATCTAAATATTTGTGATTACGTAATAATAAAATTGGCAATGTATACTTTATATGATTTTGCTGACTATAAAAGAATTAGAATGTTTTCTAGCAAGTTTGCACCTTATATTTCTTCAAACATACACCTTCATCTTAATGCACCTTGTCGCTTAACTATCGATATTGGGTAGCTAAATTAACAAGTATGCCTTGAATCTCCAGGCGGTTTGCTATTGGTGTGTAGTAATGTTTTGCAAATAGTATATACTATTTGATATTTTTTCCATCTCTTTGTTATGAGAATAATTTGAACCTAGTTTTGTACACCCAAATGATACATGGTAATAGGTTTCTGAGGTAATAAATTAAAATCCTTCAATTCTGTGAACCTTGCAGGTTGTTTGGCAAGACAGTGTCGATCCCGACAACATGACATATGAGGTTAGTCTTAAAATTTCCTTGTATCTCGACCATCCATTTAGTTATTTGCAAAACTTTTTTTTTTTTTTTTGTGTCGTCGTTACTTACGGTCACAACTATTTTATCCAGCAGCATGTGTATAATTTTCACAATAACTGTGGCTTTCCTCTTGTTCTGCAGAGAATAATTATCTGCCTTGAACAGCTCAGCTCTTTAATATTCAGAATTAATTATTTCTTTTCTGTAATCACAAATGCATTATTGCTGAAAATACTATATTGTTTGTCAAGGCAGTCACTTAGCTTAATTTTGCTTACTGGAACCACTTATATCTTGCTAGGCCAATTGGTCAAGCAAGCACTTGTCGACCCTGGATTATCATAGGAAATGATTGTCTCCTAAATGTAAATGGAGGTTTCTAGACTTCTAGTAGTTAAGTTGGTTCTAATTGTCACTGATATGATCATTGGACTCCTTGCTTGTATAAATTTAGTTTTTTACTTAATTATTTGTGTTACATTTATTTTTTGGTTGTGTTCCGGATAATTATTAATGACTAAATTTATCATATTCAGGAATTACTCGAGTTAGGCGAGACAGTTGGAACTCAGAGTAGAGGTCTTTCTCAAGAACATATAGCATCGCTTCCAATTTCAAAATACAAGTGTGGCTTCTTTGGAAGAAAAAAGTCAAGAAGCGAGAGGTACTATTCAGGTTTATTCAATGCAGTTTTGTGAAATGGTAGTAGCATTCTTTTCTTCCATAACAGTTATCTTTTATGGTAAATTACACTAATTTCCCTGAAGTATCGGAAAGTAATAACTAAGATTCGTAAATGGTTTTACACACATACCTTCGCTGACATCCTGTCAACTTAACGTTCAAAGGGCAGTCAAGGTATTTCATAAATCTTCCATCTATTTTCTTAAAAATCAATGAATAAATAAATAATCTAATTTCAAAACCATCCCTCAAAATACCCAAAATCACTCAACCCCCAGCTCAGTCCACTGCCGGCACTGGAAGCTTAAGCTAATGCCGGCCAAGTCGACAATGAAGGACCTATTAGCCGCTAAAACCTTCCCCCACAAATTGGTCAAATCGGCCTCCTAAACCACCCCCAACAACACCAATCAAACCCTAAATAGATCAAACACCACCAATCAACCATAACTACCTCCCAAATCAAATTCATAAGCTTTTGAAGGCTAAATCGAGTACTAAGGCGTTTTACCTTAGTCTTTATGCCTCTAGGCGAAAGAAGGCGCAAGCCTCAATAAAATAAAATAAAATAGAAACTCATATCATAAGGTCAATGACTCAATAATATCAAATAAAAACATACATCATGATGTAGTTCAAAAAAGATAAAAATAATAACAAAGCAAAGTTATAAAATAAAAGGCAAAAAACCATGAATCCTATCCCATAATAGAAATTTAGAACAAGTGTTAGAGTTAAAATCTATGACTATCTAATCATTATTCTCATCAAGACTAGTGGGATCATTTGGATGATCATATTCAAAATTATTAGCTTCATCTCCATCAACATCATCAACATCATATTCAAAATTATTATTTCCTTTTTTATGTGTTTTAATTTTATCTTTTAATTTTTTTTTACTAACTAAAGCCCATTAGACTTTCAAAACTTAAGCCCATTAACATTACTAAAGGAAACCCAAAACTTATCTGAAAAAAAGCCCAAACATCTATATAAAAGGTCAAAAAACTCCTCTTTTTTCAAGGCTTATACCTCAAGTCACCGAGGTTAGGTTTCACAGAAGTTGCTCGAGGCTTTTTCGTAGCCCCTCAGCGCCTCAAAGGCGTAAGCCTCAAACATCTTTTAAAACCAAAGAAATCAAAGGGGTAGAGAGAGAATGGGAGTGAGGAGTTTGCACGGCCTTCGGCAAAGGCGGAGGCATGTGCAAACCTCCTCTGTGCGAAGGGGAGGCTTAGCGAACAGCTCAAGGTTGGCCTCCACCTTCACTGGGTGGATGCAGCCACCTCCTCCCAGCGAAGCAGTGTCCTGATTTTGTTTTTAATATTATTTTATATGACAAATCTTTTATTCTACAGAATGGTAACACTTGCCCAATTAAACATATTTTCACTTTTTAAAGGGCTTTATGGTCATTTATTAAACAAGAGGGGGTCTTAGTGTGTTAAAATCTTTTTCTGATTTCCAGTGGTTACTTTCTAATACTTTAGGGGAGTTTGTGTAATTTACCCTATATTTTATGATGCTGCCTAAGGTTTGAAACTCTCAATGCTGCCCATTTAATGGTTTAATTACTATGCTTAATCTTCAATGCATGTGGCAGTAACCAATATCTTATTTGCAGCTATCATATTTCTATTTCTATTTGGATCTATATTCCTTAGAATTTATAACGGATAAATTATTTTGTGCTATGTTTTATGCCTTTGTTTTGGGGTCATAAGAATGAATAATGCTAGATTTCCTATATTCATGTCCATTTGTAACTAACACATAATTTACCACATCATCTCACGATTAACATGGTTGTTCAACACACATGCCATATCAAAAGAGCTTGAATTTCAGCAAATAATTTGGACAGTCTAGCATTATTCATAAGAAGAGTTTTGCTTTTTATCGGTAAATGAGAAATAAACTTTGAAATGAATTTTACATTGAAGGAAGCTTGGAGAGTGCTGTATAAATAGTTGGGGGAAGCATTGAGAGGGATCTATGATGATGATACATGATCAATTGTTCTTAGTTATATTTTGTAAATCCTCTGTGTTTCATTGAATAATTGAAATGAGAGAAATCTGACATATGTGAGAAATTTGAGATAAATGATGGCGACATGCAGATGAGCAGAATTTGTTCTCCAAATAGTAACTAACTGAAGAATTTTAATGGATGTTTCTAATGAATTGTTGCAATATCCTTGTAAGAAATCGATGGGTTCAAAATTTTTCAGGAATATAATAATGCTTGATATACATTGAGGCCCCCCATTTGCCTGAAATTTCCATCTCATTTGTATTTTATCATTACTGTGACCAATCTTTTTCCATATTCTATCTTCCTTGCCAGTGAGTCTAACTTGCTCCTTCATGTTGGAAATAGATGTGTGATATGCCAGATGGAATATAAACGAGGCGACCGGTGCATCACTCTACCATGCAAACATGCCTATCATGATGGTTGTGGTGCCAGATGGCTTAGCATCAACAAGGTAAGCAAGTTGACTATTTCAAGCTGAACTTAGACAATTCTTTTTTCTTTGGCCACCTAGACAGACTGTCCTTGTCCAAGAACCAACCGCTGATTAGAATTTTAATTTATCAGGCTTGTCCTATATGTTACACGGAGGTGTTTGGTGATACGTCAAAACATTAGAGGAAATAACCACGGATGAACATAAAGAAGATGAACCTTCATATGTTTTTTCTTTGTTTCTCAAGTCAACCTACTATCTTTTCCATAAGGACAGAGATGTTTGTTTGGTATGGTAGAAAAATTTGTTTTAGCTTTTGTAATAAGTGAAGAAGTATGTACTTGATGATACAAAATGGATGTGTTAAAGAGAGACAAAAGATTGTATAGAATTTGCAAGGTTCTGGCATTTGATTTCAACTTTTTTGTTATTTCTAGTTCAGATTTACTGTTATGTTGTTTCTATCTTCATCTTAAGACTTAGTATAACAAGAGCATCATGACAAGATGAGGTTGACCGAGTAATAAGTCTTTCACACCTACACCATAAGGTTATAGGTTCGGGTTGTGTCCCTCCTCTTCCAAACCCTGAATTCTGAAATCAATTTTTAAATGCATAAAAACAGACGAATGAGTAATAATAAACCCTGAATTCTGAAATCAATTTTTAAATGCATAAAAACAGATGAATGAGTAATAATTACCGGTGAATGATTTCGCCAAGTTTTGTAAGATCTGTTACAAAAATTACCATAAGACATAAATTTGCAGATCTGGAAGTGATTGCTCCATCTGAAATTGATTTATTAGAGTCAAGCTTGTTGATTAGCCCAATTGGTCAAGCAATCTCTATCTCTAAAGTATTGTTTAAAGCTTGCAAATTGTGATCGGTAGTCGATAAAAACATGATGGGAAGTGGGAAGAGAATAAAAATAATTATATATTACATTAATTCGGAATTTGGGAATGGGGGAGGGCAGACTCGAACCCATAATCTTTTAGGGTAGGTGTGAGGAGCAAACCATTGGACCGACATCATCTTGTCGAGAATAAATTATTATATCTTGAGCTTAGAAGATGATGGGAGGATTTCAACTCATTCGTATTTTTTTAATTGAACAATTAGAAATTTGAGAGTTGAATTATTCGATTAGTGGAAACATGATCTCAATGACAAGGTCCCACGGACGTGGGTGTGAGGTACTATTGAGCTTTCATTGTGAATTTAACAGCCATATATATAATCATCCATCTCAACTGCCCCATTTTTGACTTGTTCATGGATTTGTCTGAACCAGCAAGAGATGCATTAGGATCAAGTATTTTAAAGACTTAGACTTCGTTTGTTTTTTTGTCTGAATATTGAATAATTCTGAATTTTTCTGAAGACTGAATAGAGACTGAAATCTGAACCTGAATGACATGTTTGTTTTTTTTTCTTCTCACATCTGAATATACTGTCAATATGTTTGTTTTTTTAAAATAAAATTATTTGAAAATACGTAATTTTACATTTATACCTATACTAATTAAAAGAAGTAATTTAATATGTACCATTCTTTATAACATATTTTTTTTTGCAAAAAAAATTCAATTTCACAAAAAAAATTAATCAAAGATTATAATTTTGCATGTTCTACAAACAAATTTTAAGTTAAATTTATTGTAAAAAAAAAGTTACAGTCCAAGTTCAATTTTGTATGTTGTCCACGCTTACGGTGAATATAATTCATGAAACAAGTTTTGTTTTTTTGGTTTCCTGGATCAGATGCACCGGAAACCAAATAAAAAAAAATTTCTTGAATTTTTCATATACAATAATTCTATAACATCTTCAAGCCATGAAATCTACTCAATATGATAGACAAATTTATTCAGCACTATTCGAATAGTTAGATAAAAAAAATAAAGAGTTCTTACCGGGACTTGACAAGAGAGAAATTCAATTGTTCAATCTCAGAAAAAATTCATTATGAGATGTAATTAGGGTTTTTTTTTTCTTTTCTAAAACCTGTGTAAATAAGAAATATATTAAAAGAAATTTTTTTATACCATATCAAATTAAGATAAATTCGGAAATATATCTTTTTTTGGAGGATAGACTTGGAAGAGAATATTTTAATTGCAATTCAGTGATTTGGAATTAAGTTAAAAGTCAGGATTTCTTACTTTTTATTTTAAGTCGTTTTTTTGATCTTTTTAAGTTGTTTGACCACTTAAAAAAACAAACAAAACAACTTAATGAGTTCAATTCAGACCCATTAAGTCTTAAGTGAAAAAAACAAACGACCCCTTAATCCAGGCTGTTTTGTGCGTTAAAGAAAGAGTATGTATTTCATCAATGATTGGGTTTGTCACTATGTAAAGGGTAACCAACCATGTTTGAAATGCAACTCACACAACAAATAGCTCCAATGGGAACCATGGCACTGCTGGGCCAATGGCCTCTTTTGGTTTATGCTTTGGCCTTTTTACTCTTAGCCACCGCTGCAGCTGACTACAAGCCTTACACATATGCCTCCCCACCGCCTCCTTCTTACACATCACCACCTTACGAATATAAGTCTCCGCCACCACCGGAGCATTCACCTCCTCCACCATACTACTACAAGTCCCCGCCACCACCAAAGAAGTCTCCTCCTCCACCTTACTACTACAAGTCTCCTCCACCACCGGTGCATTCACCCCCTCCACCTTACTATTACAAGTCCCCACCACCACCAAAGAAGTCTCCTCCTCCACCATACTACTACAAGTCCCCACCACCACCAAAGAAGTCTCCTCCTCCACCTTACTACTACAAGTCTCCTCCACCACCCAAGCACTCTCCGCCACCACCTTACTACTACAAGTCTCCGCCACCACCAAAGCACTCTCCACCACCACCATACTACTACAAGTCTCCTCCACCACCGGAGCATTCACCCCCTCCACCTTACTATTACAAGTCCCCACCACCACCAAAGAAGTCTCCTCCTCCACCTTACTACTACAAGTCTCCTCCACCACCCAAGCACTCTCCGCCACCACCTTACTACTACAAGTCTCCGCCACCACCAAAGCACTCTCCACCACCACCATACTACTACAAGTCTCCTCCACCAACGGAGCATTCACCCCCTCCACCTTACTATTACAAGTCCCCACCACCACCAAAGAAGTCTCCTCCTCCACCTTACTATTACAAGTCCCCACCACCACCAAATAAGTCTCCTCCTCCACCTTACTACTACAAGTCTCCTCCACCACCCAAGCACTCTCCGCCACCACCTTACTACTACAAGTCTCCGCCACCACCAAAGCACTCTCCACCACCACCTTACTACTACAAGTCTCCTCCACCACCGGAGCATTCACCCCCTCCACCTTACTATTACAAGTCCTCACCACCACCAACGAAGTCTCCTCCTCCACCTTACTACTACAAATCTCCTCCACCACCAAAGCACTCTCCGCCACCACCTTACTACTACAAGTCTCCTCTACCACCCAAGCACTCTCCGCTACCACCTTACTACTACAAGTCTCCGCCACCACCTTACTACTACAAGTCTCCTCCACCACCCAAGCACTCTCCACCACCACCTTACTATTACAAGTCTCCGCCACCACCCAAGCACTCTCCACCACCACCTTACTACTACAAGTCTCCGCCACCACCCAAGCACTCTCCCCCACCACCTTACTACTACAAGTCTCCTCCACCACCCAAGCACTCTCCGCCACCACCTTACTACTACAAATCTCCTCCACCACCAAAGCACTCTCCGCCACCACCTTACTACTACAAGTCTCCTCCACCACCAAAGTACTCTCCGCCACCACCATACTACTACAAGTCTCCTCCACCACCAAAGCACTCTCCGCCACCACTATACTACTACAAGTCTCCTCCACCACCAAAGCCCTCTCCGCCACCACCATACTACTACAAGTCTCCTCCACCACCAAAGCACTCTCTGCCACCACCATACTATCACAAGTCTCCACCACCACCAAAGCACTCTCCACCACCACCTTACTACTACAAGTCACCCCCTCCTCCGGTAAAATCTCCACCTCCACCATCTCCATCACCACCACCGCCTTACATATATAAATCTCCACCACCCCCATCACAGTCTCCGCCTCCTCCATATATCTATAGGTCTCCACCTCCTCCATCTCCATCACCTCCCCCTCCTTATGTCTACAAATCTCCCCCACCTCCTTCTCCATCACCACCTCCTCCTTATGTTTATAAGTCCCCTCCACCCCCATACCACTATTAATCACCTCATCAATCCAAGTCTCCACCACCTCACCTACACTACATTTACAACTACTCACCCCCGCCTAAACCTATAGCCGCTTCATGAATTGATTTATCAAGAATAACCAAGTTCAACTTGATGTTATTTACTATTAGTTTTGCATTTATTTTTGTTAATAATAAGGGTTGTAAATGCTGAATTCATTTGTTTGCATCACTCATTGTACCACTTGTTTGTACTTGATGAAAATCAGATAGTTGAGTTTTGAAGACAACTGTGTTGCGAATAATTCTATAGCTTATTTTTATATCCAATGTTATATTTAGGTTCACTGAGATCTCTATTTTAGAGGGACAAATGAACCTCAATTATTAACAAATTGTTCGTTTTTTGTGGTATTTTCCAAAATGATTTATCCTTTTCTAAATTTTTTCCCAAACGCACTTCAAATTCCAATAATGATCGGTGCAAATCTGATTAAAAAAAAACTTAATTATTGTTGTTAAAGAGAGAGAAAAAGAAATTAGATTTTAGTGATATAAGAACATTTTCAATTTTATTATGCATTCTTGAGTTTCTACACAATTACATATGATCAACATTTCTCTTAAATATAGATCCACTTTAGTAAAAGAAAAATTTACATCCACTTTTTGGCCAATCACCATAAAACACTTGTCTCGCTCTCTCTCATATTTTATTTTACAATTAAATAGTTTGCAATTGACTAAGATTTCTAGGAGTGTTTCCCAATTGATAATGTAGGGAAAAATTCTTTTCTAAAACCAATTTACGCAACGAAAAGTATAATAAAAACGGTTTAAATTTTTTTGAGCAAGGATCGAATTAAATCAAAACAAAATAGATTGGTATCTTCAATCTGTGTATCAACCTCTTGATCTTCCAAACCTTGCACCAAATCCGCAATATGTGCTCGCGACTTCAACTTGCAAAACTGTTTCTGATCCGACTATCAGGTAGTAAAACAAGTATAACTTTCTTTGGAAAACGTGGAATCACGAACAGTAAAGTTTGACGAAAACTAGACTTACGGGGCTTTCCGAATATATGTGGATCCTAGCCCAATTGAATTTGTGGGGCAAGTTGTACGTGTTTTTTATAAATTAACAACAATTCTAGTTACAATCTGGAAGAAACAGAAAGTAATAAACCAATAAACACCGGGTTAGAAAAACAATTTAGGGACAATTTAGGCTCGTGTCACGGTGTCCTTAAGAAAA
Organism: Dipteronia sinensis; assembly: GCA_033220585.1. Lineage (NCBI taxonomy): Eukaryota > Viridiplantae > Streptophyta > Magnoliopsida > Sapindales > Sapindaceae > Dipteronia > Dipteronia sinensis. Next base: position 52,165,485 of record CM065641.1, read on the forward strand.
TTTCACCGGGTAACACCGTGTGTGCATGTCGATTGTCTCAGAGGATACAACGATTTTAACAGTGGCCGTGCAAAGCACAATCCACTCTCAGCGAACTCAAATCGAGTTTAAACTTACCAAGAACTCAGAAAGAGAAAAAAGAATATTTTTGCTATATATTTCATGATTGCAAGAGTTTTTGTCTTTGAAGAGAAGACTAGGGTTTTATAAAACTGAATCAAGAGGATTGATACGAAAATACTTGATAATCATGTTTTCTTTTAATGAAAAGGATATTAATTAAAAATCAATCTTCAAAAGATTTATTCCTAATTAAACAATGATTATGTTTTCTTATTGATCAAGTAAGTATCAGAATCCAAAACAGAAATTAATTATTTCCTTATCATTTGTTAACAACCTTTTCTGGTAGGGGTCCAAAGAAGAATTTTCCATCGGGCTGACTCCTGGTAGGACCCAGATCGGGATTATCCCGGTTCCCCGGTACCAAGAAACACTGAAGCCATGATATAGAGAGAGTCTTGATGCCACATAATGCCAGTTCCTTGGTATCAAAGAGTACCGGTACCCCGGTACCACGGCACCAGTTATCTGGTGTCAAACATCGCGATACCTATCCTGGACCGATCCAATGAGCATGTCTCATCCACCTAGCATGGAGAATGACATCGAGAAGGTACCAGCATGCTAAGAAGGAAACTGCCCTAGCAAAAGTGGATCGGTACACCCAGGAACCTAGGACAATACCACATCCGAAGGAATGAAGCCCGCGTTTGTCCCTAACCAGGTAGAAAAGAAAGTTGACATCTTTCCCTATTTAAAGAGCCATAAATGAGACAAGGTAGTCAAAGTAATCAGAGTTTAATACAACGGAAACTACAACGTAATCCAAGGGAACTATTCCTGCGCTGACTTACAGCCTCAATCAATGCCAAAATGAGTTTTCCGATGATTACAGATCTATTGACGAGATTTTTCAGGGATTGACTGGATGAATTGGAAACCATTAATACGACGAAAAAGGATGAAGAAAAGGATTCGTAATCCAGAATTTGAGAGAAAAACACCAGGAAGAAAGCTCGCCATCGCCTATTGGGAGATTTCCACTTATCGACTTGCACGAGTTTACCAACGCCTATTATGTATAGAGAGTGAGGAAGAGAGAGAGAGAGAGAGAGAGAGAGAGAGAGAGAGTGAAAACTCAACCCATATTGTATCAGTAACTTGAATCATCAATAATATAATCCATATTGTTTGTTTTCCTTCTACATACTGCTTCCTTTGCTGTTATTCGTATAAAACCCCTGGTACCTAGTGGTACCTACCCCACTACGATCTACCAGGTTGCAGTTTGAGGTGTTGATCAAAATTTGACCCCCAACGATTTTCGGTTAACATTTTTTGGCGCCGTCTGTGGAAAAATTTCCACACCCTTTACAAACAAACCTATTAGCTCTACTTTGTAACGTGCCAATATGAGGCTACGATCCTCTCAAGGATAGCACGACCCATCAGGGCACCAATCACTTGCTTCGACTTAGAGGGTTCAGAAGCAAGGAAAGGGATCGAAGCACCACAACCCAGCACTGGTCCCACCATCGAATGTGCTATCCACGTCTCAAGCCCTAACTGTTCCGGGAGTGGGCCAAGCCATCTTGGAATAGCAGCCTGCCACATTTGTGGAAAGTATCCATCTTCAAATGATTACGGAAGGAATCGCTCCTCAATTCGCGGTACACGGGACCAGGGGTGATACCACCAGACCAGGTACCCGGATACTGGCCTTCGATAGACTCTGGCCACTACCTCTGGTTCTAGACCACCCCATGAATTTCCAACCTCAACAGGTGAGATCTGTGATCGAGATCCCACCCAGGGAGCATCTCCCCCGAATCAGGCCGGTGTTGGGGTTTTTGCCATAAAGCTTGTAATATGTAAATGTAATTTGAATATAAATAAAAGAAGTAGTATATTCATTCATTTTGTGTCATACTTTATATAACATGTGCACTTAACATCCAAAATTGCCGGATGTAATTTTGAACTGAGTATATGAGTGTCATATATAGATGGATTCAGTTTGAAAGGAGCAATTTAAAGAGTCTGCAGATAGCAAATAAAGCTGGGTACTTTATTTGTGGTTAATCTACAGCTGCGGTCCATTTCGTAGTGTACGGTGATCCTATCCTGGATCATTCATATGTAGATATGAGAATAGAGGCACATTATATGATGTGATCATATAGGACTGGGCCATGATTCTCTCACTAAGATCCGTTTAACGATGAGATTCATATATATCAAATAATGATGGCTATATGTGGGTGATTTTAATCCTGAGTGTCTTATCGACTCCTTCAGGTTAGATCGTGGTCTTTGATATACAATGGGTGATGTCGGAGTAGCATTCCTGATCAATATACTCCGTATGTTGGGATCGCGGTTTAGCTTGTGGTTGAGAAGGTTTGTACACAATAGGGGAATCCACTCCTTCTTGTGAGAAGTAGATGGTAGTTCCCTTAAGGGTTGATTCGGGGCTTGAACAATATGAGCGCTCTCCTAATTCCGTAAGGAATGTAGGATTTATTGTTCATTAGAGAATCAATGGTACTTAATGGAAAGATATGATTAGAGGGGTATAACGGACATTATGACCCAGCTCTAATTATGAACTACTTGTGGAGGATTATACCATATGTAATAGCTATATCGATGGACACCGAGAGTTGTTTGGTTTGTATAAAAACGTCTACAGTTGAGAGAGTGCAGCTTCGGGTTTTTAGTGGAATAACACCGAAGTTAATAATCATGAAATATTAATTAAAGAGTTTAATTAATAATTTCTAAGGATTATTGGAGCTCAAAATACTAGGGGTGGGCACGGTTCGGTTCGGTTCGATTTTAGGTAAAACCGAACTGAACCGAAAATATTTCGGTTTACCTAAAATTGAACCGGTTTAAACCGAATAAGAAATGGTAACCGAACTGAACCGAACTGATTTTAATCGGTTCGGTTCGGTTCGGTTCATTTTGGTTTTGGGTCTAATGGGTCTTATGGGTTTGATGGGTTTAATGAGTCATTTTAATATGTTTTAAAATTTGATGGGTTTTTGGATTCTAATTTTGGGCCAAAGTTCATAAATTTTAATAGTCCAAGCCTAAAAAAACCTAAATCAAACATAACTAATAAATAATAATATTTAATAAAAGAAAAGAAGTGGTTAGGGGTTTTTTTTTACTTATATAGGCGCTTTAATCGGTTCAAACCGGTTTTTGGGAAACCAAACCGGTTTAAACCGAATTCATTTTATGAACCGAACCGAACACCCTTTTTTTGGTTCGGTTCGATTCAGTTCGGTTCGGTTCTGAACTTAGTGCCCACCCCTACAAAATACTGTGGGTCCATTAGGTCCCCTTGCTAGCCCGATCGATTTAGGTAACAAGGGTCACGATTAATTAATTGGATTGTCCAATTAATTGTGTTACGAAAGTGACACGTATTTATTCGGAAGTTAATTGAATAATGAGATTATTTAATTAATGAATAATGGTGATTAAATAAATTAAATAATAAGATTATTTAATTATGTTATTAATCACTAAATGGAGGGTGTTAATTGATATTTGATTTTGAATAAAATAAGATAATATGATTATTTTATTTTATTAAATTAAATATTTGAATTTGAATTTAAAATGTTTGAATTCAAAAATAAATATTTAATTAATTATAAAAGGATATGAGATATTGTTTTTTGAAAAGATTTAAAAATCAAATTAGATTTTCGGTTGGTTGTTTTTTGAATATATATGTGATATATATTTAATTAAAAAAAATGATAATAACCGAATGACACAACAGACACAGCAAATAAGTAATTAGATTACTTAAAAAGCAAAAGAAGAGAAAAAGTGTGATCGTGCACAGCAATTGAAAAAGCAAACAAAAAGAAAAAAAAAAATTGGGTGTGGCGAGCACAAAGTGCTGCACTTATAGAGTTTGTTTTATTTTGTGTGTGTGTTCTTCTCTTCTTCCTCCATACAGATCCTGAATATCGTGACACGCCCACATGCTGTTACCAGTTCCGGGAGATAGCGAGGAAGATCACGTGGTTCAAATCATGAGCAGTTCGTATCAAAGTGAAGGAGCCTCCTACGTAGGTATGAAAAATAAATTCCTTCACTTTATTATTATATTTGATTATTACTATACAAATGAGTTAGTTTAATGATTGTAAATTTTTTTTTAAAACCTTCCGCTGCGCAATCTGTAACTCTAGGATCCAACAATTGGTATAAAAGCCAATTTTTGTACAGTATAATCGAATTCGATTACTCCTGATATGTATGAATGTGTAGGCACATATTTTTTTGATGAGTGTATGATTTTTTTTAATTAAATTGTTTAATTTAAAAAAATATGGTTGATCGTAATTTTTTATAGTGTTGTGGATTTAGAGTGTTTCTGGGTTGTATAATGTTGTTATATATATATATATATATATATTTTGTTGTATTATTAAAAATAAAATAAAATATGTAAGCAAAAGAAGACCTGGTGCGCGCATAGTAGACCAGTATTGCCTACCAAAGTGATGCCTTCCAGCGCAGCGCTCAACCAACGCTCCACAGCGAACAACCCACCTGCGCGCATGCACACCAGAGCGATGCCCACCAGCGCGCGCCTACCAGCGCGCAAGCCTTCCCACGCAGCGCCTACCAGCGCGCAATCCACCAGCGCTGCAGCGCACAACTTGCTACCAGCGCACATGACCTGAATAGATTGGAAGTCTTCGAAATTACAAGAAGACCAAGGGATGCCTTGAGAATATTTTTGGTAATTAGATTCCAATTTTTAGGTTAAATAATCCACAACACTCGGTCAACTCATGTATGTTTTAATTATTTGATGATTAAGCATTGTCCATGCATATACATGTCATTTAAATTAGTTGTGCCTACACATATATATATATATATATATATATATATGTTGATATATCATACATGCATTATAGCCATCTATATTATGTGTTTAATTTTTTTTTTTAATTTGATTAAAATGGGTTATTCACATAATTGGCTATTTTTAATGGGATTAGTTTTTAGGAGTAAAAACTTGGTAAATCTCATTAATTACTAATCTTTTTATTAAAGAGTTTAAATACTTAGATTAGTGGGGTCCTTAATAAATATATTAGGATTAATTTGATTAAGCTCCTAATAATAATTGGACCTAAATAATGTGTTTAGTTTTAATAGTTAAAACTTGGTAAATACACATTTAATAATAATTCTAATCTTAGTAAACTGTTTACATAGATTTGAATTATCACTAATGAACTAAATTTTTTAAGTGTTAAAAATCAATTTAGTTTATTAGTTATTGGAATAAGATTCTAATAATTTGTGATTAATGCACCTGACGCTTAGATTAAAATTAGCCGTTTAATCTAGTTTAATCTAGGTACATTAATATTAATAGAAAACCCTTAATATAAAATAGTGAGTGGGAGAGGGATATATGACATTATATCCCGCGGTCTCCATCATTAGTTCAACACCGTGAGATTCGAGTGGGGCCTCATGACGGCTTTGTTTTCGTCCTCCCTAAGGAGGGTTTCCATAAGAATCAATACCAAGGTTGACTTCCTAACAGATAGGATTTCGGAGGGGATTTCGGGATTGACCGACCTTAAGGCGGCAATTCTCGAGTTAAGCTCTTGAGATCTGAAATGATGGGTTACACTCACAAGGTTTTAATTAAATTGGTTAATTAAAAACCTGACCTAATAAACGATGGTTGAATGATATTGGCATAAGAGTTATTCTGGTATATCCTTTGACTGAGAAGGTCTCGATCCAACATGCAAGTCAAAGACCGACCCTAAGGCGGCACTTGCTTGTGGTATGTTGGATTGTCGTGGCATAGAAACATTGTTTTTAGGGTTGTTCTTGTTCATTAAACATTTTCATGCATTATGTTTAATTTTATACCGAACATTCGCACATGTTTAGAATGTATGACTGAATGAATCCTTAATTTATGTTTTTTCAGCCATGTCATCTGCACTATTACAAATACTTGCAACGATAAATTAACTGGTGATAACTACACAAAATGGAAACTTAACATTAATGCAATACTGGTCACCAAAGACCTCAAGTTTGTGCTTACGGAGGAATGTCCTCCGGTGCCTACTGCCAATGCCACACGAACTGTTCGTGAGGCATACCAGCGATGGGTCTCATCTGATGAGAAGGCCTGAACATATCTGTTAGCTTCTATGACAGTCGTGCTTGTCATAAAGCACGAAGCAATGACTACAGCATTCGAAATTTTGGAGTCATTGCAAGCTATGTTCGGACAGCCCTCCGAGCAAAAGCGACACGAAGCTGTTCATTCCGCTATGCTCGCTAGCATGAAGGAAGGTACATCAGTTCGGGAACATGTCCTGAGCATGATGTCCTACTTCAACATGGCAGAAGTCAATGGCGGGGCCATTGATGAACCCAGTCAAATGAGCATCATACTGACGACTCTTCGGAAGAGTTTCGATCAGTTTAAGAACAACTACGGGATGAACAAGTTAAGGTTTAGTCTCACACAGTTGCTTAATGAGCTCGCTACTTTTGAGTTAATGACCAAGGACAGCAAAAGTAAGACCGGTGAGGCAAATGTTGCCGAACCATCTTCATCCAATAATAAGAAGAGGAAGAGGTCTGATGGAAAGGCGAAGGGTAAGCCCAAACCCAAGAAGGCCCAAAGCAAAAAGAAGGGCACCTTCACCGACCAAGACAAAGGAAAATGTTTCCATTGTAACAAGGTCGGGCATTGGAAGAGGAACTGTCCTCAGTACCTGGAGGAGGTAGCCAAGAAGAAGAAGAAAGGTAAATATGATTTACTCGTTCTTGAATCATGTTTAGTTGAAGATGATTCTTCACCCTGGATAGTTGATTCAGGGGCCACTAACCAAGTTTGTTCTTCTTTGCAGTGGACTGATTCTTGGACACAGCTTGATGAGGGAGCCTTCTCGATGCGAGTGGGGTCAGGGGATGTCGTGTCGGCACTGAGCAGTGGGCGTAATTAGATTGCGTTTTTGTAATAATAATTTTATTTTGTTGGACAATGTATTTTTTATTCCTGGATTTACACGGAATTTAATTTCCGTTTCTAAGTTGTTAGAACAATTATATTCTGTTTCTTTTGATAATAAATCAGTTATTATTGCAAAGAATGGTCTGAATATTTGTTCAGGAATTAACGAAAACAATTTGTATGTGTTAAGATCGTTAATGCATACAACACTGCTCAACACCGAAATGTTTAAAGTTGAAAAACCAAAAACTAAACGACATAAAATTTCTCTAGAAAATGAAACGTATCTCTGGCATCTAAGGCTTGGACATATTAACCTTGACCGGATAAACAGACTAGTAAAAAGCAGATCTTTAAATGAGTTAAAGGTTGGCACCTTACCTGTCTGTGAATCTTGTCTGAAAGGTAAGATGACTAAGAGACCTTTTACTGGTAAAGGGCTTAGAGATAAACAACCACTAAAGCTTATACATTCAGACGTCTGTGGACCAATGAATGTTAAAGCAAGGGGTGGTTATGAGTATTATGTCACCTTTATAGATGACTACTCGATATACATATATGTCTACATAATGCAACGGAAGTCGGAAACATTTGAAAAGTTCAAAGAATTCCGAGCTGAAGTTGAGAACCAGTGAGGAAAGACTATCAAGTCTATACGATCAGATCGTGGAGGTGAGTACCTTGACCAAGAGTTTGAAGACTTTATGGTCGAGTATGGGATAGTGTCCCAACTCACAGCTCCTGGTACACCTCAGCAGAATGGTGTCGCGAAGAGGAGAAATAAAACCCTAATGGAAATGGTGAGATCTATGATTAGTTTCTCATAATTACCAAATTCCTTTTGGGGATATGCGTTACAAACAGCGGCATACATTTTGAATGTAGTGCCATCCAAATCTGTTCCTGAAACTCCCCTAGAGTTGTGGAATGGTCGTAAAGCTAGTTTACGACATTTTCGCCTATTGGGGTGTCCAGCACACGTGCTGAAGAATATAACTGGAAAGCTAGATTCCAAGTCTGTGGTCTGCTTGTTTGTAGGATACTCCAAGGAGACCAGAGGTGGATACTTTTATAGTCCTGAAGATAACAAAGTATTTGTATCGACAAATGCAACGTTTCTTGAGGATAACTATATAAGTGATCATAAACCTCGTTCTAAAATTGTATTAAATGAGTTGGAGCCTGGTGAGACCAGTACTCAGTCAACTAGAGTTGTTAATCCATTAACATCTGAAAGTCAGATAATTCCTAGTCAGGATACACTACCACCTAGACGTAGTGAGAGGGTTGTAAGACAGCCTGAACGCTATTTGGGTGTAAGTGAGGGACAAGATCTTGTCTCAGCTGATAGTGTGGATGATCTATTGACATTTAAGAATGCAATGGAAGATCCTGATAAAGAGGAATGGCTTAAAGCCATGAATCTCGAGATGGAGTCTATGTACTCTAACTCAGTCTAGGGAACTTGTAGACTTACCGAATGGGGTAAAATCCATAGAATGTAAGTGGATCTACAAGAGGAAGAGAGGAGTAGACGGGAAGGTAGAGACCTTCAAGGCAAGGCTAGTGGCCAAGGGTTATACCCAGAAAGAGGGGGTCGATTATGAAGAGAACTTCTCGCCAGTAGCCATGTTTATGTCTATTCGGATTCTCTTATCCATTGCTGCCTATTTAGATTATGAAATTTGGCAAATTGACGTCAAGACTGCATTCTTGAATGGCAATCTTGATGAAAGCATATACATGATGCAACCAGAGGGATTTGTGTCTCCAGATCAAGAGCAAAAGGTTTGCAAGTTGCAAAGGTCCATTTATGGACTTAAGCAAGCATCTAGATCTTGGAACATAAGGTTTGATGATGTGATCAAAACCTATGGCTTCGAGCAAAACATTGATGAACCTTGTGTCTACAAGCGCATCATTGATAAGAAAGTAGTTTTCTTGGTCCTATACGTAGATGACATCCTACTCATTGGGAATGATGTAGGAGTGTTGTCTGATGTAAAGGGCTGGCTGGCTAGCCAATTCCAAATGAAAGATTTGGGAGAGGCAAGTTATGTTCTAGGGATCCAACTTATAAGGGATCGTAAGAACAAACTCATAGCATTGTCTCAGGCATCATATATCGACAAGATTCTTATGCGATTTTCGATGCATAACTCCAAGAAAGGTAATTTACCTTCTAGACATGGGGTTCACTTGTCTAAGGAACAGTGTCCTAAGACACCTCAAGAAGTTGAGGATATGAGACGTGTGCCATATGCATCAGCAGTAGGTAGTCTCATGTATGCTGTGTTATGCACGAGACCGGACATCTGCTATACAGTGGGAGTAGTCAGCAGGTACCAGTCCAACCCAGGATTAGATCATTGGGTTGCTGTCAAGACTATTCTCAAGTATCTTCGGAGAACGAGAAACTATATGCTAGTGTATTCAGGACAGGATTTCATCCCGTTAGGATACACAGATTCTGATTTTCAGTCAGACAGGGATTTTAGAAAATCCACGTCTGGATCAGTATTCACCCTAAGTGGTGGGTCCATTGTGTGGAGAAGTATAAAGCAATCTTGCATTGCTGACTCCACCATGGAAGACGAATATGTAGCCGCTTGTGAAGCTGCTAAAGAGGCTGTTTGGCTCCGTAAGTTCTTGAGTGATCTAGAAGTTGTTCCAGATCTGGATAAGCCCATCACACTTTATTGTGATAACAGTGGTGCTGTGGCTAATTCCAAAGAACCAAGAAGCCACAAGAGAGGGAAGCATATAGAGAGAAAGTATCATCTCATTAGAGAGATAGTGCAGAGAGGAGATGTGATCGTCACCAAGTTAGCCTCACAAGACAATCATGCTGATCCATTTACGAAGACCTTACCGGCTAAAGTGTTTGAAGGTCACCTAGAAGGTCTAGGGTTACGAGACATGACTCACATGCTTTAGTGCAAGTGGGAGATTGTTGGGGTTTTTGCCCTAAAGCTTGTAATATGTAAATGTAATTTGAACATAAATAAAAGAAGTAGTATATTCATTCATTTTGTGTCATACTTTATATAACATGTGCACTTAACATCCAAAATTTTTGGATGTAATTTCGAACTGAGTATATGAGTGTCATATATAGATGGATTCAGTTTGAAAGGAGCAATTTAAAGAGTCTGTAGATAGCAAATAAAGCTGGGTACTTTATTTGTGGTTAATCTACAGCTGCGGTCCATTTCGTAGTGTACGGTGATCCTATCCTGGATCATTCATATGTAGATATGAGAATGGAGGCACCTTGTATGATGTGATCATATAGGACTGGGCCATGATCTATATGAATCTCTCACTAAGATCAGTTTAACGATGAGATTCATATATATCAAATAATGATGGCTATATGTGGGTGATCTTAGTCCTGAGTGTCTTATCGACTCCTTCAGGTTAGATCGTGGTCTTTGATATACCATGGGTGAGGTCGGAGTAGCATTCCTGATCAATATACTCCGTATGTTGGGACCGCGGTTTGGCTTGTGGCTGGGAAGGTTTGTACACAATAGGGGAATCCACTCCTTCTTGTGAGAAGTAGAAGGTAGTTCCCTTAAGGGTTGATTCGAGGCTTGAACAATATGAGCGCTCTCCTAATTCCGTAAGGAATGTAGGATTTATTGTTCATTAGAGAATCAATGGTACTTAATGGAAAGATATGATTAGAGGGGTATAACGGACATTATGACCCAGCTCTAATTATGAACTACTTGTGGAGGATTATACCATATGTAATAGCTATATCGATGGACACCGAGAGTTATTTGGTTTGTATAAAAACGTCTACAGTTGAGAGAGTACAGCTTCGGGTTTTTAGTCGAATAACACCGAAGTTAATAATCATGAAATATTAATTAAAGAGTTTAATTAATAATTTCTAAGGATTATTGGAGCTCAAAATATTGTGGGTCCATTAGGTCCCCTTGCTAGCCCGATCGATTTAGGTAACAAGGGTCACGATTAATTAATTGGATTGTCCAATTAATTGTGTTACGAAAGTGACACGTATTTATTCGGGAGTTAATTGAATAATGAGATTATTTAATTAATGAATAATGGTGATTAAATAAATTAAATAATAAGATTATTTAATTATGTTATTAATCACTAAATGGAGGGTGTTAGTTGATATTTGATTTTGAATAAAATAAGATAATATGATTATTTTATTTTATTAAATTAAATATTTGAATTTGAATTTAAAATGTTTGAATTCAAAAATAAATATTTAATTAATTATAAAAGGATATGCGATATTTTTTTTTGAAAAGATTTAAAAATCGAATTAGATTTTCGGTTGGTTGTTTTTTTAATATATATGTGATATATATTTAATTAAAAAATGATAATAACCAAATGACACAACAGACACAGCAAATAAGTAATTAGATTGCTTAAAAAGCAAAAGAAGAGAAAAAGTGTGATCCTGCACAGCAATTGAAAAAGCAAACAAAAAGAAAGAAAATTGTTTTTGGGTGTGGCGAGCACAAAATGCTGCACTTATAGAGTTTGTTTTATTTTGTGTGTGTGTTCTTCTCTTCTTCCTCCATACAGGTCATGAATATCGTGACGCGCCCACACGCTGTTACCAGTTCCAGGAGATAGCGAGGAAGATCACGTGGTTCAAATCAGGAGCAGTTCGTATCAAAGTGAAGGAGCCTCCTACGTAGGTATGAAAAATAAATTCCTTCACTTTATTATTGTATTTGATTATTACTGTACAAATGGGTTAGTTTAATGATTGCATAAATTTCTTTTTTTAAAAACCTTCCGCTACGCAATCTGTAACCCTAGGGTCCAACAGCCGGTAGTAGAGGAGAGACAACCGCGGTCCGACACTGGTGGTGGCACCGAGCCAATAAGGAGTTCCCGAGGAAACACCTTCAATGAGAGGACTGTTATGGAGCATCTGCAGAATCAGAAGAGAGAAAAAAGAAGAATAGGAAGGGTCTGATGCAGCAAATCCAGATCGTCCATACTATCAGTGGATATCCCACACTAGCAGGAACCTTCCACAATTCTACAAAAAACCACGCTAGGAAGATACCCCGGCTTGATGCGGGTCATGACGTTCTCAAAGTCGCTAGGGGGTCACCAGGACCTTCTCGCTCGACCCAGATTGTGTTCACTGAGGAGAATGTCTACAACACGGTACATCACCACGATGACCTCATGGTAGTCATGGTACAGATAGCCAACTGTCTGTTCCATCGCGTTCTGATCGATACCGACAGTAATGTCGATATTCTTTTCAAGGACGCACTCGAGAAGTTCAACCTAAAACACCCCTGCTACAAAAGCTGTACCATGCCTCTATATAGAGTTACCGGGGACTCACTCGTGCCTACCGGGTCAATGATCCACCCAGTGATAATCGAAGAAGCGCCTCTCTAGCAAAATCTAATGACAAACTTCATTGTAGTCGATACTCTATCCTCCTACGATGTTATCTTGGGGAGACCTTTCCTATCAGCAATCAAGGGAGTTTTGTCCATCTACCACAATGTCCTGAAATTCCCGGTAGGAGATAAGGTATGAGAGGTTCAAGGAGATCAACTAGCAGCGTGTAAGTGTTATGCGGTATCTACCAATTCTACAGCGTTGGCCAAGCAATGTGTGCATGTGACTGTCATGCAAACCGGGGAGATACCAGAAAGAGGTTGCGATGACCTAGGAGGAACAGATGTATCAGGAGTGATCAATGAGGAACCCGAGGTAGAAGTATCAGTTGCAATTGAAGAAGAGCCGAAAGAGGAAAATCGAGTGTGGGCCAGTGGGCGCTCTATGGAAGAATTGGAGGATGTACCCATCAGGGGAGATGATCCCTTAAAGTGGTGAAGATAGGAACCGCGCTGAAGGAAGGAGTCAAGGAAGTTCTAACAAGACTTCTTTGAGAAAATAATGACATATTCGCCCGGAGCCATGATGAGATGCCAGGGATTCCGCTTGTTTTGGCTGTTCACAGATTAGCGGTGGATGCTACTTTCAAACCAGTCAAACAGAAGTGGAGACATTTCAACCTCGAATGGAATGTCGTGGTACAAGAGGAGGTGGATAAGCTCTTGAAGGCCATATTCATCAGGAAGTCCTGATACCTTGAGTGGATCGTCAATGTGGTCATGGTAACAAAAGTAAACGGAAAAATGGCGTATGTACGTGGATTATACAGATCTTAACCGGGCCTGCCCAAAAGTCAATTTCCCACAACCAAAGATAGACCAGCTCGTGGACTCAACCGTCGGGAACTAGCTCTTAAGCTTCATGGATGCCTTTTCGGGGTACAACCAGATCATGATGCACCCCGCCGACCAGGACAAAACCAGCTTTATCACCAGGCAAGGCCTCTACTGTTACAAGGTAATGCCATTTGGTTTAAAAATGCAGGAGTCACCTATGTGCGGTTGGTGAACAGGTTATTCAAGGAGCAAATAGGAATAACCATGGAGGTGTACATAGACGGCATGTCCACCAAGTCCCAGGTAGCATATCAACACCAAGGTCACTTGCGACAAACTTTCCAGGTGATCAAGGAAATCGGATACGACTGAACCCTGCCAAGTGCGCCTTCAGAGTAGCAGCATGGAAATTCCTAGGTTTCATGGTGCATGAGAGAGAGATTGAAGCCAATCCAGAAAAGATCAAGGCCATCTTAGACCTTAAATCTCCTACTTTTTTCAAACTGGTACATGGGCTAACCGACCGAGTGGCAGCTCTAAACCATTTCATATCGCGATCTACAGATAAGTGCATTTCCTTCTTTAAAGTTATTAAACAGGGAAAAATAAGAAATTGGACTAAGAGAGCGAGCAGGCCTTCCAGTCCTTGAAAGATTATCTAGCTAACTCACCGCTACTAATGAAACCTGAACCAGGAGAGGAACTGCAACTGTACCTGGCAGTATCAAAGACTGCTGTTAGCGGAGTCCTGGTGAAGAAATATGGAGATGGAGTCCAGAGACCTATCTACTACGTGAGGCTCACCTTGACCAAGCCTGAGAAGAACTATACGCTTTTGGAGAAGCTCGCCTATGCACTCGTGACCATAGCCAGAATGCTCTGGCCTTATTTCCAAGCACACTTGATCACGGTGGTCACAGATCAACCCTTGAGACAGTTCTTACAAAGAACGGATGTATCAGGTAGATTGGTGATGTGGGCTTTGGAGCTCACCCTAGTATGATATCAAGTACAAGGCCAGGACCACCATCAAAGCCCAAGCTCTTGCCAATTTTATGGCAGAATTCAGTATGATATCTGATCCGGACACCAATCTGAGTTTAGACCTGGTCTCTCATCCAGAGAAGGAACCCCTAGAGTGTCTTATCGATCGTGAAATCTGGATACTACATACAGATGAAGCGTCAAACCAGTAGGCAGTGGGGCATGGATTGTCTTGACCGGTCCTGAGAAAGTTAAATGCGGCCACTGCTTCAAGTTTGAGTTCAGCGCCACTAACAACGAAGCAGAGTATGAAGCCTTGCTAGTAGGGATGAGGGTAGCTAGGGAACTTGGAGCAGATTTCCTCCTTGTTAAAAGTGACTCGCAGATGGCGGTCAACCAGGTAACAGGGCAATACCAGGCCAAGGGTGAGAATATGGTGGCATACCTCAAAAAGGTCCAAGAAGTCATTGCCCGGTTCAAGGGAGTAAAGATAGAACAGATACCCAGGCAGCAGAATCATCTGGCAGATGTCCTAGCCAAGATTGCTGCAAGCGGGGGACAAGCGCTACAAAAGGGGGTATCGCTTTAGCTAATTTCTCGATCCAGCATAGCCAAAGGTGATGAGGTGAACCCGATGGACAGTCTCTCTTGCTGGATGGATCTAATGTGTTAAATCGTGTTATAAAAACAATACTCGCAAGTGCACGAATCATGAAGATAAGTACAATGACAAGTAAGGAAAAGTGATTTACCAATTAAAAACTAGTTCTAATTCTAATTAAGCAAAGTAACCAGAAAATTGTTGGTGATTGAATTAAACTAACAAAAAAAACTAAATTAAATTAATCTAAGAAAGCAATTAAAAAGAATTGGTTGTGATCAATGGAGAGAAAGCACTAAGTCATCAATGATCCCCAATTATGAACACTCGATGTATGGAATTAATTTGTAAACAAATTCAATCAATTCAAGGGTTCATTCTTTATCTTTAACACGACTATTACCGTACGATCGCGGGATGAGTCACATGTTCCCAACCACTATTCACCCTTTGATCTATGGTGTGAACAATAATCGGAAACCCATTAAGTTCAAGAATGAAGAACCTTTGTTTTGATCTATGTTAAAGATAAATTTTATTTATTCAAGTGAGCATTAATCATGATTAGGTTTTGATCTATACTCTAACCCTAATTCTCAGATAATCTTGACCCTAAAATCATGCCAAATAATCATTCACCCTTTGATCTATGGTGTGAATGAAAGTTAAAACTAATTAGGTGTCAAGCAATTAAACACAATGAATAAATCAAGAATTAAATTGATAAAATAATAATTAATCCATACATGAGCATTCACAAAAGGGTCACATTGATTCCCTAGTTACGGGATTAGTTACACATTATGAAAATAACAAGAGAAGAGAAAGAAAAGATATAAGCCCATCTTGGCCTTCAGTGAGTTCTTCAAGTCTTCAATGATGAATTCTTCTTCATCTTCGAATCTTCATTGTATAAAGATGAATGAAAGTTGTGAGGTAATGTATGGTTATGGAGTGGTCGGGGACGGCCCCCTTGGTGGCTTGGGACCTCCCTTGGCTTGTATATTTCGAAATTAGGGTTTAAAAGGGTTTAAATAGGTGTATATGCTAGGCCATATCCTTAAACAACAAGGAAATCAATTCCCTTTTGGAACTCTACCTTTTTAGGATTTTATTTCTTTCCTAAACCATTAAAATTGATTACTGTTAACATCCATTTCTGGCGAGGGTCCAAAGAAGAATTTCCATCGAGCTGATACCGGTTTAGGACCTAAATCGTGACCATTCCTAGTTCCCAAGTACTAAGGAATCACGATAACTCGATTCTGGAAGGGTCAGTGCCACGTTATACTTTTCACCTGGTATCACGTGGAGCCGATACTGCGATGCCTCTTACCTGGTATCTAGGTATCACGACACCTACCTGGTACCCGAGTACCGCGATATCAATCCAAGACCAATCCGATGTGAGAATTTCATCAACCTAGTATGAAGAATGGTACCAAGAAGGTGCCATCATGCTAAAGGAAGAACTGTGCCAGCAAAGTTGGACCGGTATATCAGGAATAATGGACCAGTACCGCGCCCAAAGAAACAGAGCTAGAATTCATCTCCAACAAGGCAAAAGAGAAGGTTGACCTCCTCCTCACTTAAGGCACCATAAATGATATAAAATGGTCAACCCAATTGGCATTTAAATACAACTGGAAACCATTATGTAATTAAATGGAGCAATTCCCGTGCTAATTTATGATCTCAGTCAATGACAGTTAATCTCGATGATTGCAGATCAATTCCAGATTCGTGGGGATTGATTGGAAGAGACGAAGAGGATAAATACAACAACATAATTCAAAAAAGGATATTTGAGCCACAAATGGATAGAGTGAACACCTAAGGCGAGTATTCACTATCTCCAACAAAGAATTTTCGCCATCACAATACAATAAAAATATCCACTTATTGACTAGCACGAGATCGCCATCGCCAACTGTGAGAGAGAGAGAGAGAAAAAAAAAAGTGAAATTCACTATCATTGTATCCACGAATCCTGTATTCAATAAAACAGTCATTCTCCCCATTTATTTGTACTAAATACAGTACCTAGAGGTACCTACCCCGATGTGATCTACCACGTTGCAGTTTGAGGGTGTTGGTCAAAATTCTTCACCCAGAGTGAATTTTCGGTTAACAATTACTTATTGAAGGAAGATAAGGATTATGAGTCAACTTGTTTCCCAAGACTCCCACTCATGTTCAAGAAGGTAATATTTCCCGTTCTAACAGCTTGCAAAAATAAATCCCATCATTATTCACGGGTTTTATGACTGACTGATCTGCGCAACATGCACTCAAATGGGCATAAATTCTTCTAGAAAGTTCATATCGACAAGCCGTAAATTGGGTTGGAAACTAGACTCCCGAGGCTTCAAATCTATAGGTGGAAGAATACACAGTTCAATTGAAGCCAAGAGATACGGCCTTCGTAACATGGATCATCTGCACTGTCTTAGGAACCGCTATCATACCGCTGTGGAAATTCACAGAGGTCTTAGAGTAGTTTGGGAGCATGTTCTTCTGCCATTTTAAGTGTCGTTGGTACCGCTGTCATAATTAACAACGGTCTTGACAGCGATCAAGGAAAATTTCATATAAGTCCCTCAATTCTTCAATAATTGTTCTTTTTGTCTAAAATTCTCCAACACACCATAAGGAACCAACAACCTGAAAATGCTCAAATAAAAAAATTAAATACCTAATTAGCTCGAGTAACAAGCAATTGATCGGAGGAATGGGGATTGAAAAATATATACAAATAATGATCGATCAGGATCCCACCGTTGACTATCTCTAGGTAGAAAGACTTCTAGAGGATCCTGATCAAGCACGCAATCTCAAAAGCGCCGCGACCCAAAATTGCCTGGTTGATGGTTACCTCTACCGTAGGGGAATATCTCTTCCGCTTCTCAGAAGCCTACACCCTGATGATGCGAGATGTGCACTCAAGGAAGTGCACTCAGGGGATTGTGGGAACCATGTAGGGGGTGAAACCCTAGCTTTCTAGGTACTCCACATGGGATACTATTGGCCCATTTTACACCAGTGATACATTGCAGTTTGTACGAATCCTGTGAACCTTGCCAGAAGATAGTAAACCTGAGTCCTCTGCCACCAGAGCGACTCTCCTCCATTAGCTCGCCTCATCCATTTGCTATCTAGGGGGTAGATCTCATTGGACCCCTCCCGACTGCAGCCTGGTCAAGCTAAGCATGCGATAGTAGCCATAGACTAATTTACCCAATAGGTGGAAGCAGAGTCCCTCACTCAGATAAGTGAGGAGAATACTACAAAGTTCATTAAGAAGAATATTGTTTGCAGGTTCGACACTCCTATGGCTATTATCACCGACTTGGGCAAGTAATTCGACAATGCGCGATTAAGGGACTTTTGTGAGAATCTGGGAATCGAGCTTCGCTTCGTATCAGTAGCGCACCCTTAAACCAACGGACTGGTCGAAGCTACGAACAAAACTATCAAGAAGCTCCTAAAGAAGAAACTCCAACAGAAGAAGGCGAAATGGGCAGAGGAACTTCTTGATATGATATGGGCTTACCGAACCACGAAGATGACCGCTACTGGAGAAACCCCATACTCGTTAACTTTCAGGGTAGAAGCAATCCAGTCAATTGAGCACAAGCTGACCTCCTTCAGGGTTCAACACTTTGAACCAGAAAACAATGAGACCAAGTTGAGAGCCTACATTGACCTCCTAGAAGAGAAGCAGGACAAAGTAGCAGAGATGGTAGCAGTCTACTAGAGCAGGATCGCTCGGTACTTTAACAAGAAGGTCAAAATCTGAAATTTAAAAGAAGGGGACTTAGTTCTCAGAAAAGTTAACCATATTACTTGAAAGAGGTCTGATGGGGTACTAGCCCTAAACTGGGAAGGACCCTATCTGATTAAAATGGTAGTTCGTAATGGGTCCTACAAGCTGGAGGACATGGAAGGTCGCCCCATTGACCAAACCAGGAACACATATCACCTCAAAAGGTTTTACCCCTGAAGATTGTAGAAGCACGATTGGTTACCGACCGGTATCACCTTAAGCCAGATTATATCGCCCAAAAATTATCAATAAAGAAGTTTTGTTTCTTCTCCTACAAAATCTACTTATCTGTATTTTTGCCTATGATCGCCCTGGTTGTTCGCCTATGATCGCTTTGTAAGTTCGCATATGATCGCCTTTCACCTATGATCAAGACCAGGAGAGCCACATGGCACTCCTGATGCCTTGGACATGACCCACCCATCTCCAGGAAGGGTCTAGTGATTAGTTGCCTACCAGACCAAGGATGTAGATTCGTAGACTTGGTTGCTCGCCGTATCCTGAAGACTAGGGAGCCTATACAGCATTCCTAAAGCCTTGGACGGAACCCAATCTCTCCAAGGAAAGACCTAGTGCACAAGTGGCCTTAGTTGCCTACTAGGATCTTTTCGCCTAAGCACCAGGATTCCTGAAATAGGAATTTCAGGTACCCGGATTCGCCTATGCTTCGCCTATAGATTTTTGCCTAAGTATCTGGATTCATGAAACAGGAATAACAGGTACCCGGATTCACCTATGTTTCGCCTGAGTAAAAAGACCTGGTATGCAAATGACCTTTATAGCCTACCAGGATCTTTTCGGTTAAGTACCAGGATTCCTGGAGCAGGAATGCCAGGTACCAGGATTCTCTTATGCATGCAGACTGGATCTTAAAGTGACTTTAAGAGCATACCAGGATTTGTTCGCTTAAGGTCCAAGATTCCTAATGCAGGAAATCCTGATACTAGTTATCAGTTTTGGTCCTTTGTCCACAACAACTTAAGGGGATTTCCATTACCAAATACATTTAAGTTAGGTGCTTTCAGGGGACTAGTTTACAGATCGTTCCAATTCAGGACTATGTATCTACTATAACTTAAGCATGATGTTGGATGTCACCAATGTACCTGTATCAAAATCAATCAGGAATTTGATATAAAAAAATGTTGAAGAGAAATCTGTCATTGATCCATCAGGGGGCCCAACCCCCTTTTCTGGGCAACATACGAAGGAAGAGAAACAAGAAAATATCAAATATCAGTTGTCTTAGAAGAAAAAGTGATCGAACCAATTTAATACCGGGTTTTATCTCCCAAATCTTCCTCTTTGTGATCGTATTCCGGGTGAAATCAGATATTTAATGTATATTTGTAAGCAATTTCAGGTTTTTAGGTTGTTGGGCCCCATTGGAGCTTATTTGGAGGATTTGGTGTCGGATCCAGGCAATTGAAGGAATATTGAAGACAGAGTAGATCGTGAGGCGACCAAGCCAGGCTACCAGGCTACCAAGCTAGTCGCCTCACAAACTCGCGTCACATGCTGCCATCTTTTGAAGAAATTACCCAGATCGCGAAGCGACCAAACCGGGTGACCCAGCTAGTCTCCTCACAAACTCGCCTCGCATGCTGCCTGATTTGAAGAAGCTGTTCAGATCATGAGGTGACCAAGTTGCTCTCCTCGTCTCTCGCCTCGACATCACATAGGAATTCCAGATCGTGAGGCGACCCATCTAGGCGACCTGCCTACTCGCATCACTTAGTCGCCTCGTTGGAGATTATGGGCAAAATGGTCTTTTGTGCCTAAATTGTAGCACACTATTCCCATTCATATAAATTCTTCTCTTCTGATTTCTCTAGGAGACAACACACAAGGGAACCACCCAAAAACCTAGAAACCTTTCTCCTTCATCCATTTACTTTACATCTTCTACACATTTTCTTTCTAACATCATCAATCACCATTTTCGGAAGAACTCAAGGAAGGAGAAGAAGAACTCAAGGAAGGAGAGGAAGCTCAAATGACATTTATGGGTTCTCTCTACACTTTTCTTCTCTTTGTTTATATTTTATTAATGAGTAACTAAACCTTATCTAGGGGATTAATGTAACCATATTGGATGACTCATGTAATGAATTAGTCTATTCTTTTAGTTCAATCCGAAATTAGTCCCATTTACTTGATTTATATGTCTTGCTCTTGCCATGTATGTTATTTATCGATCACAAATGATGTATGTGTAGTGTAGATTATTCATGGAAGTGAGTTTTGGTGAGATTGACCTTTTCCACCTTAATATCACTTATAAGCACAGTAATTGGGAAAAAAATAATATTTGCATGACCTTGCAATGTTGTTTTGGCTTAGAGTTTTGAGAACATATTAGGTGATGTCCATTGCTCCACACATGACCTTGTGGGAGTGAAGGGATGAACCTTGATCTTAATTTAATCTCCTAAAACATGCCATAATTGGATTGAAGTGTTTATTGAGACTAGTTTAGCACATAGAGTGATCCGAGAATGGTTATGTCGATCCCCTAGTACCTCTCCATACTTTTCACCCTTTGTGTTATGTTGTGCTTTGTTTCACTTAGTTTATTTACAGGTGATCGTGCGAAATATGTAGTATATTTAGGCCCTTAAATCAGTATCTTATGTTCTGTTTTCGTGCATTTTGGTATCTCTAATGGGTTGTTATGTGCGTAATTGTAGAAAATGGTGCAATGATGGGTTTGGAAGCATGTTGCTGTGGTTTCGGCAGAAAAGGGGCAAAAGGAAAGACAAAGGATCAGAAGCAGCTCTACAGTGCGGGTCAAATATGGGTCGAAACCGCACTCCAACCGCACTCATTCCAATAGCCAGGACTTGATGCTGAAGAAGAGTTAAAGTGCGGGTACAGTGCGGGTTATCCAACCGTACTCCACCCGCACTGTTGCCAAAACCAGAGAAGCTGATTTGCACCTGACGTTAAAGTGTGAGTAGAGTGCGAGTAGAGTGCGCGTACAATGCGAGTTATCCAACTGCACTCCATCCGCATGGTTGCCAAAACCAGAGAAGCTGACTTGCACCTGACATTTAAGTGCAGATCCAGTGCGGGTACTCCAACCACACTCCACCCGCACTGTTGCTCAAGACAGAGGAATGGATTTGCACCTGACATTAAAGTGCGGGTCAAGTGCGGGTAATCCACCCACACTCCTCCCGCACTATTTCCCAAATCCGAGAACTGAAGATGAAGACAACCCATATAGTGCGGGTACAGTGAGGGTAATTCACCTGCACTCCACCCGCACTCCGCATGCGCCAGTTTGTTTTCTGAAGTTTAAGTGACCTATTTTTTGTATATTGTATAAATAAATAGTTGGAGAACGTTTTACAAAGCCTTTGACCAAGATTTTCAGAGGTTTTACACACTTAGATCTAGAGTTTCTCTCTCTTTCACACACTTACATTCTCTACTCAACTTCAAGGAAGGTAGGAGATTGAAGCAACTTCAAGGAAGGAGATGTTCTCCAAGGATTTTTTCTCTTTCCTTTCTCTTATTTCCTAGTTGTAATGAGTAGCTAAATCCCCTCTAAGGGGTTGATGGAGTAGTTAGTTGGATATTAGGCATGTACATAAACTTGATTCTATATTTATATTCATGTCTATCTTTCATTGTTCTATTCTTGTTATGAATGGTTATCATTGATTTCTTGTTTAGATACATCCTCTTAGCAAGATCTCGTTGGATTATTTATGAGTATTACATCTAGATATATATCCTATTTAGTTGTTTCTTGCTCTAATGAATGGACGGAACGTCATGAATTCCGACTCTTAAACCCCGGTCTTAATCTAACCTCGATCGAGTTTCTGGCACTATACATCCTAGGTCGGAGCCCGTGAGAGGATTAGAAGTCATCACTATACATCCTAGGTTGACTACGTTTACAACCGGTTGAGTCATTGATAGGTAGACGAGCTTCATTTTCAGAATCCGATGAACAACCAATACTATACAACCTAGGTTGGTGGTTTGTGACAGATTAATGCCTAATAGGTGGTCCTCACTATACATCCTAGGTTGACCACTTTCTAGGGATAAATAACTGACTCTATACATCCTAGGTCGGTTACCTTTGAATAGACGTGCCTATTTATAAGTTGTTGCATTGCCCAGTATTGACTTTCGAATCCGTTAACTCCTTAGTTCCCATCATCTTTATATCCTTCATTCCATTTTCCTTTCCTCTAGTTTGCATTGTTAAGTTTGTGTTACTAATAAGATAATTCACCATCTACATCTTCATCATTCTATGTTTTGTTTAATATATATATATATATATATACATTAACATTACTTTAGCCATGACTAATCTTAGCTAGCTCCGCTCCCTGTGGACGACACCCCACTTGCCACGATGTGTTTTTTCCAAACCAATTTAGGCTTCGTGAGGTTTTTACAAATATTGTTGACGAATTGATCTTTTTAAAACGACACGAAAACCATTCGTCAACAAGTTGCAATTACATCCATTTTCAAGAACTCATTCGTTACCAAACAAAAACACATTATGCAATTTATTTTCCTGAGCATTAGATTAGATTAGTTAGTAACATAGATTCGACCGATAAACTCCTAATCCCAGTGAACGAACTTATATTTTATTGAACAGTATTTACTGCATCAAAAAGGGATAAAATGCATCATGCTACATCATCAGTGATTGCCTTCTCTCCTGCCTTCGATCCACCCTCATGGCTGGCATCCCCAGGACATCGACTCATTCTCCCCAGTCTCAGTAAAAAGATCCCTACTTTTGGTCACCGCCGGATCGATCTGGACCTCTACCTCCTCCACCCTATCAGTCTGGACCTCTGCCTCCTTTATTGGCTCATCTTGAGAGGTAGGAAGATCTGAGATCGCTCCTTCAGCCACTTCTCTAGCAGAAGGATTAGCGAGCTAGATTCCCCTATAGTTTGACTTTGCATGAAGGAGGAGATAGGTACTAGGTCATCCTCATCAGCAGAGATAGTAGCAGCGTGAGAGGGCCCTGCTTCAGATGGAGCAATATCAGAGAGTTGAGCAGCCTTGGCCATGATCTCACTCCTATCCCATTCACCGATTGAGCTCGGGTCAAAATGAGGGGGAAGTGCTTGTGCAACCTGGAGACCGGCAAAGAAATACCCCTCCCTGAAGGAATCTGTTGGGGTTTATGCCCTAAAGTTGTAATTTGTAAATGAATTTATGAAATAAATATAAAGAAAAGTTCAATTCATTCTTGTTGTGTTGTTTATATTATAACTTGTGCATAAATTAACAACCTAGATTGCTGGATGTAATCTCGAACTGTGTATATGAGTGTCATATATGGATGGATTCAGTAAGAGACGTGCAATCTAAAGAGTCCATATATATCAAATAAAGCTGGGTATTTTATTTGTGGTTAATCTATAGTTGCGGTTCTATTCCGTAATGTACGGTGATTCTATCCTGAATCATTCATATGAGATATGGGAATGGAGGTATCTTGTATGATGTGATCATATAGGACTGGGCCATGATCTATATGAATCTCTCACTAAGATTCGTTTACTGATGAGATTCATATATATCAACTAATGATGGCTATATGTGGGTGATCTTATTCCTAAGTGTCTTATCGACTCATTCAGGTTAGATTGTGGTCTTTGATATACCATCGGTGAGGTCGGATGCAATTCCTGATCAATATGCTCCGTATGTTGGGATTGTTGTTTGGCTTATGGCTGAGAAGGTTTGTACACAATAGTGGAATCCACTCATTCTTGTGAGAAGTAGATGGTAGTACCCTTAAGGGTTGATTCAGGGTTTGGACAATAAGAGTGCTCTCTTAATTTCGTGAGGAAATAGGATTTATTGTCCATAAGAGAATCAATGGTACTTAAAGGATATATGTAATTAGAGGGGTATAACAGACATTATGACCCAGCTCTAATTATGATCTACTGTGGAGGATCACACCATGTGTAATAGTTATATCGATGGACACCGAGTTGTATCGGTCTGTGTAAAAGCGTCTGCAGTTGATAGAGTGCAGCTTCAGGTTTTTAGTGGAATAACACCGGAGTGAATAGTCAAAGAATATTAATTAAAGAGTTTAATTACTGATTCCAAGGATTATTGGAGCTCAAAATACTGTGGGTCCATTAGGTCCCCTTGCTAGCACGATCGATTTAGGTAACAAAGGTTACAGTTAATTAATTGGATTGTCCAATTAATTGGGTTACGAAAGTGATACGTATTTATTTGGGAATTAATTGAATGTTGGTATTATTTGATTAATAAATAATGGTGATTAAATAAATTAAATAATAAGATTATTTAATTATGTTATTAATCACTAAATGGAGGATTTTTGTTGATATTTGTTTTTGAATAAAATAAGATAATATGATTATTTTATTTTATTAAATTAAAATTAATTTTTTGAATTTAAATAGTTTGAATTCAAATCAAATCAAATAAACTAAATATTAATCAATAGATATTTGATATTTTAAAAGATTAGATTGATTGGTTTTAATTAAAAATTGATTTTGAATTTTAAATAGAATGAGATAATATGATTATTTTATTTTATTAAATTAAATATTTGAAATTGAATTTAAAATGTTTAAATTCAAAATAAATATTTAATTATCTTTTAAAATAAAAGATATGCGGTATCGTTTTAAAAGGTTTAGTTTTAAAATAAAAAAGATATCAATTAAAAAGTTTTTAGTTATAATATATATATATATATATTATATTTTTGATAACATAAACGGAGAAAACGCATAGGTGTGCGTGAATCAATAGAAAAGAAAAACAGAAAAGAGAAAAAAGGTGCAGGCGTGCACTATTGAAACATTGAGAAAAAAAAATATAAGATATATTTTTTTTAACAACTAGAATTATTCTAAGTTTTTTTCTCTTGGAAGAAATGGTTTCTTCTTCATTTTCTCTACATCCTCCTAAGTTCTTGAGTACGTGACGCGTCCACACGCAGTTACCGGTTTCGGGAATAGCTAGGAAGATCGGTGGTACAGACCAGGAGTATATCGTAAAGTGAAGGAGCCTTCAAATGTTGGTAAGGTTCTAAATATATATATTTTAATATATTGATTACAATTTCTTGTGTTTACATATTGTATGTATTAGTTCTGAAAAAATAATTACGATCTCAAGTTCACTGGTTCCAGATTATGTATAAAATTTTTAAAAGCCTATTTCCGCTGCGTTACCAGTGAACGGGGTTCCAGTAGAGGCATCCACCTTGGTCTCTAGAGATGTTAAGCTAGTGTGCAAGTCTTGGTTCTCCTTCTCTAACAGCTTTTCTCCTTCCTCAGTTCGTTCCTCTCAGAGGCACGACAAGCAGACCTTAACCGATCTATGTTGTAAGCATGCTGAATCTGCTCCTTATCTATCATTGCTTTGGCCGCGGTGTCATCAGCTTCCTTTACAACCCCTTTCAAAAATGCAATGCTCTTTTCCGCCCTGGCTATATCCTCCTTGGTCGCTTCCAGCTCAGCATTGGCAGCATTGGCTTGGTCTTGGAGAGTCTCTACCTGCTAGCCCAGAGCTAATGAAAACTTGAAAGCCTGTAAAAACGCAACAAGAGAGCTTAAGTATCTCCCGGTACTTGATCTAGATAGAAGGAATGGTGGAAGATCATACCTCAGCCAGAAGAGCAGACCCCTTGGTGATCAGGAAGTCAACAGGTATCGAGGACATTGCCTGCAAGCCACCTCCAGGGCATACTGCCTTGAACCTAGATAAGACCACGTCCTGACTGGTATCCCTTAACCGCTAGCTAGGTCGAGCTTGGGGAACGGTAGAGGGAGCGGTAGTAGGATCAAAACTTCTCTCTCTTTCCACCTTGCTAGGTCGATCAGCAGGTGCAACAGAAGGGGGATAGGTGACAGCTTGAGAAGATCCAACTAGGGGAGCGATAGAGGTTGGTCTTTGTACCTGGCTAGGAGAGCCTCTAACTCTGACAAGCCTAGCTGCCATTTCAGCCAAGTTGGAACGAACTGAGGGAGGAGGACGATGAAGAGATCTTGATGGTACTGGGTCTACTATAGGCTGGGCTGGTTCAAACGAGGTACTGTCCCTTAAAGTAGAATCGGGGTAAGGAGAAAGCAGGAGAAGCACGTCGAGAAGAAGATTGATGATGATCTTTAGGATTGGGAGATGTATCCTGGACCGGTAGAGGCACTGCTGAAATTTTTCAAAGGAAAGTTAGCATCAGTAAAATATTTATAGGTTAGAAGAGAAGTAAAAGAATAAGGGAACGCTACATACCTGAGGAAGCATGTGATATCCGGAGATAGTGATCTACCCTATCTGATTCGAAAGGGCCGGAGACAAGAAACTTGAAGTTCAAGTAGGACCGGGCAATGATGTTCTTCAGAATTCCCCCTGCCTCAGTGGAGAGGCTACCTTTCTCCCACTCGGTTCTCCCATTAAACTTAGTAGGGATCCATAACTCCCCCCCCCCCCCCCCCCCCCCCCCAAAAAAAAATAGAGCGAGCTCCTCCAATCACCTCCGACGATAACCTATTTACTACTCCATGAGCTATCTTTTTTCCTAGCTCTAGGAACAGTGAACTTTAAAGGTTTGTTGTGCCTCATATAGAACTGACCCTTGGGACCGGGAGCCATGGTCGCTATTTGGAAGACATACCGAAGCTCATCGAGGCCCGGCTCCCTGGTAACATGATTGATCTCACATTGGTCTCTCTAGAGCACCAGGATTCCCACCAGGCTCCTTCAAGCCCCTGGTGTTATTTGAAGCGGGGCAAGTTGAAAGGCATGGAACACCCTGTGAATAGTGGGATAGAGAGGTAGCCTAACCTCGCATTCGAAAGCGGCTATGTGAATAGAAAGCTGATCTTGGGAGGGGGGGGGGGGGGGGATAATACATATCATACCCCTGGTATGGAATGGTAAGGGAGATTTCTAATGGGATCTTGTAATCCCTCTTTAGGCACTCGATGGTGTCAATAGCGCAGTTTGAATCAGGGATGCATCGAAAATCACCAAGAAGGTTGAGAACCCTTCTAGTGACAACCGCGATGTCTTTGACCGAAGCTCCTTCCTCTCTCACCTCGTTGACCACATCGACCGATTCTTCATCAAGAACGTCGACCAGGGTAGCAGGGCTATTGTTGAAACCCACCCCAATAACCATGTTTCTATTGGAACAACGTCGTTTAGGTGGAGCAGAGCTTTCAACGCCATAGCCACCGTCTCGACCTCTCTTCCACCTAAGAAAGAGGCTCGAACTATCGACTGAGTCACCATCATTGTATTCGAAGATTTTCTCCAAATTATCAAACGACATTATCGAGGTTTGAGGAAAGATGAAAGAGAGGAAGATTAGGGTTTTACAAAGTGATAGAGGGTTCTTTCTTTCTGTGAGAAGCAATGTGGATGAAGAATGAAGAATTTATAGAGAAATGAGGCGGTTACTAGGACAAGAAAGGAAAGGTAATTAATGAGGCGGGATAATCAGAAAGCGGGGAAGACAATTTCGAGAAATGCACACCGCCAAAATCTCTCATTTAAAATGGATAGCCTCTATAGGTTTGACATGTGGAAGACCCATTAAATAGAGTGTGCTAACAGAAGATTTCTTTCTAGATACTGGTTACCAGTGAGAAGCGATGAGCAAAATTCTTCAAGCATTACAGATCCTGACTCCAACCCCAACTAGGTATCGGTGTTCAAGTCAGGGGGACTTCTGTTAACAGTCCTTTTTTGGTAGGGGTCCAAAGAAGAATTTTTCATTAGGATGACTCCTGGTAGGACCCAGATCCCAGTGCCGAAAAACACTGAAGCCATAATATAGAGAGAATCTCAATGCCACAGAATGCCAGTTCCCTTGGTACCAAAGAGTACCGGTACTACAGCACCAGTTACCTGATGTCAAAACCAGTGTTCTAGTAAACGCTAGGCACTAGTCGGGCGGTAGCCCAGCGCCTAGCCCCTAGGCGGATTAGGCGGCGCCTAGGTGGTGAGTTTTTTTTTATTTTACAATTTTAAATCATGTACCATCAACCCACCATCACCAATGATAGTTAGACTCCACATTACTTAATATTTGTCATCAATACTGGATCACTATCCCATTATTTTTTTTCTTTTTTAATGCTTCTTACCTGTTCCCAGCTGTATTCCACACTCCACAATCCACATTAATATTTTATCTTTCACTCTTTTTATTTATAATATATATATTATTTAATAATTTCTCTCTTCTCTCTCGTAATCCGATGATCCTCTCTCTCACTTTTCTTTCTCTCTTTTCTTTCCCCATTCTTCAACTTTTTCAAGACTTCATTTCTTCTTCTATAGTTCTATCTCACGATCTGATCCCCTTTCTCTCTCACACACTTAATTTCTTCTTCTTTCTATGTTCTTCAATCTTGTTTACAGACACAGGACACATGGGTTTTGATCTCCGACGCCTACTAAAGCTTCCGGTCGGTGTGGTGACAACTCACTCGCCAGCGGTGGCGACAATGGTGACGGTCACGTTTGGAACGACTAGGCGGAGTCAACGATTTTGACTCCGCGTAGCCCGATTTTTCGACCAGATCGGCCGATTTTTCAGGCCATATCCAATGATTTTTTTTTCCGGCCGCCTAATATGACCGTTTTGACTGAAACGAGATGGTCGGCGTCCGCCTAGCGTATAGGCGGCGCCTAGTCGGCCGACTTTTTTGATTTTTCCAACACTGGTCAAAACACCGCGATACATATCCTGGACCAATCCAATGAGCATGTCCCATCCACCTAGCATGGAGAATGACATCGAGAAGGTACCAGCACGCTAAGAAGGAAACCGCCCCAACAAAAGTGGACAGGTACACCCAGGAACCTAGGACAATACCACATCCGAAGGAATGAAGCCCGCGTTTGTCTCCAACCAGGCAGAAAAGGAAGTTGACCTCTTCCCCTATTCGAAGCGTCATAAATGAGACAAGGTAGTCAACCTAATTAAAGTTTAATAAAACGGAAACTAGAACGAAACTAGAACGTAATCCAAGGGAACAATTCATACGCTGACTTACAGCCTCAATCAACGCCAATCAACGCCAAAATGAGGTTTCCGATGATTGTAGATCAATTGACGAGATTTTTCAGGTATTGATTGGATGAATTGTAAACCATAAATACGACGACAAAGGACAAAGAAAAGGATCCGAAATCCAGAATTTGATAGAAAAATACTAGGAAGAAAGCTCGCTATCGCCTATTGGGAGATTTCTATTTATCGACTTGCACGAGTTCGCCAACGCCTACTGTGTATAAAAGAGAGAGAGAGAGAGAGAGAGAGAGAGAGAGAGAGAGAGAGAGTTCTAGAGTAAAAATTCAACTCATATTGTATCAATAACTTGAATCCTCAATAATATAATCCATATTGTTTGTTTTTCTTCTACATACTGCTTCATTTGCTGTTAGTCGTATAAAACCCCAGGTACCTGGTGGTACCTACCCCACTGCGATCTACCAGGTTGCAGTTTGAAGATACTGATCGAAATTCGACCCCCAACGATTTTTCAAATAACATCATTAAAACGTCTGACTTAGGGAAAAAGAAAATTTAAAATAGTCGCAAAAAGTCGGTTGTGCACTCACAGTGCGAACATTCATGTACGCAAGACGCGCCCACATACGAGTCGTCCAACCGAAGGTTCGAGGTCCGTGATTCACACCCCCTCTGTGCGTGAGAGAAAGCCTCTATGCTTTACACATGTGGCAAGATACTATTACACATTCACTTGGCTAGGGAGCTAGAAGCATATTTCCTCCTTGTTAGAAACGATTCACTGTTGGTGGTCAACCAAGTAACCGGATAGTATCGGGCCAAGGGTGAGAACATGGCAGCATACCTTGGGAAGGTCCAGAAGGCTATGGCCAAGTTTAAAGGAGTGAAGATCGAACAAGTTTCCCGTGAGCAGAACCACCGGGCCGATGTTCTGGCCAAAATCGCCGCGACTGGAGGACAGGCGCTACCAAAAGGGGTACCGCTCTAGCTAATTCCCCGGTCTAGCATAGCCAAAGCTAAGGAAGCGAGCCCGGTAGATTGGCTCCCCTGCTGGATGGATCCCATCGTTGATTACCTCCCAAATGAGTGGCTCACAGAAGAGCCGGACCAGGCGTGCAAGCTTAAAAGGGCCGCTACCCGTTACTGCCTAGTCGATGGTACCTCTACCGTAGGGGAAAATCTCTTCCTCTATTGAGAAGCCTACACCCCGATGATGCGAGATGGGCGCTTAAAAAGGTGCAAGCAGGGGACTGTGGGAACCACGTAGGAGGTGAAACCCGGCATGATACTAGTCCAGAGATATGCTTGGGATCCTAGAAGTCCCTAACAACTGAAATGAGGCTCTAGACTCTCCTCAAACAAATCGGACCCATGGTGGCTTACTTGGGCATTAATCAGCCCTGTACAAAAAGTGATGAGCCATTGGTCTTTTAGTGGTGATACTGCTCTAGAGGCTTACGTAGGCATGTAGGTGGTCTCAGCAACTGTGGGAAGCCTTTAAGCTCTCCTCGAACAGAATGTGACTTCGGCGGCTCACACAGCGTTAAGGGGCCTGGTATAGAAGAAGAGGAGCCACTGGCATGATACTGGTCTAAATGTAAGCTTGGGATCCTAGAAGTCCCCAGTAATTGAAATGAGGCTCTGGACCCTCTTTGAATGAATCAGAATCGTAGTGGCTCACTTGGGCGTGACCGGCCCAGTATAAAAAGTGAGGAGCCACTGGTCTTGCAGCCGTGTTACTGCTCCAGATGCTTGCTTAGGCATATAGGAGGCCTCAACAAATGTGGAAAGCCTCTGGGCTCTCCTCGAGGATCTGGACTTCGGTGGCTAACAAGGGCGTTGAAGGGCCCGTTACAAAAAGAGAGGAGCCACCGGTATGATACTGGTCTAGATGCATGTTTGTGTTAGGATTATGCTCAATAGCAAGAGTGTAATAATGTATTTGACAATCTTTTCATATTAATAAAGTGATTTCTAGTTTAACAAATATTATAGAATTTATAGTTTAATTATTATAATTGTCAAAAGTAAATAATCATAAGGTCAAAAGACTATGAGAAGAGAAGAATTGTTAGTACATCTAGATATGTATGAGGTAGACACAATTCTTTAGTTAGTCTTGAATAATATTCATAACTTAAGATAAAGGTTGGGGCGCATTTATCTTGTTAAAGTTTTGGATTCTTTTGCTAGCATTTGAGTGGGATCAAATGTGTTATGATGAGTCTAAAATCATCAAAGTGTGGTGTCTTTGGGCAAAAGAATCTAGTGCACTAGGTGCATTGAATAGGATCACAGTGAAATACTTTATCCAGAACCGTCAATGGATAAAATTTTTCACTTGAAGACAATCGGAGAGTCTATCTCAATCCTGAGATAAATGATGGACTTATGGTTGCAAGTGTTATCATTTGAGCTATCAATTAGTACGATTATATAGCATAGTCTATCATCAATAGTTTGGTGGTATTCATTTGTTAATCGATAGAGGACTTCATTTATAGATATGGACATCATGGCTCCATTTATTAAATGAGAGTAGAGTATCATCATATGAATTTTTTAAGGTATTGGATATTAAATCTTAATGTTAAGTTTTCAATAGTGTCTATTGAAATATAGCTTCTGGACAAGTCAAAATATCAAAGTTCAAAATGTGGTCATATGGGTAAATATGGTCACTTGGAGAGCTATAGGCGGTCTATGAGCTTTTGACCATTACTGGTATTCTTCAAGAGGATACACTATCTCCATTAAGATTGTCTAGGGTATGAATGGGCAATATTGACTTATTCTATCTTTATTTAAGAGTTCAATTTTAGTTCTTTAGTAGAATGAACTAAAATTAATAGATCGAACCTAAGTGAATCATTTGTTGATTGTGATTAGGTTATGTCTATTTGAGCTTAAATTTAGATAGCCCGCCAAGATCTCCAATTCACATGAACTTGCATGGATCACTTGATATATTCTACCGGACCAATTTATGGGTCCATCTAGAATTGTATTACGACATGTGGACTTGTTTCTTTTATAGTAAGAATAGATCTAGTTCACATGTGGACTTTTTATTAAAGTCCAATGGATGTAATAATGGAAAAATAATATATTGCACAAGTATTTACTTGAGCGGCAATGCTAAATTAATTAGTCTAATATATTGTTTTATTTTATTTTATTAATCAAATGGAAATTAATTAATTAATTAATTAATTGTCTATTTAAAAGTTAAAATCTTTTTCTAACTAGGAGTATGACTCTTAGTGTCATACTATTGTTGGTAGTATGGTAAATATCAAAGACTATATTTGATAAGTAGATAAATAAAAGTATTTTATTTATCTAGTCAAATTAGGAAGTTTTTGATATAGTCACAATTTTAATATTCAATAATTTATTATTGGATAATACACTCATGAGTTGGAATATGGTTAAAACTCAAAATTGATAGGAGACTTGAAGAAGAAGTAATCTTACTTGTGTGAGGATTTGACTACAAAGTAGAAATCCTACTTGAGTGAGAATTTTGGCCACCATATATATATATATATATATATATATATATATATTATTAAATTCGGAATTAATAAGGTGAGTTAAAAAAAAGTTTTTTTTTTTGAAAGAAAGAATTTTTATTCTCTTGCTTTTGAATAAAAAAAAAACTTCCAACTCAAGAAAGGGGTGTAGAATTCGGCCATAGAGAAGAAGAATAAGGAGCGTTTTATTTTCGATAGTACATTAGAAGCTTTTACATCAAAAGGCTTAATGTACAAGATCGAATTAAGGTTCACGCAAGTTTTCGATTAAAAGATTGAGAATTCACAAGTGACCAAACGTTATTTATTTTCTCTACGAGGATTATTGTGACTAACAAAAAGAAAAAGATTTTTGTTTCCATCCTCAGGTTTACAATTCAAAGAAAGGGAGCCCACACTCCTAGGTGATTCACGTTCGTGATTGGATTGGAAGATCTTGCAGATTCAATTCGAAGCAAGCGGATTCAAATCGACGCAATATCAATCGTCACGTGAAAAATGTACGATACTTTTAATTATATGTCAATTAATCTAGGGTTAAGGTTCTTTCTTTTAAAGGAAATTTTTTTAAATATACCACCCAATTGTTCACTTCCGCCGCGTTTTGAACCATTTTTCCCTACAGTTTGGGATCCTAGAAATTCACAGCAACTGAAATAAGGCTCATGACCCTGCTCGAAGGAATCGAAACTACAATGGCTCACTTGGGCATTGATTAGCCCAGTATAAAATGTGAGAAGCCACTGGTCTCAATAAATGTGGGAAGCCTCTGGGCTCTCCTCGAACGGATTAGAACTTCGATGGCTCACTAGGGCGTTGAAGTGCCTTGTACAAGAGAAGTGGAGCCATCGGCATTATTGGGATCCTAGAAGTCCCCAGTAACTAAAATGAGGCTCTAGACCTTCCTCGAACGAATCAGAACCACAGTGGCTCACTTGGGCAATGATTGGCCCGATACAAAAAGTGAGGAGACACTGGTCTTGCAGCGGTGCTACTACTCTAGAGGCTTGCTTAGGCATGTAGAAGGCCTCCGAAAATGTAAGAAGCCTTTAGGCTCTCCTTGAACGGATCGGGACTTCGGTGACTCACAATGGCGTTGAAGGGCTCGGTACAAGAGAAGAGGAGCCACCTGTATGATACTGGTCCAGAGTCATGCTTGGGATCCTAGAGGTCCCCAGCAAATGAAATGAGGCTCTAGACCCTCTTCGAACGAATCGGAACCGCAGTGGCTCACTAGGGCGTTGACAGGCCCGATACAAAAGTGTGGAGCCACTGGTCTTTTACCTGTCATGCTGCTCATACGACCATACAATTGAGTTGGCTTCTCAGGTACATGTGTTGACCAGCTACCTAGGAGCTTTATAGGAATGGATCCGGTGACATGAGGGGATCCATATGTATATGTGTAAATCTGGAGCAAATCTTCTGTAAGGAAGCAGGACAGGTGCAGCTTTGCTGTATAGAAGCTCTAAGGGTACGGGATCGGATCTGCTGTAGAGGAGCCCTTTAGACGTGAAGCTGCTATAACGGAGCTCTACAAGTATATGAGCAGATTTGCTACATATGGATAACATGTAAGACCGGCTCTACTAGGAGTCCCACACACCGTATTTGCTCCACAAGTGAGGAGCCACTAGTCTTGCAGCGGTGATGCTGTTCTATAGGCTTGTTTAAGCATGTAGGAGGCCTCAGAAAATGTGGTAAGCCTCTTAGCTCTCCTCGAAAGGATCGGGACTTCGACGTCTTACAAGGGTGTTGAGGGGCCAGGTACAAAGGGAGAGGAGCCACCGGTATGATATTGGTCTAGAGGTAAGTTTGGGATCCTAGAAGTTCCCAGCACCTGAAATGAGGCTCTAAACCCTCTTCAAACTTATCGGAACATTAGTGACTCACTTGAGCATTGACCGACCTGGTATAAAAAGTGAGGAGCCACTGGTCTTGCAGTGGTGCTGCTGCTCCAGAGGCTTGCTTAGGATTGTAGGAGGCATTAGCAAATGTGGGAAGCCTCTAGGCTCTCCTCGAACGGATCGAGATTTCGGTGGTTAACTAAGGCGTTGAAGGGTATGGTACAAGAGAATAGGAGCCACCGGTATGATACTAGTCCAAAGACAAGCTTGGGATCCTAGAAGTCCCCAGTAACTAAAATGAGGCTCTGGACCCTCTTCGAATGAATCAGAACCGCAGTGGCTCACTTGGGCGTTGATTGGCCTGGTACAAAAAGTGAGGAGCCACTGGTCTTGCAGCGGTGATGTTGCTCTAGAGGCTTTCTTAGGCATGTAGAAGGCCTCAGCAAATGTGGGAATCCTCTAAGCTCTTTTCGAACAGAATGCAACTTCATTGGCTCACAAGGGCGTTCAGGTGCCTGGTACAAAAGAAGATGAGCCACCGGTATGATACTGGTCCAGATGTAAGCTTGGGATCCTAAAAGTCCCCAGCAACTGAAATGAGGCTCTGGACCCTCTTCGAACGAATCGGAACCGTAGTGGCTCACTTGGGCGATGATTGGCCCGACACAAAAAGGAGGAGCCACTGGTCTTCTACCTGTCATGCTGCTTATACGACCATACAATTGAGTTGGCTTCTCAGGTACATGTGTTGACCAGCTACCTAGGAGCTTTATAGGAGTGGATCCGGTGACATGAGGGGATCCATATGTATAGGTGTAAATCCGGAGCAAATCTGCTGTAAAGAAGCAGGACAGGTGCAGCTTTGCTGTATAGAAGCTCTAAGGGTACAGGATCATATCTGCTGTAGAGGAGCCCTCTAGACGTGAAGCTGCTATAACGGAGCTCCACAAGTATATGAGCAGATTTGTTACATATGGACATCATATAAGACCGGCTCTACTAGGAGTCCCACACACCGTATTTGCTCCACAACAAACAAAAGTCGTCAAATGACAAAGTGAGCACCACACGTGGTGCGTATGCGGTACATACAAATATGGAGAAAATACATCTCAAATAATGAATAATATGCCATGAATAGTGAATCTATCACTTCAATAGTAGAAGCTCAAGATTGCATGGCAACAAATTAGATAGATTTCATGGATCTACAACATGATGCACTCCACATGTTCAACATATTTAGGTAGCAACATATATAAGGCAAAATATCAACCAATCATAATAGGCGTTCATTTAATTCAAAAGATCCATGCAAAATTTTTATGTAATCACACTAGTAATAAGGAACTAGTACGGCGAAATAAATTATCATGGCATCATAGCATCATGGCATAATTATTTAGTGAATATAGCAGTGGAATGCGTTAAATCACATGTAAAGTGACGATATGTAAGGGATAGAGAAATATATGCTCATGCAGAGACAAGGAAACCACGTTGGTCAAGTGAGCTTCCTATAGACGGTGCCAAAATGTTATCGGAAAAATCATCACGGAGACTTTCTGTACAACATTTAAACCAGATGGAGCAGTGCTCCATGGTCAGAGAGGGAAGGGTATGAGTACCCCGCCCATTTGGGCTTCAAAGATAAGGAGAAAAGATGTTGCTTGAGGTTCCCTTGTTGGTGTGAGGGGCTGGTCCTGTTCCCCAGTCCTTGGTCCCTGGTCCCTGGTCCCGATCCCTAGTCTTGGTACCCGGTCCTGATACCCGGTCCTGGTATCCGGTCTCTTCTCTAGGTCTCCTCTGTAGTTCCCCGACCTAAATAGCATGCAAGAAAGAGAGATTGGTGCTTTTCAATGATATAGATGTGGTCAAGAAGGATGTGACCACTCGGTAGTGATTCTTCACGCTCCAGTCCTTTCGGTCTGGGTCGAAACCCACCCCAGTTCATCTAGATGGTCCAAAGGTTCTTCTAGGGTATGCTTGAGCAGGCTCCTCCAGTCCTGATATCGGATCCTTAAAAAAGATATTAGGCTCACTCGAAGGGGTGGTTGAGCTTGGTTGGTCCGCTAGCGAGTTAAGCAGTGTTTCTTTGGTTTTTGGCATGGATTTGGCCTTGTTCTACTAGTTATGGTGGTAGATCCTCAAGAAGGCTGATCGCTCCTATAGAAAAGGTACAGGGGAGCTCATCAGCTCATTGGTTCCCCGACTCCTTTCTAGCGGGTCCAAATGGTTTTCCCCCTTCTTTATGTATGACTTGACATGCAAATAAGTGGATAAGAGAGCTGTGACCAGTAGGGTCGGAGCCTAGCTCCTATACATGAATAATAATGAGATATAGTGGAGAATGATAAATTCTTTTGATAGAATTGGACTGACCTAAAGGGAAAAGCATCAAAAGTGATAATATGCTGAAAAACCCCTAGGCTGTATCCAGAGAAGGGAGAAAGACCATTCTTTATATAAGTCAACAAGAAGTGCTCAGGGAGCTTACAAAAGTAGCAAAGTATTAGAACATAAGTGCTCCAAAGAGCTTACAATAACTCCATAGAACTGATCGTAGGGGGTTTTAGTAGACAAATAACTCAGTAGCAGGAAGTCCAATTGGGGGGTTTCTCTAGAAAACCAGTCGTCCTATAGTAACATTTTCGTTTAATCAAAGAGGGGAGCATAGTGGCTGCCCATTGGAGAGGTACTTCCCTCATGTGGTAGAGGTGCTAGAGAACACTCTAAAATGATATAGGAGAGAGCCCAACCCCATAAGGAGTGAAATGCATAGGGGCTGCCCATTGGAGTGGTACCTCCCATTAGGTGTATGGTTGATCAGTCTATTTCTATACATATTTTAGGTCCCCATTTCTTATTATTTGTATCTTGTTCTCGAGTGAAATTAGGTATTTTATGTGTTTATTGAGCATGTGTAGGTCACATTCCTTAGATGAAGTGTTTGAAGGTATTTTCAAGGAAAAAAGCTTAAATGTGAAGAAAAAAGGGCAAAACTGTCAACAACCGCTGTGTAGGTCGCTCTCCATACATGACCTCCACCGCGGTACGTCCAACGATATATTCCAGTTGGATTTCTGTTCTTTTCCGCGGTCCATACCTCTTTCAAGGCATCAACCTCAACCGCGGTCTACGTCGCACAACATTCCAAGAAAGGCTGAATTTTCGGCTAATGCAGAACAACAATATTGCTGGGACCATATCTCTCAACTCTGATTGAATTGTGTGTTCTACCACCTATGGATGGATAGCCCTGGAAGTCTAGTTTCCGGCTCACATTTCGGATCGTAATTCAAATATTCCTAGAAGAAGTTATTCCCATTTTAGTACCCAATGGTCAGATCAGTCATAATTTCGTAAATAGTGACGGGATTTGTTTTGCAAGTTATCGGAACGGAAATATTACCTTCTTGGACATGAGTATGAGTCTTGGGAAACATGTTGACTCCTAATCCTTATCTTCCTTCAATAAGTAATCAATTTGAAAGGTTTATGAAAGAAATAAAATCCCAAAAAGGTAGAGTTCTAAAAGGGAACCGATTTCCTTGTTGTTTAAGGACTTAACCTAGCATCTCAAGCCTATTTAAACCCCTTTGAACCCTAATTTCGGGAGACAAGCCTAGGGAGGTCCCAAGCCACCAAGGGGGCCGTCCCCCATCACTCCATCACCACACATCACCTCAAGACACATCCATTCATTATAGAAAAAGATGAAGAAGACGAAGAAGAATTTGAAGAGCTCTTTGATGATCATCTTGGGTTTTCTCTACTCAATCTCTTTTCTTTTCTTTTTCCATGATGTGTAACTAATCCCATAACTAGGGAATCAATGTGAACCTTTTGTGAATGCTCATGAATGGATTAATTATTATTTCATCAATTTAATTCTTGATTTATTCATTGTGCTTAATTGCTTAATCCTCATTAGTTTTAATATTTATTCTCAACCATAGACCAAGGGTGGATAAATTATTTGGCATGATTTTAGGATTAAGACTATCTGAGAATTAGGGTTAGAGTATAGACCAAACCTAACCTTGATTAATGCTCTTTTGAATGAATAAATTTTATCTTTAGCATATACCAAGCAAAGTATAGAATTTGGTTCTTTTTTCTTGCACTTAAAGGATTTTCGATCGTTGTTCACACCATAGACCAAGGATGAATAATAATTGGGAA
This sequence comes from Dipteronia sinensis, assembly GCA_033220585.1. Classification (NCBI taxonomy): domain Eukaryota; kingdom Viridiplantae; phylum Streptophyta; class Magnoliopsida; order Sapindales; family Sapindaceae; genus Dipteronia; species Dipteronia sinensis. The sequence goes on from CM065641.1 coordinate 52,204,804, forward strand.
TACATGACTCATCTCGCGATCATACGGTAAAAGTCGTAATTAAGAAAAAGAATGAACCCTTGAATTGATTGAATCTTGTTTATAAATTAATTCCATACATTGAGTGCTCATAACTGGGGATCATTAATGACCTAGTGTTTTCTCTCCATTGATCACAAACCATATTCTTTTAAATTGTTTTCTTAGTTAAATTTAATTTAGTTTTAGTCTAATTAATTCTCAAACATTATCTAGGTTATTTTTAATTTAATTAGAATTAGAATTAGTTTAATCGATAAATCACTTTTCCTCGTGGGAATGATCCTTATTTGCTACTGTACTTATCTTCACGATTCGTGCACTTGCGAGTGAGTATTTTATAACACGATTTTACACATCAATGGTCTCTCATAGAGGTTGAGTTGCTAGAGAACACTCCAAAAATGGTCCAGAATATAGGTAGTTCATGGAGATGCCAAAAATCCCGTGAGTGAGACCTAAGACTTCACTTATATAGTGAGTTTTGGTGTTAATGTGGAGGGAATGTGTTTGGAACATGTGGGCTCATAGTTCCCACAAGCAAACACACTTTTCAAATGGTGCAGGACATGCCATGTGGAAGTAGGGAACATGCGGTAATGATGTGGCGATGACGAGGTGATTATTTGTCATTTTAGTGACTTTCCATTAGAGGGAGGTACCTTGGTGACTCTTGGACCAAATGACCATCACATGGGGATGTTAGAGAGCAATAAATGATGTTAGGAAGCTGCTGAAAAGCTGCAGGTCGTGGGCGCCACTTGTCCCCCCAATCTTCATATGGAAGGAGCTGCTCGCTTATAGGGAACGGTACCATGGTATCCCGGTTCTAAGGTATCTCGACGCCATGATATCTCGGTACCTTGGTACCCTAGCGTCTCTGATTGCCTAATATAGAGAAGTTACACTTGTGTGAACCCGCTGCTCAGTTGAAGATCCGATACTCTAGTATCCCGGTACCATGGTACCTTAGTAAAGATTTGCTGTATGAGGGGTCCGAGTTTATAAGGACCAGGTCCAGTCAAGGTCCAGGTACTGAGTGTTGGAACCTAGAGGTTACAGATTGCGCAGCGGAAGGTTTTAAAATTTTTATGCAATCATTAAACTAACCCATTTGTATAGTAATAATCAAATGCGATAATAAAATGAAGGAACTTTTCATACCTACGTAGGAGGCTCCTTCACTTTGATACGAACTGCTCCTGATTTGAACCACGTGATCTTCCTCGCTATCTCTCGGAACTGGTAACAGCGTGTGGGCGCGTCACGATATTCAGGACATGTATGGAGGAAGAAGAGAAGAACACACATACAAAAACAAACTCTAGAGGTGCAGCCCTTGTGGTCTCACACACCCTAACTTTTTCTCTCTTTTGTTTGCTTTTGCTTTTTGCTGTTCACGATTAGTTTTTCTCTTCTTTTACTTTTGCTGTGTATTTTTTGTGTGTCACGATCACTATTTCTCTTCTCTCTTTACTGTGTCACTTTTCTCTAATTTGGTTTCATTGCTTTTTAATTAAAATATATATCACATATATCTTAAAAACAAAACCGACATTCGGTTTAAATTTTTAAAAAAAATATATCTCATATATATTAAAAACAAACCAAAAATCTTATATTTGATTTTTAAAATTTTATAAAGATATCTCATATCTTTTTTAAAATTAATTAAATATTTATTTTTGAATTCAAACATTTCAAATTCAATTTCAAATATTTAATTTAATAAAATAAAATAATCATATTATCTTATTTTATTCAAAATCAAATAGCAACTAACACCGTCCATTTAGTGATTAACAACATAATTAAACAATCTTATTATTTAATTTATTTAATCACCATTATTCATTAATTAAATAATCTCATTATTCAATTAATTCCCGAATTAATACGTGTCACTTTCGTAACACAATTAATTGGATAATCCAATTAATTAACCGTGACCCTTGTTACCTAAATCGATCGGGCTAGCAAGGGGACCTAATGGACCCACAGTATTTTGAGCTCCAATAATCCTTAGAAATTATTAACTAAACTCTTTAATTAATATTTCATGATTATTAACTTCGGTGTTATTCCACTAAAAACCCGAAACTGCACTCTCTCAACTGTAGACGTTTTTACACAAACCAATAACTCTCGGTGTCCATCGATATAGCTATTACATATGGTATAATCCTCGACAAGTAGTTCATAATTAGAGCTGGATCATAATGTCCGGTATACCCCTCTAATCATATCTTTCCATTAAGTACCATTGATTCTCTAATGAACAATAAATCCTACATTCCTTACGGAATTAGGAGAGCGCTCATATTGTTCAAGCCCCGAATCAACCCTTAAGGGAACTACCATCTACTTCTCATAAGAAGGAGTGGATTCCACTATTGTGTACAAACCTTCCCAGCCACAAGCCAAACCGCAATCCCAACATACGGAGTATATTGATCGGGAATGCAACTCCGACCTCACCCATGGTATATCAAAGACCACGATCTAACCTGAAGGAGTCGATAAGACACTCAGGATTAAGATCACCCACATATAGCCATCATTAGTTGATATATATGAATCTCATCGTTAAACGGATCTTAGTGAGAGATTCATATAGATCATGGCCTAGTCCTATATGATCACATCATACAAGGTGCCTCCATTCTCATATCTACATATGAATGATCCATGATAGGATCACCGTACACTACGAAATGGACCGTAGTTATAGATTAACCACAAATAAAGTACCCAGCTTTATTTGCTATCTACGGACTCTTTAAATTGCTCGTTTCAAACTGAATCCATCTATATATGACACTCATATACTCTGTTCGAAATTACATCCGGCAATTTTGGATGTTAAGTGCACATGTTATATAAAGTATGACACAAAATGAATGAATATACTACTTCTTTTATTTATGTTCAAATTATATTTACATATTACAAGCTTTAGGGTAAAAACCCCAACAATCTCCCACTTGTACTAAAGCATGTGAGTCATGTCTCGTAACCCTAGACCTTCTAGGTGACCTTCAAACACTTTAGCTGGTAAGGTCTTAGTAAATGGATCAGCATGATTGTCTTGTGAGGATATCTTGGTGACGATCACATCTCCTCTCTACACTATCTCTCTAATGAGATGATACTTTCTCTCTATATGCTTCCCTCTCTTGTGGCTTCTTGGTTCTTTGGAATTAGCCACAGCACCACTGTTATCACAATAAAGTGTGATGGGCTTATCCAGATCTGGAACAACTTCCAGATCATTCAAGAACTTACGGAGCCAAACAGCCTCTTTAGCAGCTTCACAAGCGGCTACATATTCGGCTTCCATGGTGGAGTCAGCAATGCAAAGATTGCTTTATACTTCTCCACACAATGGCTCCACCACCTATGGTGAAAACTGATCTAGACGTGGATTTTCTAGAATCCCTATCTGACAGAAAATCAGAATCTGTGTATCCTAACGGGATCAAATCCTGTCCGGAATACACTAGCATATAGTTTCTCGTTCTCCGAAGATACTTGAGAATAGTTTTGACAGCAACCCAATGATCTAATCCTGGGTTGGACTGGTACCTGCTAACTACTCCCACTGCATAGCAGATGTCCGGTCTCGTGCATAACATAGCATACAAGAGACTACCTACTGCTGATGCATATAGCACACGTCTCATATCCTCAACTTCTTGAGGTGTCTTAGGACACTGTTCCTTAGACAAGTGAACCCCATGTCTAGAAGGTAAATTACCTTTCTTGGAGTTCTGCATCGAAAATCGCATAAGAATCTTGTCGATATATGATACCTGAGACAATGCTATGAGTTTGTTCTTACGATCCCTTATAAGTTGGATCCATAGAACATAACTTGCCTATCCCAAATCTTTCGTTTGGAATTGGCTAGCCAGCCAGCCCTTTACATCAGACAATACTCCTACATCATTCCCAATGAGTAGGATGTCATCTACCTATAGGACCAAGAAAACTACTTTCTTGTCAATGATGCGCTTGTAGACACAAGGCTCATCAACGTTTTGCTCGAAGCCATAGGTTTTGATCACATCATCAAACCTTATGTTCCAAGATCTAGATGCTTGCTTAAGTCCATAAATGGACCTTTGCAACTTGCAAACTTTTTGCCCTTGATCTGGAAACACAAATCCCTCTGGTTGCATCATGTATATGCTTTCATCAAGATTGCCATTCAAGAATGCAGTCTTGACGTCCATTTGCCAAATTTCATAATCTAAATAGGCAGCAATGGATAAGAGAATCCGAATAGACTTAAACATGGCTACTGGCGAGAAGGTCTCTTCATAATAGACCCCTTTTTTCTGGGTATAACCCTTGGCCACTAGCATTGCCTTGAAGGTCTCTACCTTCCCGTCTACTCCTCTCTTCCTCTTGTAGATCCACTTACATCCTATGGGTTTTACCCCATTCGGTAAGTCTACAAGTTCCCAGACTGAGTTAGAGTACATAGACTTCATCTCGAGATTCATGGCTTTAAGCCATTCCTCTTTATCAGGATCTTCCATTGCATTCTTAAATGTCAATGGATCATCCACACTATTAGCAGAGACGAGATCTTGTCCCTCACTTACACCCAAATAGCGTTCAGGCTGTCTCACAACCCTCTCACTACGTCTAGGTGGTAGTGTATCCTGACTAGGAATTATCTGACTTTCAGATGTTAATGGATTAACAACTCTAGTTGACTGAGTACTGGTCTCACCAGGCTCCAACTCATTTAATACAATTTTAGAAAGAGCTTTATGGTCACTTATATACTTATCCTCAAGAAACGTTGCATTTGTCGATACAAATACTTTGTTATCTTCAGGACTATAGAAGTATCCACCTCTGGTCTCCTTGGAGTATCCTACAAACAAGCAGACCACAGACTTGGGATCTAGCTTTCCAGTTCTGTTCTTCAGCACGTGTGCTGGACACCCCCATATGCGAAAATATCGTAAACTAGCTTTACGACCATTCCACAACTCTAGGGGAGTTTCAGGAACAGATTTGGATGGCACTACATTCAAAATGTATGCCGCTGTTTGTAACGCATATCCCCAAAAGGAATTTGGTAATGATGAGAAACTAATCATAGATCTCACCATTTCCATTAGGGTTCTATTTCTCCTCTCCCCGACACCATTCTGCTGAGGTGTACCAGGAGCTGTGAGTTGGGACAATATCCCATACTCGACCATAAAGTCTTCAAACTCTTGGTCAAGGTACTCACCTCCACGATCTGATCGTAGAGACTTGATAGTCTTTCCTAACTGGTTCTCAACTTCAGCTCGGAATTCTTTGAACTTTTCAAATGTTTCCGACTTCCGTTGCATTAGGTAGACATATCCATATCTCGAGTAGTCATCTATAAAGGTGACAAAATACTCATAACCACCTCTTGCTTTAACATTCATTGGTCCACAGTCGTCTGAATGTATAAGCTCTAGTGGTTGTTTAGCTCTAAGCCCTTTACCAGTAAAAGGTCTCTTAGTCATCTTACCTTCCAGACAAGATTCACAGACAGATAATGTGCCAACCTTTAACTCATTTAAAGATCCGCTTTTTACTAGTCTGTTTATCCGGTCAAGGTTAATATGTCCAAGCCTTTGATGCCAGAGATACGTTTCGTTTTCTGGAGAAATCTTATGTCGTTTAGTTTTTGGTTTTTCAACTTTAAACATTTCGGTGTTGAGCAGTGTTGTATGCATTAACGGTCTTAACACATACAAATTATTTTCATTAATTCCTGAACAAATATTCAGACCATTCTTTGCAATAATAACTGATTTATTATCAAAAGAAACAGAATATAATTGTTCTAACAACTTAGAAATGGAAATTAAATTCCGTGTAAATCCAAGAATAAAAAATACATTGTCCAACAAAATAAAATTATTATTACAAAAACGCAATCTAATTACGCCCACTGCTCGTGCCGACACGACATCCCCTGACCCCACTCACATCGAGAAGGCTCCCTCCTCAAGCTGTGTCCAAGAATCAGTCCACTGCAAAGAAGAACAAACATGGTTAGTGGCCCCTGAATCAACTATCCAGGGTGAAGAATCATCTTCAACTAAACATGACTCAAGAACAAGTAAATCATATTTACCTTTCGCTTTCTTCTTCTTGGCTACCTCCTCCAGATACTGAGGACAATTCCTCTTCCAGTGTCCGACCTTATCGCAATGGAAACATTTTCCTTTACTTTTGTCGATGGAGGCGCCTTTCTTTTTGCTTTGGGCTTTCTTGGGTTTGGGCTTACCCTTCGCCTTCCCAGCAGACCTCTTCCTCTTGTTATTATTGGAGGAAGATGGTTCGGCAACATTTGCCTCACCGGTCTTACTTTTGCTGTCCTTGGTCATGGACTCAAAAGTAGCGAGCTCATTGAGCAACTGTGTGAGACTAAACCTTAACTTGTTCATCCCGTAGTTGTTCTTAAACTGATCAAAACTCTTCGGAAGAGTCGTCAGTATGATGCTCACTTGACTGGGTTCATCAATGGCCCCGCCATTGACTTCTGCCGTGTTGAAGTAGGACATCATGCTCAGGACATGTTCCCGAACTGATGTACCTTCCTTCATGCGAGCGAGCATAGCGGAACGAACAGCTTCGTGTCGTTTTTGCTCGGAGGGTTGCCCGAACATAGCTTGCAATGACTCCATAATATCGAATGCTGTAGTCATTGCTTCGTGCTTTGTGACAAGCACGTCTGTCATAGAAGCTAACATATATGTTTGGGCCTTATCATCAGATGAGACCCATCGCTGGTATGCCTCACGAACAGTTCGTGTGGCATTGGCAGTAGGCACCGGAGGACATTCCTCCATAAGCACAAACTTGAGGTCTTTGGTGACCAGTATTGCATTAATGTTAAGTTTCCATTTTGTGTAGTTATCACCAGTTAATTTATCGTTTGCAAGTATTTGTAATAGTGCAGATGACATGGCTGAAAAAAAACATAAATTAAATATTCATTCAGTCATACATTCTAAACATGTGCTAATGTTCGGCATAAAATTAAATATGATGCATGAAAATGTTTAATGAACAAGAACAACCCTAAAGCAAGTGCCGCCTTAGGGTCGGTCAAATTCTTGCATGTTGGATCGAGACCTTCTCAGTCAAAGGATATACCAGAATAACTCTTATGCCAATATCATTCAACCATCGTTTATTAGGTTAGGTTTTTAATTAACCAATTTAATTAAAACCTTGTGAGTGTAACCCATCATTTCAGATCTCAAGAGCTTAACTCGAGAATTGCCGCCTTAGGGTCGGTCAATCCCGAAATCCCCTCCGAAATCCTATATGTTAGGAAGTCAACCTTGGTATTGATTCTTATGGAAACCCTCCTTAGGGAGGACGAAAACAAAGCCGTCACGAGGCCCCACTCAAATCTCACGGTGTTGAACTAATGATGGAAACCGCGGGATATAATGTCATATATCCCTCTCCCACTCACTATTTTATATTAAGGGTTTTCTATTAATATTAATGCACCTAGATTAAACGGCTAATTTTAATCTAAGCGTCAAGTGCATTAATCACAAATTATTAGAATCCTGTTCCAATAACTAATAAACTAAATTGATTTTTAACACTTAAAAAATCTAGTTCATTAGTGATAATTCAAATCTATGTAAACTGTTTACTAAGACTAGAATTATTATTAAATGTGTATTTACCAAGTTTTAACTATTAAAACTAAACACATTATTAGGTCCAATTATTATTATGAGCTTAATCAAATTAATCCTATTATATTTATTAAGGACCCTACTAATCTAAGTATTTAAACTCTTTAATAAAAAGATTAGTAATTAATGAGATTTACCAAGTTTTTACTCCTAAAAACTAATCCCATTAAAAATAGCCAATTATGTGAATAACCCATTTTAATCAAATTAAAAAAAAATTAAACACATAATATAGATGGCTATAATGCATGTATGATATATATCAACATATATATATATATATATATATATGTGTGTGTGTGTGTGTGTGTAGGCACAACTAATTTAAATGACATGTATATGCATGGCAATGCTTAATCATCAAATAATTAAAACATACATGAGTTGACCGAGTGTTGTGGATTATTTAACCTAAAAATTGGAATCTAATTACAAAAAAATATTCCCAATGCATCCCTTGGTCTTCTTGTAATTTCCAAGACTTCCAATCTCTTCAGGTCATGCGTGGGATGTGCTGTGCGCGCTGGTAGGCATGCGTGGGATGCTGTGCGCGCTGGATTGCGCGCTGGTGGGTGCGCGCTGGAAGGCATCGCATGGGATGTGCTGGTCTGCAGGTGCACGCTGGCTAGAGGCATGTGCGCTGGAGCGCGCTGGTAGGCTGGTGGCAAGTTGAGCGCTGCAGCGCTGGTGGCATGCACTCTGGTGTGCATGCGCGCAGGCATGTAGAACAACCAGGTAGGCATGCGCTCTTCATTACATATATTTTTTTTATAATACAACAGTAAAAAAAAATAAAAAAAATATAACAACATTATACAACCCAGAAACACTTTAAATCCACAACACCATAAAAAATTACCATCAACCATGTTTTTAAATTAAACAATTTAATTAAAAAACATCATACACTCATCAAAAAAAAATATGTGCCTACACATTCATACATATCAGGAGTAATCGAATTCGATTATACTGTACAAAAATTGGCTCTGATACTAATTGTTGGAACCTAGGGTTACAGATTGCGCAGCAGAAGGTTTTAAAATTTTTATGCAATCATTAAACTAACCAATTTGTACAGTAATAATCAAATGCAATAATAAAATGAAGGAACTTTTCATACCTACGTAGGAGGCTCCTTCACTTTGATACGAACTGCTCCTGATTTGAACCACGTGATCTTCCTCGCTATCTCCCGGAACTGGTAACAGCGTGTGGGCGCGTCACGATATTCATGACATGTATGGAGGAAGAAGAGAAGATTACACATACAAAAACAAACTCTAGAGGTGCAGCCCTTGTGGTCTCACCACACCCTAACTTTTTCTCTCTTTTGTTTGCTTTTGCTTTTTGCTGTTCACGATTAGTTTTTCTCTTCTTTTACTTTTGCTGTGTATTTTTTTTGTGTCACGATCACTATTTCTCTTCTCTCTTTACTGTCACTTTTCTCTAATTTGGTTTCATTGCTTTTTAATTAAAATATATATCACATATATCTTAAAACCAAAACCGACTTTCGGTTTAAATTTTAAAAAAATATATATCTCATATATATTAAAAACAAACCAAAAATCTTATATTTGATTTTTAAAATTTTATAAAGATATCTCATATCTTTTTTAAAATTAATTAAATATTTATTTTTGAATTCAAACATTTCAAATTCAATTTCAAATATTTAATTTAATAAAATAAAATAATCATATTATCTTATTTTATTCAAAATCAAATATCAACTAACACCCTCCATTTAGTGATTAACAACATAATTAAATAATCTTATTATTTAATTTATTTAATCACCATTATTCATTAATTAAATAATCTCATTATTCAATTAATTCCCGAATTAATACGTGTCACTTTCGTAACACAATTAATTGGACAATCCAATTAATTAACTGTGACCCTTGTTACCTAAATCGATCGAGCTAGCAAGGGGACCTAATGGACCCTCAGTATTTTGAGCTCCAATAATCCTTAGAAATTATTAACTAAACTCTTTAATTAATATTTCATGATTATAAACTTCGGTGTTATTCCACTAAAAACCCGAAACTGCACTCTCTCAACTGTAGACGTTTTTACACAAACCAATAACTCTCGGTGTCCATCGATATAGCTATTACATATGGTATAATCCTCCACAAGTAGTTCATAATTAGAGCTGGGTCATAATGTCCGTTATACCCCTCTAATCATATCTTTCCATTAAGTACCATTGATTCTCTAATGAACAATAAATCCTACATTCCTTACGGAATTAGGAGAGCGCTCATATTGTTCAAGCCCCGAATCAACCCTTAAGGGAACTACCATCTACTTCTCACAAGAAGGAGTGGATTCCACTATTGTGTACAAACCTTCCCAGCCACAAGCCAAACCGCAATCCCAACATATAGAGTATATTGATCGGGAATGCAACTCCGACCTCACCCATGGTATATCAAAGACCACGATCTAACCTGAAGGAGTCGATAAGACACTCAGGATTAAGATCACCCACATATAGCCATCATTAGTTGATATATATGAATCTCATCGTTAAACGGATCTTAGTGAGAGATTCATATAGATCATGGCCCAGTCCTATATGATCACATCATACAAGATGCCTCCATTCTCATATCTACATATGAATGATCCAGGATAGGATCACCGTACACTACGAAATGGACCGCAGCTATAGATTAACCACAAATAAAGTACCCAGCTTTATTTGCTATCTATGGACTCTTTAAATTGCTCGTTTCAAACTGAATCCATCTATATATGACACTCATATACTCTGTTCGAAATTACATCCGGCAATTTTGGATGTTAAGTGCACATGTTATATAAAGTATGACACAAAATGAATGAATATACTACTTCTTTTATTTATGTTCAAATTATATTTACATATTACAAGCTTTAGGGCAAAAACCCCAACACTGAGTATCGGGAAAAATGCTTCTTTGATTTTATGTGCATTTTTGGCGCACAGAGGAGAATTTGAAAATACTTTGATCTTCTATTTTCATGAAATCGACCATACTCAAATAACACTCTCAAAAGGCATGTTTATCACTAAAGTTTCCAACAATCCCCCACATGAATGAAATTGACCTAGGAGACACGATAAATAATTTTTAGTAAGTTCAAACGGTCGAAACCTGCATAGGATAGGTAGGTGTTAACCTTTGAACCTTCCCTCATAATGGTATATTTATTTTACTAGCTGATCAATAGATATGATATCCTTGAACTAATCTGCCGTTAATGTAAATGACTAGATCCTTTTCTTTTTATGTTTGCAAGTCAATAAAGATATTTATAAAGAACCTCGAAATGTGCTCAAAATGTTTTCAAAAACAAGTATGGTGGCAAGTGAGGTATCGTTCCACAGGGATTGAAGGTAGTGATGATCAAATTAATATGCTAATACTAGTTGTTAACCGCCCATCAAATTCGTATACTCAAACTCCCAAAATGATTAATGGGTGAATGAGAAATTGAGTCTCAAATTAAGCCCATTGTGTAGAGAAAAAAAATGTGAATCTCACATTGGTAAGGGGAAACATTTATATGTAGTATACAAGTGAATGTGTAATAGTAGCTTATCACATGTGTGAATCATACAGGCTCTCTCTCGCGCGCAAAGGGGGTGCGAATCACGGACCTCGAACCTTCGGTTGGACGACTCGTGTGTGGGCGCGTCTTGTGTACACGAATGTCATACCGTGAGTGCACAACCGACTTTTTGCTACTATTTTAAATTTTCTTTTCCTTAAGTCAAATGTTTTAATGATAAAGAAAGAATTAATTTCCGTTTTGGATTCTGATACTTACTTGATCAACAAGAAAACAGAATTAGTGTTTAATTAGGAATAAATCTTTTGAAGATTGATTCTTAATTACTATCATTTTCATTATAAAAAAACTTGATTATCAAGTATTTCCAAATCAATCCTCTTGATTCGGTTTTATAAAACCCTAGTCTTCTCTTCAAAGACAAAAACTCTTGCAATCATAAAATACATAGCAAAAATATTATTTCTTCTCTTTCTGAGTTCTTGGTAAGTTTAAACTCGATTTGAGTTCGCTGAGAGTGGATTGTGCTTTGCACAGCCACTGTTAAAATTGTTATATCTTGTGAGACAATCGCCATACATATACGGTGTTACCCGATGAAATTTTCTTAAGGACACCGTGACACGAGCCTCGAGTGTCCCTAAACTGTTTTTCTAACGTGGTGTTTATTGGTTTCAAACTTTTTGTTTCTTCCAGATTCAAACCAGAATTGTTTTTAATTTACAGACAACACGTACAACTTGCTCCACAAATTGAACTAGGCTAGGGTCATATATATACAGAAAGCCCCGAAAGTCTAGTTTCTATCAAACTTTACTGTTTGTGATTCTGAGTTTTCCAGAGAAAGTTATACATGTTTTACTACCTAATGGTCGGATCAGAAACAGTTTTGCGAGTTGAATCCGTGAACACATGTTGCGGATTTGGTGCAAGGTTTGGAAGATCAAGAGGTTGATACACAGATTAAAGATACCAATCTATTTAGTTTTGAGTTAATGTTTGTTCAATGAATTCGATCCTTTCTCAAAAAAATTTAAACCCTTTTTATTATACTTTCCACTACGTAAATTGGTTTTAGAAAAGAATTTTTCCCTACATTATCAATTGAGAAACACTCCTAGAAATCTTAGTCAATTGCAAACTATTTAATTGTAAAATAAAATATGAGAGAGAGGGAGACAAGTGTTTTATGGTGATTGGCAAAAAAGTGGATGTATATTTTTCTTTTACTAAACTAGATCTATATTTAAGAGAAATGTTGATCATATGTAATTGTGTAGAAACTCAAGAATGCATAATAAAATTGGAGATAATATCACTATAATCTAACTTCCTTTTCTCTCTCTTTAACAACAATATTTAAGTTTTTTTTAATCAAATTTGCATCGATCATTATTGGCATTTGAAGTGCATTAGTGAAAAAAATTAGAAAAGGATAAATCATTTTGGAAAATACCACAAAAAACGAACAATTTGTTAATAATTGAGGTTCATTTGTCCCTCTAAAATAGAGATCCTACTGAACCTAAATATAACACTGGATATAAAAATAAGCTATGGAATTATTCGCAACACAGTTGTCTTAAAAACTCAACTATCTGATTTTCATTCAGTACAAACAAGTGGTACATTGAGTGATGCAAACAAATGAATTCAGCATTTACAACCCTTATTATTAACAAAAATAAATGCAAAACAAATAATAAATAACATCAAGTTGAACTTGGTTATTCTTGACAAATCAATTCATGAAGTGGCCATAGGTTTAATAACCTCAGGAGGTGAGGCTGAGTCGTTGTAAATGTAGTTTAGGTGAGGTGGTGGAGACTTGGATTGATGAGGTGATTAATAGTGGTATGGAGGTGGAGGGGACTTATAAACATAAGGAGGAGGTGGTGATGGAGAAGGAGGTGGGGGAGATTTGTAGACATAATGAGGGGGAGGTGATGGAGATGGAGGAGGTGGAGACTTATAGATATATGGAGGAGGTGGAGACTTATAGATATATGGAGGAGGTGGAGACGGTGATGGGGGTGGTGGAGATTTATATATGTAAGGCGGTGGCGGTGATGGAGATGGTGGAGGTGGAGACTTATAGATGTAAGGAGGAGGCGGTGAATGTGATGGAGGTGGAGGGGAAGTGTAATAATATGGTGGAGGTGGAGATTTTACTGGAGGAGGGGGTGACTTGTAGTAGTAAGGTGGTGGTGGAGAGTGCTTTGGTGGTGGCGGCGGAGACTTGTAGTAGTATGGTGGTGGTGGAGAGTGCTTAGGTGGTGGCGGAGACTTGTAGTAGTATGGTGGTGGCGGAGAGTGCTTTGGTGGTGGCGGAGACTTGTAGTAGTATGGTGGTGGAGGAGAGTGCTTAGGTAGTGGCGGAGACTTGTAGTAGTAAGGTGGTGGCGGAGAGTGCTTTGGTGGTGGCGGAGACTTGTAGTAGTAAGGTGGAGGAGGAGAGTGCTTAGGTGGTGGTGGAGACTTGTAGTAGTAAGGTGGAGGAGGAGAGTGCTTAGGTGGTGGCGGAGACTTGTAGTAGTAAGGTGGAGGAGGAGAGTGCTTAGGTGGTGGCGGAGACTTGTAGTAGTAAGGTGGTGGCGGAGAGTGCTTTGGTGGTGGCGGAGACTTGTAGTAGTAAGGTGGAGGAGGAGAGTGCTTAGGTGGTGGTGGAGACTTGTAGTAGTAAGGTGGAGGAGGAGAGTGCTTAGGTGGTGGCGGAGACTTGTAGTAGTAAGGTGGAGGAGGAGAGTGCTTAGGTGGTGGCGGAGACTTGTAGTAGTAAGGTGGAGGTGGAGAGTGCTTTGGTGGTGGAGGAGACTTGTAGTAGTATGGTGGTGGCGGAGAGTGCTTTGGTGGTGGAGGAGACTTGTAGTAGTATGGTGGTGGCGGAGAGTGCTTTGGTGGTGGAGGAGACTTGTAGTAGTAAGGTGGTGGCGGAGAGTGCTTTGGTGGTGGAGGAGACTTGTAGTAGTATGGTGGTGGCGGAGAGTGCTTTGGTGGTGGTGGGGACTTGTAATAGTAAGGTGGAGGGGGTGAATGCACCGGTGGTGGAGGAGACTTGTAGTAGTAAGGTGGAGGAGGAGACTTCTTTGGTGGTGGCGGGGATTTGTAGTAGTATGGTGGAGGAGGTGAATGCTCCGGTGGTGGCGGAGACTTATATTCGTAAGGTGGTGATGTGTAAGAAGGAGGCGGTGGGGAGGCATATGTGTAAGGCTTGTAGTCAGCTGCAGCGGTGGCTAAGAGTAAAAAGGCCAAAGCAGAAACCAAAAGAGGCCATTGGCCCAGCAGTGCCATGGTTCCCATTTGGAGCTATTTGTTGTGTGAGTTGCATTTCAAACATGGTTGGTTACCCTTTATATAGTGACAAACCCAATCATTGATGAAATACATACTCTTTCTTTAACGCACAAAACAGCCTGGATTAAGTCTTTAAAATACTTGATCCGAATCTCACGTCCTGTTTCTTCCACCGACAAGTGATGGGTTGCATCTCTTGCTGGTTCAGACAAGACCTGAACAAGTCAAAAATGGGGCACTTGAGATGGATGATTATATATATATATATATATATATATATATATGGCTTTTAAATTCACAACGAAAGCTCCTTCCAAGTCGAGAAATGGAAATGTTGGGAAAATGTAAAGTCAAATGTGTACGCCTGTCAGAAAAATATAAATAAATGAGCTGCAAATGGCTGATATAGCTGTGTCAAGGATCGTGTTTGTTAGCGGTTCATGGTCCACTGTGACGGTGAGATTATTAAACTGTTCTAATTATAGCTGGCCTGATAAGAGTAAGAAGGGGTAAACTTGAGACTGGTTTCATTAATGTAATTTAATTAATTAGCAAAGTAGATGAATGTTCACATTGTGATTTTGCCACTAACTGGTCTTGATGGGCTGTTGATGATGAGTAGTCCTCAACTTGACAATCTTTTCATATTAACTTAGCAATGTTAATATGAATGAGAGTCTTCAAACCAGGTACAGTAATATGAATATGAATGAGATTCTTTAGGCATTTCGCCAAATAGACAAGTTGATAACACCAGCATAGAACAACTAAATGAGCTGATACAAGCATATTTTATGAAGCTGGTTTGTGCTGTTACTTGTACAGTTGTACTACATAACGTGAGGCTAGTAACAAAGACAAAACTTGAGTCTTGAGGTAGCCCAATCGTGCCTCACACCCCTCACACCCACGTCCTTGGGACCTTGTCATTGAGATCATGTTCCCTCTAATAGAATAATTCAACTCTCAAATTTCTAATTGTTCAATTAAAAAAGGGTAAATTGCATAAACTTCCCGTGAGGTTATGCAATATTGCACTGAGATGTAACTTTTGTTAAAATGACACAAACATCCCTTTGACTTCTTTGACTGCCATCTTGACTAACACTGATTTTAACATTTGGAGTGAAATGACCAAAAGGCCCTTGATGTGATGATTCATAAATTAAATAGTTTTTTTATATATAAAAAACAAGATAATTAATAAATAATTTTTAAATAAAAAGATAATTAAAAAAAAAATACTTTATGAGATCCGTAAAGATCCCTTTCAAATCTCCATCCTAAATTTGATAAAATAATTTAAAATAAAAAAGAAGCTTAAAGAGATCTGGAAATCAAGAGCTCTTTCCAAATCTCTAACCAGAGCAATCAAAATAACTAAAAAAGAATAAATAAATAAAAAAGCTTCCAAGAGCTCCATCAATGGAGCCTCTTCAAGAGGCTCCATCTGAGATAAGGTCCTCAGATCAAGAAAACTGGAATGGAGCGCAATACAGGCCCTCGCCTCCCATCGGAGGTGGATCGCCTTTTTCCATCTCAAGTGGAGCATCAAACTTTTTTTTTTTTTTTTTCAGATTCCTGTTCCTCTTTTTCTTTTTTCTTCCCTTTTGTGTGGAATTGCTTTGTACTTTGAGTGAAGATGATTTTTTTAATCAACTTCAATTAACTGAAAATATATCAATGTCTGAATGATTTAGTAGTTGAACTTGGTTAATATGAATCTAAGCAACTAGTGAGACCAAACCAATTCGGTTTCAGTTGATTGAGTTCAACAGTGGCTTATTACACATCAAGATTGACATGGAAAATTGTAAACAATGATTATTGTTATACTTCTTCAATTTCAAGCTTCTTCAATCTCACCAAAAGACTCAATTTCACCACATTCTCCATTGAACCCCCTTCTGTTTCTTCAAACACTTCTTGTTATACTTCTCATACTAGCGTTTCGACACACATAAGAGGCAGGAAATCTGTGAAGATTGAGAGAAGTGAAGGTTGGTGCTTTTGAGTTTCACAAAATGATTGATCTTGGAAAGAAAAAGGGCAAGTCTGAAATGGGTTCTTCAAAGATTGTTGGGAATTGGGATTGTAAAAAACAAAGCATTTTTGCAGGAGGGTGAGGGTTTTGATCGAAGGAAAAAAAAACTTGAAGGTCTCTTTTCCATTGATTATATGTATAATTAATTTCTAAGACTTTTGGATCCTTTTTATAATTTTTATTTTGATTGAAGCAGTTAAAAAATATATTTAGAGTTGTTTTGTTTCATAATTTATTACAATTTAAATTATTGATATTGTGAAAAAGACGTTTTTATCCCTTAATCATTAAGTCAATGGTTAGTCAAATGGTTAGTCAACGAAGCCAATGGCAAGTTTGTGTCATTTAGGCAAAGTTGCAGCTCAGTGCAATATTATATAACCTCACCGGAAGTTTGTGCAATATAACCTCACGGGAAGTTTGTGCAATTTTCCCATTAAAAAAAGACACTTATGAATTGATTACCTCCCATCATCTTCTACGCTTAAGACATAATAATTTATTCTTGACAAGACGAGATTGGTCTAATGTAAGGGCGGACTCATATAGAGACCAGGTGGAGCCTGTGCCCCACCTTAAATTTAAAAAAAAAATCATTTTATGTTTATATATATATATCACAAATAACACACCATTACATATGTTGTTACTCAGTACTGTTGATTTATTGTCTTCATTTCTTTGGTTTTAGTCACTGGTTCAATTCTCAGCGTAAGCAAACCAAATACTTTTTAATATCTATTTTTATTTTACACTCGTTTCCAATTCCTTTATCAAATTTTCTTATTTCTAATATTTTTAGTTTGACATACTTAACACATCCAATCAATAAACCTTAAAATCTCAAATTTAAATTTATTATATTAAAATAGTCCATTTATTATTATGATTCATTTTATTTTATCCTTTATATATTTTTTATTTTTTTATTCTAATTTATTTAGAATCAATAATTAGAAAAAAATTCAAAAACATTTCTAGTAGTATTTATTAATCAATTATTTTTGTATAAATTTAAAGTGAATTCACTATAAATACAAAACAAATTTTTTTAGTATAAAACTATATTATAATTTTTTTTACGAATAAATACTATAATTTTTCATTGTTCATGTTGTTTTTCTTGTTATTGTTTATTTTTTTTAATATTTTGTTTCTTGTTTTTAGTTCTTTTAAATGTAAGATTATTTAATTCATTTCGAGTAAGTATTCTATTTTTTTATATTAAAAATTTATTATACCATCATTTTTTATATAAAAAAACACATTTTATTATAATTTTAAATTTTCATTATTTTTTTTAAATAATTGTTTTTTGTTCAAGTGTCCCACCTCGTTAAAATTTCTGGATCCGCCACTAATCTAATGGTTTGCTCCTCACACCTACCCCAAAAGGTCGTGGATTCGAGTCCTCCCTCCCCCTCCCCAAATCCCGAATTAATGTAATATATAATTATTTTTATTCTCTTCTCACTTCCCATCATGTTTTTATCGACTACCTATCACAATTCACAAGTCTTTAAAAAAATAACTTCAGAGATAGAGATTGCTTGACCAATTGGGCGAATCAACAAGCTTGAATCTAATAAATCAATTTCAGATGGGAGCAATCACTTCCAGATCTGCAAATTTATGTCTTATGGTAATTTTTGTAACAGATCTTACAAAACTTGGCGAAATCATTCACCGGCAATTATTATTCATTCGTCTGTTTTATGCATTCAAAAATTGATTTCAGAAATCGGGGTCTGGGAAAGGGGGATACAACTCGAACTCACGACCTCAAGGTGTAGGTGTGAGAGACTTATTACTAGGCTAACCTCATCTTCTTATAATGCTCTTGTTACACTAAGTCTTAAAGATGAAGATATAAAAATATAACAGTAAATCTGAACTAGAAATAACAAAAAAAATTGAAATCAAATGCCAGAACCTTGCAAATTCTATACAATCTTTTGTCTCTCTTTAACACATCCATTTTGTATCATCAAGTACATACTTCTTCACTTATTACAAAAGCTAAAACAAATTTTTCTACCATACCAAACAAACATCTCTGTCCTTATGGAAAAGATAGTAGGTTGACTTGAGAAACAAAGAAAAAACATATGAAGGTTCATCTTCTTTATGTTCATCCGTGGTTATTTCCTCTAATGTTTTGACGTATCACCAAACACCTCCGTGTAACATATAGGACAAGCCTGATAAATTAAAATTCTAATCAGCGGTTGGTTCTTGGACAAGGACAGTCTGTCTAGGTGGCCAAAGAAAAAAGAATTGTCTAAGTTCAGCTTGGGAAAGGTAGGTGCAGCATATCTTCTTTGTATTTTTAATTGAATTTGTATAATTAAATTTTTATTTGAATTTGAATGAGTCAATTTAATACATTTGATTGTAGACATTTTAAATTTTAAGTCAAACATGATCAAACTGGAGAAACAAGGGAAAACAGTGGAAAATATGAGATTGGGGATTGGGGGAACATAGGAAACATGGAGGGATGGGGATACCTCCCCCAAATTCCCTCATCCCCATTTCCCCCAAATGGAGATGGGGAAGGGATTAGGGAATGGGGGGATGGGACGGGGGAACCAATATTCCTCCCCAGTTCCCCAATTGCCATTGCTATCCACCACCAGGGTTATAAATATAAGCCCACCGATAAATCACTGTGTCATAATTCTATGGAAAGGTTACATATAAAACCTGAGTACAAGATAAAAACTGTAAGATTCATGATATTTACAAAATTTATCATAATTCTACAGATCTTAGCAGACTTGACTAAGTTGTATGTATTACAAACACTTTAATATGGAACAACATGGTACATTCGTATTTACCTGGCAAAATGTGTGAGTTCGATCACTGGGATCGGGCAGCATCAAATAGCTCTCTCCACTTCTGAGTATCACTTCCTGGACCTTCTCCCTGGAGAATACAAAGTTTGACAAAATGAAGAAATTTATTCAAACAAACACTAAATAAGGGGCACGTAACGTGCCTTATCCCTCATGAGAAAAAACTGAAAGATTAGGGATACAATCCTATCTAGGAGTAATGCAAATTTTAAAATGCATTAGGAACAAATATAAGAATAAAAAACAAAGCTCCAAAACTAGCCAGTGAACTGATAATTAGTCAAACCCCAATCATCATTAAGAAGCTAACTTGGGATTCTAATAGGAGGGAAATTCCACCAAATGAATTGAGTTGCTAACTGATCAGAGTATACCATTATACATGTGTCTCATGAATGCTCCTACATGTCCTGCATGCTTACTTGCCTTATATCATTATCACTTAAAAGAACAATTACAAAAAGACAACATGGAAGATTACATATCGTTCAGACGACATGAAACCTTTATTGCATTTTGATAGGGAATAGGAAATAGTTATCTAGATAGTATTAGTTATCAATAATTATCTCCTTAAGAAATTAGTTTAGGTTTGTTTTATCAAGTTTAGATGTTTATCTCTTTCATGTTAGCAACTATAAAATGCCCCTTCTGAAGCCTTTTGTAATTAGGCTTGAATAGTGAATGTGTTTTCCAATCTTATGTTTCTTCTTACTTTCTTTCATTTTTGTTCGGTCTCTATTCCAAAACCTAATTCTCTCTATTTCTCTCTAAATTCTCTATCCAGTCCTTATTTCTATTGTTCGTCCTACGTCACATTTTGATCATGCTTCTGTTGATCTCTTGCATTTTTGTTCTAGCTCTTATGTTTCGGTTCAACATTTGACTAATTTGGCTATCGACTATATTGTAAGAGACGATCAGCTTAAATTTGAATGTGCTCACGTCCATTTTCATTTGATTTCACTTTTACTGGGAATGTTTTAAGTTAAACCTATCCCAACTCCAATGCGCTTCATTTCGACTATATTGTAAGAGACGATCAGCTTAAATTTGAATGTGCTCACGTCCATTTTCATTTGATTTCCATTTTCATTTGATTTCACTTTTACTGGGAATGTTTTAAGTTAAACCTATCCCAACTCCAATGCGCTTCATTTCGACTATATTGTAAGAGACGATCAGCTTAAATTTGAATGTGCTAACGTCCATTTTCATTTGATTTCACTTTTACTGGGAATGTTTTAAGTTAAACCTATCCCAACTCCAATGCGCTTCATTTCGACTATATTGTAAGAGACGATCAGCTTAAATTTGAATGTGCTAACGTCCATTTTCATTTGATTTCACTTTTACTGGGAATGTTTTAAGTTAAACCTATCCCAACTCCAATGCGCTTCATTTCGACTATATTGTAAGAGACGATCAGCTTAAATTTGAATGTGTTCACGTCCATTTTCATTTGATTTCACTTTTACTGGGAATGTTTTAAGTTAAACCTATCCCAACTCCAATGCGCTTCATTTCGTCAACTAAATCCATTTTATATCACAATGTTTATTTTTTTATTATGTTTCCGTCACCATGTACCGTGTTTTTCAATGTACATATTTACCGCATCTTATGAAAACTGTAACAGAATGATCTAAAGTATTTGGAATGTCCATAAATGCTTTATATATATATATATATATATATATATATATTTTAAACTATCTTTTAGAGGTTACCTCAACCGAGTTGATTTCATAGATTTCGCCTTCAGTAGATTCTATTTCAAGTGCCTGTATGCAAGCTTCAGCAACCACAAGTCTGCTAACCTCTCCAACAAGTTTGTCTCCTGTGATCCAATTACAAAGCTAATAAGCAGATGAGACATGAAATAAAAAAATAATAATAAATACATAACATACATGTATCTCAAATATTGAATATTAGAAAAGGCCAATGCCTTATTCATCCAATTATTCCATGAAAGTATTGAGTTCTGTCTTCTTTTTTTTTCCGAGATGATTGGTATTCATCAAACAAACCATTGAGAAGTGACTGCTCAGGTTGCTGATCTATGGAAAATATTTAAACCTTTCTTCAAATGATTATCAATTCGTTTACACCAGTCAGCTTTTGTTAAATTAGCAATCAATGAGTAAAACTTAAATTCCTAAAAATCAAGTATTGAATTGTCAATTGTAACAATATGGTTCAAAAATGGGCTAGCACCACACAACACCTCAATCCTAGCTCCCACTCCCTATCTCTCTTAAGCGCTGTATACTAACTTAAGCCAGTTGAATTTTGCAGATGAACACTCTATGAGTAAACCTAAACCTTTTCATTAAGAGTTTTCGGTGCAACAACTTTAAAGCTACGTAGGCATTGATTCTCGGGCCCCTTTATCTGGACAGAACCACTCTTTAACCACTAACAGATCCCACGATAAATGAATCCCTTCATGTTGCATTTGAAAAGAAATGGCGATAGATAGATTATGAGTACATTAGCGAATGTTAAGTTTACAGAATCAAGTTTCATTACCTGATTATGGAGTAGTTTATTATTTTTGAACTTATTTTCTTAAATCTGCAGATAAATACTAAATTGAGTACCAGATCAATCATCAATGTACTACTCATGATTGGTTACTGGTACGACTAACTACAGCCATAATATGGATCGGTAATCAACCCTGTTTTTCTTTGGGCATTAGAATCATTTAATTTACCTTGACCAATAACAACTGCACGGCGTTTCCCAGCTGTAGCTTTGAGCAAAGTATTTAGATCATATGACGTGTAAGGTCCGTCCGTCAATCTACCAGGTCTGGTGTACACATGATACAACAACTAAATATCATCCAATGTAATGATAACTTCCCAACATCAAGCAAAAGATAAATCATCTATCTTACTGACCTGATTATAGTAAATGGAAGACCAGACTTTCGAACAAAATCCTCTCCCATTTTCTTATACTTGAGAACACCAAAAAGATTCATAATGCTGACAAAACTCAATTGTAACAAAATAGTTGAGCCATCTTAAGAGTAACAATCAGATATTTTAAAGGAAGGTTATCAGGATAGTATGGATTTTAATCTCCACAATTAAATATAGATTTTTTTTAGCCAGAATAAGATCAATAAAAAAGAAATGAGCTCTACAGTTCAAATTTTTGCCATAATTTATCATCTAAACCAGTAGCAGTCTTACCTCCAGGGTAGTTCATTAAACTTGGTCACACCTACTGATGAAACAAGAACAACTTCTCTTTACTGAAGAAGGCAGTGCTGACACAAGATTTCTCACACCTTCCCAATCTTCAAAAGCACAATATAGTCAAAACACTTGAAAGCATATAGCAATATATTTGTGCACATGAACTCAATGTATCAAGGCTGATGAATAACTAAAAAACGTAAGGCTATTGTTCAATAACATAAAATACAAATCCACAGGTAGTAAGACATAAACAAAATTTAATGACTGTATAGTTGGTTTTCTATGAGCTTAGTACTATCAATTAATGGTTTTTATACACGATCTATCAGGCATCTTGAATTCAAATTGTAGAGACGTGTCAGAGCTTGAAATTATTGTTAGGGCCTTCATAATAAGCTTACTTTTGGAATTATTCATTGTTCAACAATGTTTATGGTTGACCTTGTTCATAGTATTTCAGCAAAACTAATATATAAAGACGGACAATTGATTATATGTCAATTTGATCACCCAAACTGCTGAACACTTACCTACTTTTTCAGGAGTATTATCCCCATCCCATCTCTTTGAAGGGAACGCTGTTGTTCCAGTGCAACAAATGACATGTGTGACACCCTAGAAGACATGTTTTCAAAGATTAATGTATTTCATAATTTTCAGCCAATCAAACCAATTGATTCGTATTGGTGATATTACAGCTAGATGAAGAACATATACTGACCTCAAATATAGATGGATCTAAATCTTTTGGGTCCCGAGTGTCCCCTGTATATACCTATCAAGTTTCAAAAGCTCTTTATAATAAAATTTTGCATCCTAAAGTAACCAAAAGAATTTAAAGAAATTTTCCTTACACCATATATATATATATATATTGAAAAAATGATAATAAAAAATCATGTTCATGTTTTAACTTGTATAGGCAATTGATAATTCCATAACACATAGAAAAGGTGGCACCTGTAGTGTCTCCTCATCTTGTTCACCAAACAGACTGCTCGCTTTCTCAGGATCTCTTACTAATAACCGTGATTTGATATTGCGTCTAAGCAGTGACGCAACTACCAGCTGCCCTGAAAGGAACCTAAATTGTTAAACTCACATAACAACATTTGAGATCTATGATTCTTCCTGGTATAATTCTATTGCTGGCTTTAGTCAAAACTAACAATATCCTTGTACATAAAAGGCGAAAACATTGCTCCCAAAAAAGGCAAAGTGAAATCCTGAAATCCAAATAGAAGTTCTTGCACTAACCCACATAATTTAATCAAACAACATATCAACAACAAAATTTTCCAAACCAATTCATAAAAAAAAGAGTATGTTCCCATCTAAAAATCAATAGAGAAAACAAAGAAGCTATTCATCTCCATCATTTACTCAATCTCCTAATCTTATTAGAAAGATTATTTGCTCAGATATCATGCATAAATTCAATATATATAACCTTGTTTTGCACAATCACTATAATTGCCACAGCTTGCTATATGTTTTAGCAACAAATCACAATCTAATGAACATTTAACAAAACACACACTTAGCAGAACAAATGACAAAAATACATGTAAAAATATGTGTCTAAATCAAATGAAGGAAAAGTGCAGCAAGATGTGCCTACCTACACCACCAGAGCCACCGATAACGAGAACGAGCTTAGAAGACGGAGGAGGGTTATTTTGGGAATCTGAATTGGGGGTTTGAATTACTTCTTCTCTCAGAGCATTTACAACTGATGATAACTTGAATTTAGAGCTCGAAATACTCTTGAAGCGAGAATACCCAGAAGAGACAGTGAGTGGTGGAAGTGCAAAAAGAGGCAGTCGATGTGGTTGTTTTGGGAATTTTTCAAGTGGACGTGGAATGTTGGGAATGGGACTGAAAAAGAGCTCCGTAGCCATGAATATCCAAAACTTGAAGCACCAATGCTAAGACACAGACGGTTGGGATTTGTGGTGGCTGTTATATTTCCAACCGAAATACCAAAATAGCCCCCCAAATTATATTATGGTCAGAAAAAAAAATCAAAACTAGGCTCCTATAAACATTAGAGATTTTTTTTTTAACAATGTACAAAATTTTAACCTTTTATAATTACATTTTTGAGCGATTACGAAAATATTCTCATATAAAAACACTCCTCAAACTCTCTCCCCTCTTTTCTCTCCTTTACCATTTTTCCCTCTCATCCCTTCCCTCTCGTCTCTCTTCTCATCTCACAACGGTGCCACCTTCGTTAGAGACGGTGCCATCCGGAAAATGAGCCACAAGGGCAAGCACTGCATCGCTGCACTAGTGCCATCGGAGCATTCCATCAAGACGACACTTCGATTTGGAGAAGAAGGAAAAAAATGTGGAATTATCGAAACCTCCCTTCTAGAGGGATGCGTCGGTAAATTTCCTAGAAAAATTAAAAACAAGCTTTGTAGAGGGGATTTCAATAATTTCTATTCTAAAATTTTTTGAAGTTTCATGTTTATCATCAAGGTTTAACATTTTTCTCTCCATGTTTCACATTTTTTTCTCCATATTTCATGTTTTTCGTAAAACACTAAATAAAAATAAATAGTTGAAAATAAACTAAGTGTATCTAATATAACCTAGATGGGTGTGAATAGGTTTTAATCGATTAATTAACAACTTTTTTCGATTAATCAATGTTAACAACTTTACCCCATGATGACAAGCAATCAATCAATAATACAAATGTAGAAAACAATAAACAACACGGCAATTGATTTACTTGAGAAACCTTTTAACTAGGCAAAAATCATGGGCTATCTATCTAGCCACATACGATCCTCAAATCCACTATATGTAATGATGTTTATAACCTAAGTTGACCTCTAGTCACACAATTCTTGGAACATAACACACCACTACTAGGCCTTTTATAGTGATTCTAGACCAATTGCTTGTGCACTAATCCACTTAGTCAAGACGTTTGACACTCAATGAAGAGATAAACAACCTATGTGAATATGTAATAATATTCTAATATGAAATTAATGCTAGGCTACACTAAATGCTTATCTAAAGATTTATGATAGCAATTAAAGCAATCATAGGTATCAATATCTAAATGCAAGACATAAAGATTTAGCTAGAGGGCAATAATGTCCTAAAATCAAGTTATCAATGAAGAACCAATCTCAATCAACAAACAAGGACTCAAACATATTCAAAATAAGCTTAAGAGAAGAGTCATGCATTTAATCAACACAATAAATGCTAATCCTAGGCAAAGATGAACATCTAAATGAATCAATGAGTTCTAGGGCATGTTCAACTTACCAAGTTATAAAAACAAGAAGACCCATGATGAAATGATGCTTGTAAGATGATAGATGCATATGGGATTTTAGTTTGGTTGAGTAAAGATGAGTTCTTGGGAGTCTCTTTCTCTCTCCTTAAAAGCACTTGGTCTCTTAAAATCTGGATTTTGGACTCTTAAACACGAAGTAGAGAGAAGACGGGGTATATAAATTAACCCTAAATGAAACTATGACGTTTTTGTAAGAAAACAAAATCTGGATAACTTCGTTGGTCCTTTTCACAGGTCCAGACCCATGGAACAGTCTCGCGAGAACAACTGGAAGAACTCTCACTGTTCCTTTTACGGGTCATAACTCTTGGAACTTGTTATGTGAAAATTATTGGAAGAAGTTTCGATGTTCCTTTCGCGGGTCATAACATACGGAACTTGTTACGCGAAAACTACTGGAAGAAGTTTCGTTGTTCCTTTCGTGGGTCATAACCTGCAGAACTTGTTACGCGAAAACTACGGAAAGAAGTTTCGTTGTTCCTTTCGTGGGTCATAACCCGCAAAACATGACTAGTGAGACACATTGAACCTATAAGAATGTTATGCAAATGTGAAGTGTGAAATGGATGCACACAAATAAACAATTACTCCACAGATGCAAAATGAACAAAACATGCACGAGAGTGTGTATGTGTAACTAATATTTTCAAAGAGTCAAGAGCAAGTGTTATACCTTTGGAGTGCTCTTGAGTTTTAGGTTTTGAGAAGGTCATTTAAGCTTGATCATGAGTAATGAAGGACCTAATATACCCTTACACTATAAACCCCAATGTGGTTTGTCAACAAAATAAGCCAATCAAAATATGAGGAACTTATAATCTCCCCATTTGGTTATTTCGTGACAAAAACCACCACTCATAATTAATGGTGCCCACGATTCGGTTTCGGGGCGGTTTCGTGTTGCGAAACCTTCGGTTTCGGTTCCGTGGCACCCCAAACCGTAACTAAAACCGAGAAAATCAGTTTGGTTTTCCGTTTCAAACCGCTAGTTA
The DNA here is from genome assembly GCA_033220585.1 of Dipteronia sinensis. Classification (NCBI taxonomy): domain Eukaryota; kingdom Viridiplantae; phylum Streptophyta; class Magnoliopsida; order Sapindales; family Sapindaceae; genus Dipteronia; species Dipteronia sinensis. The sequence goes on from CM065641.1 coordinate 52,231,853, forward strand.
GGCGACTTGGGTTTCGATTTCGGTTTCGGTTTCGGTCGGTTTCTGTTTCGGGTTCGTTTTTTTTTTTCAAATTTGTCGTACACGTGGTAGTGTACTATTGGTCCAAAACAAATTATATCTACAACTCCAATAACTGTCCAAAACCGATGGTCTAACCTCCGGTTTTGGACAGTTTTGGCCAACCTTTACCTTAACAGAACCGGCTCGAAACCAGTTTGCAACCGGTTTTGGTTACGGTTTTGATTTCGGTTTTTGGGAGCCGGTTTCGGTTTGATACCCATGGTTTAACCGAACCGTGGGCACCTCTACTCACAATAAATCCTCACAAATAAAAAAAGCAAAGGTCAACAATTGTTTTTCTACATTATATAGAGATACATAAAGTTTAGGTCTTCAAGTCTTCAATCTTGTACAAGAAACAAACCTTACAAAATAAAGCAACTATATTTTCCAAGACAAGTGTATGTGAGGTGGTCAAGAAAAATAAAAATAAAAACATTTGTAATGAACAAAACAACATGCAATGAAGTGCAATGCAATGCTCCCCCTAAATGGGTTACTCCCCATCAAGACATAATTCTCCCACTACCAACAACATACCAAAAACTCCCATATCTTTCAACATTCTACTCTCCCTTTTTGTCATGAGATAGGCAAAGGAGTATCCCCAGCCGGGTTGCTATAGCAAAGAGAGATATTATCACAAATGATATTTGCATAATCATATACAAGAACTTTATGCAACTTAAATAATTGCAAGAGAATCAAAGGGATTTATTTTAAGAAGAATGTGTGAAGTTATTGCTTTGGATGCAAGACATATAACATCAAAGTTCAAGCAATGGTATTTGGTAAAGCAAGCATAAAAAGAGTTTCCAAAAGAATTCAAACCAATTTGTATCATTTTGTCATAAGCAAACAAGATATAGTTTCCAAAAAAAATTGTAACAAACAAACAACTATATCAATCCTTAAATGCAAACCAAGACATGGATCTAAAGATCCCATTAGATTTTTTCGGATGAAATTTCTGTATGATAGTAGTCTTGTTTACACCATTAAGAAGAGAGATAATAGTAAATTGGATGAAACATCTTTACTGATTGAATGGATACAAGATCCTTATTGATTTTAGTCTTGTCATTTGCTGTCACACACATTTGCATTCACGTTTGAGCAATAAAAAAAACATGCATATCCAATCAACCATGTTAAAGTCAAGTTCACATGACATGGAGATAAATTATAGATCATTCAAGAGTACTTCCAAATTAATTATCCTAGTCCAAAAATGAATTATTGAACATAAAAGTGATATGGATTACAAACAAGGCAACGATGCACACTTACTATATAAAAATACCATATAAGCATATATGTGCAACCAAAATTCTCAAACAATTAATGAAGAAGTATAAAGTTGATCAAAATTTTACATGTTACAAGAATGCAAGTTTGCTTTCTTTGTTTAAGCTCCCCTCAATGGGTCAATTGCCAAACCACATCAATGCATATGGTAAATCTCAATAGACCTACTAAGTGCCTCGAACCTAGTTGAATCTAAGGGCTTTGTGAATAAGTCTGTTAGTTGATCATTTGTTCTAACATGCTCAAGTACAATGCATTTGTTCTCAACTAGTTCCCTAATAAAGTGATGTCTAATGTTTATGTGCTTAGTCCTAGAGTGCTGAACAGGAATCTTGGAAATAGTAATGGGACTCAAATTATCACAATAAAGGGTTAGAGTACCTAGATCAAAGTCGTAGTCCACAAGCATTTGTTTCATTCATAGGAGTTGTGTGCAAGCATTCCCCGTGGCTATGTATTCCACTTCAGCTGTGGATAATGAGATGGAGTCTTACTTCTTGCAAAACCAAGAGACAAGGTTGTTCTTAAAGAAGAACAACTGCCATATGTACTCTTCTGGTCATCACAATTCTCTACCAAATCTGCATCACTAAAGCCAACCAAACTAGCATTAATGTTAAAAGAGTACCATATCCCATAGTTGGATGTCTCATTCACATATCGAATGAATCTCTTCACAACAAAGAGATGGGACTCCTTGGAATCGACTTGGTACCTAGCGCGCACACACACACACACATTAAAAGCTATACCGGGCCTACTTGCGGTCAAGTAAAGCAAGTTATCAATCATGTCATGATAAAAGCTTTGGTCCACACTCTTGCCACTAGCTTCTTTGCTTAGCTTTAATGTGGTACTCATTGGTGTGTCAAAATGTTTGGCATTCTCAAGGTCAAGCTTTTTCACTAGGTTCTTTGTATATTTAGCTTGAGATATAAAAACCTATCATGCATTTGCTTAATTTGCAAACCTAGGAAATAATTCAATTCCCCCACCATACTCATCTCAAACTCATGAGACATAACATCTATAAATTATTGGACTTTTGACTCATTGATGGATCCAAACACTATGTCATCAACAAAGATTTGAGCTATAGAGATCTCATCTTTCTTGCTCTTGATGAATAGTGTTTTATCGACGCTCCCTCTAGAGTAGTCATTATCGATAAGAAATTGAGTGACACACTCATACCAAGCCCTCGGTGCTTGTTTCAATCCATATAAAGCCTTATTGAAGCGATAGACAGATTAGGGTGGTGTGGATCCACAAACTTCTTGGGTTGCTCACAAACACTTCATCATGCAATAGACCATTGAGAAAGACACTCCTAACATCTGTTGACAGTGATTTTTGGGACTACATAAAGTCGATCACGCGTTTAACAAGTCGTTGCCAATTGTTAAAAATGTTATGAAAAAAATTGAAAAAAACAAAGCATACAAACACAAGGTTTACGTGGTAAAACCCCAAGTCGGGGAAACATCCACTGTTGCCGGTGACGGCGAGAAAGAAATTCACTATAATGAAACTATTACACACTTAGGCTCTCTTGCTCTCACATATTCTTTGATTCTCCCCTTATGTACTATCGCGCATTCCCCATTACAATGACGTTTTACGGTCTATTTATATGTGCATAGAACCCTAAAATTTGGTATACAAATAAGGAAAGGTAGTGGTGTTTAATTAAGACTGATTACTTGTTGAAGTCGTCTTTATCTTCTTTCCTATTTCGCGTCTTCCACGAATTGAATGAATTAGATTTTTTGCCTGATTTAAACTCTGATATCTATAATGATGTTTGTTTACTTATCAGAGTGTACTGCAAGGTGCCTTGTTTAAGTGTGACTCTTTCTCTGCGTATTTGAGTTATGATTACATTTAAGGTCTCCCACACGTTATCTAACTGACCAGCTATCTAACCCGACCAAATCTCTTTTACCTCGACCGGATTGACTTTACCCGACCAAGTTGTCTCTACCCGATCGGTTAGTTTCCCTGACTAGATTATTTGTATCTGATCAGTTAGTTTCCCTGACCATCTTAGGCAAATTTGATCAAGCCTTGAGATCATCTATTGATTGTCTTGGGTTGATTTTTTCTGGCTGACTTTGGTGACGTGGCATATTCAATCACCGTGTTTTGACGTGATCATACTGATTTGTCTTGCTATCAAAAAATCTCTATAACAATACCCCCTCAATTCCGCGAGGCGAGCTCTTGGCGGCTCGACGAAAGGGGTTTGAGCTCTTGCGTATTTGAGTTGTGATTGCATTTAAGGTCATGCCCACTATCTCAGAATGCACTTTGGGGTCTTGGGCTACCATAAGTGTACATAGTTGGTATGGTGAGGTCAAATTAGCAGTTGCTGTTATATTGATTCTCTGTCTAGCGGGGTCTTCAATGACTCTCTGCAGGGACTCTTGGACCTACTGGAATGCTTCTGGTGATATTCCTGGGGGTGCATTTGCAAAGGTTATTACTGCTTGATTAATTGAAGTTGGGGTCACGGAGGGCAGACTTCCTCTAGCGATGCTGGCGTTCATTTGGCTAGAGTTGTTAACACCACAAGGGGTGTCAACATCATGTGGGAACTGACTTTCATCCCTATTATCCGACATGTCATTGCTTCACAAGTTCTTCAAGGTTAACTTAACAAAAGTTAGTTCAGCACCCCTCCTTATATCGCTAATTGTTGACGGTGATTTTTGGGACTACATAAAGTCGATCACGCGTCTAACAAGTCGTTGCCAATTGTTAAAGATGTTATGAAAAAAATGGAAAAAAGAAAAGCATGCAAACACAAGGTTTACGTGGTAAAACTCCAAATCGGGGAAACATCCATGGTTGCCAATGACGGCGAGGAAGAAATTCACTAGATGAAACTGTTACACACTCAAGCTCTCTTGCTCTCACGTATTCCTAGTAGGGGTGGGCATTAAGTTTGGAACTGAACCGAATCGAATCGAGCCGAACCAAAAATAGGCTGTTCAGTTCAGTTCGTAGCTTCATTTCGGTTTAAACCGGTTTAAAAAGTTGAAAACCGAAAAGTTTTCGGTTCAAACCGGTTTGGTTTTCTAAAATCGATTTAAACCAAATTGAACCGCCCTAAATCCCTAATAAAGTGCACTATATAACTAAAATATAAAAATAAAAAATAAAAAATAAAAAAACCTAAACCTTTTCTATTCTTTCAGAGTTTCAACTCTCAGCCGTTCTTCTCTCAACTCCAAGTCTCTCCCTTCTCTCCAATCTCATTTTTCAACATCAATGACTCTGATCTCGTTCTAGTGACTTATCTCGTTCATCTCCGGCCAAGGTTGGTCTTCTTCTAGTCATTCATCTACTGATTCTACACACTAGCAATTTCGTTTTCTTCTTGTCTTAGTTTCTCAGCCGCGCCTTAGACTTCAGCTCTCTTTCATCTTCGGCGTCTCTCTTTCATCTCTCTGGTCTCTATTCAAGGTTTGTCTCCAATCTCATTCTTGTTTTTGCTTCCATTGGATTAAAGTGTTCTGCTCTGCTTGTATTTTGTGTTGACTACCTATTTCAAATTGAAGTGGGATTTACCCTAAAACAGTGATCGAAATAGGATTTACAAACTACCTTAGAAGTGGGAAAATGATTTTCAGATACTAAATACAATTACCCTTAGTTCCCATCCACCAATTTGATGAATAAAATGGTTTTTCAATTGTTGTTTGTTCTAATCTGTGACAAACAGTGCATGATTGAAAAACCCCTGATTTTGTGTTGACCACCTATAATTGATTGAGAAATCCCTAATTTTGTTTCGACTACATAATTTGTGTTGTTTTTTAACTGATTTGTTATCTATTAGTTGATTTGCTCTAGCTTCTGACCATGATTGATTTGCTGCTGTTTTTGAAAAATGAAGAATTGAACCTTGAAGTTTAACAATTATTTTGATTTTATTCTTCATTGTTTTTTATTTATTTTGGAATATGACTGTATTTCTCGAATTTGGATCATTTAGTTTGAATTTCAACTTATATTTTGGGATTTATTTATCTTTGAACTTTGAAATTTGAAGATATTATTAAATTATTAATTTATCAGATTTTCAATTAAAGGTTCTCTGTTTCTTTAGTTTTTTGTGAATGAATAATTATTCTTATTGACTTATTGCATCATAAACAGGTCTATTGGCTCAAAGTTAGGGTCCAAAGCCCATTAAATTACAAAATATGTATGAAAAAAACTCAATTCAGCCCATAAGGCACAAAACCAAAATGAACAGAACCGAACCAAATCGATAAAAACCAGTTCAGTTCAGTTCGGTTACTAAATCTTATTCGGTTTAAACCGGTTTCCAATTTTAGAAACAGAAAAATTTTCGGTTCAGTTCGATTTTAGCCAAAACCTCCGAATTGAACCGCGCCCACCCCTAATTCTTAGATTCACCCCTTACGTACTATCGCGCATTCTCCATTACAATGACGTTTAGGGTCTATTTATAAATGCATAGAACCCTAAAACTTGGTATACATATAAGGAAAGGTAGTGGTGTTTAATTAGGACTGATTACTTGTTGAAGTCGTCGATATCTTCTTTCCTGTTTCGAGTTTTCCACGAATTGAATGAATTTGATTTGTTGTCTGATTTGGACTCTGATATCTATAAGGAAGTTTGTTTTCTTATCAGAGTGTACTGCAAGGTGCCTTGCTTAAGTGTGACTCTTTCTCTGCGTATTTGAGTTATGATTGCATTTAATGTCTCCCACACGTTATCTAACTGACCAGCTATCTAACCAGACTAAATCTCTTTTACCCCGACCGGATTGACTTTACCCGACCAAGTTGTCTCTACCCGATCGGTTAGTTTCCCCGACCAGATTATTTGTATCTGATGAGTTAGTTTCCCCGACCATCTTAGGCAAACTTGATCAAGCCTTGAAATCATCTATTGGTTGTCTTGGGTTGATCTTTTCTGGCTGACTTTGGTGACGTGGCATATCTAATCACTGTGTTTTCACATGATCATGCTGATTTGTCGTGCTATCCAAAAATCCCTATAACAACATCCATTTGGTGTAATTTGAACTTGTACACAGAAGAAATGGACAAAAGAAGCCATAAACTCAAGACAGGCAATGGGAGCAAAAGTCTCATCAAAGTCAATACCCTCAATTTAAGAGTACTCGTGTGCCACAAGTCTAGCATTGTTGCATACAATGTTGCCGTCTTCATCCGATTTATTCCTAAACACCCATTTGGTACCTATGACATTGATATTCCTTGGTCTAGGAACTAGGAACTAGGAACTAGAGTCCAAACCTCATTTCTTTCAAATTGGTTTAGCTCTTTTTGTATGGCAAGAACTCAAAACTCATCATTCATCATTCAAGGCCTCATTGACCTTCTTGGGCTCAATTTGAGAGGTGTAGCAAGTATAGCTAATTTGATTAGCTAATTGACGCCTAGTTCTATCACCCTCATTGGCATCTCTAATAATATCATCTTTGTTATGAATATGTCTAACCTAATGAGCGGGTTCTTTAGAGTCCAAAGATGGATCGCTATCAAGAGGTTGAATGACCTCCTCATCAATGCTTGACTTCACATCATTTGAAGTCTCACCAATCTTCTTCAAAGGAGAAACATTCACCACATCAACATCCTCAGCATGGAAAATAGTCTTAGGCCTACAATCATCTATGACAACATTAGATGATTCCATGACACTACGAGTTTTCAAGTTAAACACTCTATAAGTCTTACTATTTAGGGCATAGCCAATAAATATTCCCACATCACTCTTAGCATCAAACTTGCCAAGTTGATCACGGTCATTAAGAATGTAGCATTTGCTTCAAAATGAGTGAAAGTGGCTAACATTTGGTTTTCTACCCTTCCACAATTCATAGGAGGTTTTTCTAGTACCAGGCCTTAGAAAAACTCTATTTACTATGTAGCAAGTTGTATTGATGGCATCAACCTAAAAATTCCTAAGGACATTGTTGTTAAGCAACATCACAAAGGCCATCTCTTGAAAGACCTAATTCTTCCTCTCAACAACCTCATTTTGTTGAGGTGTTCTAAGAGTCGAGAACTCATGGGAAATGCATAAACTATTGCAATAGTTTTCAAAGCAAGCATTTTCAAATTCCCTCACATGATCACTTATAATTCTTTTATTGCTTTTAATGTGAGAGTTTTTTACATTTTGAATTTTAGTGCAAATCATTTTAAATTTTTCAAAGGCTTTGGATTTTTCTCTAAGAAAGTAAATCTAGAGAAATCATCAACACAAACAAAAATGTATCTCTTGCTATCGAGACTTTCGATTTGTATTGGACCTACGAGGTCCATATGAAGAAGCTCTAAGGGCTTCTTGGTGGTGAGATATTTGCCCCTTTTATGCATACATTTAGTTTGTTTTCCTTGTTTATAAGGTCCACGTACAAATTCCATCAACTTTCTTCCCAAGTTCGGGAAGGCCACGCTCGATTTTGAACATATCCAAGATTCTCAAATCTCAATAGTTCATGTGGTCAAGCCTTTGGTGCCACAATTCAACTTGCTCACATTTGGACACATTACAAGAGATGACACTAGCTTCAAGACAATAGCAATTGTCACTAAATCTCTTTCCTTTCAGCAAAGTTTGTCCATTTGACTTTAAAATAGTGTAATCATTCTTATAAAACAAAACGGAGAGACCATTATCACTAAGATGAGAAATGCTTATAAGATTGGCTTGCAAGCCATCAACATATAAAGCATTTGACAATGAGGGTAAACCGCGAATGAAAATGTTTCATTTCCCTTTGACTTTCTTTCTAGACCCATCACAAAAGGTGACTAATCCTCTTTCCTCCATGACAAGAGATTCAAAGAAACTTTTGTTCCCCGTCATGTGCTTAAAGCACCCACTGTCCAAATACCAAGAATTAGAGGCCTTCGCCTTCAAGGCAATTTGAGCTATATAGCAAAAATATTCATCTATTCTAATTCACCTAGGTGAAACATTCTCTTTCCTAGCAGCCTTGGAATCATTGGCTCTAGATTTCCTAGGATCATGTAAATTGGCTCTAGATTTCCTAGGAACATGCATATTGGTTCTAGTTCTATTTCTTTCAATCATGCTTTCAATTCTACATTTCTTAATATATTTAAAGCAATTTGGTCTAATGTGACCATCAACACCATAAAAATGACATGCATGAGTAAAGTAAAGAGTCATATCATGTCTTTGTGATACATTATGGCTTTCCCATGTAGTTGAGGTTGTCTTTAGTGTTGAGTCGATTTTTTCCTTCTTTGTTGTTTAACCGGATTATATTGCTTCCTTGGTTGAGCTTGCATGATTTGCCTCTTGACTTGGAGGAATTTGGGTTGAGGAAAACTTGCTTGTGAAGCTCTCATTGGTTGAGTTTGAGCTTGAGCTTGAGCTTGTCCTCTTGGTGTCATTTTCACTTGGGCACTTTTTGAACACTCTCCTAAATCAATCTTCTTCCTAGGTTATTGTGGAGGTGAAGGTTCCTTGATGCTCATGCTATTGACAATCATCGTCTTGCTTGAAGAAAAGGCTTCCTTGTCATCTACATATCCAAGGCCTCTCTTATCACTCAACCTCTTTCCAACTCCCAACATATGATCAAGTTTCTCTATGCTTGAAGTCATCTTAGCAATCACTTCTAAGGTTTCTTCAAGATCCTTTTTCCTTCTCTCCTTATTCCTCTTAGCTATCTTCACTTCTTCATTCAAGTGAGTTACTTCGGTTGCTAGCTAGAGATTTTCTTCTTTTAGCTTTAAAATCTCCTTTTTTATTTTCAACTGTGAGCTTTGAAAATGTTTGATAAAGTCTTCGAGGTTCATACTTTCCTCATTCCCATTTATGGAGTGGGATGAGGAACCCTCATCACTTAAGTCATATTGAACTTGTTTCTCCTCTTCTTCATTATAACTAACTTATTTGCCCTTGAGAGAGGATGTGAAGGCAATGAAGTTTGCCACATGATCTTCATCATCCGAGATCCTTCTTCCTCTTCCAAATCATCACTATCACTCCAAGTGGCGGTTATTCCATTTCCTTTCTTCTTGTTCTTCAAGTTGCCACAATCCGTAGAGATATGCCCGAATCCTCCATATTCAAAGCATTGAATCCTTTTTCTTGAAGTCTTTCTATGGTTTGGCTCAACCTTCTTGAAAAGGGCCTTCTTCTTTAAATCTTTGCATTTGGATCCAAGCCCTTCTTCTTAAACTTTATGAACTTTTTGAATCTTTTCACCATAATTGTTGTCTTTTCATCCGAAACATCCTCCTCTTTCTCAATCTTAGAGGTCTTCAAAGCTATACTCCTTTACTTCTTAGGTGGTGAAGGTGTAGGAACCTTCCTTGACTCAATGGCTAGAAGCCTTCCAATCACCTCATTTGGCTTTATCTTCTTGTAGTCACTATTTTCTTTAAATGCCATCACCTTAGATTCGAACCTCTCGGGAAGCGACCTCATGATCTTTTGCTTGATCCTCTTATCCGAATATGGGTCACCTAGTTGATGGCTTTGATTCAAAATGTCCATCAACTTCACTTAAAAATGGTTAAAGCACCCATGCTCGTCCATCCTAATTGCCTCGAATTATGTTTGGAGGACTTGGAGCTTGGAATCCTTAGCCACCTCGGTTCCCCCATGAGCCACCTTTAGTATTTGTCATGCCACTTGTGCATTCCTAGTAGTTTGGATCAACTTGTATTGATTATCGTCCATGGCACAAAGAATGGTATGCATTGCCATGTTGTTCCACTTGGATGCTTCAAAATCTTGAGTGCTCCATTGAGACTTAGGCTTGGAAACTTCACTTCCAATCGTAGAGGTCATAGTTGGAGGAGTACAACCATCTTGTATAACCATCCATGTCTGATCATCTATTTAGCAAAGGTAGGACTACATCTTTCCTTTCCAAGAGGCATGGTTTACCCCAGTGAGCAAATGAGGTCTTGTACATGAAGCTTCCTCGCTTCCACCTCCGTTCCCACTCATAGTGTTTAGGTATGAATGCAAATGAGATTAAACAAATGAAATGCACAAATGCAAGAGACACAAATAAAAGCAAGGATCATATAAGTATGTCTAGAAACCTGCTCTAATACCAATTGAAAATAAACTAAGTGTATCTAATATAACCTAGAGGGGGTGAATAGGTTTTAATTGATTAATTACCAAATTTTTTGATTAATCAATGTTAACAACTTTACCCCATGATGACAAGCATTCAATCCATAATAAAAATGTGGAAAACAATAAATAACACAACAATTGATTTATGTGAGAAACCCTCCAACTGGACAAAACTCACGGGCTATCCACCTAGCCACATACGGTCCTCAAATCCACTATATATAATGATGTTTACAACCTAGTGATTATAGACCAATTGCTTGTGCACTAATCCACTTAGTCACAAGGCTTGACACTCAATGAAGAGATAAACAACCTATGTGAATATGTAACAATATTCTAATATGCAATTAATACTAGGCTAGACTAAATGCTTATATAGAGATTCATGATGGCAGTTAAAACAATCTTATATATCAATATCTAAATGCAATGCATAAATATTTAGCTAGAGGGCAATAATGTCCTAAATGCAAGCTATCAATGAAGAACCAATCTCAACCAACAAACAAGGACTCAAACATATTCAAAATAAGCTTACGAGAAGAGTCGTGCATTTAATCAACACAATAAATGCTAATCCTAGGCAACGATGAACATATAAATGAATCAATGAGTTCTAGGGAATGTTCAACTTACCAAGTTATAAAAACAAGAAGACCCATGATGAAATGATGCTTGTAAGATGCTAGATGCATATAGGATTTGAGTTTCGTTGAGTAAAGATGAGTTCTTGGGAGTCTCTATCTCTCTCTCTCTCTCTCTCTCTCTCTTGAAAGGCACCCAGTCTGTTAAAATCTGGATTTTGGACTCTTAAAGACGAAGTAGAGAGAAGATGGGGTTTATAAATCAACCCTAAGTGAAACTACGACATTTTTGGAAGAAAACAAAATCTGGACAACTTCGTTGGTTCTTTTCGTGGGTCCAGACCCACGGAACAGTCTCACGAGAACAACTGGAAGAATTCTCACTGTTTCTTTTACGGGTCATAACCCGTGAAACTTGTTATGCGAAAACTAATTGAAGAAGTTTCATTGTTCCTTTTGCGGGTCATAACCTAGTGAACTTGTCATGCGAAAACTACTGGAAGAAGTTTCGTTGTTCCTTTCGCGGGTCATAACCCATGGAACTTGTTACGCGAAAACTACTAGAAGAAGTTTCGTTGTTCCTTTCGTGGGTCAAAACCAGCAGAACATGACCAGCGAGACATACCGAACCTATAAGAATGTTGAGCAAGTGTGAAGTCTGAAATGGATGCACACAAATAAAAAATTACACCACATATGCAAAATGAACAAAACATGCATGCGAGTGTGTGTGTGTGTGTGTGTGTGTGTGTGTGCGCGTGCGACTAATATCTTTAAAGAGTCAAGAGCAAGTGTTATACCTTTAGAGTGCTCTTGAGCTTGAGGTTTTGAGAAGGTCATTTAAGTTTGATCACGAACAATGATGGACCTAATCTACCGTTACACAATAAACCCCAATGTGGTTTGTCAACGAAATAAGATGCACAAATGATATGACATCACTATAATGCTACTTTGTCCAAATTTGGTGCCCAAATCAGGTGTCCAATGATATGGCATCACTATAATCCATACATTTAAATAATGCAAATCTAATACAATTTAAATGAATGAATTATAGTTATACCATATCATTTTGGCACTAGATTTGGATACCAAATTTAGACAAAGTAGTATTATTGAAAAATAAAAGTTATAGGGGTTTTTTTTTTCTACTTTTGGTTATAAATTGAAATAAAATTTCAAAATGTAATCATTAACGGTTAAACTTTCGTATGTGGTTAAAAACAAATTTTACATATTTTAGATAGTTATTTTTGACAATTCTCACTTATCTTGTATTAAAGGGCAATTTATGACTCGGTTCACTTGAGCGGAGCAGTCTCCTATTGTAACTTGCCAAGTTTAAACAAGAATGAAATTACCCCCGCTCAATGTAGCTTGGTTGTTAGAGCACTAACCACATTACATCTCTTAACTATGTTTAAAATCCCCTCCCAAAAGCTCCTAGGGACGTAGCTTAATTGGTAGATAGACGAACTTGGGGTTTGGATAAATGACTCTCAAGTCAACGGCTCGAATCCTACCAATGACAAAAGCTTCAAAAAAAAAATACATGGTCTAGTTAGATGGATAGATAGATAGATAATGTCAAAAAAAAAAATCCCCTCCCAAAAAATAAATAAATTATCATAACTACATAGTAGTTGATCAAATATTTTAAAAAGTTGATCGGTGATGTTAAATTTATTGAAACAATATAACATATAACTTCTTTAAAGAGGAAATGCATGAAAATAGCTCAAATTGGTTTTCATAAATCACTTTCAGCCATGTTTTAAAAAAAATTGCATTTATAACAAAATTCGGTTTAAAATATCAAATGTAGCCAAAACTGGTCTTAAATGCCCTTGAACTTTTAAACTTGTGCATTTTCTCTCATGTTCCTTAAAAAAAAGTGTGTGATCAATTCGTGACTCACATGCATGTTCCATGATTCATCGTGATCCAAAAAAAATGCAAATTATGTTTTAGTAAAAGGTATTTTGGTAAGATTGTGTTTTTCTATTGGTCATAAATGTGCAAAAACGATTTTTTTTTTAAATTTCAGTCTATATTTAATTTTTGTAAACTATATTTGGTTATTTAATTGAATCAAATTAGTTTTTTATTAATGTCTTCTTGATTATTCCGTTGATTAGTAAAAAAAATTATCAACAATTTTATAAAATTTATGATAGTGGAGATTGCAAGAAATAGAAAAATGGTTTTACAAAAATCACTTTTAGGCTTTTAGCTAAATAATAATAAAAAAAAAAGTTAATAACAAAACTTGATTTTACATTTGCACCTAATGGTTACAAAAAAAGTCCAAAAATACTCATAGCACATAATATCATACATTTCATGGGTTTTTATTGCATTTGGATTATTTTGTGATTTATAAACGTGAATTGTCGATAACTTTGATGAAATTCGCGATTGGCAATTATTCCATGGTCTAGATTTAACTTTCCATGATCTAAGATTTAGCTTTCTGTGATATAAGTTTAGTATGCATGGAAAACTTTTGTGGAGGGTATTTTAGTATGATCGTGTTTTAATTGGTTAGAAATGATTTTGTTAGAATGATGGCTATAAACAATTTTTATATAACTAAAATGGTTATTTATGAATTTCCAATTATATATATATATATATATATATTAATAACTTTTCAATGCGGGATCCTGTATGAAAAATTCGTTCAGTTTCATTAATTTCAACCGGTCAGAATCAATGAAAGTAGAGGATCTTTTATATATATATATATATATATATATATATATTCCAAAATGAAAATGTGTTCGGAAACAATACCACACACACCCTTTAGACAAACGAGATTTTCAAAGTAGGATTGTGGTATGTGGCCCGTTTGTTGAAAATACTATGTGCCTACAGTATGTGGTATGTCTGACCTTAAAAATACGATTTTATGTAATTTGGCAAATCTCACGGGAGCCTAATGAAATTAACTGAATGAAATCATTTTTGAATTTTGACAATAAAAAGAAGAGGAAGACGATTTTTGACAAAACAAAGTCAAAAAGAAAATGGCTTCTTCTTCAGCTCTCTCAAGACTGTCCAATCTTCACAATCATTTGAATCCCACCGACCCACTCTCGAAGGTAATGCAAAAAACACACTGCAAATTACTTCTCCGTTTAAATTAACACTTTCTTCTTCTTTTTTCACAGGGTTTGGTGAAGTTATCTCTGGAAGTCACCGAAGCTTTGTCACGTGGGCATGCCGTTGTTGCTCTAGAGTCCACCATTATTTCACATGGTAATCACTATTCACTTGTTTATCATACTATTGCATTAATTTTCTTATCGTTTATCGTTTTACCTTCTTTGTTTAGTGTTCTGAGTATATTTTTGTTTTTCAAAAATAACCCTTCTGATTCTGGTTCGAATTGTTCTTTGGATAATGTATTCGATGTTTATCAGTGCATTTCCATTTTCCTTGATGTAAAATGTGCTTGTCACAGGTGAATAACTTATCGAATTTTGAGTCTTATTAGTGTTTGTCATTTGTGTTCAGGGATGCCTTTTCCTAAGAATTTGGAAACAGCAAAGGAGGTGGAGGCGATTGTGAGGGAGAATGGAGCCGTTCCTGCAACAATTGCTATTTTTGATGGCATACCATGCGTAGGTCTTTATATTGAACTTGTTCTTTTTAAGCCTTTTTTATGCCATTTTATTAGACGTAAAAAGTTGAGGGAATTTTAAGAAGAAGATCCTGAGATATTAATTTTTTTTTTCTCTTATGGATGAGCTAAGGTTTGTTATCCTTTTTGTGTTTATGAATTAGTTTTCAATTAGATTTATTGATAGTATGATTGAGTACTAGAGTTGGGCAAAGTTCAGATTTTTTCACTTGGGCTGGGTTTAGTTATGTTACGATTTTTATGTGGGCTTAAGTAATCTATATGGTGTAAATATAGTTTGGATGTCTTATATATTTTGAGTGAGGAAGAAAAAAGGACGTCAAAGATTATGATTCTTGTTTCTTTGATTCTTATTGTTAAAATTTTGAACTCCGTAGCTTCTGGTAATTCGAGCTGTTTTATTTTATTTTTCTTGATGATTTTTGCACCTTCTCAGCCTTTATTAGAGTTAAGGGAGTCAGTGGATTGATCTTAATTACTTTTGAGTAAGAGTGCTTATCAAAAGGCTCAGAAGAAGTATTTCAAAAAAAAAAAAAAAGGGTCTCAATAATAATAAGCATATGAGATGGGTCAGTTTCATTATAATGGTAGTTTCTGAAATGGGATCCCCTGTAATGCCTAAACAATTTATTTGTAAAATTGAGGACTCTCATTCATATTTGAAAAATATTTACAACACAACAAATAATTAAAATCATTGCAACTGGGAAACATATCAAAATTAGCAGATTTTAGGGGCAAATGGAAAAGAGCAGAACCTGATTGATTGACCAATATATGGCTTACTTCCTTACTATGATTAATTGTCTGAGTAAAGTACACTATCACTTGGCTGCAATGATCTTGACCAAGATGGTCTTTTCCATTCTTTAACACTACATAATGGAATTAATTGATCATTTGACAACAAGTGGTTGGTATTCCCCACAGAGGAACCAGAACCAAGTGTTAAAAATGTCACTTGGATTTTCTATAAGTTTCTCAGACTGTTGAAGTTGGGGGTACTGTTCCCCTTGTCCTTAGCTCAACTTAACTCCACTACTGTGATTATTGAGTTATTTTTTTCTTTTTCTCTAGTTGCTTGGACTGAAGTACATTTAGTAAAATATTTAATGTTCTCATGTTGCTACGATGTTGCTATGTGTAGGTTTGAGTACAGAAGAACTGGAAAGGCTTGCCAAGTTAGGAAGCAAAGCTCAAAAGACAGCTCGGAGGGACATTGCACATGTTGTGAGTAGTTCTTGAAATTTCACCGTGTTTAGATAAGTGCTCTTTTAAATAATTTGCCTCTGCATTTTTTTTTTCTTCATTGTTCGGTGGTTCATTATTAGTCTTATGACAACTAAGTTTGCAAACTGCCTGATACACTTTTTCAGGTGGCAATGAGAGCAAATGGTGCAACTACTGTTTCTGCATCCATGTTTTTCGCATCTATGGTGAGCACTCAGGCTTAGCTTACCCATTTGCATTGTGTTAGCATGCTCTGAATTGTCATTGCATTTTGTTTTTCTTCAAATTCCTTTGTCTTTAATATATATTTTCATTGTTACTTAAATGTACAAATTTTGGCAGGTTGGTATCCCTGTGTTTGTCACCGGTGGAATTGGAGGTGTACACAGGCATGGGGAGCACAGTAAGTTTCAGTTCCTTGTTTAACATGATACCTGAAATTGTTTGTTGCACATGTCTTTTTGGATTTTGCTATCACAGAGTAATTTGTGATGGTCCATACCTTGGCGTAACAGAAAATTGTATTAATAGAAAAGAATTGAACCAGAAGGGACCTTACAACCCAAAAGGACCTCCTACAACTATACAAAAATCATCTGTCAATAACTAACCTTTTATGTTCAGCCTCTCCCCAAAATATAGACAAAATCCACCCAAAAATGTACAAAATTGCACCTGTGACACTTTGTTAATGTCACAACCATTTTTGTAGAAATTGCATGCTATATGCCCTATTGATTGTTCCATGCATGACATTAGTGTGTCCATCTAATCATTTGATTGAAGCATTATGGCTAAAGTGATAGGCAGGAAGAATCTTTCCTTTATTTTGAATAGCCTCTGTTGGTATGTAGCTGTCATTGGTAATTATGTTACTGCTTCAATTTAGCAAGATATCCCTTAATATATCATCTCACTGCTTGTGGTCTTCAACATAGACATTGTTTTGATCTTCTTTTTTTTGTTAAAAAATTCTGACATGAATGGGACCATCAAAGCAAAAATATGAAAGGCTAGAGCAGTTTCATTTTGTCATCAACATGCAGTCGTTATTAATTGGTTGCAAAACTATGAATTGCTTCTTTAAAATATTACACAACTATGAATGGCTTCTTTAAAATATTACGCTGACCATGATCTTGGTTTTTTGGAAATTACTGCATTAGTAATTGTGTTGGGTATGTTTGTTTTGATGTTTTCTTTGCAGCAATGGATATATCCTCCGATCTTACTGAACTTGGAAGAACTCCAGTAGCAGTGATATCTGCTGGTGTAAAATCCATATTAGATATTCCCAGGACACTTGAATATTTGGTACTTGCCATTTTATTTCCATATTCTTCCTAAAAGTAAATCAGCTTCAGATTATAAGCTATCTATTGCTAATTTTTCTAACCATCAGTACAGGAAACTCAAGGCGTTTGCGTTGCTGCTTATAAGACCCATGAGTTCCCAGCCTTTTTTACTGAAAGTAGTGGCTGCAAGGTACTAATAGTGAACTTTGTTTCAGCCCTTTTTTCTTTGAGTTGCTTTATGTATTAAGAATATAATTATTGTGTACAATTATGTTTGGCTTCAATGAATAATATTCAATAAATATTTCTCACTATGATTTTTGGTTGTAGCAGTTTCTTTTTTGCCATTACAAAATGAATGGAGATGTTATTCGAGCACAGTTTTGTATCTTAGATGCTCAATGAATGGTCTGTCTCATACTTAGATTTCTTATAGAATAATAGAGTAGTTCTTTACATTTGGAAGAACTCTCTCTCATAAAAGGCTTCTCAAATGAGGGTGGGAAACAAAAAATCTGCTTATTTTGGTTGATAACAATGATAATTACAGAAAAGTACAACAATCTTCTAGACAAAAGTCTCAACATGTATTTGAGATTGCTTTTATAGATTTTTTGTGAGGATTTATAGTTTAGCATGCTTTGTTTACAGGTGATTCATGAAATAATTTTTTATTTTATTTTATTTATTTTTGACAAAAATCTAGGTGCCCTGTCGTGTTGATAGCCCAGAAGACTGTGCTCGGCTAATAGGCAAGTGAAAGAGTCAGCTATTCTTATATTTACTTCGATAAATAAAGGAATTCTAAGTAATCCTGTATCCTGTTTTGATGGTTATGGTTGATTGCAGATGTAAACATGAAACTTAAGCTTGGATCTGGTATTCTGATTGCTGTTCCCATCCCAAAAGAACACACAGCTTCTGGCAGCTTAATTGAATATGCAATACAGAGTGCCCTTAAAGAGGCTAGGTCAAAAGTCAAAACTGTTTCTTACTTTTAAAGTTCTTTAACATGCACCTGCTTCTTCTTAAATAAAAATTTGTTTGTTCTCAGGGATAAGAACATAGTAGGAAATGCAGAGACTCCTTTCCTGCTTGCAAGAGTGAATGAATTAACAGGAGGGATGTCACTCGCTTCAAGTATCCTTTTTCTGGAGTTTACTGCACTATATCTGTACTCTTATTTGATTTTCTGTGCATATAGTTTTTGTTTTAATTCCCTGTCACGGCTGGCTATGCTAATGAATGCATTGATTTTTAATCATGGTGGTGGCTAACTAAAATTGTTTGCATGTGAATAGATTTATACAATTCATTCTTTTATTATTAAACAGCTAGTTTTCATTGTAGATAGTGTTTGATATGTAAACTTTATTTTCTTAACTAATTTTTAGACATTGCACTTGTAAAAAATAATGCTCTTATTGGTGCAAGGATTTCTGTCGCCCTTGCCCAGCTCAGACAGCATTCTCCTTAAGGTTAGCTTGAGCTTTTCATTTTACTTGATTATGATGATTATAAAAAATATTTTGAATGAGACTAGTTTTAAATAGAACTATGATTATTGTAGGACATTTATCTAAGTTTGATCTGGATTTTTGATTTTGGTCATTGCTCCTGAATCCTAATACATAGACATTGGATTATTATCTTACCTGGATTGTCATTCTGTTCAAGAAATTGATGTATGAAATATTGTTCGAAAGTCATCTGATACTCTAGATCAAGATATTCAAATCACACATAATCAACAGTTCAACACCCAAATCACAATCAAACCCCAAACATGCTTAAAGCAAGTAAATAAACAAAAGGGAATGAAATTCAAATCATACCTAGAAGTAGGTTCGTGATCTTATGGAAAGATCTCAGAAAATGACTTTTAGAATGAGTTTATGTGAAAAGAAATTTGTGTGAAGTTGCTCTTGAGTAGATATCAAAATCTAAGTAAGAAAAGCTTGGATTTGCTTTTGAATGCCTCTAAATCCTTATTACTCTCTTACTTCCCTTACCCTAGACTTAGAGAAATCATTCTATTTATAGGGGTTGGAAAAACCCATAAAAAACGTGCTCATGATGAAAATGCGCTCTGGTCATTCTGTTTAATAAGCTGTGGAGTATGCTTCGAAGTAATTGACTAGTGACTTTAATGGTTCTTTATACATTCCCAAGAGTAAAAAAACTCAAATGATTGGGTCATGAAAGCTTTACTAAACTATAAGAACTGGTGTCTTCTCGGTTGTGTCTCTTGTGCTCTCCCTAAACTATGTCTTGTATGTGGCCCCACATGCACTGTGTTCCGTGTAGATGTGTTTGTGTTTTATTTGTGACCCCTTTCTGATCCGGACTATTTGCATGGTTGCTCGTCTAAATCCAAGTTTTACTTTTTGCAGGTACTGATGAGTTAGTGTGACACCCAGAATTGCTTGTATCCTGGCGGCAAACCATTTGGCATGTTGAAATTATAATTTGTTGCTTAAAGAACAGGTTGAGTTCATTCCGCGCTGATCGAGCACATTCTAATAAGGCCTTACCATTAAGCTTTAGCCTGCCAAAAAAGCATTCGCGTACACACTGACACAGAATTTCTCATATTCGTATCATTAAGTTTTGAACCCCACCGATCCCTTTCTGGTTGAACATTTGAAATGCATGCTTTTGTGTGATGTTGAGTTTGGGGGGTGGGTTTCTTAGGCCCATCTTACAGGAATCACCGTCTCCTGAGATTACATGCTCATTTGGACATAAAGGCAAGTGACCTTGTGTTACAAAACATGTTTTCACAAAATTATGTTTTGCCTTTCAGATCTCAAACGCAAAACACAAGCAGAATTCCATCTGCCTACTATTTGGCTTTGATGTAAGGGACCCTGGGGTAGAATGAATGTGTCATCCTCTGAATTATTTTCTCTTATTCTGTTAATGAATAAACTAAATTACAATAACAATGAAATTTTTAAGGATGAAATTGAATCACTTAAAATATAAAGGGCAAATTACACTAACTTACTCTGATTATATACATAATTGAATTAAAACCAGTGAAAAATATCAAAATGACACAAACATACCTTCTGGTCGGTTGATTAAAGTTGACCACCGTTAGTTAGTCACAAATAAGAAGATTTGTTGATTTTGCCTTTATAGAAATAATACTTAATTATATAAAATCAGTTAATTAATTAAAAATAAAAATATTAGAAAATGTAATATATAAAAAAAAAAATGTATTACTGTGGATGTTTGAGAGGATGATGATGTTAATTATTATTATTATTTATTTATTTTTGATGATGATAATTTTTTTAATTAATATTTATTTTTCTTTTAATTAGTTGTTGAGTTTTAAATTTTAATTAATATAAAATTTAAAACTTAATTAAAGTCAAGAATTTTATATTAATTAAAACTAATATTAGTTGAAGTAGTCAAGAATTTTATATTAATTAAAATTTAAAACTAAACAACTAATTAAAAGGAAACTAAATATTAATTTAAAAAATTATCATCGTCATCAAAAATAAATAAATAAATAAATAAATAATAATTAACATCATCATCCTTCCAAACATTAACAGCAATACATTTTTTTATATATTATATTTTCTAATATTTTTATTTTTTATTAATTAACTGATTTTATATAATTAAGTATTATTTCTATAAGGGCAAAAGTGACGATTCTTCTCATAAGTGACGATTCTTCTCATTAGTGACTAACTAACGGTGGTAAACGTTAGTCAACGGATCAGAGGGTATGTGTCATTGTGATATTTTCACGGGTTTTAATGTAATTATACATATAATCGGGGTAAATTAGTGTAATTTACCCAAATTTAAAAGTCGACAAGACCATTCAAATTAACTCTACTCGAGCTTAGAGAAGGAACATATAAAAGGACCTTACGGAGAATGTTATAAGAAATCCATAATAAAGTTTGACCACACCCATACCAAATTGATCGATCACACTATGAGCTTAGGGAGAAAGAATATATGGTGCAAGTGTGAGAGACATTAATATATTAATTTTATATCATCATGGATTTTTCCATTATCATAATATATCTAACAAATTTAGTGTATTAAATCAAGAAAGTAAGGGTGTATTCAATTTGAATTTCAAAAGTCTTGAGTTTTGTGGAATTAAAAAGTTTGGGTGTTTTTAATTTTTTAAAAGAGAGTTTCTTTTGATAATTTAATTTTTTTCTTTTCACACTTCTTTTCTAAAGACACTTCACTCTCAAAATTTAAATTTAAAAAAATAAAAATAAAGAGGCTTCTTTTTGCTCCTAAGATTATTCTTTATATTTTTATTTTTTTGCATTCCTATGCTAAAGACACTCCATTTTAAAAAATAAATTTCTAAAGACACTTCATTTTATTTTAATAAAAGTTTGGATGAATCATCGTAACCTTTGGATTCATCCGATGAGTAATCTTTTTTGAATTAAATTATTAAAAAAAGAAATTATATCTCCTTAATTATTAGATTAAATATTACATTTTAAACACTCTCTCCTAAACGTTTAATTACCATATTAAACTCTTTCTCCTCCAATACATATCTCTAATTTTCTATCTCAGTTCTTTTTCAAGTAAGACTAACAATTAAGAAAAAAAAACTTACGAATAAGTTTGACTTTTAGGAACCGTATATATATATATATATATATATATATATATATACAGTATTTCTATTATCATGACGTCCTGAGATTAAATATATATAGTATTTCTATTATCATGACGTCCTGAGATTAAATATATAAGGATATTGAATATGAGCCACTCATTTATGGAGGAGCTTTGATAAGTGCATACACACCAAGTCAAAGCATGTAAAATGAGTGGTTCATATTCAATGTCCTCATATATTTAATCTCAGGATGTCCTGATAATAGAAAATATATATATATATATATATATATTAAAAAAAACTCAAAAAACAAGTACCCTGATTTAAAAAAAATCAAAATATGAATATGTTTTTTGTTACTTTTGTAAATATGTGATTGCCTAGAGAACTTTAATTCTTTCATTAGTCTTAGAAATTCTAAGTTTAAATAAATCTAGTCGTAATAAATCAAGTTTTCATATATCTATTTAAGAAAAACAAGGTATTTGTATTGACTTAGTAATATATATATATATATATATATATATATATAGTTATTTTCTCCTCAGTGCGCACTTATATAAATATTATCAGTGCATTACATGTGTGTCATAAATTATGGATAAGCACTGACAAGTGCATACAGACCGGGTCAAAACAATTGAATCTAATGGTTCACATGCAACGCACTGATAAATATTTACCAGTGTGCACTAAGGTGAAAATTTTCATATATATATATATATATATATAAATATATGTATATTACTGTTAGTAAAAAACCAAAATATTCATAAGTTTTTTTTTATTTAATTATTAAACCGAAATTGATTGAGAAAGTATGGAGAGATAGAGAATAATTAGGAGAGAGTTTTTAATATAGTAATAACAGATTTAGGAGAGAGAGTTTAATACGTAATATTTATTTTAATGATTTAGGAGAGATAATTTCTTTTTTTGATAATGTAATTAGTTTGGAGTGTCTTTAGAATTTTTTTTATCTTGTTTAGTAATTTTAATTCAGTTTAAAATTATTATTAATAAAAAAAATTAAATTGGAGTGTAAATAGATAATTTGTAGATTGTAAGGAGAATCTCTCTTTTGAAATATTTCAATAATTCGGGATTTGAGGAGGGGGACACACTCAAACCTACAACTCATAATGTAAGTGTGAGGGGCAAACCACTAGTATATATTGTCAAGAACAATGTTAGGTTGTACAAATTATGTGGCTTATGAGTTTTAGCCACCATGTAAATCATGAGATGAGATGGTTAATGATATGTTAGTTACAAATCATTTAACATCGTTTGGGCCGTATTTCTCTATTATGAAATGGAAAATAAAAATGGTTCACTCTATAAGACTATAACACAAGTTAAAGATGACGATATGATGGTTGTCCGGCTGGTAAAATACTTCACGCCTACATGTGGATTCGAGTCCTCTCTCTTCCCAAAAAAACCTCAATTTATGTAATAGTATAATATTTTTTTTAAAAATAAAATAATAACACATGTTAAAATTTTAAAAATTCAACAATATTGTGATGTCTAAATTTTGTGCTCAAATGATGTTACATCATTACACACATCACTCTTTCAAATTTATTAAAACTTGATATTTTAAACTCATCTTTTTGTTAATTATCAAATTAATGTTCTAAAAAATCCAAAAATTAATAATAATTAAACAACTCAAATCAATTCGGTCAACCTATTTAATTGTGTCCTAAAATTATGCAAGTTAGACATTCAAACTCATATTGTCTTATAAATAAGAGGAACCAAAGAAAATAGAGAAAGTTAGGGATCGTTTATTTTTTTGTCTGAAGACTGAATAGGACTGAAATCTGAACTTGAATGACATGTTTTTTTTCTCTCATCTGAATGTATTGTCAACACGTTTGTTTTTTAAAAGTAAAATTATCTGAAATTAAGTAATTTTACATTTATACTTATGTTAAAATATGGAATTAAAACAATCAAAATATAATAATTATATATTAACACATATGATCATGGTCTTCTTCTTCAATTATAAATACACTTCATTTTTATTAAGAAAATATTTTTTTTTCAAAAAATAAAAAGGAACAGCAGGAAAACTCACGCAAAACACTCTAAAAAAATAATATATAAATACAACACTCTAATATCATAATAAAGTATTGATATTAAACACCAATATGAGAAATGATTAGAATTTTTAAAAAAAAAACTATTTAAAACAAGCAATTTAATAAAATAAAGATTTCTATACCATATATAATTATGATGAAATTGAAAATATGTTATATATGAAGGATAATATCGGAAGAAAAGATTTTGGATTGCATTTAATGCAATTCAGTGATTTACAATTAAGTAAAAAGTCTTACTTTTTATTTTAAGTTGTTTTTTGGTATTTTTAAGTTGTTTGACCACTTAAAAAACAAATAAAACTAACTTAATAATTATGATTCAGACCCATTAAGTTTTAAGTGGAAAAAACAAACAACCTCTTAGTTTACGAACATGGAGAGAATTAATTGCATTAAAGTACTTTAAAAAAATTTCTTAAACCAAAAGTTTGAGAAATTCAACACAATCACAGTGAAAGTCAAACCATTAAAATATTAACGGTTGACCAACATAAATGTAAGGGGTGTTTGTTTTTTGGGTCTGAAGTCTAAAATGGTCTGAACATCGGGTTTGTTTTTCCTAAGCATCTGAAATCTGAAAAATTGGAAAAAAGCATCTGAAATCAAAAATTCAGAAATCCTAGCTGAAGTCTGAAGTCATTTGGATATGAAATTATTTTACAATTTCATACCCAAAATACCCTCTCTCAAATCACATAATTCCCATTATACCCAAACCCAAACAATATAATCACAACCCCTGTCACACCAAACCCCATACAAATCATCTCCACCGTCAAAACCAGACCCAAACCCAAGCAAAATCAAACCAAAATCCAAACAAAATCCGATCTGGTGAAGGGTTTGGGCGTTGACGGCTTGCGGCGGCAGCGGCGCCGTTGTTGTGGTTGCCGTTGCTGTTGCGGTTGCTGGTGGATCTAGTCACCAAATTAAAAAAAAGATTGGGGAGAGAGATGAGAAGAGATTTGGGTTTGGGGAGAGAGAAGAGGAGAGATGGCCGTGGATGAATGGTGAGGTTAAAGATGAATACATGAGGATGAGAAAATAAAATGAATAGATGTGGATGAGTGGTGCTGCCGATGGGGAAGAATGAAGATGAGAATGAGGATGGGAAAGTGATAGGATGAATAAGTGGTAGAGAGAGGGTTTTATTTATAATGACTTTAATTTTTTTTTTTAATAATTCATGATTTAATTTATTTAAACATTCATCTTTATTAAATTTAAAAAATATGTTTTATTAGAATATCATAAAAAAAATATTGTACTATCAATTAAAAGTATATGGGTAAGAATGTAAAATTACAAGTTTTCAGATGTTGTATTTTGACAAAACAAACACCTTAACTTTTCATTTCAGATTTCAGATACTAAAAAACAAACATGTTGTCTATACTTCAGATCTCATACCTATTCAGATTCTAGAATTGTTCAGACCCGTTCAGATTTCAGACAAAAAAAACAAACGCCACCTAAGAAAATACATATTTATCCTTGCCGCATCATCCTAGTATATTTATTTATTATTTAAAACAATTAAAAAAAATATATCACAATCTTCATCTTCATCTTCAACATCATCAAGCTCCATCTTCATCACCAATTTCTTCCTAACTCCATCTTCATCGGAAACAACAACACAAAACATAAATTAATTCGAAGAACAAAAAGCATACATCAATAAAACTATTTCAAAAAAAAAAATTATCTAAAATTTATTAGCTATATAAAAAGAGCGAGTGTCGGTTTCGATTATTTTCTTTTAGTTTCTTTGAAAGTACAATTACAATTACAACCCTTCAAGTTTATATATGTATTGAAGGAACACGGTTTAGTAAGATTTTAATTGTTGCGTCCCTTAGATTTGCATTGAAAGTCGAATGACAAGTATAACTCTTCGAGTTTGTAGAATTGCTTAATAGACGGGTCGTAGTAATAGTAACACAACATGGACTGTATAGTAAGGATTTTTTATTATTTTAAATTGCAAAATGGAACTGGGAATGAAAATATAATTTTCTATGTATTTAATGTGTTGAACAAGAAAAGGAAATTATACAGGTGTGGAAATGTAATTTGCATAAAACTTTATAACTTGTGGATTATACAATGGACAAGTGTAAAGTGAAAGGCAGTAAAAATAATTTTTTTTTAAAAGTCCAAGTGGTGGTTTCTGATCAAATAGAAAAATGATTAAATCCTTCATATATCATCATGGGACACGTGGCAATGCATGATGCAATGAGGTGGTAAAGAGAATTGGAGGTGTCAAAAGCTGGTGAGAGGTGACAATAATATATAATAAAATAAGAAGAGAGGAAGGTGGCAAGCGGTTGGATAAGGAGAAGAAGAATAATATAAATTAAGAAAAGGAAATAAAAGAAAGAAAATTGAAGAGGAGAGAGAGAAGGGTCATTCGACCAAAACAGAAAATAGAAATAAAGAAAGAAAGAAGAAGAAACCGAGAGAGAGAGAGAGAGAGAGAGAGAGAGAGAACCGAGAGATTCAAATATTAGGATAAGAGAGACCAAGATTCAGATAGAGAAATGGAGATGTTTTGAGAGAAAAAAACAGAGAAAGAAAGAAGTAAATAGAAATAAAATAAAATAGAGAGGTTCGGGCACATAGAAGAAAAGAAGAAGAAGAAGCGGAGATAAATAATTAGAGAGAAAAATAAAGAATAACTGAAGGAAGAAGAAATAAAGTTATAGATGAAGAAATATGCATTGAATATATACCAGATGAGTTATTTCAGTTTGGCCTCTAAGTTTACAATAAAGTTTATTAGATTATCTCAATAGATACTTAATTGAGTTTCATGTATTTTAGGGGTGGATCCAAAAATAGATGAATTCATGAGGGAACCAGTCCCAGAACAGATTTGAGCGTATGAGTTATATGGGTGGATACTTTTATCTAAATTATTTGGCAGTGAATAATCTAAGTTACCAATGGAGTGTTGTTGGCTTTGTTCTCGAAAATGTTAAGATTCTTATTCAATGATGTTGGGGTTTTTAAATACCATGCCATTTCCCGCAATGAAAATGGGGTTGTAAGATTTTTATAATATTCTGAGCAACATATGACATTATATTTTGAGTTTACGAAAAACCGAATTGATTGGAGTGTTTAAGTAAGAGAGAGTTGACCGGATAAAACTTGTTATTAATGTGATTAATATTGTTGGGCTTGGTGCACCTTAGCTACATTATTTATGTAGGATATAGTATGTAATGTGCTATTGTATATATGTGGGTCTGGTAATCCTTTTGGGACTAGCCCTCTTATTAGGGTTGTGAATCCTCTATAGGTTAGGATTCAAGTGAGTAACAATATATATATATATATATATATATATATATATATATATATATGTAAAGGAGGTCCCTACTCTCTCTCATGTATCACACAGTGATTCAGAATAAAGTAGCATCCTCATTAGGTGATTTGAAGTAAGGTGAGAAGAGGGTAGAAGACTTCCTATTGTTCTTTTCAGATTATTGCGCTATTATGGATTCAGGATTAAGACTCTCTATAAATTGGATAGTTTCCACTGCGCTTCCAGTTACGCGTCTATTCGTACTTATGCATACAATAGCTCAATAATCTTTATACTTATGCATACAATACAAGATTTAATTATCTTTATATATAATGCTTACAGTGATATCAGAGCCGCCGTATTGTTGCATAGGTTGAATGTTTGTTTTGATATCATACCTGTGTTTATTTTTCACACACCAGATTGAATTAAGTATTGCTGCCAAAATAAATATATGTTTGCATGCTATGCTGTCTATGGCATGTTATTATATTAAAGATTAGTCTCATATACGTTCAACAACAAAAATTAAAATGTGTTTTATTTTGTGTTGTTTTGACTAATCTGTTGGTATGAATCTGGTGTGGAAGAGATTGTGTGCTATGACATGTGTGTATATGAATCTGTTATATTGATAATAAATAAATAAATAAATAATTTATGACGAAAAATTATTTTGTAAGGTATCAGTTGTTATGGATTCATTGGATTGTTAAACAAAACATGTGTGTTGTATCTGGTGGTGATGATTTATTAACGGAGTCAAGTCAGTGGCTGATTCAGGTTTTGGGAAGATCCATATCTGATCGTATTTAGGATCCGATCGCACCAGATGCAGATCGATGGATCTTGCATCAGACCCGCCCTATTACGGGTCAATTGGTCCAGACCCGCGCTCAGAGACAGGTCGTCTGCATCAGACCCATCCGGATGTGGATCGTTCTTCGCAGACCCACGCGTTGGTGGGTGTCGCGAGTTCGTCTGAGCCTCGATTGGCCATCCTCTTCCCGACGACTTCGTGGCTTGTATTATTATTTTTTTATAAAGATACATGCATGACTTATAAATAATAATAATAAACGATGGATAAGATCAAACTATAAAATTTAGCTACAATGACACAATGATGAAATTGCCTACTGACCTAGAGATCATTCAAGAGGTAATGAATACGTTTACCATTAATGATTGTGATCCAGATGATAGTTGTGTTTTACCAACGGTTTTTCTAAAAGAAGTCTTTCAAGTAGTAGCAATCTTAAATAATTACATGCTACAAAATGAAAAAAAAAAAATCAAATGCTAAGGATGATATTTAGATCAGTTTAAGTATAGAGAAAATGCAAATGACTTTAGATAAATTTTTTGAGATTAGCTTAATTGAGAAAAGATAAGTTGTAAGCAAAAAGTTCACTAATATATATTATAAATTTTTATGTGCTACTTATTTTATGTAATTAACCAATTATTAATTTATATATCAATTGGGTCTTAAAGGATTTTTTTTCAAAAATTATTATCTTATGTATTTAGCGATGTTATTATTTTAGTGCACTGACCTGAGTTGGGATCAAAATTTTTATTATTTAAACAAGTTTATTAATTTATTGAACATTTGTTTTTCTGTAATTTAAAAATAGTGATATTTTTGTTGTTGCATGCCACATATGGGACTGTGTAGCAAAGAAAAATGAAAAACAATTCAGAATTGTGTTTTAATAGTAACATGAGGTTCAAGTAACTTTTATATAATTGAATTAAATTAAATTAATTTTTTACACTAAATTTTATTTTTTATAATAATTGTACTTACAATTTTAATTTTTTTTAATATATATGATATTATCTTAATTGGAAAATATGAAATATAATATTTTTTAACAATTAAATATAATTCAGAGTTTTGAGGAAAGGAACATAACTCATACCTATAACTTCAATAGTGTAAGAGTGATTGCAATTTAAGAACATAAAATATTAATAAAAATCAAAACACATGCCTTGCACAAGCCACCAAACCTAGTTTTAGAGAAAAGAAAAAAACTTCTGGCATGAAATATTCTTAACGAATTGATATTTGTTGAATTTTAACTTTGTAAATCTATTAGGCCGTCAGCATACACAATAGGGTATTTTGAAAAAAATAAATGAAAATAACTTATCATATAAGATAGAGTAAATTTAAATAGACACGTAATTGACTATTAGCCAATCAAAAGAGCTTCTTAAGTAAAAATAGTTTATTTTTATTATTATTATTTAGACAAATTCACTTTAATCTCTTAAATGTACATTTATTATCAAGGTTTTGCTTAAATAAAGTGTTTAAAAGTTCATTAAGGACCAGTTTGGTATCACAGTAACTTTTAAAATAATCGTTGTTAGTTGTACCGTAGAAATAATCAGAAGTAAATCTTGTTAATTGTATATTTAAAACTATTGTATAGCTCAAAAATAGAATACATATATTTGGTAATTTTATTCTAAAAATGTTTAGATTAATTACAATGACTAAAATATACATGATTTTAGAACCTGGTTTTTTTCATTAATTATATAAATTAAATCAATATTTAAATTAGAAAAAAATTCATAAGAACACAAATGATATTTTAAATGATTTTATAAATAAAATCAACAATAATGCTAATTTGATCAAATTTGGGGCCTAAATTTGGGGCACAAAGATGTGGTATCCTTGATTTTTTTGTATTGGAATTATATGATTGAAATTATTGGGTTTTAGGAATGCCTATATTATTTGAGCTCTAAATTTGGGCAACATAACGTTACTCTTAAATCAATAATTAAGTATAATATTTAATTTTAAGATGAAATAAGATATAAATAATTTTAATTTGATTTCATAAGGATAATAAAGATATTTTAAAAGATTTATTAAATACTGAAATAAATTATTAGAGTGGTGGGTGCTATTAGCACACCCCCTACAGATGTATTTATGCTTCCATTTTTTTTAATTATGTACTATTCTCTATTTTTTTCTTTTATCAAAATTACTTAAAGAGACATATAATTTAGGGAAAAAAATATTCTACAAAGTAAATATATTAAAACACCATATTCCTTTTTCAAAAAAAAAAAAAAACACTCATGTCCTTATAATCTGCTTCTTGAAAAAAAATATTAACTCTTAAACCCTTAAATTTGCTTCTTATATATATACATACAAAATATTATGGAAAAAATATGATCAAACATATAGAAAAATTGTCTGAGAACGATATTTGAGCAAAATACTATTTTTTGTAATTTTCTTATATTTCTCTCATTTTTCAAATGCCTTCATATTTAATAAAATCGGAATAAATAGTTCTAATGTTTGAAAATTTCTCAAATTTTATTTATAAGTTGATTTCATTAAACTTATCATCCATAAAAAATCCAGCTCAAAATTCATAAAAATCGATGTGATTTCATTAAGGTCCTTACCGAAATTAAAGTAAGGGTTCTCTCACTATATATATATATATATATATATATATATATATTATTTATTTCACCTACAAACAAGGTCGGCCCTGAGGGTAGGCCCAAGAGACAACAGCCTAGAGCCCCCCTAACAGTCTATTTATGCCCCACTTTTTTTAATTACGTACTATTCTTTATTTTTTCATTTATTAAAAAATTACTTAAAGAGATAATTACAATTTAAAGAAAAAACAAATCTTCTACGGAGTAAATCTATTAAAACCACACATTCTTTCTTCAAAAAAAAACCTCATGTTCTTGTAATTCATTTCTTGAAAAAAAAAATTTATTAACTCTTAAACCCTAAAATTTGCTATACATACAAAATATTATGGAAAAGTCTGATAAAGATATCAAGCATATTGAAGAATTGTTTGAGAGCAATATCAAACATCTGGAAGAATTGTCTAAGAATGACATAAAGCATCTGCAAGAATTGTCTTAGAATGATATCAAGTATCTACAAGAATTGTCTGGCAATGATATCTAGCATCTGCAAGAATTGTCTGAGAATGATATCAAGCATATGGAAATAATTCATTCTCTAAAAGTAAGTTTAAAGTTTACTTTTTCTTTAGAATGATACCAAGCTCTCCTTATGTTGAAGCAACCCTGTTATTGTTATTTTTTTTTTCCTTTCCACCATGAAATAGGAAGAAGAAAAATCCTAAATAAAAAAAAGAAATAAAAAGATAAGTAAATCGTTCAATTGAGGTGAGAGGGAGACGTATAATGGGATCAAAGATGATGTGTATTAAGTTTGAAAATTAAGCAAAATGGTAGTTTTGAAAATAAATCAAAAAATAAATAAATAAAAACATTTAATTAAATCAAAATTTAAAAAAGTGAGACATAAATAGACCGGTAGGGGGTGTGCCAATAGCACCACTCTTAAATGGTACCAAAGGGCTAAAATATCATAATCTTCTTCTTTTATTACGTTTGTGCCATTATTAGTTTTTTTTTTCAAAATCCTCCTCCATCAATAGAGATGAAAGACCTCCATTGGAGGTCAGTATTGACCTCCATTCGACCTCCAATGGAGGTTTCAATGAAGAAGATGACGACTAATTTTTGGAAGATTTCATTTTTGCCTAAAAAGTCTCGAAAACTACAAAAAAAATCAGAAAAGTATCGGAAACTATTTGAAAAGTCTTAGAAATTAAAAAAATAAGTCTCGGAAATACAAAACAAGTCCCATAAACACCAATAGAAGTCCCGAAAACATAAAAGGTGCAAGA
This sequence comes from Dipteronia sinensis, assembly GCA_033220585.1. NCBI lineage: Eukaryota > Viridiplantae > Streptophyta > Magnoliopsida > Sapindales > Sapindaceae > Dipteronia > Dipteronia sinensis. The sequence goes on from CM065641.1 coordinate 52,263,946, forward strand.
TTTATTTTTGTAAGTGTGTTTTAATGGTATTTTTGTCAGATCTACACATAGGTGCTATTTAAACTTTAGTTATTTTAAAACATTGATACTCTTAAAATTACACTTTGAAAAAGTGTCATTTAAGTTTTGAACCCTAGTAATAGGCCACCAATTTTCTAAATTTCAGCTTTAAAAAAAAACATTTTTTGTGATTTCATGAATGTAAGGCTGGAGGTCCACGTAACCATTATAATTAAAGGCCCACAGTTATATAACATAAAGGCCCACCATTCACATATGTTTTTTTCTTTTAAAAAAAAGGCCCATCGGAAACACAATTATAATTATTACAAAAGACAATAGCTCATCTAAATCTTTTAACAAACTGATGTAGGACATTTTCAGAAGGTTGTTGGAGGGCCAAATAACGTCCGTTTTAGGCCAATAATATGTCGTTGTAACCGTATCAATGAGCCACATATTTGCTATGACTGTTGTTCTATTAGAAAAGACCGTTTTGACCTCCGTTTTGCTGATTTTCTATTTTAAATGAGATTTTGATGTTTTTTTTTCTATTTAAGAAGATTTACTTTTTTAGTTTATTAGGAATAAAGTTTAGATTTTGGAAATATATCAAACTTAGTGTTAGGATTATGCTCAATAGCAAGAGTGTAATAATGTATTTGACAATCTTTTCATATTAATAAAGTGATTTCTAGTTTAACAAATCTTATAGCATTTATAGTTTAATTATTATAATTGTCAAAAGTAAATAATCATAAGGTCAAAAGACTATGAGAGATGAAGAATTGTTCGTACTTCTGGATATGTATGAGTACGACACAATTCTGTAGTAGTCTTGAATAATATTTACAACTTAAGATAAATGTTGAGTTCTTTTACCTTGTTAACGTTGTAGATTCTTTTGCTAACATTTGAGTGTGATCAAATGTGTTATGATGAGTCTAAAATCATCAAAGTGTAGTGTCTTTGGGCAAAATAATCTAGTGCCCTATGTGCATTGAATAGGATCTCAGTGAAATACTTTATCCAAAACCGTCAATGGATAAAAGTTTTCACTTAAGGACAATCAGGATAGTCTATCTCAATCCTGAGATAAATGATGGACTTATGATTGCAAGTATTATCATCTGAGCTGTTAATGAGTACGATTATATAACATAGTCTATCATCGATGGTTTGGTGATATTCATTTGTTAATCAATAGAAGACTTCATTTATAGATATGGACATCGTGACTCACTTTATTAAATGTGAGTAGAATATCATCATATGGATATTTTGAGGTATTGAATATTAAATCTTAACGTTAAGTTTTCGATAGTGTTTATTGAAACATGGCTTCTGGACAAGTCAAAATATCTAAGTTCAAAATATGGTAGTTAGGAGAGCTATAGGCGGTCTATGAGCTCTTGGCGATTACTGGTATTTTTCACGATGATACACTATCTCTAATAAGGTTGTCTAGGTTACGGATGAGAAACATTGACTTATTCTATCTTTATTTAAGAGTTCAATTTTAGCTCTTTAGTAGAATGAGCTAAAATTAATAGATCGAACCTAAGTGAACAATTTGTTGATTGTAATTAGGTTATGTCTATTGAAGTTTAAATTTGGATAGCCCGCCAAGATTCTCAATCCGCACGAACTTAAATGGATCACTTGATATATTCTACCGGACCAATTTCTGGGTCCATCTAGAATTGTTTTTGGATTTCGGAATCCAATCTTTTGGAGAGATGCGATCCTGTGTGATCAAGACACGCGGTAACTCTTCAAATGCCTGAATAGGGCTGCCAAGGATGTGGGAATCTTTGGGCGGCCCTAATGGCGTGCAATTAGCATTTCATTAATACATTAAAAATATAATTTGCACATTTTAATTAAATGGGCTGTTAAATTTTATTAATGTATTAGTTTAAGGCATGTGGACTATTTTTTAGTAATTAAGAATGTGTCTAGTTCACATGTGGACTTTTTATTAAAGTCCAATAGATTTAATGAAATGGAAAAACAATATATTGCCCATGTATAGGCTTGGGCGGCAAGGGCTAAATTATTAGCATAATATATTGTTTTATTTTATTATTTAATTAAATGGAAATTAATTAATTAATTAATTAATTATTTGATTAAAAGTCAAAATCTGTTTCTAACTAGGAGTATGACTCTTAGTTTCATATTATTGTTAGTAGTATAATAAGTATCAAAAACCTTATTCGATAAGTAGATAAATAAAATCTTTTTTATTTAGTCAAATTAGGAAGTATTTGATATCTAACGAAACTCTAATTGATAGTTAGTCAATTTGGAATTTATTGATAAAGTCACAATTTTTTGATATTCAATAATTTAGTATTGGATACTACACTCATGAGTTGGGATATGTTTAAACTATTAAGTTGATAAGAGTTTTAGAAGAAGAAGAATTTTATTCTTTTTGCTTTAAAAAAAAAACTCCAACTCATAGAGAATTCGGCCAAAAGGAAAAGCGAGAGCGTTTTTGTTTTCAATTGTGCACTATAAGCTTTTATATCAAAGGTTTTGTGCACAACACCGAATTAGGGTTCACGTGAATTTTCGATTAAAAGATTGAGAATTCACAAGTCACCAAACGTTCTTTGTTTTCTCTAGGAGGGTTATTGTGACTAACAAAAGAAAAATGTTTGTTTTCCATCCGCAGGTATACAATTCAAAGAAAGGGAGCCCACACTCCTAGGTAATTCACGTTCGTAATTGGATTGGAAGATCTTACAGATTCAAAGCGACGCAATATCAATCGTCACGTGAAAAATGTATGATACTTTTAATTATATATATATATATATATTAATTAATCACTGGTTAAAGTTCTTTATTTTAAAAAGAACATTTTTGAAATATACTAATCAAGTTTTTCGCTACCGCTAAATGTTTTTCCTTACACTTAGGGCCCGTCCTGAAGTTGTTTTTCAGCCCATTTTCGTTTTTATTTTTCAAAAACAATTTTGAATTCGTGTTAGTTAATCGTTTTTCATTTTGTTTTCAAAAAAACAAAAACAAACGAAAAACAAAATCAATGTTAAATTGAAAAATATGGAAAACACATCTAACATGTTTTTCATTTTGTTTTCCAAAAAATAAAAAACCCTTTTTTTCTTCTTCATTCATTCAACAGATTTTCTTCTTTTTTTTTTCTCTTCTTCTTCTGATGATCTGCTCTTCACCATCGATTTGCTCCTCCAACTGGCCTGTCGATCTGCTCATTCTTCACCACCAATTTGCTCCTCCAAGCGCATATTGACCCACCGATCTCTTTTGCTTCACCTTCTCTATCAAACCTCTTACTCTTTCCCAGTCAATAATGAAAAATCCAAAACAGAAAAGCTCATTTCTTGTTTACACAGACTCCAAATCCCTAATAGTAAGAAATCACTTTCAAGTTTCAACTACTTGTTCTTCTGACATCCCAACTATCAGAAGCCAATCTTGTTCTTCAAAAGCTGTTCATTTTCTGTTTCTTATTTGTGCTTTTCATTATTTGTTAGATTCAGCCACTTAATTCTGTTGAAGTGAAAAAAGATGAAGATTTGGAGTGGTTTTTTTGTTGGGCTTGTTTGTAGTGCCTTTCTATTGTGGATTGATGTCGTGGAGTTGCGGAGGAGGCAACCCACCGAGAGAATTTCAAGGCAGATTTTGTGTAATTAGTGGGTTTATTATATGTGTTTATTCTCGTTTTCTTTATCAGACTTTGTGTTGTGGGTTTATTATTTCTCGTTAAATCTGGGCATGATTTATGTGGTTTAATTTTTGATTTGGAGGTGATACTTTTGCCTTGCATCTGTGATATGGGAAATTGTTTTGGTTAACTAATTGCAAATTTTTTCGGTTAATCTACCGGAAGTGATTTTAAAATTCGAAACAGAAACTAAAAAACACTATTTTCATTTTTATTTTTGAAAAACAATAAATGAAAAACGCTTACATGACGCACCCTTACTCTTTCTAGTAAAATTTGTTCTTTTATTTTCAACAAGACAAGTAAGGTTTAAGTGATATATTCTTTGATACAATTATAAAATATTTATTCCGGTTAATTTTTTTTTTGCTATTTTATTGTATTACGGTCTTGATTTTGGGTTATTATATAGATTTTTATAAGTATTTACTTTAGAAACAAAAATCAAGTAAATATATATAGAGGGTCGAGGGTCGAGGGCCACATTTTTAAATTTCGCCTCAGCCACCGAAATCAATCTTAAGACCAGCCCCACCTACAAACCCCCTAACATAAGATTATATACAAACCTATTTGTCAACCTTTTGATCAAAATTCAAAGGATGTTATGTGTTCCCACTCCTGATTCACCAATTATATTATATAATATCTCTTAAATTTTAATCCAAAAGTCAACAAATATGTTTGTATATAACCTTAATGTTAGGGGGTTTGTAGGTGAGAAACTCTATACATATATATATATATATATATATATATATATATATATATATAGTCTTTCTATTATCAGTTTGAACTGATATAAGATATACTAATTACATACATTTGGGTCATTGGATTTAAAAGATATTTTGACAAGTGCATGCAGCCAAGTCAAAGCATTTAAATCCAATGACTCACATACAAGGAACTGATATATCTTATATCAGTTCGAACTGATAATAGAAAAATTGTGTATATAAATAAAAGTTCATTTGGAATATTTAATGTTAATAGAATTTTTTTTATAAAAAGTTCGTAATAATTTTTTATTTCGTAATCGGTATTCAGTTATAAATTTCTTTATATGGAAGGTAAACATAAAATTTGTTTTTTTTTTATCTTTACAAGGGTAAATCCCCAAAAAATTAAACAAATTATTCAAACCTTTCAAACATCTTCAAACAACAAAATCCATAATTTTTTTTGAAGTATAAAATCCATATTCAAATCACAAAAAACTACAAATACATAATAATAAATAATCATTCAAGCAAAATGAAAAAAAAAATTACAAATGATTTTTTTTTGGATGTTTCCATAAAATCAGAATCCAAATAATGATAGTCCTATTAAAGGAAGTGTTAGAACATATTCAAAAGACTCTTTATATAATACACGAAATTGTCTTTGGAAAAAAAATAGAAATAAAAGTCTATAGAATATTAAAGGCAATTAGAAATAATTATAAGGATAAAAGTCTATGGAAATATTAAAGGCAATTAGAAATAATTATAAGGAGTTGACTTATAATAAAAGCTTTTATTAGTTTCCTGTATAATGGTTTTAGGGTTAAAAACTGATTGGACTCTCTCTCTCTCTCTCTCTCTCTCTCTCTCTCTCTCTCTCTCTCTCTCTCTATATATATATATTTATATGTATGTTATATTTACACAGAAAAATAAATAAAGTTTGAGTGGAGAGATGGCCGTTTGCCCTAGATATAAAGGAAAATCGGTTTGTAAGCTTTGACAATGAGATTTGAGTAATTCTTGAGCTTCTAGAAATAAAGCGGATTCGTAAGGGTTCGAAGTAAGTAAATTGATCCATGACTTGTTAAACATTTATATATTACATATTTAATGAGTTTTCGAAATATTGACTTATGTTTTGAATTGACTAATTAGTGTTATAGTTCTCCAAGTGTTCATTTTGTCAGAAATTTGATTTATAACTTCGTGTGGTAGTAAAAGTATTTGAAACGTTTTGATATATTGTTTCTAAATATTTAAAAGATACGATAAATTTATTAGTTGATATTCTGATTCTCAAATTTATGTTTTAATATGCGAAGAGAATGATTGTTTCTATTTTGGCTCATTGACTGTAGTATTCGAATTATTTGGGCTGGGTCACCGGGCTACTGGTGACATTATTAGAATTATTTGGGACGAGTCACCGGGCTACGGGTGACACTATTGGAATCATTTGGGCCGGGTCACAGGGCTACAGGTGACACTATTCAGAATTTATGATACTATGAGACATGAGCAATTTGTTTTCTGCTTTAAAAAAATTGCTCAACGTACATCGTTTTTACTGTAAAGCTATAGGTTTTCAACTTTATAAAGTGATTATTCCTTATTGTTTACTTCAGTAAAAAAAATACATTGATTTAAATCATGACTATTAAATGCTTTTGATTTCATATTCTTTATTGTTTTCAGCTTTTGATTATTCTTTATTGTTTACATGTTTTGCATGAATTTACTTACCGAATTGACGGCTCACCCATCGTCATCAACATTTTACAGATTAAGTTCTTAGATATGGAAGTGATTGAGTTTGTGTTAGCAATATTGGAGATACGTATTGTGAGAGGATTACATTCCATGTGTGTAGGTATTGTAAGGATTCAATTTATTTTATTGTTGTAATTACGTTTGTCTTGGAGATTTCATTAAAATGTGTGTTATTAGGTTTGGGTATTGTATTGTGAGGATATTTTGTTGAAGATTGTAATTCTGATTATATGTGAATTAAGGTTTTCTGTAAGGTCAGTATCACTTAATATCTCGGTCCGATGAGTCCCGGATTTGGGGTGTTACACTTCAAATAAGATATTTCTTAAAGTCAAACGAGCCACATCAATATATTTGAATCTAACAGACTCTTCAAATGAGATTCTTCAAATACGATTTTGCTTATTTCTCTTCAATAATAAAGAGCAACTTCCCACTCCTCAATTATTATTATATTATTTTTTATATCACATCATCATTAATATTTGACATTATATCATTTTTATCTTTTTATTTAAATTCAATTAATATATAATAAGTTTTAATTTATAAATTTTATCATCATAAAAATTATATCATTGGAAATGTCTCTGATTGGTTTATTTCTATACATGTTTTAGGTCCCCATTTCCTATTATTTGCCCTTTGTTCTCGGGTGAAATTATATATTTTATGTGTTTGTTGAGCATGTGTAGGTTACATTTCTTAGATGAAATGTTTGATGGTACTTTCAAGCAAAAGAGCTTAAACGAGAAGAAAAAGAGCAATACTGTCAAGAACAGCGACATAGGTCACTGTCCTTGTAGAGCACCAACCACGGCTTAGCCAGTGGTACATTCCAGTTGGATTTTCATTCTTTTCCACAATCCATACTGCTTTCCAGGCATCAACCTCAACCGTGGTCTATGCTTCGCAACACTCCGGGAAAGTTTAAATTTCGGCCAGTGCAGAGCACCCATATTACAGGGACCATATCTCTCAGCTCTGATTGAATTGTGTGTCCTACCACCTATGGATGGAAAGCCCCGAAAGTCTAGTTTCATGCACACTTTTTGGATTGCAATTCCGTTATTCTTAGAAGAAGTTATGCTCGTTTTGGTACCCGATGGTCAGATCAGTCATAATTCCGTCAATAGTGATGGGATTTATTTTCCAACTTGCCGAAACGGGAAATATTACCTTCTTAGATATGAGTGAGGGTCTTGGGAAACAATTTGACTCCTAATCCTTATCTTCGTTTAATAAGTAATCAATTTTAATGGTTAGAAAAGAAATAAAATCTCAAAAAGGTAGAGTTCTAAAATGGAATTGATTTCCTTGTTGTTTAAGGACATGACCTAGCATATACACATATTTAACCCCTTTGAACCCTAATTTCGAAATATACAAGCCAAGGGAGGTCCCAAGCCACCAAGGAAGCCACCCCCTACCACTCTATTGTTGGGGTTTTTGCCCTAAAGCTTGTAATATGTAAATATAATTTGAACATAAATAAAAGAAGTAGTATATTCATTCATTTTGTGTCATACTTTATATAACATGTGCACTTAACATCCAAAATTTCCGGATGTAATTTCGAACTGAGTATATGAGTGTCATATATAGATGGATTCAGTTTGAAACGAGCAATTTAAAGAGTCCGTAGATAGCAAATAAAGCTGGGTACTTTATTTGTGGTTAATATATAGCTGCGGTCCATTTCGTTGTGTACGGTGATCCTATCCTGGATCATTCATATGTAGATATGAGAATGGAGGCACCTTGTATGATGTGATCATATAGGACTGGGTCATGATCTATATGAATCTCTCACTAAGATCCGTTTAACGATGAGATTCATATATATCAACTAATGATGGCTATATGTGGGTGATCTTAATCCTGAGTGTCTTATCGACTCCTTCAGGTTAGATCGTGGTCTTTGATATACCATGTGTGAGGTCGAAGTTGCATTCCCGATCAATATACTCTGTATGTTGGGATCGCGGTTTGGCTTGTGGCTGGGAAGGTTTGTACACAATAGTGGAATCCACTCCTTCTTGTGAGAAGTAGATGGTAGTTCCCTTAAGGGTTGATTCGGGGCTTGAACAATATGAGCGCTCTCCTAATTCCGTATGGAATGTAGGATTTATTGTTCATTAGAGAATCAATGGTACTTAATGGAAAGATATGATTAGAGGGGTATAACGGACATTATGACCCAGCTCTAATTATGAACTACTTGTGGAGGATTATACCATCTGTAATAGCTATATCGATGGACACTGAGAGTTATTGGTTTGTGTAAAAACGTCTACAGTTGAGAGAGTGCAGCTTCGGGTTTTTAGTGGAATAACACCGAAGTTAATAATCATGAAATATTAATTAAAGAGTTTAGTTAACAATTTATAAGGATTATTGGAGCTCAAAATACTGTGGGTCCATTAGGTCCCCTTGCTAGCCTGATCGATTTAGGTAACAAGGGTCACGGTTAATTAATTGGATTGTCCAATTAATTGTGTTACGAAAGTGACACGTATTAATTCGGGAATTAATTGAATAATGGGATTATTTAATTAATGAATAATGGTGATTAAATAAATTAAATAATAAGATTATTTAATTATGTTGTTAATCACTAAATGGAGGGTGTTAGTTGATATTTGATTTTGAATAAAATAAGATAATATGGTTATTTTATTTTATTAAATTAAATATTTGAAATTGAATTTGAAATGTTTGAATTCAAAAAATAAATATTTAATTTAAAAGGATATGAGATATTCTTTTGAAAAGTTTTAAAAATCAAATAAGATTTTGGTTTGTTTTTATTTTGATATATATGAGATATATATTTAATTAAAAATGTTTAACCGAATGAGTGTTACTTAAAAAAGTAATAAGATTACTTTGAAGAGAAATAGAATACATACACGACAAAACAAGAAGAAAAAAAGTAGTCGTGAACAGCAAAAACAAAAAGCAAAAACAAAAGAAAAAAAATATTAGAGTGTGGTGAGACCACAAATGCTGCACTTCTAGAATTTGTTTTTTGTGTGTATTCTTCTCTTTTTCCTCCATACAGGTCCTGAATATCGTGACGCGCCCACACGCTGTTACCAGTTCCGGGAGATAGTGAGGAAGAGCACGTGGTTCAAATCAGGAGTAGTTCGTATCAAAGTGAAGGAGCCTCCTACGTAGGTATGAATCTTCACTTTATTATTTCATTTGATTATTACTGTACAAATGGGTTAGTTTAATGATTGCATAAAAAAATTTAAAACCCTTCCGCTGCGCAATCTGTAACCCTAGGTTCCAACAATTGGTATCAGAGCCAATTTTTGTACAGTATAATCGAATTCGATTACTCCTGATATGTATGAATGTGTAGGCACATATTTTTTTTTGATGAGTGTATGATGTTTTTTAATTAAATTGTTTAATTTAAAAAAAACATGGTTGATCGTAATTTTTTATGGTGTTGTGGATTTAGAGTGTTTCTGGGTTGTATAATGTTGTTATATATTTTTTATTTTACTGCTGTATTATTAAAAAAACAAAAAACAAAAATAAAATAAATGTGTAATCGCAAGACCTGGTAGCGCATGAAGATTGCACATGCAGACCTGGTGCGCGCATCGTAGATAAGAAAATGCCTAGCATGTTCACCAGCGCTGCGCGCATTGCAGACCAGTGAAGCTTACCCCACGCTGCCTTCCAGCGCAGCGCGCATCGCTCAACCAGCGCTCCACCTCCAGCGAGCCTACCAGCGCGCAGAGCAGGCTACCAGCGCTTAACCTCCAGCGAGCCTACCAGCGCACAATATCAGCGCGCAACCTTGCTACCAGCGCCCAACACATGTTATATCAGCGATGCCTATTCAGCGCATGCTACCAGCGCACATGACCTGAAGAGATTGGAAATCTTGGAAATTACAAGAAGACCAAGGAATGCCTTGGGAATATTTTTTGTAATTAGATTCCAATTTTTAGGTTAAATAATCCACAACACTCGGTCAACTCATGTATGTTTTAATTATTTGATGATTAAGCATTGTCATGCATATACATGTCATTTAAATTAGTTGTGCCTACATATATATATATATATATATATATGTTGATATATCATACATGCATTATAGCCATCTATATTATGTGTTTAATTTTTTTTTAATTTGATTAAAATGGGTTATTCACATAATTGGCTATTTTAATGGGATTAGTTTTTAGGAGTAAAAACTTGGTAAATCTCATTAATTACTAATCTTTTTATTAAAGAGTTTAAATACTTAGATTAGTGGGGTCCTTTATATATATATATATATATATATTAAGATTAATTTGATTACGCTCCTAATAGTAATTGGACATAAATAATGTGTTTAGTTTTAATAGTTAAAACTTGGTAAATACACATTTAATAATAATTCTAGTCTTAGTAAACAGTTTACATAGATTTGAATTATCACTTATGAACTAATTTTTTTTTAAGTGTTAAAAATCAATTTAGTTTATTAGTTATTGGAATAGGATTCTAATAATTTGTGATTAATGCACTTGACGCTTAGATTAAAATTAGCCGTTTAATCTAGTTTAATCTAGGTGTATTAATATTAATAGAAAACCCTTAATATAAAATAGTGAGTGGGAGAGGGATATATGACATTATATCCCGCGGTCTCCATCATTAGTTCAACACCGTGAGATTCGAGTGGGGCCTCGTGACGGCTTTGTTTTCGTCCTCCCTAAGGAGGGTTTCCATAAGAATCAATACCAAGGTTGACTTCCTAACAGATAGGATTTCAGAGGGGATTTCGGGATTGACCGACCCTAAGACGGCAATTCTCGATTTAAGCTCTTGAGATCTGAAATGATGGGTTACACTCACAAGGTTTTAATTAAATTGGTTAATTAAAAACCTGACCTAATAAACGATGGTTGAATGCTATTGGCATAAGAGTTATTCTGGTATATCCATTGACTGAGAAGGTCTCGATCCAACATGCAAGAATTTGACCGACCCTAAGGCGGCACTTGCTTGTGGTATGTTAGATTGTCGTGGCATAGAAACATTGTTTTTAGGGTTGTTCTTGTTCATTAAACATTTTCATGCATCATGTTTAATTTTATGCCGAACATTCGCACATGTTTAGAATGTATGACTGAATGAATCCTTAATTTATGTTTTTTCAGCCATGTCATCTGCACTATTACAAATACTTGCAAACGATAAATTAACTGGTGATAACTACACAAAATGGAAACTTAACATTAATGCAATACTGGTCACCAAAGACCTCAAGTTTGTGCTTACGGAGGAATGTCCTCCGGTGCCTACTGCCAATGCCACACGAACTGTTCGTGAGGCATACCAGCGATGGGTCTCATCTGATGAGAAGGCCCGAACATATCTGTTAGCTTCTATGACAGACGTTCTTGTCACAAAGCACGAAGCAATGACTACAGCATTCGAAATTATGGAGTCATTGCAAGCTATGTTCGGGCAGCCCTCCAAGCAAAAGCGACACGAAGCTGTTCGTTCCGCTATGCTCGCTCACATGAAGGAAGGTACATCAGTTCGGGAACATGTCCTGAGCATGATGTCCTACTTCAACACGACAGAAGTCAATGGCAGAGCCATTGATGAACCCAGTCAAGTGAGCATCATACTGACGACTCTTTCGAAGAGTTTCGATCAGTTTAAGAACAACTACGGGATGAACAAGTTAAGGTTTAGTCTCACACAGTTGCTCAATGAGCTCGCTACTTTTGAGTCCATGACCAAGGACAGCAAAAGTAAGACCGGTGAGGCAAATGTTGCCGAACCATCCTCCTCTAATAATAACAAGAGTAAGAGGTCTGCTGGGAAGGCGAAGGGTAAGCCCAAACCCAAGAAAGCCCAAAGCAAAAAGAAAGGCGCCTACATCGACAAGAGCAAAGGAAAATGTTTCCATTACGACAAGGTCGGACACTGGAAGAGGAATTGTTCTCAGTATCTGGAGGAGGTAGCCAAGAAGAAGAAAGCGAAAGGTAAATATGATTTACTTGTTCTTGAGTCATGTTTAGTTGAAGATGATTCTTCACCCTGGATAGTTGATTCAGGGGCCACTAATCATGTTTGTTCTTCTTTGCAGTGGACTGATTCTTGGACACAGCTTGAGGAGGGAGCCTTCTCGATGCGAGTGGGGTCAGGGGATGTCGTGTCGGCACGAGCAGTGGGCGTAATTAGATTGCGTTTTTGTAATAATAATTTTATTTTGTTGGACAATGTATTTTTTATTCCTGGATTTACACGGAATTTAATTTCCGTTTCTAAGTTGTTAGAACAATTATATTCTGTTTCTTTTGATAATAAATCAGCTATTATTGCAAAGAATGGTCTGAATATTTGTTCAGGAATTAATGAAAACAATTTGTATGTGTTAAGACCGTTAATGCATACAACACTGCTCAACACCGAAATGTTTAAAGTTGAAAAACCAAAAACTAAACGACATAAGATTTCTCCAGAAAACGAAACCTATCTCTGGCATCTAAGGCTTGGACATATTAACCTTGACCGGATAAACAGACTAGTAAAAAACGGATCTTTAAATGAGTTAAAGGTTGGCACCTTACCTGTCTGTGAATCTTCTCTGGAAGGTAAGATGACTAAGAGACCTTTAACTGGTAAAGGGCTTAGAGCTAAACAACCACTAGAGCTTATACATTCAGACGTCTGTGGACCAATGAATGTTAAAGCAAGGGGTGGTTATGGGTATTATGTCACCTTTAAAGATGACTACTCGAGATACAGGATATGTCTACCTAATGCAACGGAAGTCGGAAACATTTGAAAAGTTCAAAGAATTCCGAGCTGAAGTTGAGAACCAGTTAGGAAAGACTATCAAGTCTCTACGATCAGATCGTGGAGGATGAGTACCTTAACCAAGAGTTTGAAGACTTTATGGTCGAGTATGGGATAGTGTCCCAACTCACAGCTCCTGGTACACCTCAGCAGAATGGTGTCGCGGAGAGGAGAAATAGAACCCTAATGGAAATGGTGAGATCTATGATTAGTTTCTCATCATTACCAAATTCCTTTTGGGGATATGCGTTACAAACAGCGGCATACATTTTGAATGTAGTGCCATCCAAATCTGTTCCTGAAACTCCCCTAGAGTTGTGGAATGGTCATAAAGCTAGTTTACGACATTTTCACGTATGGGGGTGTCCAGCACACGTGCTGAAGAACAGAACTGGAAAGCTAGATCCCAAGTTTGTGGTCTGCTTGTTTGTAGGATATTTCAAGGAGACCAGATGTGGATACTTCTATAATCCTGAAGATAACAAAGTATTTGTATCGACAAATACAACGTTTCTTGAGGATAACTATATAAGTGATCATAAACCTCAGTTCTAAATAGTATTAAATGAGTTGGAGCCTGGTAAGACCAGTACTCAGTCAACTAGAGTTGTTAATCCATTAACATCTGAAAGTCAGATAATTCCTAGTCAGGATACACTACCACCTAGACGTAGTGAGAGGGTTGTGAGACAGCCTGAACGCTATTTGGGTGTAAGTGAGGGACAAGATCTTGTCTCTGCTGATAGTGTGGATGATCTATTGACATTTAAGAATGCAATGGAAGATCTTGATAAAGAGGAATGACTTAAAGCCATGAATCTCGAGATGGAGTCTATGTACTATAACTCAGTCTGGGAACTTGTAGACTTACCGAATGGGGTAAAACCCATAGGATGTAAGTGGATCTACAAGAGGAAGAGATGAGTAGACGGGAAGGTAGAAACCTTCAAGGCAAGACTAGTGGCCAAGGGTTATACCCAGAAAGAGGGGGTCGATTATGAAGAGACCTTCTCGCCAGTAGCCATGTTTAAGTCTATTCGGATTCTCTTATCCATTGCTGCCTATTTAGATTATGAAATTTGGCAAATGGACGTTAAGACTGCATTCTTGAATGGCAATCTTGATGAAAGCATATACATGATGCAACCAGAGGGATTTGTGTCTCCAGATCAAGAGCAAAAGGTTTGCAAGTTGCAAAGGTCCATTTATGGACTTAAGCAAGCATCTAGATCTTGGAACATAAGGTTTGATGATGTGATCAAAACCTATGGCTTCGAGCAAAACGTTGATGAGCCTTGTGTCTACAAGCGCATCACTGACAAGAAAGTAGTTTTCTTGGTCCTATAGGTAGATGACATCCTACTCATTGGGAATGATGTAGGAGTGTTGTCTGATGTAAAGGGCTGGCTGGCTAGCCAATTCCAAATGAAAGATTTGGGAGAGGCGAGTTATGTTCTAGGGATCCAACTTATAAGGGATCGTAAGAACAAACTCATAGCATTGTCTCAAGCATCATATATCGACAAGATTCTTATGCGATTTTCGATGCAGAACTCCAAGAAAGGTAATTTACCTTCTAGACATGGGGTTCACTTGTCTAAGGAACAGTGTCCTAAGACACCTCAAGAAGTTGAGGATATGAGACGTGTGCCATATGCATCAGCAGTAGGTAGTCTCATGTATGCTATGTTATGCACGAGATCGGACATCTGCTATGTAGTGGGAGTAGTCAGCAGGTACCAGTCCAACCCAGGATTAGATCATTGGGTTGCTGTCAAGACTATTCTCAAGTATCTTCGGAGAACGAGAAACTATATGCTAGTGTATTCCGGACAGGAATTAATCCTATTAGGATACACAGATTCTGATTTTCAGTCAGACAGGGATTCTAGAAAATCCACGTCTGGATCAGTATTCACCCTAGGTGGTGGAGCCATTGTGTGGAGAAGTATAAAGCAATCTTGCATTGCTGACTCCACCATGGAAGCCGAATATGTAGCCGCTTGTGAAGCTGCTAAAGAGGCTGTTTGGCTCCGTAAGTTCTTGAGTGATCTGGAAGTTGTTCCAGATCTGGATAAGCCCATCACACTTTATTGTGATAACAGTGGTGCTGTGGCTAATTCTAAAGAACCAAGAAGCCACAAGAGAGGGAAGCATATAAAGAGAAAGTATCATCTCATTAGAGAGATAGTGCAGAGAGGAGATGTAATCGTCACCAAGATATCCTCACAAGACAATCATGCTGATCCATTTACGAAGACCTTACCGGCTAAAGTGTTTGAAGGTCACCTAGAAGGTCTAGGGTTACGAGACATGACTCACATGCTTTAGTGCAAGTGGGAGATTGTTGGGGTTTTTGCCCTAAAGCTTGTAATATGTAAATATAATTTGAACATAAATAAAAGAAGTAGTATATTCATTCATTTTGTGTCATACTTTATATAACATGTGCACTTAACATCCAAAATTGCCGGATGTAATTTCGAACTGAGTATATGAGTGTCATATATAGATGGATTCAGTTTGAAATGAGCAATTTAAAGAGTCCGTAGATAGCAAATAAAGCTGGGTACTTTATTTGTGGTTAATCTATAGCTGCGGTCCATTTCGTAGTGTACGGTGATCCTATCCTGGATCATTCATATGTAGATATGAGAATGGAGGCACCTTGTATGATGTGATCATATAGGACTGGGCCATGATCTATATGAATCTCTCACTAAGATCCGTTTAACGATGAGATTCATATATATCAACTAATGATGGCTATATATGGGTGATCTTAATCCTGAGTGTCTTATCAACTCCTTCAGGTTAGATCGTGGTCTTTGATATACCATGGGTGAGGTCGGAGTTGCATTCCTGATCAATATACTCCGTATGTTGGGATTGCGGTTTGGCTTGTGGCTGGGAAGGTTTGTACACAATAGTGGAATCCACTCCTTCTTGTGAGAAGTAGATGGTAGTTCCCTTAAGGGTTGATTCGGGGCTTGAACAATATGAGCGCTCTCCTAATTCCGTAAGGAATGTAGGATTTATTGTTCAATAGAGAATCAATGGTACTTAATGGAAAGATATGATTAGAGGGGTATAACGGACATTATGATCCAGCTCTAATTATGAACTACTTGTGGAGGATTATACCATATGTAATAGCTATATCGATGGACACCGAGAGTTATTGGTTTGTGTAAAAACGTCTACAGTTGAGAGAGTGCAGCTTCGGGTTTTTAGTGGAATAACACCGAAATTAATAATCATGAAATATTAATTAAAGAGTTTAGTTAATAATTTCTAAGGATTATTGGAGCTCAAAATACTGTGGGTCCATTAGGTCCCCTTGCTAGCCTGATCGATTTAGGTAACAAGGGTCACGGTTAATTAATTGGATTGTCCAATTAATTGTGTTACGAAAGTGACACGTATTAATTCGAGAATTAATTGAATAATGAGATTATTTAATTAATGAATAATGGTGATTAAATAAATTAAATAATAAGATTATTTAATTATGTTGTTAATCACTAAATGGAGGGTGTTAGTTGATATTTGATTTTGAATAAAATAAGATAATATGATTATTTTATTTTATTAAATTAAATATTTGAAATTGAATTTGAAATGTTTGAATTCAAAAATAAATATTTAATTAATTTTAAAAAAGATATGAGATATCTTTATAAAATTTTAAAAATCAAATATAAGATTTTTGGTTTGTTTTTAATATATATGAGATATTTTTTTTTAAAAATTTAAACCGAATGTCGGTTTTGTTTTTAAGATATATGTGATATATATTTTAATTAAAAAGCAATGAAACCAAATTAGAGAAAAGTGACACAGTAAAGAGAGAAGAGAAATAGTGATCATGACAAAAAAAAAATAAACAGCAAAAGTAAAAGAAGAGAAAAACTAATCGTGAACAGCAAAAAGCAAAAGCAAACAAAAGAGAGAAAAAGTTAGGGTGTGGTGAGACCACAAGGGCTGCACCTCTACAGTTTGTTTTTGTATGTGTGTTCTTCTCTTCCTCCTCCATACATGTCCTGAATACCGTGACGTGCCCACACGCTGTTACCAGTTCCGAGAGATAGCAAGGAAGATCACGTGGTTCAAATCAGGAGCAGTTCGTATCAAAGTGAAGGAGCCTCCTACGTAGGTATGAAAAGTTCCTTCATTTTATTATCGCATTTGATTATTACTGTACAAATGGGTTAGTTTAATGATTGCATAAAAATTTTAAAACCTTCCGCTGCGCAATCTGTAACCCTAGGTTCCAACACTCAGTACCTAGACCTTGAGTGGACCTGGTCCTTATAAACTCGGACCCCTCATACAGCAAATCTTTACTAAGGTACCATGGTACCGGGATACTAGAGTATCGGATCTTCAACTGAGCAGCGGGTTCACACAAGTGTAACTTCTCTATATTAGGCAATCAGAGACGCTAGGGTACCAAGGTACCCAGATATCATGGGGTCGAGATACCTTAGTACCGGGATACCATGGTACCGTTCCCTATAAGCGAGCAGCTCCTTCCATATGAAGATTGGGGGGACAAGTGGCGCCCATGACCTGCAGCTTTTCAGCAGCTTCCTAACATCATTTATTGCTCTCTAACATCCCCATGTGATGGTCATTTGGTCCAAGAGCCACCAAGGTACCTCCCTTTAATGGAAAGTCACTAAAATGACAAATAATCACCTCGTCATCGCCACGTCATTACCGCATGTGCCCTACTTCCACATGGCATGTCCTGCACCATTTGAAGAGTGTGTTTGCTTGTGGGAACTATGAGCCCACATGTTCCAAACACATTCCCTCCACATTAACACCAAAACTCACTATATAAGTGAAGTCTTAGGTCTCACTCACAGGATTTTTGGCATCTCCATGAACTACCTATATTCTGGACCATTTTTGGAGTGTTCTCCAGCAACTTAACCTCTATGAGAGACCATTGATGTGTAAAATCGTGTTATAAAATACTCACTCGCAAGTGCACGAATCATGAAGATAAGTACAGTAGCAAATAAGGATCATTCCCACGAGGAAAAGTGATTTATCGATTAAACTAATTCTAATTCTAATTAAATTAAAAATAACCAAGATAATGTTTGAGAATTAATTAGACTAAAACTAAATTAAATTTAACTAAGAAAACAATTTAAAAGAATATGGTTTGTGATCAATGGAGAGAAAACACTAGGTCATTAATGATCCCCAGTTATGAGCACTCAATGTATGGAATTAATTTATAAACAAGATTCAATCAATTCAAGGGTTCATTCTTTTTCTTAATTAAAACTTTTACCGTATGATCGCGAGATAAGTCATGTATTCCCAATTATTATTCATCCTTGGTCTATGGTGTGAACAACGATCGAAAATCCTTTAAGTGCAAGAAAAAAGAACCAAATTCTATACTTTCCTTGGTCTATGCTAAAGATAAAATTTATTCATTCAAAAGAGCATTAATCAATGTTAGGTTTGGTCTATACTCTAACCCTAATTCTCAGATAGTCTTAATCCTAAAATCATGCCAAATAATTTATCCACCCTTGGTCTATGGTTGAGAATAAATATTAAAACTAATGAGGATTAAGCAATTAAGCACAATGAATAAATCAATAATTAAATTGATGAAATAATAATTAATCCATTCATGAGCATTCACAAAAGGTTCACATTGATTCCCTAGTTATGAGATTAGTTACACATCATGGAAAAAGAAAAGAAAAGAGATTGAGTAGAGAAAACCCAAGATGATCATCAAAGAGCTCTTCAAATTCTTCTTCGTCTTCTTCATCTTCTTCTATAATGGATGGATGTGTCTTAAGGTGATGGAGTGACCTAGCATATACACATATTTAACCCCTTTGAACCCTAATTTCGAAATATACAAGCCAAGGGAGGTCCCAAGCCACCAAGGAAGCCACCCCCTACCACTCTATTGTTGGGGTTTTTGCCTTAAAGCTTGTAATATGTAAATATAATTTGAACATAAATAAAAGAAGTAGTATATTCATTCATTTTGTGTCATACTTTATATAACATGTGCACTTAACATCCAAAATTGCTGGATGTAATTTCGAACTGAGTATATGAGTGTCATATATAGATGGATTCAGTTTGAAACGAGCAATTTAAAGAGTCCGTAGATAGCAAATAAAGCTGGGTACTTTATTTGTGGTTAATATATAGCTGATGTCCATTTCGTTGTGTACGGTGATCCTATCCTGGATCATTCATATGTAGATATGAGAATGGAGGCACCTTGTATGATGTGATCATATAGGACTGGGTCATGATCTATATGAATCTCTCATTAAGATCCGTTTAACGATGAGATTTATATATATTAACTTGTGGGTGATCTTAATCCTGAGTGTCTTATCGACTCCTTCAGGTTAGATCGTGGTCTTTGATATACCATGGGTGAGGTCGGAGTTGCATTCCCGATCAATATAATCTGTATGTTGGGATCGCGGTTTGGCTTGTGGCTGGGAAGGTTTGTACACAATAGTGGAATCCACTCCTTCTTGTGAGAAGTAGATGGTAGTTCCCTTAAGGGTTGATTCAAGGGTTGATTCGGGGCTTGAACAATATGAGCGCTCTCCTAATTCCGTAAGGAATGTAGGATTTATTGTTCAATAGAGAATCAATGGTACTTAATGGAAAGATATGATTAGAGGGGTATAACGGAAATTATGACCCAGCTCTAATTATGAACTACTTGTGGAGGATTATACCATATGTAATAGCTATATCAATGGACACCGAGAGTTATTGGTTTGTGTAAAAACGTCTACAGTTGAGAGAGTGCAGCTTCGGGTTTTTAGTGGAATAACACCGAAGTTAATAATCATGAAATATTAATTAAAGAGTTTAGTTAATAATTTCTAAGGATTATTGGAGCTCAAAATACTGTGGGTCCATTAGGTCCCCTTGCTAGCCTGATCGATTTAGGTAACAAGGGTCACGGTTAATTAATTGGATTGTCTAATTAATTGTGTTACGAAAGTGACACGTATTAATTCGGGAATTAATTAAATAATGAGATTATTTAATTAATGAATAATGGTGATTAAATAAATTAAATAATAAGATTATTTAATTATGTTGTTAATCACTAAATGGAGGGTGTTAGTTGATATTTGATTTTGAATAAAATAAGATAATATGGTTATTTTATTTTATTAAATTAAATATTTAAATTGAATTTGAAATGTTTGAATTCAAAAAATAAATATTTAATTTAAAAGGATATGAGATATTCTTTTGAAAAGTTTTAAAAATCAAATAAGATTTTGGTTTGTTTTTATTTTGATATATATGAGATATATATTTAATTAAAAATGTTTAACCGAATGAGTGTTACTTAAAAAAGTAATAAGATTACTTTGAAGAGAAATAGAATACATACAAGACAAAACAAGAAGAAAAAAAGTAGTCGTGAACAGCAAAAACAAAAAGCAAAAACAAAAGAAAAAAAATATTAGAGTGTGGTGAGACCACAAATGCTGCACTTCTAGAATTTGTTTTTTGTGTGTATTCTTCTCTTCTTCCTCCATACAGGTCCTGAATATCGTGACGCGCCCACATGCTGTTACCAGTTCCGGGAGATAGCGAGGAAGATCACGTGGTTCAAATCAGGAGCAGTTCGTATCAAAGTGAAGGAGCCTGCTACGTAGGTATGAATCTTCACTTTATTATTTCATTTGATTATTACTGTACAAATGGGTTAGTTTAATGATTGCATAAAAAATTTTAAAACCCTTCCACTGCGCAATCTGTAACCCTAGGTTCCAACATCTATAACCATACATTACCTCCCAACTTTCATTCATCTTTACACATTGAAGATTCGAAAAAGAAGAAGAATTCATCATTGAAGACTTGAAGAACTCATTGAAGGCCAAGATGGGTTTTATCTTTTCTTTCTCTTCTCTTGTTATTTTCATAATGTGTAACTAATCTCATAACTAGGGAATCAATGTGAACCTCTTGTGAATGCTCATGTGTGGATTAATTATTATTTCATCAATTTAATTCTTGATTTATCCATTGTGTTTAATTGTTTGGCTCCTCATTAGTTTTAATTCTCATTCACACCATAGATCAAAGGGTGGATGATTATTTGACATGATTTTAGGGTTAAGACTATCTGAGAATTAGGGTTAGAGTATAAATCAAAACCTAATCCTGATTAATGCTCACTTGAATAAATAAAAGTTATCTTTAGCATAGATCAAAGCAAATTTTAGATTTTGGTTCTTTATTCTTGAACTTAATGGGTTTTTGATTATTGTTCACACCATAGCTCAAATGGTGAATAGTAGTTGGAAACAAGCGACTCATCCCGCGATCGTACGATAATAGTCATATTAAAGATAAAAAATGAACCCTTGTATTGATTGAATTTGTGTACAAATTAATTACATACATTGAGTGTTTATACTTGGGAATCATTGATGACCAAGTATTTTTCATTCCTTGATCACAATCCATAATTTATTGTTACTTGCTTTTAATTTATTTAGTCTCTTAGTTAAATTTAGTTTAATACAATTCTCAAAACAATCTCTTGAATACTTTTAGTTTAATTAGAATTTTAATTAGTTTTTAATCAGTAAATTACTTTTCCTCGTGGGAACGATCTCCACTTGCTGCTGTACTAATCTTCACGATTCGTGCACTTGCGAGTATTGTTTTTATAACACGATATAACACATCAGCCTCATCTAGATCTTTAAAATGAGACTAATATTGCATATTTAATAAAAACATATTAATAATTTGGAAGGTCTTGTAGATGGTCGTTCTACAGTTAGTGGATTGGGTCGAATCGAAATAGGCCCAAGCAACTTGTTGGACTGGTCGAACCTGGTATCTTGTCTTTTTCAAAAAGTGACCTGCAAAAAAAAAAATGAAAACCAGAAACAAAACAAAGAAACGAGAAACAAGCTGATAAAAAGTAACAAGTAAAGGAAGAGCAAAGAGTGATAATGATGATTTTGGCCTTAGATTCGCTTGGGCTGAGCGTTAATGGTAAAAAAATGACTGAAATATGAGTAGAGTTCAAGTTCTGGTGATCGGAGTAACAATTTAGCAGAATTTCAGCTTAGCAAAACATCGTTGTTCATAGAGAGAGTTTGAATCCCTTCTTAAGCCTAGAAGGATGTATTTATAGACGTGGAGGAGCTTTTGAACGTGGTTCGTTGGAAGTGAATCCCTGAAATCCTAGCTGGATTTCACGAGATCATATCGTGATCATGATTAGTTCAACGAATATCAGTCAGTTCAAACTAAGTGACCAAGTCAAACTCTATTTCTTGACAGGATAATCCTGGTCGACCCGAATCGATTGGTTCTGATCCAGGCCTTACAAAATCATTATTGGGCTTCGTACTTTGGGCCCAGAAGCCATTTTTGGCTACCACAGTTTGTCCCCCACTCTCCAAAGAAATCTCTGATTTGGAGAGTGTTAACTCAGTTGGGTCGACTATAGATTCGACTAAGTGTCGATTGAAATGATAAGTTTCTTCGGATTCGACATGATGAAAATAGCTACACCAGTCATGAGAAGACCAAACGATCGATTTAAGGCGGTTCAGCTTCTAGGGCTGATGTCGTACCTCATTTTTAGCTCCATTTCAAATTTTGGGCGCACTTATCGAAAATATTAAATTTCAAACTAACTCTTGCAGTTACCTTGGTTAACCGGTTCCCATAATAATAACGACACGTGGTGACCTGGGTTAAAACATGAGTTTATATAAACACAAACCGACTCTGTTAAGCCTCTTTATTGTTTCAAATTCTCCCAAAGTAAATCTTCTTTTTCCCAGAAATCTGCAGAGCTTCACCAGAGGCATTTTTCGATCAAATCTTCAGTTTCAGACTTCGAGGTAAGCAAAAAATTTCTTTTTTCCTTTGATTGGGTACATAGACTTAATTTTTTTCATTTTTAGGGCATTAGTGAAATAAAACCCATAAATCTTTTTTCATGTTTCTGCGTTGCTCTTGTTATCTGATAAAAAATTTGTTTTGACGATGGATTTGATCTAGTTTTAGACTTTGTTTTGTGAAACATCTGTTCTGAAGTCGCTATTATTGTAGTTTCCTTTCGGTCGAGATTTTCATTCGATCGACTTAGTCTAGCAAAGATTGTGATAGATCCGCCAAAACCCTAGGTCTATAGAACATATAGAAACCATAGGTTTTGATCTTTTAGATTTTAGGTTGTGATTTTAGATTTTGGTTTATGCTGACTCTTGCATTATCTGCATTTGTCTGCTTTTGGAGATATGTCGAACAAATCTTCAACCTCAGAGCCATCCTTTTCCATGACAAATAGTGATTCATGAGACGCAATTAAGGAGGGAGTTGAGGCTGGCTCATTAAGTGTCGAACGACAAATCACAGTAGTGAAGCCTACAGAAGTAGTAATAGACAAGTCCATGATGTTAGAGTCTGGAGCTATGCATACTATTGTGTAAAGAGCTGAGTCTCCAGAATATATAGATATCGAAGAACCATCGTGTTCTGATAGACCGCTAGGTATCTTGGCTGATGATAACCCAGGAAATGTGCTTGATGAAGATGACATGGATAACATAAGAACGTTATATGGGATCCCAGATAATATCGATATGCATGCCCTTAAAGAGCACGAACAAGCCGACTGGGACATCCCCGGTTGGGCCTGCTTCTACGACTATAATTTTTGTCAGGGGTTCAGATTTCCTATCCTTTCTTTGGTTCGACGGCTTTTAGTGTATTACGACATAGCCCCTGGCCAATTGATGCCAAACAGTTAGAGAATACTTATAAGTTTGTCCGTCTTACGTGAAAAATATAATTTGCCTTTCGGAATAGGTTCGCTCTCGCACAACTACTACCTAAAGGAACATGTACATGAAAAAGGTCAATATTCGTTAATATTGAGGAATGCAAAGCAAATTATAACAGACCTTATGACGAACGACCGGAGGTGGAAAGATACGTTCCTTTTCGCAAATGGTCTACTGATTGATGGCCCATTTGGGAACGAGAAGTATACCTACTGGGGGGGTATGGAATCGCTATGGTGAGTGTCTACCTTCTAGTGTCGTTTAGATATATTTAAGTCTTATTGAGTTTTGACAAATCTTTGTCCTTGTAGAGTTGATAAATGCGGAGAGTAAACCTAAATGCGACGATGCCATTGGTCGTACGCAGAAAGTATTAGCGATTCCTACAGAGGAGAGAATTTGGAAAGTGTTGATGGCCGAAGGTAACCTTAGGCCTAGTACCATATGGATTCATTCAACATGGAATGTGCCACAGACTCATTATCCTTTGATGAAAGACTTAGTGTCATTCGTATTGATTAGGAGAGGGTTTAAGATGCTTTGTGGTATGCAATTTTTGACTTCTATAACTGATGCTGAACATCGTTTCGCAGCTAAGTCGATTTCAAACATGAAGTTAACTTGCCTAACTCGGAGGAGGCGATGAAGAAGCATAAGGAGGCTATGGCCAAAAAGAGGGCGGCTACACTTGCAAAAAAGAAGAGTGCAGAGGAGGCTACATCGACAGATAATTCAATCTTATCAATTGTCAAGCAAACTCTGAAATCCTCTCCTGGGATGGATCCTTCTAGAGCGCCTAAGAAAAGAAGAACTGTCGAGGAGAAAGACAAAGGGAAGTCGGTCGACGATAGGTCGAAGACAGTATCTGCTGAGGTCGTTAGCAAGAAATTTGATTTGATTTGGATCACGTTTCCTAAAGGGGTTTCAGTTTTCAAGGAGCCTAGTAGCTTTTTACAGAAGTCAGACGACCTCCTCTTCTCAGTTGTTGATGAATATTTGAATGGGAGGAAGACAGACGAAATGATCAACGCAAGCCTTGTCTCCTCTTTCCAGATGTGTATGTACTTATTATTTTTTCATAACTTTCAATATATCCTGGTCGTGTAGGATTTTAATTGAAAACATTTTATTGCACAGGCTTTCTAGATGCAATTGGCATTGAAAGATAAGTACATCGCAAGTCGATAAAATTGCTCGAAGCTCTAGAAGGCGATCGACACCCTCAAACAGGAAAAGGAGATGATCGACAAAGCAAAACAAAAAGTCGATAAGAAGGCTCAGGCGCTTGATACTGAGTTAAACAAATTCAAGGAAGCCGATGTTGACAAAGATCGACGATTGAAGGAGGCTGAGGATGGCCTTGCAGAGAAGGATCGATATATCAGCTGAATTGAATGATCAGCTTATGAGCATCTCAGTTAAAGCTATGTGTGCTGTCATAGTCGACCTCTTCAAACAATACTTGGCGGGAGAGCATACAAAATAGGACCCCCATGCAGAGATTGCTGATTGGGAGGAAGCTGAGCGTCTAGACGCTGAGAATTCTCCTGCTAACAATGCTGAAGGACTCGATAAGCAATTAGATGATGCTGCTGTTCTTACTCCTACACAAGATGCAACTGTTTATGACCTTTCTATGCAAGATTCCACGCAAGACCAAATCAATTTTTGAAAAACGTTTATTCTTTTATATGATTTTTTTTTGGAGATTTGTACTCGATTGAATGAATAGGTCGATGTGACATTTTATTATTTCTAATCGAGTAAGTTTGTTTAACTTCGCGTACTTGCATGATTGATGTTATAATTATTTGCTTAAAGAGTATTTTAACTTGACTAGGTCGAATCTGTCGTACAAAGGTTCGAGTACATGTGTGAAACAATCCGTTCGACTCGATCATTTTATTGGATCGCGTACACATGTTACTGATTTTAGTCGACTCGGTCGTTATATTAGAGCAATCGCTTGCTTGCGTATTTTTTGATCGATATCATGACTTTGATTGATAATTGAATATGGTTGACTAGACCATTGTGTTAATGAGTAATTGCTTGCAAATGTCGTTATATAAAAGTTTGAACATGAATTATATAGTTTGGACGACGTGATAGTTAAATTGAAAATTGCTTACATGCGTATGATATTTTGGTTGACACAGCAATTTCGTAAGAGATCTGGTGTATTATTTTATTTGTCGACACAATTGGTAATCCGCAAAATCTTTTCCGATGCTCGTGAACAGTATCCAGTGTGAACAGTACCCGTGTGAACAGTGATTGTGAACAGTACCCGCGTGAACAGTGATCGTGAACAGTACCTCTCCCCCCCGCCGTGAACAGTGATCGTGAACAGTACCGTGAGATCTTCCAATCCGAACACGTATGTGAATCACCTAGGAGCGTGGTCTCCTTTTTTCTTTGAATTGCAAACCTGAGAATGGATGAACAAAGTTTTCTTTTTCTTTTGTTAGTCACAAAACAATCAAAAGAAGACAAAAATTATTCCGGTCACTTTTGAGTTCTCAATCTAATGATCGAAACTCGCGTGAACCTAATTCGATGTTGTACACACAAGCTTATTGATGCACAAGCAATCAGTGTACTATCAAAGAATAATCTCTTCTCTCTTTTATGTTTAGTAGAATAAAAATTATCTTTTTCTATGAATTGAGAAGAAGAAGAAAAATTGAATCATTCAATCAACTATGGTGGCCGAATTCTATATGTGGTATTATATAGGTGGCCGAAATTTTGCTTCCTCTTCTATTTAGGATTGCCGAAATCTTCCTCTAAATGGACTAGGGTTGCCACAAATCACATACCAAAAAGAGTTTGTGATGCACCCTAATTTCCATCAACCTTTAGACTTCAAAACCTAATCCAACTCATAGATATTTTTATTCTTTTATTGACTAAATAAAAAGACTTCTTATTTGATTAAATAAATAAAATTAATTATTTATTTTCTTATCAAACAAGTCTTTTACTTTTAATATACTACTACCAATAGTATAACTTTAGGAAATATATTTCCTGATCAGAAAAAGATTTGTTTCTTAATTAAACAATCAATTAATAAATTAACTAATTCTTATTTAATTAAAACAATGAAACAAAATAATATATTAGGTTAATATATACACCTTGCCGCCCCACTTATATAAATGGGCTATATATTATTTTCTTATTTCATTTAATCCATTGGACTTTAAATAAAAGCCCACATGTGAACCAGACCCATTCTTACTAAATGAAACAAGCCCACATGTCTCCTTTTAATATATTAATATAATAGTGCAACCCATTAATTAAATAATAGACATATTATATTCTTGATATATTAAAAACAATTCTAGATGGACTCTTAAATCGGCCCGGTAGAATATATCAAGTGATCCATGCAAATACGTGTGGATTGGGGATCTTGGCGGACTATCTAAATTTAAGCTTCAATAGACACAACCTAATCACAATCAACAAATGATTCACTTAGGTCCAATCTATTAATTTTAACTCATTCCACTAAAGAGCTAAAATTGAACTCTTAAATAAAGATAGAATAAGGAGATGTTTCTCATTCATACCCTAGACAATCTTATAGGAGATGGTGTATCATCGTGAATAATATCAGTAATCGCCAAGAGCTCATAGACTGCCTATAGCTCTCCAAGTTACCATATTTCCTCATATGACCTCATTTCGAACTTGGATACTTTGACTTGTTCAGAAGCCATGTTTTCAATAATCATTATTGAAAACTCAACGTTGAGATTTAATATCCAATACCTCAAAACATCCATATGATGATATTATACTCTTATTTAATAAATGGAGCCACGATGTCCATATCTATAAATGAAGTCCTCTATCGATTAACAAATGTATACCACCAAACTATCGAGGATAGACTATGCTATATAATCGTACTCATTGATAGCTCTAATGATAACACTTGCAACCATAAGTCCATCATTTATCTCAGGATTAAGATAGACTCTCCGATTGTCCTCTTTAATGAAAAGACTTATATATAGTGACGGTTCTAGATAAAGTATTTCATTGTGATCCAGTTCAATGCACCTAGTGCACTAGATTCTTTTACTCGAAAACCTTTCGATGATTTTAGACTCATCATATTCATTTGATCCCACTCAAATGCTAGTAAAAGAATTCTACAACTTTAACAAGATAGAGGTGCCCAACCTTTAACTTAAGTTGTGAACGTTATTCAAGACTAACTAAAGAATTGTGTCTACCTCATACATATCCGGATGTATGAACAATTCTTCATGTCTTATAGTCTTTTGACCTTATGATTATTTACCTTGACAATTATAATAATAAATGCTATAAGTAATTGTAAGAATCAGAATTCACTTTATTAATATGAAAAGATTGTCAATTACAATATTACACTCTTGCCATTGAGCATAATCCTAACAATCTCCCACTTGCTCTATAGCAAGTGTGTAATATCTCTCATTCCCATGTTCTCTAGATGTCTATCAAAGCTCTTCTGAGGTAGAGCCTTTTGTGAAAGGATCCGCTAGATTTTCTGCTGACGCGATTTTGGTGATCGTCACTTCTCCCCTATGAACAATTTCCCTCAAAAGGTGATACTTCCTTTCAATGTGTTTACCTCTCTTATGACTTCTTGGTTCTTTCGAATTAGCCACTGCACCACTGTTGTCACAGTGTATAGTCATCTGCTTATTCGCACTAGGAACCACTTCTAAGTCAATCAAGAATTGGTGGAGCCAAACAGCCTCTTTGGCAGCTTCGCATGCAGCAACATACTCAGTTTCCATGGTGGAATCAGCAATACAAGATTGCTTGATACTCCTCCATATGACTGCTCCTCCTCCAATGGTAAACACAAATCCTGATGTGGATTTTCTGGAGTCAGAATCCGAGTGGAAATCAGAATCTGTATACCCAACGGGAATTAAATCCCCTTCAGAGTATACAAGCATATAATCTCTAGTTCTCTTGAGATACTTGAAAATATGCTTGACTGCCGTCCAATGATCAGGACCAGGTTTCGATTGAAACCTGCTAACTATGCCAACAGCAAAACAAATATCTGGTCTAGTACAGAGCATTGCATACATGAGACTTCCAACTGCCGAGGCATATGGAACTCTACTCATGAATTGCTCTTCATGCACATTCTTAGGTGCTTGACCCTTAGAAAGTTTGATTCCATGTCTAAAAGGTAATATACCTTTCTTGGAATCTTGCATAGTGAATCTAGACAAGATTTTATCAATGTATTAAGCTTGGGATAGTGCAATCGTTCTATTCTTTCTATCCCTTATTGCTTGGATACCAAGAATATAACTTGCTTCTCCTAAGTCCTTCATATCAAATTGTTTTGCTAACCATTCTTTCACTGATGTCAATACACCTACATCGTTTCCAATGAGCAGTATATCATCAACATAAAGAATGAGGAAAACCAACTTGTCGCCTTTGATCCTCTTGTATACACAAGGTTCGTCAGGGTTTTGAATAAATCCAAAACCCTTTACAGCTTGATCGAACCTTATGTTCCAGGATCTGGATGCTTGCTTTAGTCCATATATGGACTTTTGCAACTTGCATACTCTTTCTTCTTGGCCTTTTTCAATGAATCTCTCTGGTTGCATCATGTAGATGCTCTCGTCAAGACTTCCATTAAGGAAAGCTGTCTTGATGTCCATTTGTCAAATCTCTAGGTCTAGAGATGCTGCAATGGATAAGAGTATCCTAATGGATTTAAGCATGGCCACAGGTGAGAAGGTTTCCTCGTAATCGATACCTTCTTTCTGTGTATAACTTTTAGCTACTAGTCTAGCTTTAAAGGTTTCCATCTTACCATCCATACCTGTTTTCCTCTTGTATACCCACTTGCACCCAATGGGTTTTATCCCTTTAGGCAAGTCTACAAGGGACCAGACTTTGTTATTGAACATCGATTCAATCTCGGATTGCATTGCCTTTTGCCAATGACGACAATCAACATCCTCCATAGCTTCCTGGTACGTGTAGGGATCATCGTCGTCTGGGAGATTCTCAATAGATTCTCCTAGACCGATATATCTTTCGGGTTGTGTTCTAACCCTCCCACTACGACGAAGAATGGTAGGTTGTTGATCTTGTGTTGGAGTGGAACTTACAATTGGGCTGGGTTGTGAAACCTCTTGTGGAATTGTATCTCCTGACATCTCATTTAGGACAATTCTACTTTTGGGCACAAAATTATTCATATAGTCCTTTTCTAGAAATGAAGCATTTGTTGAAACAAATACTTTTAGATCAGAAGGACTATAGAAATAATATCCTTTAGTTCCTTTTGGATACCCCACAAATATACATGTTTCTGAACGGGACTCCATCTTTTCTGTCTTTCCTTTCAACACATGTGCAGGACAACCAAATATCCTCATGTGTTGTAAACTAGGCTTTCGCCCAGTCCACAATTCATGTGGGGTTTTAGGGACGGATTTAGATGGTACATCGTTTATAAAAATACACAAAGTGTGTCTAATACAACCTAGAGGGGGGGTGAATAGGTTTTAGTTGATTTATTACCAACTTTTCGACTTAATCAATTTTAAAAATCCTACTCCATATTAGCAATCAATCAATCCATTATAAATAAGCGGAAAACAATAAAAACACAAGGATTGATTTACGTGAGAAACCCTCCAACTGGGCAAAACTCATGGGCTATCCTTCTAGCCACATACGGTCCTCAAATCCACTATTTGAACGAAAGTTTACAACCTTGGTTGACCTCAAGTCACACCTACTTGGTCACTAACCCTTTCACTCTACCCAACTGGGCCGTTAATAGTGATTCTTGACCACAAGCTTGTGGACTAACTCACTTAGTCACAAAGCTTAACAATCAATGAAGAGGTTAAACAACCTATGTGAATATGTAGAAGATATTCAAACATGCAATTAATGCTAGGCAACAATAAATGCTTATCTAAGGATTTAAAGATGTCAATAAATGCAAATCCTAGATATCAATATCTAAATGCAAATGCATGAAGATTTAGCTAGAAGGATAAAATCGTCCTAAATGCTAGCTATTAATGAACAAGTCTCTCAACCAACAAACAACAACTCAATCATGTTATAAATGCCAATAAACATAAAGATATGCAATAAAATCACATAAAAGAGCTAACCCTAGGCAAACAAGAACATAAATAAATACAATGAGATTTAGGGCATGTTCAAGTTACCTAGTCAATGAAAGCAAGAAGAATCCATGATGAGATGATGCTTGAAGAGGTTAAATGCACATGGATTTGTGTTTGGTTGAGTAAAGATGAGTTCTTGGGAGTTTCTCTCTCTAAGGGGAGCTTGGCCTATCAAAAATGGCTTCTTGAACTCATGAAAACGAGCAAGGAAGAAGATAGAGTATATATAAGGGAGCCCTAGTTGAAACAGCGTCGTTTTGAACTTAGGGCATAAAATCCCGTCAATACCGCTAGATGGACCGCGTCGCAGGCAAGTGTCCAGACCGTGGTACACACAGCAGTGCACCGTCTGGACAACAACGCGGTGCAGGGCGCTGTGCATGCAGGTGCACAGGCCGCGGTATGGGCAACAGAGGCTTACTCGACAACACCGTGACTTGGGTCGCTTTGCGTGCAAGAGTACAGGAAGCGGTACATGAAGCATGACTCTGCTGAGGTATACCGCTCTGTATGCCGCGGTGAAAGCATGTCTTGCCAAGCGGTCTAGGCCGCTAAGAGAAGAAATTCTCTTTTCTGGGCAAACTCAACACACTAAGAGATATGCAAAATGGCAAGTGTGGAGTGTGAAAAGAGGCATACAATACATCATTCAATTACATGAAGATAGGAACATAATGCATGCAAGTGAGTGTGTGCAACTAGATCTCTTCAAAGAAAGTTAAACTAGTGAGATACCTTTGAAGTGCTCTTTGAGAGAGATGATGTCCTTGAAGCTTGATCACACTCAAGAGGCCTAAATTACCCTCACAAAGAATAATCCCCAATGTGGTTTGTCAACGAAATAAGCCAATCAAAATATGAGGAACTTACAATCTCCCCCTTTGGCTATTTCGTGACAAAACCACCACTCACAAATCATCCTCACAAAAAAGTAAAGACTAAAGGTCAACAAAGAGATATTCTACATTACAAAAATATACCTAGATACTAGGTCTTCAAAACTTCAAGCTCTTGTAGAATAGCCACCTTCCCTATAACAATGAGACTACACTTTCCAAGACAAGTGCATGTGAGGTGATCAAGAGAGATAAATAAATAAGAGCAATTTGCATAATAAAAGAAAACTTCAATGTGCAACATGCAAATGCTCCCCCTATATAGGATACTCCCCCTCAACGGGACAATCTCTCCAAATATGCAATCCCCTTAAATAAAACCACATTACTCCCCCTTTTTGTCATGAGATAGGCAAAGGAGTATTCCCCAACCGGGTCACTTTAGCAAAGAGAGCTATTTGCAAGATAAGTGCATAATCATATACAACAACTTTATGCAACTCAATTAATTGAGAGAGAATCGTTGAGGGTTTTATTGTTTAGAAGAAAATGTGTGACTTAGTTGCTTTGGATGTAAGACATGTAACATCATGGTTCAAGCAAATGGTATTTGGCAAAGCAAACATCAAAAGGGTTTCCAAAAGAATTCAAACCAATTTATACCCTTTTGTTATAAGCAAACAAGATATAGTTTATCAAAATGAATTTCAATTTAAAGAGCAACTATATCAAACTTTATGAGCAAAACAAGACATGAGTGACTTTTGCACCCTTTTTGATTTTTCCGGGTGGGATACCCGTATGATAGTAGTCTTGTTCAACTGATAAAGAGAGAGAGAAGACTAAATTTGGATGAGACATCCGTATTTATTGCAAGGATACTAGATCCTTATTGGGTTTAGTCTTCTTATTTGCTTTCACACAGATTTTGCACTAGAGCAATCAAAAGCATTTCATGCATATTATTTTAAGCATGTCATTAAAAGTTCTCATGACATGAAGTTAAATTATGGGTCATTCAAGTGTACTTACCCAATCAAAATCTCCTAGTCCAAAAATGCATTTTTGAACATAGAGGTGACATGGATTACAAATCAAGCAAGGCACACTTATTAAATAAAAAGCCATATAAGAATATATATAAGCACAACCAAGAATGCTCAAGCAATTAATAAAGAAGCATAAAGTTGATCAAGTTTTTGCATATTCCAACATGCAAGGTTGCTCTCTTTGCTTGAGTTCCCCATAAGGGGTCAATCACCAAAACACATCAAGGCATATGACAAATCCCAATAGACCTACTAAGTGACTTGAACCTAGTTGAGTCTAAGGGCTTTGTAAATAAATCCGCTAGTTGATCATTAGTGCCCACATGCTCAAGTGCAATGCATTTGTTTTCAACTAGTTCTCTAATGAAATGATGCCTAATGTCTATATGCTTTGTCCTAGAATGCTGAACAGGATTCTTTGAAATGTTAATTGCACTCATGTTATCACAATAAAGGGTAAGAATACCTTGATCAAAGCCGTAATCCACAAGCATTTGTTTCATCCAAAGGAGTTGTGTGCAAGCACTCCCGGCGGCTATGTATTCCGCTTCAGCTGTGGATAGAGAGATGGAATTTTGCTTCTTGCAAAACCATGAGACCAAGTTGTTGCCTAGGAAGAAGCAACCGCCCGATGTACTCTTCCTATCATCACAATTTCCTGCCCAATCTGCATCACTAAAGCCAACTAGTGATGCCAACTAAGTTAGCATTAGTGTCAAAAGAGTACCATATCCCATAGTTGGAAGTCCCATTCACATATCGAATGATTCTCTTCACGGAGGAGAGATGGGATTCCTTGGGATCCGCTTGGTACCTAGCACACACACCCACACTAAAGGCTATATCGGGCCTACTTGCAGTCAAGTAAAGCAAGCTACCAATCATGCCACGATAAAGACTTTGTTCCACACTCTTGCCACTAGCATCCATTGCTTAGTTTCAAGGTGGTACTCATGGGTGTGTCACAATGTTTGGCATTCTCAAGGCCAAACTTCTTCACTAGGTTCTTAGCATACTTAGCTTGGGATATGAAAATCCCATCATGCAATTGCTTGATTTGCAAACCTAAGAAGTAATTGAGCTCCCCAACAAGACTCATCTCAAACTCATGAGACATGACATCAACAAATATTTGGACTTTGGATTTGTTGGTGGAGCCAAAAACAATATCATCAACATAAATTTGAGCTATGAAAAGCTCATCTTTATTCCTCTTGATGAATAAGGTTTTGTCAACACTACCCCTAGTGTAGTCATTGTCAACAAGAAATTGAGTAAGGCTCTCATACCAAGCCCTAGGTGCTTGTTTCAACCCATATAAAGCCTTCTTGAGGCTATAGACATGATTGGGGTGGTGTGGATCCACAAACCCCTTGGGTTGCTCAACAAACACCTCCTCATGCAAGAAACCATTGAGGAATGCACTCTTAACATCCATTAGATGCAAATTGAACTTGTGCACACATGATATGAACAAAAGAAGCCTTATAGACTCAAGACGGGCAACCGGAGCAAAAGTCTCCTCAAAGTCAATACCCTCAATTTGAGAGTATCCTTGTGCTACAAGTCTAGCCTTGTTGCGCACAATGTTGCCATTTTCATCCGACTTGTTCCTATATACCCATTTGGTGCCTATGACATTAGTATCCTTGGGTCTAGGAACAAGAGTCCAAACCTCATTTCTTTCAAATTGGTTTAGCTCTTCTTGCATGGCAAGAACCCAAAATTCATCATTCAAGGCTTCATCAACCTTTTTGGGTTCAATTTGAGAGGTGTAACAAGTATAGCTAATTTGATTAGCTATTTGACGCCTAGTCCTAACACCCTCATTCATATCTCCAAGAATGTCATTCTTATTGTGGAGATGTCTAACCCATAGAGCGGGTTCTTTAGAGTCCAAAGATGGATCTCTATCAAGAGGTTGGATGACCTCTTCATCAAGACTTGACTTCACATCAATTGAAGTCTCACCATTCTTCTCCAAGAAGGGATCATCAAGTACAATGACCTCCTCATCATGGTCTCTAGTCTTAGGCCTACAATCATCTATGACGACATTAGATGATTCCATTACACTCCGAGTTTTTAAATTAAAAACTCTATAGGCCTTACTATTAAGGGCATAGCCAATAAAAATCCCCTCATCACTCTTGGCATCAAACTTGCCAAGTTGATCTCGGTCATTTAGAATGTAGCATTTGCTCCCAAATGAGTAGAAGTAGCTAATATTTGGCTTCCTACCCTTCCATAATTCATAGGAGGTTTGCCTAGTACCGGGCCTTAGGAAGACTCTATTTCCTATGTAGCAAGCCGTATTGACGGCCTCGGCCCAAAGGTTCCTAGGGACATTGTTGCTAAGCAACATCACACAGCCCATCTCTTGAAGGACCCTATTCTTCCCCTCAATAACCCCATTTTGTTGAGGAGTTCTAGGAGCCGAAAACTCATGGGAAATGCCTAAGCTATTGCAATAGCTTTCAAAACAAGCATTTTCAAATTCCCTCCCATGGTCACTCCTAATTCTTTTAATGCTTTTAATGTGTGAGTTCTTTTCATTTTGAATTTTAGTACAAAGCATTTTAAATTTTTCAAAAGTTTCAGATTTTTCTCTAAGAAAATATGTCCATGTAAATCTAGAGAAATCATCAACACAAACAAAAATGTATCTCTTGCCGCCGAGACTCTCGGTTTGCATGGGACCCATAAGGTCCATATGTAGAAGCTCTAATGGTTCCTTGGTGGCGAGATACTTGCCTTTCTTGTGCATACTTTTGGTTTGTTTCCCTTGTTGACAAGGTCCACAAACGCCATCGACTTTCTTCCCAAGCTTAGGGAGGCCACGCACAACCTTGAACTTATCTAAGATCCTCAAATCTCGATAGTTCATGTGGCCAAGTCTTTGATGCCATAACTCAATTTCCTCACATTTGGACATATTGCAAGAGATAGCACTAGCTTCAAGACAATAGCAATTGTCACTAGATCTCTTTCCTTTTAGCAAGGTTTGTCCATTTGGCATTAAAATAGAGCAATCATTTTTGTTAAACAATACAGAGAGTCCATCATCATTAAGATGAGAAATGCTTATAAGATTGGCTTGTAAGCCATCAACAAGTAAAGCATTAGACAAGGAGGGTAATCGGGAATGGAAATGGTTCCTTTCCCTATGACTTTCTTTCTAGATCCATCACCAAAGGTGACAAATCCTCCATCCTCCAAGACAAGGGATTTAAAGAAGCTCTTGTTCCCCGTCATATGCCTAGAACACCCACTATCCAAATACCAAGTGTTAGAGGCATTTGCCTTCAAGGCAATTTGAGCCACATAGCAAGAATAGTTATCCCTTCTAATCCACCTAGGTGTAATGTTCTCATTCCTAGTGGTATTAGTCACATTGGCTCTAGATTTCCTAGGATCATGCACATTTGCTCTAGATTTCCTAGGAACATGCATTTTAGCTCTAGCTCTATTTCTTTCAATCATGCTCTTGATTCTACACATTTCAATGTATTTGAAGCAATTATGTCTAATGTGACCATCAACACCACAAAAGTGACAAGTGGGAATAAAATAAGAAGACATACCATGCCCTTGTGAGTACAAAGGGACTTTCCCACGCATTTGAGCTTGTCTTTGGTGTTGGATTGGTTCTCTTCTTCTTTGTTGTTGAGTTGGAATGAATTGCTTCCTTGGTTGACCTTGCATGAATTGCTTTTTGGCTTGATGGTATTTCGGTTGAGGGAAACTTGCTTGATGCACCCTTGTTGATTGAGCTTGAGCTTGTTTCCCTTGTGCTACCTTGACTTGAGGATCTTTAGAGCACTCTCCTAGTTCGATCTTCTTCCTAGGATATTGTGAGGGTAGAGGCTCTTTGTTATCCAAACTCTTGACAAACACAATCTTGCTTGAGGATAAGGTCTCCTTATCATCTTCATAGCCAAGACCTTTCTTATCACTTGTCCTCTTGCCAACTCCCAACATGTGGTCAAGTTTATTCGTGCTTGAAGTCATCTTAGCAATGATCTCTCTAGCTTCTTCAAGCTCCTTTTCCATCAATTCCTCATTCCTTTTGGCTATCTTCACTTCTTTATTCAAGTGAGTAGCTTCGGTGGATAGCTTGAGATTCTCTCATTTTAGCCTTTGAATCTCTTTCTTCATCTTCAATCTTGAGCTTTGAAAATGCTCAATGAAGCCTTCAACATCCATTCCTCCTACATCCATATTTGTTGAATGGGATGAAGAGTCACCATCGCTAGAGTCATCTTCACTTTGTTTTTCTATCTCTTCATCATCTATTGCTTCCTTACTCTTGAGAGAAGATGCGAAGGCAATAAAGTTTGCCACATGATCCTCATCATCTGAGGATTCTCCTTCTTCTTCCAAGTCATCACCATCGCTCCACGTGGCGGCCATGGCCTTTCTTTTCTTCTTATTTTTCAAATTTCCACAATCCGTGGAGATGTGTCCGAAACCTCCACATTCGAAGCATTGAATCCCTTTTCTTGTGGGCTTGTCTTCACTTGACTCAAACTTCTTGAAAGGAGTCTTCTTCTTTATTTCCTTTCCTTTGGATCCAAATCCCCTCTTCTCAAAATTGATGAACTTCTTGAATCTTTTCACCATGAGGGCCATTTCTTCATCTGAGTCTTCTTCCCCCTTCTCAACCTTAGAAGTCTTCAGAGCAATGCTCTTTTGCTTCTTTTGAGGTGTAGGTGTGGGAGTCCATCTAGACTCATATGCTAGAAGCTTTCCAATAACTTCACTTGGCTTCATATTCTTGTAGTCACTATTCTCCTCAAGAGCCGTCACTTTTGACTCAAATCTTGCTGGAAGCGACCTCATAATTTTTTGCTTGATCCTCCTATCCGAATAGGGATCACCAAGTTGATGGCTCTGATTGACTATGTCCATCAACTTCACTTGAAAGTCGTTGAAACACTCATCCTCCTTCATCCTAATTTGCTAGAATTGTGTTTGGAGGACTTGAAGCTTGGAGTCCTTGACCACCTCGGTTCCCTCATGGGCCGTCTCTAGAATCTCCCATGCCTCTTTTGCAATTCTTGTTGTTTGGATCAATTTGTACTGATTGTCATCCATTGCACAAAGAATAGCATGCATAGCCTTGTTGTTCCACTTGGATGCTTCAAACTCTTGAGTTGACCATTCCGACTTTGGCTTGGGAACTACACTTTCGTCTTCAAGAGTCTTTTCCGAAAGAGTGTAGCCATCTTCAATTGCCATCCATGCTCGGTCATTTATTTGGCAAATGTAAGACTCCATCTTGCCTTTCCAAGAGGCATAGTTTATTCCGGTGAGCAAATGGGGTCTTGTGATAGAGGCTCCCTCATTACCACTTCCGTTCCCACTCATAGTGTTTGGGTATGAATGAGATAAATGTTTATAATGCAACAAACACAAACAAAATGCAAGACACACAACGAGCAAGGATCCCCTAAGTGTATCTAGGAACCAGCTCTGATACCAATTGAAAATACACAAAGTGTGTCTAATACAACCTAGAGGGGGGGGGGGGGGGTGAATAGGTTTTAGTTGATTTATTACCAACTTTTCGACTTAATCAATTTTAATAATCCTACTCCATATTAGCAATCAATCAATCCATTATAAATAAGCGGAAAACAATAAAAACACAAGGATTGATTTACGTGAGAAACCCTTCAATTGGGCAAAACTCACGGGCTATCCTTCTAGCCACATACGGTCCTCAAATCCACTATTTGAACGAAAGTTTACAACCTTGGTTGACCTCAAGTCACACCTACTTGGTCACTAACCCTTTCACTCTACCCAACGGGCCTTTAATAGTGATTCTTGACCACAAGCTTGTGGACTAACTCACTTAGTCACAAAGCTTAACAATCAATGAAGAGGTTAAACAACCTATATGAATATGTAGAAGATATTCAAACATGCAATTAATGCTAGGCAACAATAAATGCTTATCTAAGGATTTAAAGATGTCAATAAATGCAAATCCTAGATATCAATATCTAAATGCAAATGCATGAAGATTTAGCTAGAAGGATAAAATCGTCCTAAATGCTAGCTATTAATGAACAAGTCTCTCAACCAACAAACAACAACTCAATCATGTTATAAATGCCAATAAACATAAAGATATGCAATAAAATCACATAAAAGAGCTAACCCTAGGCAAACAAGAACATAAATAAATACAATGAGATTTAGGGCATGTTCAAGTTACCTAGTCAATGAAAGCAAGAAGAATCCATGATGAGATGATGCTTGAAGAGGTTAAATGCACATGGATTTGTGTTTGGTTGAGTAAAGATGAGTTCTTGGGAGTTTCTCTCTCTAAGGGGAGCTTGGCCTATCAAAAATGGCTTCTTGAACTCATGAAAACGAGCAAGGAAGAAGATAGAGTATATATAAGGGAGCCCTAGTTGAAACAGCGTCGTTTTGAACTTAGGGCATAAAATCCCGTCAATACCGCTAGATGGACCGCGTCA
Source organism: Dipteronia sinensis (assembly GCA_033220585.1). Taxonomy (NCBI): domain Eukaryota; kingdom Viridiplantae; phylum Streptophyta; class Magnoliopsida; order Sapindales; family Sapindaceae; genus Dipteronia; species Dipteronia sinensis. The sequence continues at coordinate 52,303,418 of CM065641.1, forward strand.
CAGGCAAGTGTCCAGACCGCGGTACACACAGCAGTGCACCGTCTGGACAACAACGCGGTGCAGGGCGCTGTGCATGCAGGTGCACAGGCCGCGGTATGGGCAACAGAGGCTTACTGGACAACACCGTGACTTGGGTCGCTTTGCGTGCAAGAGTACAGGAAGCGGTACATGAAGCATGACTCTGCTGAGGTATACCGCTCTGTATGCCGCGGTGGAAGCATGTCTTGCCAAGCGGTCTAGGCCGCGCTAAGAGAAGAAATTCTCTTTTCTGGGCAAACTCAACACACTAAGAGATATGCAAAATGGCAAGTGTGGAGTGTGAAAAGAGGCATACAATACATCATTCAATTACATGAAGATAGGAACATAATGCATGCAAGTGAGTGTGTGCAACTAGATCTCTTCAAAGAAAGTTAAACTAGTGAGATACCTTTGAAGTGCTCTTTGAGAGAGATGATGTCCTTGAAGCTTGATCACACTCAAGAGGCCTAAATTACCCTTACAAAGAATAATCCCCAATGTGGTTTGTCAACGAAATAAGCCAATCAAAATATGAGGAACTTACAAGTTTAGAATATATATTGCTGTTTGAAGAGCATATCCCCAAAAAGAAATAGGAAGTGTTGAATAACTCAACAGTGATCTAACCATCTCTAAAAGAGTCCTATTTCTCCTTTCTGCTACCCCATTTTGTTGAGGTGTACCTGGTGCAGAAAGCTGAGAAACTATCCCATTATCAATAAGATATTGCTGAAACTCTCTAGATAGATATTCTCCACCACGATCAGATCTCAAGATTTTTACATGTTTCTCAAGCTGATTTTCTACTTCAGCTTTGAATGCTTTGAACATATCAAATGCATCCGACTTATGTCTCATGAGATATACATAACCAAATCTTGAGTAATCATCTGTGAAGGTGATGAAGTACTCATATCCACCTCTAGCTTGAATGCTCATAGGACCACATACATCAGTGTGTACTAGTCCTAAACATTCAGTGGCTCTTGCACCTTTGGTATTGAACGGCCTTTTTGTCATTTTACCTTCCAAATAAGATTCACAAGTTGGTAGATCATCGACCTTTAAGTCACTTAAAGGTCCGTCACATACCAATCTTTTAATCCTATTAAGGTTAATGTGACCTAGGCGTAAATGCCAAAGATAGGTTTCATCTTTTGATAATTTTACTCTTTTATGATTATGTTCTGTTATTTCTGTGTCTAACGAGTGAGAGATATTTCTATGCAAAAAGAATAAACCGTTTTCCAATGTACCTTTGCAAACAACTTTGTCATTCTTACTAATAATAAAAGTTTTATTAAAAGTAACCGAATATCCAAACTTATTTAAACAAGAAACTGAAATTAAATTCAATTCTTGAGGTACATAATAAATGTCTATTAAATCTAAATGCCTACTAGAATCTAAAATAACTCTAATATCTCCCACTGCACTTGCAGACACTAACGTTCCGTTGCCCAAGCGCAAATTGACTTCATCTTCATTCAACCTTCTATTTTCCTGAAACCTCTGCAAGGAATAACAAACATGATTAGTGGCTCCAGAGTCTATGATCCAAGAATCAGTAGAATCAACTAGAAAACATGTTTCTAGATAATTAACATTACCTTCTTCCTTCTTTTTCTGGGACTTTGGGCAATCTCTTTTCCAATGTCCTTTTTCACCACAAAGGAAGCATTTCCCTTTGATCTTGGTTACTTTCTTGGTTTCCTTCTTGGTAGGCCCAAGTTGCTTTTTCTTCTGTTGTTTCTTGACCTTCTTACGGGTCTTAACAGTAGCAACTTTACCAACCAAATGAATCTCTTGACCTTTGTTTTTCACAAGGATCTTTTCAGCGCTTTGAACATCTTGCATCAGGCCCTGCAAGGTGTATTCCTTTTTGTTCAAGGTGTAGTCTAACTTGAACTGATCAAAGGAATCTGACAGTGAGTTAACTACCATATCAATTTTGGTCTCACCATCAATCTCAACACCATTTGGTTCAGCAATATTAAGATATGCTATGACTTTCATCATGTGATCTTTCACAGATTGTCCAGGTTTCATCCTAAGATTCATAAAAGCAGTCACTGCCTCTCTCTTAGTCGTTCTAGACCTCATAGCAAACATTTCCTCTAGAGACATCATTATATCAGCAGCGGACTCCATTCCTTCATGTTGCTGTTGCAACATGTCGGAGATAGTGGCCATAATGTAACATTTTGCCATATCATCAGAAGTCTTCCACTGCTCATACTCATCTCTTTGCATCATATTAGATTCATTATTAGGAAGGGGTGGTTTAGGAGTGGTCAGAACAAACTTATGTTTTTTACTTTGCAGCAACAACCCAATTTTCCTTTTCCATGTTACGTAGTTATCTCCAGTTAAGGTGTTATCTTTCAGGATGTTCATAAGTGATGGGGTCATGATTTCTGATTAAAACAAAAACATATATAAGTAAATAATCATGATAATAGCACTTTTAAAAATTTATCTTGAATTAAAATAAATAATTCAATCATAAAAATTCAACGGTGATCCAACACCCATAAATATTACGCCTCCTTTGGGAGTTCGCACTATTTACTAGTTAGACTAGGTCCCACCTAATTGTTAACATAACAACCAGCGTTTTTAATTTTTGCCTTGTAATTTTTATTAACAAGAACTCTTGGGAGGATATTAATAAAATTACATTGAGTGTGTTACCAAGATATCGACCCTCAATTTTCTCTCACGAAAATCCCTTCTTGGGGAGTAGATTTCGTTTAAGTCAATTGTCTAGTCTATCCTTGTAAGGAAGTATATTGTTAAATTCCATTTATGGACGCCCCTTGGGGGGATTTCCAAAAATAATAAAACTCAACTAATCTTGGAGGCCGAGGGATGAGCCAAAATTGGGTTGTTGCTGCAAAGTGAAAAACATAAGTTTGTTCTGACCATTCCTAAACCACCCCTTCCTAATAATGAATCTAATGTGATGCAAATAGATGAGTATGAGCAGTGGAAGACTTCTGATGATATGGCAAAATGTTACATTATGGCCACTATCTCCGACGTGTTGCAACAGCAACATGAAGGAATGAAGTCTGATGCTGATATAATGATGTCTCTAGAGGAAATGTTTGCTATGAGGTCTAGGACGACTAAGAGAGAGGTAGTGACTGCTTTTATGAATCTTAGGATGAAACCTGGACAATCTGTGAAAGATCACATGATGAAAGTCATAACACATCTCAATATAACAATTGTAAGGAAAAATCGATATAAAACGCAGCGGAAGAAACGAAAAATAGATTTCGTATGGTTTTAAAATTTTTCTCAAAGTTGAACCTTAACCTTTTAATTAATTAAACTCAAATATATACAGTTAGAGTTAAATACCTCTTGACGCGTGATCCGATTGACTTATGTCGATTGGTAATCCGTAAAATCTTTTCTGATGCCCGTGAACAGTACCTCTCTTATGACTTCTTGGTTCTTTCGAATTAGCCACTGCACCACTGTTGTCACAGTGTATAGTCATCTGCTTATTCGCACTAGGAACCACTTCTAAGTCAATCAAGAATTGGCGGAGCCAAACAGCCTCTTTGGCAGCTTCGCATGCAGCAACATACTCAGCTTCCATGGTGGAATCAGCAATACAAGATTGCTTGATACTCCTCCATATGACTGCTCCTCCTCTAATGGTAAACACAGATCCTGATGTGGATTTTCTGAAGTCAGAATCCGATTGGAAATCAGAATCTATATACCCAACGGGAATTAAATCCCCTTCAGAGTATACAAGCATATAATCTCTAGTTCTCTTGAGATACTTGAAAATATGCTTGACTGCCGTCCAATGATCAGGACCAGGTTTCGATTGAAACCTGCTAACTATGCCAACAGCAAAACAAATATCTGGTTTAGTACAGAGCATTGCATATATGAGACTTCCAACTGCCGAGGCATATGGAACTCTACTCATGAATTGCTCTTCATGCACATTCTTAGGTGCTTGACCCTTAGAAAGTTTGATTCCATGTCTAAAAGGTAACATACCTTTCTTGGAATCTTGCATGGTGAATCTAGACAAGATTTTATCAATGTATGAAGCTTGGGATAATGCAATCGTTCTATTCTTTCTATCCCTTATTACTTGGATACCAAGAATATAACTTGCTTCTCCTAAGTCCTTCATATCAAATTGTTTTCCTAACCATTCTTTCACTGATGTCAGTACACCTACATCGTTTCCAATGAGTAGTATATCATCAACATAAAGAATGAGGAAAACCAACTTGTCGCCTTTGATCCTCTTGTATACACAAGGTTCGTCAGGGTTTTGAATAGATCCAAAACCCTTTACAGCTTGATCGAACCTTATGTTCCAGGATCTGGATGTTTGCTTTAGTCCATATATGGACTTTTGCAACTTGCATACTCTTTCTTCTTGGCCTTTTTCAATGAATCCCTCTGGTTGCATCATGTAGATGCTCTCGTCAAGACTTCCATTAAGGAAAGCTGTCTTGATGTCCATTTGCCAAATCTCTAGGTCTAGAGATGCTGCAATGGATAAGAGTATCCTAATGGATTTAAGCATGGCCACAGGTGAGAAGGTTTCCTCGTAATCGATACCTTCTTTCTGTGTATAACCTTTAGCTACTAGTCTAGCTTTAAAAGTTTCCACATTACCATCCATACCTCTTTTCCTCTTGTATACCCACTTGCACCCAATAGGTTTTATCCCTTTAGGCAAGTCTACAAGGGACCAGACTTTGTTATTGAACATCGATTCAATCTCGGATTGCATTGCCTCTCTTGGCGATTACTGATATTATTCACGAGGATACACCATCTCCTATAAGATTGTCTAGGGTATGAATGAGAAACATCTCCTTATTCTATCTTTATTTAAGAGTTCAATTTTAGCTCTTTAGTGGAATAAGTTAAAATTAATAGATTGGACCTAAGTGAATCATTTGTTGATTGTGATTAGGTTGTGTCTATTGAAGCTTAAATTTAGATAGCCCGCCAAAATCCCCAATCCATACGTATTTGCATGGATCACTTGATATATTCTACCGGGCCGATTTAAGGGTCCATCTAGAATTCTTTTTAATATATCAAGAATATAATATGTCTATTATTTAATTAATGGGCTGGACTATTATATTAATATATTAAAAGGAGACATGTGGGCTTGTTTCTTTTAGTAAGAATGGGTCTGGTTCACATGTGGGCTTTTATTTAAAGTCCAATGGATTAAATGAAATAAGAAAATAATATATGACCCATTTATATAAGTGGGGCGGCAAGGTGTATATATTAACCTAATATATTATTTTGTTTCATTGTTTTAATTAAATAAGAATTAGTTAATTTATTAATTAATTGTTTAATTAAGAAACAAATCTTTTTCTGATCAGGAAATATATTTCCTAAAGTTATACTATTGGTAGTAGTATATTAAAAGTAAAAGACTTGTTTGATAAGAAAATAAATAATTAATTTTATTTATTTAATCAAATAAGAAGTCTTTTTATTTAGTCAATAAAAGAATAAAAATATCTATGAGTTGGATTAGGTTTTGAAGTCTAAAGGTTGATGGAAATTAGGGTGCAACACAAACTCTTTTTGGTATGTGATTTGCGGCAACCCTAGTCCATTTAGAGGAAGATTTCGGCAATCCTAAATAGAAGAGGAAGCAAAATTTCGACCACCTATATAATACCACATATAGAATTCGGCCACAATAGTTGATTGAATGATTCAATTTTTCTTCTTCTTCTCAATTCATAGAAAGGATAATTTTTATTCTAAAAAATATAAAAGAGAGAAGAGATTATTCTTTGATAGTACACTGATTGCTTGTTCATCAATAAGCTTGTGTGTACAACATCGAATTAGGTTCACGCGAGTTTCGATCATTAGATTGAGAACTCAAAAGTGACCGGAATAATTTTTATCTTCTTTTAATTGTTTTGTGACTAATAAAAGAAAAAGAAAACTTTGTTCATCCATTCTCAGTTTTGCAATTCAAAGAAAAAGGGAGACCACGCTCCTAGGTGATTCACTTACGTGTTCGGATTGAAAGATCTTGCGGTACTGTTCACGGGGGGGGGGGGGGGGGGTTTACTGTTCATGATCACTGTTCACACGGTACTGTTCACAATCACTGTTCATGCGGGTACTGTTCACGGGCATCGAAAAAGATTTTGCGGATTACCAATCGACGTAAGTCAATCGGATCACGCATCAAGAGGTATTTAACTCTAACCGTATATATTTGAGTTTAATTAATTAAAAGGTTAAGGTTCAACTTTGAGAAAAATTTTAAAACCATACGAAATCTATTTTTCGTTTCTTCCGCTGCGTTTTATCGATTTTACCCTACAGACACGACCATTACATATGAAATCACGTACAAGCGTTATAATTTGTCACCATGTGTACTCCCCCAACTTCCTGTGTGTTTTTGATCATAAACAATGGGAGTTGATGTCATCTGTCTTAGGTTTTGAAGACTTGGTTCGAGACCTTGAGCGTAGAATGTCGGATAATGTCTCTTTGAATGCAGTGTCAAATATGTTTTCTATGAATGCAGGGTGTCGAATGCCGTTCCCTTGAATGCAGGGTTTTAGTTTCAAATATGTTCCTGAAAGAACTTGTTTCATAGCTTGTCGGAGTCGACAGCTTCTCATTGTAAGTAGATTTTTGAAAAACTGTTTTTTGTGAGCTCAGCTTTGTACTTAGTTGCAACTAAGGCGTCATCATAGCTCTTGTCGGTCGACTTATCAATATTAAGAGCAAAAAATGAAAAATAACAATGTAGAAGAAACAAAAGATTGAGATTAGAAATGGTATTGTTTTAGGTGTAGAGCATTCCAACTATTGTGCAATTCTCAGCCGTCAAGGCCTCGTATCTTGTAGGAGCCTCGACCTTTAACATATGTTATTTCATATGGCCCTTCTCAGGTTGGACCCTGTTTTCCTATTTCTTGATCTCTAGTATTTTGGAAAACACTTCGTAGTACCCAGTCGCCGATTTTGAAAGTCCTTATTTTTACTCTCTTGTTATAATGTTGAGCCACTTGTTGTTGTTAAACCTAAACTCTTAGGGCTGCTTGTTCGCGACGTTCGTCGAGATGATCCAGTTAAAATTGGAGTTCCAGGTTGTTTTATTCTTCACAGGGGTTTTCAGTTCAAGCAGTTGAAAGCTATGTTTCTATTGGAATGACTGCTTCCGACCCATAGATAAATGAGAAAGAGGTTTCTCCTGTCGAGCGACGGGGAGTAGTCCTGCACGACCATAGAACCTCGGGAAGTTTGTCGGCCCATTGGCTCTTTTCAGCTTCGAGTCTTTTCTTCATAAAGCTTATTATAGTTTGTTGGTTGATTCTGCTTGACTGTTTGCTTGAGGGTAGCGTGGGGTTGAGAAGCTCAATTTTATTCCGTATTTGTCACAGAAATTTATGAAGCCGATCGAGATGAATTGAGACCCATTACCGGTCACAATTTCCTTTGGTATTCAAAACCTGCAAATTAATTGTTTCCAAACTAAATTGCGTACCTCTAAATCTCTTACTTGTTGGAAGGCTCTCGCTTCGACCCATTTTGTGAAGTAGTCTGTTAACACTAGCATGTAGACAACTCCTCTTGGTGCTGGTGGGAGTTTACCTACAATATCCATACCCCATTTCATAAATGGCAAATGGGCCAAAATTGAGTTTAGCGTACCTGGTGAAAGATGACATACTTGGGCAAATCTTTGGCACTTGTCGCAGTGTTTAACATGCTCTTGAGAATCAGACCGCATTGTTGGCCAGTAGTTGTCAGCTGTGATTGCTCTGTTTGATAAACTTTGTGCACCAGAGTGGTTTCCACATTCTTTGTAGTGGAGGCTCTTGAGGACGTCATATGCTTCTCTAGGTGTAACACATCTCAAATATGGACATGTAAAAGATTTTCTATAAAGCTTACCATACAAGATGCAGAACTTAGTCGATTTGGCTTTGATCTTCCGTGCCTCGGCTCTGTCATTTGGTAGGATGTCAGCTTGTAGGTAATTCTTGATTGGATCAATCCATCTTGAGCCATTGTCGATAGATGCCACATTCTCTTCTTCATGTATTGCAAGTACAGCAAATGCACGATGGGTATAGATTTAGGGCCATTATTTGGAGTAGTTGATCCTAGGTTGGTGAGGGCGTCTGCACGAGCATTTTCTGTTCTAGGTACCTGCAATATTGAAAAATTGTCGAATGTGGACTCTAATTGCTTAGCTTTCGCCAAGTATACTGCCATTCGTTTATCCTTGGCGTCGTATGTTCCATTCATTTGTCCTACGACCAACTGTGAGTCGCTTTGCACCAGTATATTTTTAATTCCATGGCTTTTTGCCAGGTCAGGTCCAGCAATCAGTGCCTCGTACTCTAGTTCATTGTTTGTCACACGAAAGCCGCAGTGGACTGATTGTTCATGACTTTCCCCTTGTAGAGATTTGAGCACAAGTCCTAGACCACTTTCTTATACGTTGCTTGACCCGTCGATCGACATGATTTCCTTGGGTTGTACACCCGTTGAGAGTCATTAACTCATGTTCAGCCTACATATTTTCGTTAGGAGTAAAATCTGTAATAAAGTCAGCAAATACCTGCGACTTCATTGCTGTTCGAGGCTGGAAGGAAATGTCTTGCTCTCTGAGCTCGACTACCCACTTTGTCAATCGACCTGAAAGTTCAGATTTATGTAATATATTTTTGAGTGGGTAAGAAGTCAGTACCTTAATTGGATGACATTGGAAATATGGCCTCAATTTTCTTGCTGCTACGATAAGTGCTAGAGCCAACTTCTCAAGCTTCCTGTACCTGGTTTCTGCGTCGAGTAGAGCCTTGCTTACGTAGTACACTAGGTGTTGTAAATTTTCTTTCTCTCTGACTAATACGGCGCTAACTGCAGTGATGAAAACTGCTGGATATAAATACAGTACTTCTCCGTTTTTTGGCTTCGACAGCAGTGGAGGTGAGGTCAAATACCCCTTCAAGTCTTGCAATGCCTTTTCGCATTCATCGTTCCAATCGAACACCTTGTTTTTCTTTAGGGTGTTGAAAAATGGTTGACATCGTTTGGACGATTTGGAGATAAACCTGTTTAGGGCTGCTATACGACCTGTAAGTTTTTGTACGTCTTTGATGCATTTGGGTGACTCAATTGCTTTGATCGACTGAATTTGATCTGGGTTGGCTTCGATTCCTCTTTGTGTCACCAAGTACCCTAGAAACTTGCCAGATGAAACACCAAAAGAATATTTAGTAAGATTTAGTTTCATACCATATTTGTCGAGTACGTCGAAGGATTGCCTTAGATGCTCTATATGTTATCGAGCAACGATTGACTTTACAAGCATGTCATCGATGTAGACCTCCATGGTAGATCCAAGCATATCAGTGAACATTTTATTCACCAGTCGTTGGTATGTCGCACCTGCATTTTTCAAACCAAACGGTATAACCTTATAACAGAAAATACTTATTTCGGTGATGAATGCAGTCTTCTCTTGGTTGTTCGGGTACATTAGAATCTGATTGTAGCCGGAGTAGGCGTCCATGAAGCTGAGAAGTTCGTGCCCTGCTGTTGCTCGACCAACATGTCGATGTGAGGAAGCGGGAACGGGTCCTTGGGGCATGCTTTGTTTAGATCTGTGAAGTCGATACAAACTCTCCACTTTCCGTTTTTCTTTCTTACGACCACGACGTTCGCCAACCAGTCAGGATACTTCACTTCTTTGACCGACCCGATGTCGATTAATTTTTGGACTTATTCGTTGATTATTTTGTTTCGCTCTGGTGCGAATTTTCTTCTTTTCTGCTTTACTAGCTGATGATTGGGGTCAACTTGCAAATGATGGACAATTACCTTAGGGTCGATCCCGACCATATCTGAGTGCGACCAATCGAAGCTTTTGTGACGCTCTTTAAGGAATTTAATCAACTGTTCTCATAGTTCTTCTGATAGTCTCGATCCGATTTGTACTTTATGCTATGGTTCATTTGGGTCTATCGACACCTCGTCAAGATCTTCCATTTTTGGTTTGTTTGATGTCGACTCGACGTTTGTTTCCTATAGTTGCTATAAATGTTCCTTCCTTTTATTCATGGAGTTTTGGTAACATTCCCTTGCTGCTCTCTGTTTTCCCTTGCTGCTCTCTGTTTTCCCTTGATCTCACGAACTCCCCATTTGGTAGGGAATTTGATCATTTGATGGTAGGTTGATGGGATTGCCTTCATTTC